>OY292395.1:39212740-40412740 GCA_958496205.1 Idaea biselata
AGCGATTTCATCCAGGCAACCTTTAGATGGAGAAGGTCATTGCAGCATGTGCAGTAGGCTAAGTAAAGTATATTATAAGTGTAAGTGTATAAGTGTATTAGTATAGATAAGTATGATTTTCGGTCTATTCTAAAGAATTATTCTGAAAATCTTTTAGCTTTTCACCAATTTTTCAAAATGTTTAACAAAAACTGTGAAAGTTATCTGCTCACTGTTTATTGAGTACCTATTGAATGTTTTCATCAAAAGCTCTCGATTGAACCCGACTGTACCTGATTCAATGTACACGTTTAAAACGCGACCCAAGTACTACACTGATAAGCAAATTGAAAAATCAATTTAACTTAAGATGGTTCAAATAGACGAGCAACTATTGAGTCAATGAATAATAATAATCAATTAGGTATTACTATTATAAAGCGAAAGAGTTTGTTTGTTTGAACGCGCTAATCTCAGGAACCGCTCGCGCTGGTCCGATTTGAAAAAAAATTCTTTCAGTGTTGGATAGTCCATTTATTGAGGAAGGCTATAGGCTACTTTGATCCCGATATTCCCACGGGATCGGGACTTACGCGGGTGAAACCACAGGATGCAGCTAGTTTTGCACATAAAAGGAATGTAAACATTATTTCTTAATGTTAAACCACACTTAAGAAATACTGCTTTTTTTAATGTTTTCCTAGTACCCGGCGGGTTATAAGAGGCATAAAACTTCCTTATGATTTTCGTCAATCGGTCGATCAAAAAATTTACAGTCCTAGTATTTTTACCCGACAACTGCTGAGTAATTTAACCGCTAGATAGATACCCTATTATCTAACCTACACCGTTTGCATTTTAATTACTAGATTACAATCATGATAACTTTATTATCTTGATAACTATGCATGCTGGCTGTAAGTAGTTAAACTAGAATCTGATACATAATTACTAGTAATGCGCCGAGTACCAGTTTTACCGAGTAACCGAGTACCGAGTATTACTCGGTTCAAAATTTACCGAGTCGAGTACTCTGCCGAGTTACTCGGTTCATTTAAATAACCGCGAAAACAAGTTGCAACGCGCTCCAGACGACGCGCGACAGGCGAGGCGAATCGAAGCAAGCAAGTTTTCTTCTTTACTACCTGCGCCCGCGGTTCATCATCATCATCATCATCCGAGCGATGTTCCTGATGGGAACATCTCATCATCAACACTCTCGGGAGTCTCTCAATACACTCTCCGCTATCCTACTTTTACGTCTCTACTTTGCACGATCTTGCATGGTCTACGACCATGCAAGAATGGCCATTCTTCTCGGGCATAAAGGCTGCCCCTGATGCCGGAGTTTCTGACGCGATCTTTTCGCGTCACTCCACACATCCAGCGCTGCATTTTAATCTTCGTGAAACGCAGCTCCTACTTATGTCACTCAAGCACTAGCCACGTATCACTATCGTACAATAGGACAGGTCTAGTGATCGTTTTATGCACTTTTTCCTTTTAGTTCAACCGTTATTTTGGGGTCGCAGACGATACCAGTTACCTCTCGTCATTTTGCCCAATCTGCCGAAATACGAGACTTGACGAAGTAACCGATTTCGCAGGACGCAGGAAGCACAGATCCAAGTACTTAAACTGGTCTGTCCGTTTGACCATATGACCGTTTACACAGGTGTGCTATCTTCATGCACAAAGTGGCCATAGCTACTTTGGGCGTGTAAGAAGACCGAACTAGCGTTTGAGGACACGATCTGTCTAAAACAGATCCCTGACGATTGCTCTTGGGAGTAACCTGACGGTACAGCGGACCCCTATCAGGCGTAATCGGTGGCAGAAGTCCTTGATTCGGAAGGAGTTCCGTCCGGTGCCTGCACCTCTTTATATTGCTTATTTAGCTCGTGGGAATAAGAGCGCCATCTCTCCTTCACCACGAGGTCCTCGTATAGCAGGTTACCATCGGGATCTTTTACACTGCGGCACTTGGGTATATCCTGCGCCGCTTTGATCCAAGAACATGCCCACTTATAAATAAGCTTCTGCCCCTCAGACGTTTCCAACTTATCGTACAATGGCTGTCAGACGTGCTGTCTGTCACTGGCTACTGGTCTTATAGTGGCACGTTTGGCGGACCTGTATGCGTCGCGATCTTCAGGAGAGTTAGACGCTTGTCACTTTACCAGCTTAACTGTCGATATAAAGTTCTTTAGCTCTGTACCTTTGTGTTAAATTTCATCTAAATTGGTCGACCCGTTTGAGCGTGAAGGAGGAACAAACAAATACACAAACTTTCGCACTAAGTTAGGAAGTCAAAGCTGTACACAGATGAAATCCTACACAGATATATATATTTATATACCCGAGTTACTCGGCTCATGAACCGAGTACCGAGGCCGAGTACGAGTAGTAAAAAACCGCCGAGTACCCGAGTAACGAGTACTCGGCAGAGTACTCGGCGCATCTCTAATAATTACCTACGTTAGGATTTTTAAATAAAAAATGATATTTTTTTATACAGGGTGGTCTTCACAATTACCTACCTACTTACTGAAGATAAAAACCTTGTAGGTATTAAATACATTCTGTAGGTATACATCATGGTGCGCCATCCTGCCCCATGGCAAGCTACGGTGGTTTCTGAAAACATTTTCTTTATTTTGCATGTAATTCCGAACAGACGTGGTCTTTTTTCCTTGTTTTTCTTTTTGTTAATATACATAATCAAAACAATTTATATTGGTGACATGACTGATAAACAGACAGATTTTTCGATGCTAATTCGCATTGACGCGAAAAGTTGCCTAACTTTTGTGCAACATGTCGCGCGTCAATTTATCTACACTAATATTATAAAGTTCCTCTTTGATTTGTATTTTTGTGTGTATGTGCGTATGTGTGTTTGTGTGTCTGTATGTTTATTTATTTATTTGGAACAAAACACAGCTTATAAAACACGATTTATGTAACCTAACTTAACATATTATTGTTAGCCAATTAAGTTTGTCCACATATTAATTATAACAGTCGAAGATGAGAGATGGATATTAAAAAAAAAATAGTTTCACTTACAATAGGTGAACCACTATAGGTACCACTCCTCCACACTCCTCCTGAAGACACACATTCCCGAGCGTATTTAAAATGTAGGTAATATAATATAATATATATATAGTTCATATTGAAATAAAATAAATATTGAAATAAAATAATAATATTCATAAGAATAGAATAGATGAAGCTACAAATATTAAATAGGTATATGATTAATAAATATAAATACTTGTATACACATTGAATAAAACGTAACGTTTGTAACGAATAAACTCAAAAACTACTGTGCCGGTTTCAAAAATTCTTTCACCATTGGAAAGCTACATTAACCCTGAGTAACGTAGACTAATTTTGATCCCGATATTTTCACGGGATCGGGACTTACTTGCATCGTAGATTTAAGTCTTATATAAAACCAGCTCGGAACGTTATGTTGCCAAAACTAATACACGCAACTCTTTAGCGCCTGTTTAAGCACCTTTCGTTAAGAGGATAGTCTCCATTCTCTTTCTCCATACAAACGTAGTTTAAATTTTCCTCCCTGGATAAAGACATTAGAGTAAATATGTTTATGCCATAAAACTTATATCTGTCATGCATCTACCTTTTATTTTTTTCATTTTATTATTTTTATTATTATTTTAATTAGAAAATAAAAATAAATAAAAAGGTAGATGCATAGTCATGACAGATATAAGTTTTATGGCATAAACATATTTGCTCTAATGTCTTTATCCAGGGAGGAAAATTTAAACTACGTTTGTATGGAGAAAGAGAATGGAGACGATCCTCTTAAGAGTAAGTAAGCTAAAGCAAAAAGAACTAAGTACAAGTACCAAAAGATAAAAACAAAATACCTAACATCTTTTAAAGCACTGCGACACAAACGTTCAAACTTTGTTTGTTAGTGAAATATTGTCACAATTTAAAAACAACACAGACTTGTTAGTACAAAAACGTTATTCTACCGTCCATTCCAAACAAAATCCTGTAAATAATATCAGAATACCGATTCTCGTACATAAATCGTTCCGGTTTGCAATAAAAATAGTTTGCATTCCTGTTTCCGAGCGGATAGCGGCAGCCAAATGTCAGTTGGGGAGTAGCTACGTGTTTTTTTTTTCTCGTAAATAAATAAAGGGTTTTTAGTTGAATTAATTAGTTTTTTAGGAGGATTGAGATCAGCCTGTATTTTGCGACGTAATTTCGGGTAAAAGTTAGGGAGTAGCTACGTGCTTTTTTTTCTCTCTACAAATAAATAGGTAAGGTTTTCTTTTTTTTTTGAGGTTTGGTATCAACCTTACAAGTTTTTTTTTTTAAGTTGGTGCTTCACAAGTGCTTTGATACTAATCGCAACCCTCGGTTTTACTGCGTTCTTCTTCTCATCCTCACGAAGTTCCCGGTTGCATCCCTCTCGAGAGCCCAAGGTCCGCTAAAACCCCAAATAATTTGGGGTCGGCACTGTAGGTAATTAAGTCATCATTGACCACACCTACCTACTGCAAATCGATTTGGCTATGTTTTAACGGCCGGCCGCCTGCCTGACACCAACCCTCCTAGGGACGAAGCAGTTTACCTGCCACCGCGCGGGGAGAACTCAAGGTTTGCTAGTCTCACCCAGATCACTTAGTCGCCTTTTACGACACCCACGGGAAGAGATGGGGTAACGTAACCCTATTCTATACCGGGGATACACGGCAGCTCAGCTCGGAGACACTCTTTTTCCCCTTACAAACTATACAAACTTAGTCGACTGTTTCCTCCCTGGATATTAGAAAAAATAAGTTTATGCCATAGTCCTATAACAGCCATGACCATGCCCCAACGTTTTGATTTGTTTTGATTTTCTAATTTTTCAGAATTTTATTTCTATTCTAAATAGAAAATGAAAAAAAAAAACCTAGGGGATGGTCATGGCAGATATAGGTTTTATGGCATAAACATACTTGCTCTAATGTCTTTATCCAGGGAGGAAACAGTCGACTACGTTTGTATGGAGAAAGAGTAGGTACGTAGACTGTCCTCTTAAGCGGTCTTTACTCGTTACACCACACGATTTTGTCCACACTTACCGTAGACACTTACAGTATCTACAGATGGTGTAACAACTGCTGGATCAGGATTAAAGTAGCTGTCAAGTTTCAGTTTCCTTATTTCGTTGTAAATAATTATTTTTGGTGTCCATAATAAAGTGGTTTCAATCCAAGCCGACCGCACACCAAGTCTTTTTCTTTAAGAAAAAGTTATATGCGCTAATAACATCGCTTTTACGGTGAAGGAATACATCGTGAGGAAACCTACGGCTTAAAGTCACGCAAAAGGGCCCAGTTACAGGGCTAGTTACGGAAACAAACACACACACATTTAAAAAAAAAACAAAAAAACCTCAAGTGAAACCGCAAGCAGCAGCTCGTATAGAAAAGGATGGTGCCCGCTATCAACCCAGCTAATAACATAACAATGTTTTCTAAAGCCAACTTAAGGAATTTAATAAAAGTTTTCACATTGCCAGCGACGTTACCGTGGCTTATTGTAAACAAGTTCCCTGTAATCCTAGAAGTGTCCCTGATTTTTCAATTTAGATTAGAAACTTGGGAAGTAAGATTGAATTTGGTTAAGTACGGTTTTAATTTAGATATTATTTGGTAATTTACAAAGATACGTTATCTAGTCTCGCAAAATGAGACAATAAAACTGCGTCTAGCTGACGCACTAGCCTTGGTCGTATGTCGAACCGTTGCTGCGTGAGCACGTGCTGTCACACTGCACTGCGATCCATAAGAATGCCTTTTTGTTTATTTACAAATGCCTGAATCATTCTTAAAGACAAATGTTTTTAAATACAATAATTTTATGAAAATGCATGTAGATGTTTCTAGCTCATTTTTCGAATACGCAATGTTAGAATATACCGTATCTATCTACTATTTTTGTTTTCGTCTAAGAGAGCGATGTTAATGGCGCACATAATTTTTTTCTTAAAGTAAAAGACGTGGGTGCGCGGTCAGCCAGGATTCGAAACCATGACCTTCGGAATGAAAGTCACGGTCTACCACTAGACCAACACCGCTCAACAAGGTTTTTTATTTTTCGGTTTTAATCGCGTGGTGTTTATTACTTTTAGCTTTGTTTCAGTACTCAACGATTGGAGAGCAAATTAATGATTGAAGATACCTGTAAAGGGCCAATAGTCCAATTAATACTATGAGTAATAAACATCACGCAATTGAAACCGAAAAATGAGTTTAATTTTTATCCAACATCGCGAAAACAGTAGAAAAATCTATAATGAGGAGGAACACTTACTTTTTATCCTGGCAGAGGGCGTTGGTCGATTGATCTTAGGTTTCAATTAAGAACTGTCAAACAGGTGTTTTTTATTACTCTCGGCGCCAAATTGGCCATATCGGTCTCAGACCGAAAGAAAAAAAAACTCAGCGTTTCCATTTTTGGGGGACCATCGTCAAAAAAAAAAGATCATCCGACCACAGCGCCATCTGCTCACAGCTTTGCGTGTGCTACCCCATTGTAACTATTTTAAAAGCAAATAAAATTAAAAAAAATAATACCTTTTTTTACCGACGCCCGCGCCGCCGCGCCGCCGGCCGGTAGACTAATTGGTCTAGCCGTGCTCCCGGATTGAGTAAGATGCGTGTTTGAATCCAGCCCTGCGTGCGTTGTGTTTTTGCAGAAGTATTGTTTCTTTAAAATAAGCATTTCTATGAAAGCCCAGTGCAGGCTTAAGCACTTAAAATAAAAAATAAATAGAATACCTAACCGCCAACAGGAAAAGCGAGTTCAAATCCGGTCACAGCTGCAATTTTTATAAATGTCTTCTTTTTCCTTCGAAATATTTCTAAAATGCAGCTGTGCGAGGTGAAAGGTTTATTATAAGAAGAAAAATAAATACAACGCTTTAATATAAAACGTCTGGTTACTCGAAACCACCTGAAAAATGTCACTGCACAAGCGAATTTTACATAAAAGTTTTGAAATTTTCATGAAACCCGTACTGAAAAATGGATTACGGCACTTGGGAATAATATGTCTTAGAACTTTACTTTGTTCTAGACGTGTTAAGAGTTTGTCTTGTCTATGGCAACTAAAGGTCAAAACCTATAGTTAAGAGGAAACTCTACCTACCTACTCATTCTCCATACAAATGTAGGCGACTGTTTCCACCCTGGATAACGTCATTTAAGAGGATAGTCTCCATTATCTTTCTCCATACAAACGTAGTTTAAACTTTCCTCCCTGGATAAAGACATTAGAGCAAATATGTTTATGCCATAAAACCTATATCTGTCATGACTATGCATCTACCTTTTTTTTTTTATTATTATTTTAATTAGAAAATAATAAAAAAATAAAGAGGTAGATGCATTGCATTTTTTTTTATTATTATTTTAATTAGAAAATAATAAAAAAATAAAGAGGTAGATGCATTGTCATGACAGATATAGGTTTTATGGCATAAACATATTTGCTCTAATGTCTTTATCCAGGGAGGAAAGTTTAAACTACGTTTGTATGGAGAAAGAGAATGGAGACTATCCTCTTAAGCAAATATGTTTTATACTTACCATAAAAATGTTATCCCCATACTTTCACTGGATCGGGACGTGAGCTCGTGAAACCGCGGGGTGCAACTAGCTTACCGCATTAGGTAGTCGATGGCGATACAAAGTCCTCCGAGTCAGTTAGTAGATAACATGTTAGTATTCTTTTGTCCTAAATAAAATGGCCCGAATGGCTGCGCTGCGGTATGTTTCTTTGAATCTCAAATGCAAATAAATCAGTCGGTATTTGAACTAATCCCTGAATCCAAGTCCTAAGAAACGTGATAACAGAAACTGATAATAAAAAATAACCACAATAAATAGTAGGAAAAGATTACATAGTCCGTAAAAGATATATAATTTGCTATGGTATAGATAGAACATACTATTACTATTAGTATCATCATTTCAGCTGTAAGAAGTCCACTGCTGGACGTAAGCCTCCCTCATAGATCTCCAGATGCTTCGGTCATAAGCGGCCTGCATCCACCGTGAACCCGCGGCCTTAACTAAGTCGTCCGTCCATCTCGTTGGTGGACGTCCAACGCTGCGCTTTCCGATCCGCGGTATGTGAAACTTATGTTGATACCTGTGAATTTAGTACCTCGGTATTATAGAAGCCAATGAAGTTACACAAATTACATACTTATAAAAAAAAACTATGAACAACACACAGCGCCATCTAGCCCCGTGTAAGCAACTAAGCTTGTGTTACGGTGACTAGACAACGGATATAATACTTATATTTATATTTCTAACCTGACCTAAAACTTAACTTAATAGAAAAAAAATCAGATGTCCCCCTTACTACACATTAAAATAAATATCTTCTATGTCCGGTTAGATCAGGCACCCTTTGACAAGGGTGAGGCAGCTATTCCTTGATTAGCTAGCTTGAAAGATGTATTGCATTGTTTTCCTTGGGTTTTTAGGGCGAAATAAGGTGATAAGGAGAGATTCTAAGTGTTTGTCAAACACTATGTGCAGAATATACTTACCTAGTTCTGTTTCGTCCAACAAACGTTCTAGCCTAATATTTCTTAGGTTTTATTGCTCAATGCATTTTTACAAGAATAATTTTACAAGGAGAAATACAGCTTCAAAAATCCTCCCATGACAGGATTCGAACCTGTGTCCCCCCGGACGAGTGCGCCACCACTGCGCCGTTCCCGTGTGTCATGGGAGGATTTTTGATGATGTATTTCTCCTTGTAAAATATTTCTATTCGAGCCTAACATAAATGTAATTGCATCTGCCTACATAATTTGCAATTTGCCAATAATTACGTGAAATTATTGGTCAGTTAAGAGGACAGTCTCCATTTTCTTTCTCCATACAAACGTAGTCGACGTTTTCCTCCCTGGATAAAGACATTAGAGAAAATATTATGTTTATGCCATAAAACCTATATCTGTCATGACTATGCATCTACCTTTTGATTTATTTTATTTTATTATTTTTTATTATTATTCTAATTAGAAAATGAAAAAAATCAAAAGGTAGATGCATAGTCATGACATATATAGGTTTTATAGCATAAACATATTTGCTCTAATGTCTTTATCCAGGGAGGAAAACGTCAACTACGTTTGTATGGAGAAAGAGAATGGAGACTGTCCTCTTAAGTTATTTGTTTATCAAAGTAAGTTAAGAGGGTGGGTACTGTTACCATTTCCATACAAACATAATACCAAAATAAATTATGAAAAAATTAGTTTTCTACCTTAATATCGATATTATTCGGATTAAGATTTTATTTTTATCACCACAAGGTTTCTTCTTCTGTTTTCGCGATGTTGTATTTACGCTGGAAAAATGAAAAAAATGTTTCTCCGTTTTATTTCATTTCGAATGAATATTTTGGAAAACCAAACGGTGGCCAAAGCTCCTTCAAGGTTAACTTACCATAACCTTGAAGGAGCTTTGGAGGCAAAGAGGAAAGTTCATGTTCAACACTCAATTTTGTTTTCTCTACACTTGTCACGTTCACGGAACTAAATTGAATAAGATTCCACCAAAATTACAATTTAACCCAGTTTACAACATAGTTTCACGATAATAAAATTGGAGCAAGACATGATATCTGCGCGTTTCCGCCAAAACTCCTACTTTGAGCTTAACGACCGTTTTTGAGTTACTGACAAGCGTATATTTTTTTTTTTAACGGCTTTAATTTTTGAACATGAATACAATACTATTTCAATTCCAATAATTCTATTTTGGTATTATGTTTGTATGGAAATGGTAACAGTACCCACCTTCTTAAACTTAGAAATATGAAAAAAAACGGTCAAGTGCGAGTCGGACTCGCGCACGAAGGGTTCCGTACCATTATCTATACAACAGATTTTATTTTGAAAGGTAAATTGCGGTTTACGATTTATGACGTTTTAAATAAAAACTACTCAATATATCTCGTTCAAACCAATTTTCGTTGGAAGTTTGCATAGTAATGTACATCACATACTTTTTTTAGTTTTATCATTCCATTATTTTTGTTACAGTTTGTTACAACTTTGTTTAAGTTACAGGGGGGGGGGGCCCTGTAACTTCTAAAATAATGGAATGAAAAAAACCAACATTTTACCACTTTGGAAGTGTCTCTCGCGCAAACTATTCAATTTAGAAAAAAATGATTTTAGAAACCTCAATACCACATGTATAGGTTTGATGAAAAAAAACTTTTTGAGTTTCAGTTCTTAGTATGGGGATTAATGGGGAACCCTAAAAATTCATGATTTTTTTTCTATTTTTGTGTGAAAATCTTAATGCGGTTCACAGAATACATCTACTTACCAAGTTTCAACAGTATAGCTCCTAAAGTTTCGGAGAAAAGTGGCTGTGACATACGGACGGACAGACAGACGGACAGACATGACGAATCTATAAGGGTTCCGTTTTTTGCCATTTGGCTACGGAACCCTAAAAATAAAAAAAGACTGAACAAAAACATGAAAAAACTAAATTATTCTCTTAAAATCACGTTATCTTTCAGCGTGTTCAAAGAAAAACAGACAAGCGTTTTTTTTTTGACATGGCCCAATGTAAAAATAATACTAATAATAAGTAATTACTTGTCTTTATTTAATCTAACCTAATACAATAAATACTTACGTAATATAAAAACCAAAATAACAATTATTTGATAATTATTATAACAAATTTTAATTAAATAAATAAATAAATATTGCACGACGTTCCACACAGCGCAATCTAGCCCCAAACTAAGCACTAGGCTTGTAATATGGGTACTAGACAACGGATATACTACAATAATAAAAACAATTATTATAATAATAATTATTAAGTAACTAGCTGCATACCGCTGTTTCACCCGTGTAAGTCTCGATCCAATAAGTATCGGGATATAAAATAGAGCAGCCTATGTGTTAATCCCAATTTCTTGCTATCTGCGTACTAAGTTTAATCGCAATCGGTTCAGTAGTTTTTGCGTGAAGTAGTAACTTAGTTACGAGGGTAAAACAGGGGGGGACTGCAGCTATCCTACTAATTATAAAGATGAAAGTTTATGAGTGTGTATGGGTGTGTGTGTGTGTGTTTGTTACTCAATCACGTAACAACCGCTTAACCGATTACCATGAAACTCGGTATGTAGATAGCTGGAGACATGGAATAACACATTGGCTACTTTTTATCCGGATATTCCTGCGGGATCGGAACTTACGCGGGTGAAATAGCGGGGCGCAGCTAGTTTAGAAATAAACCACTTATAATTAATTATAACATCTGAGATTTCGTAAACCAATCAATAAATAACTACTAAAGTCCGCTTTGCGGTCGAATTTGATTTAATTTCTATATGCTTCATAAGAGGAAAGGATACGGACTCTTTCTCCATACAAACATAGTAGACTTTTCTCCCTGAATAAAGAAAGACATTAGAGCAAATATTATGTATATGCCATGTTTTGATTTTCTTCATTTTCTAGTTAGAAGAGAACACAAAATTTAGAAAAATTAGTCATGGGATTTAGAAGTAGGTTTTATGGCATAAATGTATTTGCTCTAATATCTTTATCCAGGGAGGAAACAGTCAACTAAGTTTGTATGGAGAAAGAATATAGGTAGGGGGAATCCGCAATGAAACGGACGGGTTTTAAAACGGTCACTATCGAAAATATTTTATGTTTTTTGGGTGTTAAAAGCATTGATGACCATAGACCTGTGAGCCTGTGACCATAGACCCTTGTCTATGGTCAACAATGGTGCCAACACCCAAAAATTCATCATTCGAACATCAAACTTCAAATATCGATAGCGTCCGTTTCGAAACACGTCCGTTTCATTGCGGATTCCCCCTATCTTTTCCTCAAGGGGGACTGTCCATACAAAATGCATCCCATAAACTTAACCGATTCTGGAGAATTTTCTGGTACCATATTTTTATCTCTTTATCTCACCTATGTAAAATGGTTCCACTGTGTCTCAGCCTATCATTTTTTTGAAAATGCTTCAGCATTTTGTTGGTTAGGTTAAAAAAAAAAACCCGGCCAAGTGCGAAACTCGCGCACGAAGGGTTCCGTACCACTATCACAATTGGATACGGAACCCTAAAATGGTTTACAACAACTTTGATTCAAAGAATATCGGCAACTTATAAGAAACTCTTTGGTCAGTGAAGGCAGACTAGTATATTTGACAGATAGGGCAGCCATTTTGAATTCCATGACCAACTCGATTTGACGCGACCAATCAGAAGCGACCTCACATCGTACTAGAATTGCCTTGTAGTTTTTGAAACACGTTTGTTGTATGGGAGCCCCTTTTAAATAATTGTTTTATTTTGTTTTTAGTATTTGTTGTTGTAGCGGCAACCGAAATACATCTTCTGTGAAAATTTCAACCTTCTAGCTATTACGGTTCATGAGATACAGCCTGGTGACAGACGGACAGATGGATGGACAGACAGACAGCGAAGTCTCAGTAATAGGGTCTCGTTTTTACCCTTTGGGTACGAATTTTTTAAACAATTTTTGCAATATTATCAAAAATTCGGAAAAAAAACCAAGCTGAGGCCATAGCCCAGAAAAATTGTAGAATAAGGGCCCAGTGGGTGAAACCCCGGGGCCTGACTAGATAGCCTCTGCTTATTTACATTATTCATTGTTCAAAGCATCTTTGATCTTAATAAGTATTTTATACATCTTGAGTCTTTCCACTGATAGAGGCATTTCTTCATCTTTATCCTGAAAACAAGGAAAAGAAGATTTTGAGTGTATTGTTTGCAATTATTGAAATTAATGTTCCCCGGCATAGAATAGGGTTAGCACATCTCTTCCCGTGGGTGTCGTAAAAGGCGACTAAGGGATCTGGGGGAGACTAGCAAACCTTAAGTTCTCCCCGCGCAGTGCCGGATAAACTTCTTGGTCCTTGGGAGGGTTGCTGTCAGGCCGGCCGCAAAAATATTGCCAAATCTATTTTCATAAGGTATGGTCAGGTCATTGACGATTTACCTACTGCGTCAACCCCAAATAAAATGAAAAAATTGGGGTGTAGCGGACCCCGGGCTCCCGAGAGGGATGCAACTGGAAACATAGCTCGGATGAAAGAAAGAAATGAATGATGTTGAAATTTAATTTTTGACAATTCTATTACAAGAATAACCTTTTTTTGTTGATAGGGATCTTTATTTGATTTTTTTGAATGTGATACTTACATCAGCAAAGAAATCGATTTCCAAAAACATAATTTTAAACATAGTTGTGACTATGAGAACTGGTCCAGATTTCCTTTCGCACACGTCTAATTGTACAGCGTAATGATTGTCAGGTAATTGAAATATGAATTCGAAAACAGGTGGCGAGTATTTTGACTTTTGACTTAAGAGACGGTATAAAAGAATTTCTCCCAATTTAGTACCTGAAAATCATAAATAAATCATTACTGTGAACACACAGGCCCCATCTACCTGCTAAGCTTGTGTTACAGTGACTAGAAATCGGATATAATACTTATATTTTACTATCTTCTATCTTCTATTATTATAAAGCTGAAGAATTTGTTTGTTTGAACATGCTAATCTCAGGAACTGCTGGTCCGATTTGATAAATTCTTTCAGCGTTGGATAGTCCATTTAATGAGGAATGCTATAGGCTATATTATATTATCAACAAATTAGGAAGACGAAGGCGCGGGCACTGATAGTGCATTTATAAAATGAAAACATTGTGTGTTTGAAAACAAAAATGAAAAATTTAACAGAGCTGAAGTATGGCTATCCTGTTTCTTAATACCAACCTAGTAAAACAAAATCTCCATAGAAAAATAATGCTGTAATCGGTGGCATTTCCAAATACAAGTGCCTATATTTCTCCGTTTCAATCTTGAAGAGCGTCCTCGAATAACAAATGTAGTTCCTGTTATCAATTGCACAGATTTGTTTGATCTGTTCAATCCATTCTTGAGGACAATTTATTGGTTGAACTTTTACAGAACTCTTTGATTTTACTACTATTCTTCCACACTGAGTAAATAAAAAAGTTTGTCCATTATAGTGCTGAATTTCTTTGATTTTAAACTCTGAATTATACATTGATTTTGACTGTAAATCTTTGGATAATAAGTCGCAAATAAAGACTTCTTTATCGCGGAAGAAATATAGTATACTACCAGACAGTGAATAGCCATCTGCTTGGTAAAATCTTTCACCTAAATATTCAGTATTTTCCACAGGTCGGATTATGATTAGAGCAAATTTAAAGAAAACAACTAGCGCATGGTCATTGTTTGCTATTTTAGGACAGTTTCTTTCTAATAAAAAGGGTACAGTGTTTTCTGCACGTTCGTTTACATTCAGAGTAACTAAATTTAATTTTTTCACAAATTCATAGAGCGGAAAGTCGTGAAAATCGCGCAGATGCACTTTGTAACGGGTCACATCAATCCACGCTATTAAATTTCGGTAAATATGGTACCATTTGCATTCACTGTGGCACTTTTCTTTAGCGATCCGTGATGGGTGTCGAAATTCAGTGAGGCATAACTTTTCCCATAGTAAATCTGTATTATCGATTATGGATTTCCAGTTTTTAGAAACGCGGCGGCATTTCCCGACTGTTTTACCATCGGTTTTTATAAGAATATCAATTAGAAGCTCGACCGGCAGGTAATCTATGAAGGTTATTTCCATTGTTATTCCTTCTGCACCCGTCGATTCTTCACTCTTTCTACATTTCAGATCGGTTATTCTTGTAAACTTTCACTGCTACATGAGCTTTTCAAATAAAACCCTATTGACAAAATCAAGTATTTTCAGCAATGTTTACGTTTTTCAAGTAAGTTTGACAGATCAGCTGATAACACACTCGTGACTTTTCCGGTTTTGATTCTTTATGTTGGTAGTTGGTAGAACTGTATTTTTTTTGCGACTTACAGCTTCGCACGGTTGGTGCATATAGCCGGAATATTCAACAATATAATCATTATTTTTTATAAATGTAAATATTACCTTGTACTATTTATGTATTCTGTGATATTACTGCACACAAATTAATGTTTATTAGTAGGTAAAAACACATTTTAGTTAGAGGATTTTAAATTGGTTTAAGAACTGCTCCAGACGGAAACAAAATTTTCGTGATTTCATCATCTATGCTATTTAAAAAAAAAGTGCGAACGATGGCCAAGGAATAACCGCGAAGTATTCAAATTTTAGAATACCGCAAAATAATTTGTAAACTACTGATGAAAGAGATTAATCCTACAGTATAAAAGTAAATGTCTAGTCACCTAAAACAATTTATAATTCATTGTCAATATAATTAAAATTTCTAAATAATGGGGTGGCACACGCAAAGCTGTGAGCAGATGGCGCTGGCCTCGGATGATCTTTTTTTTTTGTTGATGGTCCCCCACGAATGAAAACGCAAAGCTTTTTTTTTTCTTTCGGTCTGAGACCGATATGGCCAATTTGGCGCCGAGAGTTGTAAAAAATACCTGTTTGACAGTTCTTAATTCAAACCTAAGATCAGTCGACTAGCGCCCTCTGCCGGGATAAAAAGTTAGTGTTCCTCCTCATTAATAATAAGCCCACCGCTTAATGTCTACTTCATAAATTCATAATTTACTTTATCGGGATAAAAAGTAGCCTATGAGTTATTCCAGGTCTCCAGCTATCTACATACCGAGTTTCATGATAATCGGTACAGCAGTTTTTACGTGATTGAGTAACAAACACACACACATATACACACATACATACTCACAAAGTTTCAGCTTTTTAATACTATTATGATAAGATAATTAACAAAAGTTTTGTTAAAATACGGAACCCTTATAAAATTAATCACATGACCTTCGCAAATAGGTACTATACCTATATTTATGTTATCGATATCGTAGTGCTTTGATTGGTTAGTTCAAAAAAAAATGTCTTTGTTTCCTATTTTGTTTTGTTTATCGAAATCTATAACTCCATTTTTTAATTTCAGACTACGATCTGAAGTTTTTTCTCTTTGTATGTGACGTTTTTTCTTCAGGAAGGTGTGTCAAATTGTAGTCTACAAATAATTAGTAAACGAAGATAATATATTGTGATATTAACCACCTGTGACGTTCGCGGATTTGTACTTTGCATTGAAAATAATTTTGATTTATGCTTGTAATGAAAAGTCAATTAAAAGTCGAGTATTGTTTGGTATAACTAACTGACTTATTTGACAGACTTATGTACCTACCCACTTTCAACAAAAAAACTTACGAAAAGCCGAAGAAAGGACTGGAGCACAAAGTTATTCAAGTTTGCTGAAACCCAAACCCAAAGTAACCCAAACCAACATAAGGCTACCTTCAAAATTGGCGAGTTTTTATGTGGTAAGTAGAGTTTTTAAAACATACTGAGGTGACTGAAAGAACTTGGTGAGTAGGTGTACGCATTTAGACGCATGGAAAAGAAATTGAGATTATATTGTATCAGGAGCTCCATGGTCTAGCCGCGCCCGCCGATCTTGTTAAGTCGTTCGAGGTAAACATGCCTGGCGCCGTCATTACTTCGATGGGTGACCGATAATGTGTGTGGCAAATGGCAGTTGTTAGGTCAACATTAGAGGCTTAGGTTGCACTTTACAATACTACGCGACAAAGAACTGAACTGGTCTCTCTTAGAGAAGGAGAAAGGTCGCCTGATAGTGATCCATTTCAAACTCTTCTCTGATGGGCGAGCTTCACCAATTCCAAAGTCCAACCGTCCCTCCAAAGTTGTTTAAACTTAGACCTTGCTTCTCGCACCTATCGTCCTGATGTTGTTTCTGTCACAGAATGGCTCTCTGGCCAAAAAAAAACTTTTTTTTTTTCAGACATAAAATTAGCATTAAAGTGTCCCTTTTTCTCCTTTATCTACCACTTTGTTCATACGAATTTGTGGCGTAGGATTGTAAAGTACACCCTAATTACAGGACAATATCAAAGAAATGAGGCACTTTACATACCCAAACCACAAATTTGTATGATCAAAGACCTGTGAGAGATATAGGAGAAAGAGGGCTATCTATTAATGCTCGCTATATCGGGGTGATAGGTGAGAGAAGGTTCAAGTAAGAGGAAGCGAGCTTGAGCTTTTTTGTTTTTAAAACCACCCAAAAAAATATGTGTCTGTGGGGGTTGAAAAGATATTAGGGGGTCTTGTACAAGACCCCCTCCTACTCCCCCCTTCCCGTATGTATGTTTTGCTTTGTATTGTAATTTATAAATATAATCTACAATAAATAATTTATTCAATAATTCATTCACTCATTGATGTTAGATTAGATGGATATGCTTATGTTGTAATTATTTTAGAAAATGGAGTACTTCGATCTATCTGATAGCGAATGCACATCCTACCTACACTTGCTGAGAAATAGAAGCACTTTATGGGAACTTAACAATCAACCACAATTTTATGAAGTTAAAATTGCACAAAATAATGATGAAAGTTTTACTAAAAGCATGGGTAAGTTAGTTTCGCTGAGCCTTTTCCGCACTTAGCCTCACAATTGGGCCATTGTACGTGATTTCTTAGAGGGCTTAAGACGCCACGGGAGCCTACCCCGCATTGGCGAATATCCCATGCCTTCGGACCGTGGTTCATCCTAGGACATGTCGGTTTCCTCACGATGTTTTCCTTCACCGTAAGAGCGATGTTAATAGCGCACTTAAATTCTTCTTAATGAAAAAGACATTGGTGCGCGGTCGGCCTGCATTCGAAACCACGACCTTCGGAATGAAAGTCGCGGTATCTACCACTAGACCAACACCGCTCCAAAGCATGGGTAAGTTGATGTTTGTAATAAAGGTGCAGCCACACAACTGTTATAACAATTCCAGTGTGATGAGATTCGAACTTATGTCTCCCACTAGCTATGCAGGTGTTTTAACGACTCAACCACATAGCTTGCCTGGGAAATGGTGGAATTATGTACTGCGTTCCCACTAGTAATGCTAGGTTTTTGAGGGTTTTAATAACAAATAACCACTTTCTTATAGGACCAAGACTGATAGACTAGCTGTGTTCCGCAGTTTTACATGTGGCAAGGTTCAGCATGCCATCACAAATGAATAATTCTTGAAAAGATTTCATCAGAAAGTGTTTAACAGTTATAAAATGGCAAACTGATAATAATTATAGCAAACCAAGGCAAAAAGTTGCCTTACGTGGCAAGAGTGTCGCTTTTATTCCAAAATTTTATTTTATTTATTTGTTTCCAGATGAAATAATAAACATGAACGGAGTTCATTGTAGTATTTGTAATGTAGACGTTCCTAAAATATATATAAAACAGCATAAAGAAAGTTCTATCCATCAAAATTTTATAAAACTAACATCCATAATATTGGAGCGAACAATAAAACATTTACTTACTAATGATGAATCAGTCAATACATCTGTACACTTGACCAACACTTTCTTCTGCAATATATGTTCAAGAGTTGTAGAAAATAAAAATATGAATGAGCACTCTGAATCTAAATTACATAAAAAGTATATTTTTTATGAAAAATTACTAAAAACCTTTGTCGAAGCTTTTGGAGATGAAGAAAATGTACATTTTGGTACTGAAGACCTAAACGAATTTATGGGAAAAAGTACAGTGGAGCCAGCTGATTCTAAGGACCCACCTGAATATACAGTTAATACATTTGATCCAAATTATTTGAAAGAACTACTTGACTCTGGTACAAATGAACCATATTCATTCTCAGAGCCCGGAAATAGTAAAACTGTGGAAAAAAGTGATGTAAGTTAATATAATTGAACTCCTTGTACCTCTTCTGCGCCTACGGAACAAAGGTTCCTGCCATGAAACAAATATTCGAATAATTTACGGATATTTTGTTTCTTTTTCTGGGTGTAGGTACTAAATTCCAAAAAGTGCATCTGGGGGCACGGTTAGTGCCCCCGCCAAGACGAGCCAGCGAAGCGTACGGCCACTACTTACCTTTTCTCGAAAGGTTTCGTCGGTTTTTTGAACCCTCATAACTTGGGTTTGGAATATACCAGATGAATATAATTCACGGGGTATAATGTCAATAGGGGACTTAATAAAAATACACAGTTTCAATTACATAGCTCCTATAGTTTAGATTTAATTGATATCTAAAAACCCCCGATTTCGTCACTGACTCACTCACTCACTGATGATCATCAAAATTCAAATGGTACTTCCCGAAGTCCTAGAAAGCTAAAATTTGGTATTTAGGTTGGTATTTGGTATAATTTTGGTACACAAACAACTAAAAAATTCTAAAAGTTGAAACTTTCACCCCCCAACCCCTAAAATTAAGGGATGGCTATTAATAAATAAATAAATTTTAAATAAATTCTCCGAACAACACACAGCGCCATCTAGCCCCGTGGTAAGCGACTAAGGTTGTGTTACGGTGACTAGGCAACGGATATAATACTTATACACACATCAACACCGTCTAGGGATATTCAGAATTTCTCAATTTACTCAAAAATTGTGTTTACTAACAAACAACATGTATATATTTTTGTAAAGCCTACTTATCAGACTATGATTTAGAATACAACAAAATATTGTTTTATGCTTAAATATTTTTTTATTAAAAAAAACGCAAAAAGTGAAATAATGTTAAATTTAAGATAAAATGTCTATCTAAGGAAAAAAATAAAGTAAAACGAAATTATTAGGTTTTTTTATTTGAAGTTAAAATTAGTAGTCAGTGAAACCACCCATGACGTTAATCACGGCCCTGTAACGGTTTTTCATGCTTTGAATCAGGTTGTCAATATCTTGCTGCGGAATATTGTCCCAGGTCCTGCTAAGATGCAAAAAAAGTTGCTCTTCAGTCGCAACATTTGGAGGCAAATTCCTCAAAGCCCTTCTTTGAAGCATATCCCACGCGTGCTCTATGGGGTTTAGGTCTGGTGACTGCGCGGGCCAGTCTAAGACCGACACGTCGTGCTCCTCTAGCCAGCTGGTCACCACTCGCGCAGTGTGCGGACGGGCGTTGTCGTGCATGAGCGTGAAAACTTGGCCCATTTGCAGTCGATGGGGATAGATTATTGGTGCTAGCACCTGATTACGGTATTTTTCGGCAGTCATAGTGTTTCTGATCCAAACGAGGTCTGTTCTTCCACCAATACGAATTCCCGCCCAAACCATAATTGTTCCGCCATGGTATGGATGGACCTCCTGAGGGTGTTGCAGACGGTTGTCACGACCAGAAGCTCGCCATACGCGTACTCTACGTGAATCAGGATGAAATCCGAATCGGGACTCATCGGTAAACAACACTACCGACCACTCGATATCTTCCCAAGGCAAATGTTCTCTAGCCCACTGTAATCTTCGTCCACGATTTCCTCTGCGTAGTGCTAGAGTACGAAGCGGCCTGCGAGAATGAAGGTTAGCCTCGTGCAGTCTTCTCCTCACAGTTTGGTCACTGACAAGCACCTGGTGGTCTGACTGGAGCGTTTGAACCAACTGCATGGCCGTAACATTTGGTTGTCTTCTCGCGGCCACTTGCAAAAATCGGTCTTGTCTTTGGGTAGTTATCCGCTTTCCGCCTGGATGCCTTTCAGCCACTTCACCAGTAGCACGATAACGTGACCACAATCTTGATATCACGTTTTGTCTTGTTCCAATCTCCCCGGCAATACTCCGTTGAGTAGCCCCAGCTTGGAGCATTCCTACTGCCCTTAACATTTCGTTTCTTGTTAAATGACGCCGCTGCATGATGCATACAGTTGTATTAAATTGTAATTAATCAAAAAAAAAATATTAAAACTTCAATTTGTTTAAACAAAATGCTTAAAACTGCGTTAAGTAAATTTAAACCTTCGAACTCGCTACAATAATTGCCGCGCTAATCTTATGTTTTTAATAAATTTTTAAAATTCAAATTTTTAAATCGGCCAGTATTTTTTAAGTTTAAGAACTTTATATAAAATATCCCTAGACGATGTTGATGTGTGTATTTATTTTTCTTTTGTAAATACATACATATTATACATAGAGGGACACCCAGACCAGATTTGTATGAGACTTTCGCAAATTTTGATGCTAGAGGTACTACAACTTTTTATTATAAATAACTAGCAGATTCCCGCGGTTTCACCCGCGTAAGTCCCGATCCCGTGGGAATATCGGGATCAAAAGTAGCCTATGTTACTCAGGGTGAATGTAGCTTTCTAATGGTGACAGAATTTTTGAAATCGGTCCAGTAGTTTCGGAGATTACCCCCAATATACACACATACATACATACACACATGTTACCAACGTTACCTCTTTATAATATTAGTGTATAGATTAGAGATGCAACGGATATCCGGTTGCTATCCGGTATCCGGCCTATCCGGCCATTATTTTACTATCCGGCCGAATACCGGATAGTTGCGCACTATCCGGCCGGATACCGAATAGTATTTTGTTTGGTATTTAACTTTGAAAAATGGTTAGTTGCCATTATTTTAGACAAATAAAATAACCACAAATTGAAGTACAAGTTCACAATCACGAATACACTACTATACACATTAAACAAAAAAAAACTTATCTATTCAGCAAAATAGGCGGGTGCACGTGTACTGCATACGAAATAGTTTCGTACGTACTGACCTAATAAAACTCGTTTCTTGTCTAGAAAACGGTCAACAAACTAAAATGTAGGTATCGTTTGGCCGGCCGGATACCGGATATTCGGCCGGTGATGAGGCCGAATATCCGGTATCCGGTATCCGGCCAAACAACTATCCGTTGCATCACTAGTATAGATAAAATACAGAGAATCAGGATTTTTAGTAATTCATCCTCTACCCTTTAAATTAGGGGATGGAGTTAAGCGCGAGCACAACACCTAATGTGTATTAGAGGTGCTAGAGGTATGAAAGTTGATTGATAATTAGAAAGGTTTACCGCTGTCGTACAGTGATGGAAAACAAGAATATTTTTAAAAGTTGTTTCGCTATCCGCCAGTGGTGGCCAACAAGTGGTGAACATTGGAAACATCCGCCTAAACGCCGTACTTAGGGCGCGTGACGCGTAAGTCGTTAATTCACGACCTATTGGAAAATAAAAACGAAAAAAAAAAACTGATAGGTACTTAAATAATTACATGCTACTGTACCTACTCATATTATAAAGCTGAAAGTTTGTTTAATTGGAATAAAAATTTGTAATAATTAGGCAAACTACAAAAAGAGATGAAATCCCCTCAAAAACATTTTCATGTAAAATGTAGCCAAGACGAGGGTGGGATCATATGATGGGCACTGTCAAAAAGTTATCAGATGTCATGTACCTAAAGCCAAGCTTATAACTCTACACGCCCCAACTCCACAAGCATCTTACTTCACAAATTCAACATCTTAGCCAAAATATATGGGCTTGGCCGTTTCATTACCGCAAGAACAATAAATTGTTTAACAGAAAACCCATGCATGGTAGCAAAACGGCCAGCCATATATTTTGGCTAAGATGTTGAGTTTGTGAAGTAAGGTGCTTGTAGACGTGGGCGTATAGAGTTATAAACTTGGCTTTAGGTACATGACATCTGATAACTTTTTGACAGTGCCCATCATATAATCTCGCTCTCGTCTTGGCTACATTTTACATGAAAATGTTTTTGAGGGTTATATTCGTTGTTTTTTACCTGTTTGTTTTGACGACCTCTGTGGCGCGTCGTGCGAAAGCGCGACTGCAATGCAGGAGGTTGCGGGTTCGATTCCCGCCGGGTGCAAGTATTTATGCTTATAGAATAAATATTTGTGTCTGGTCTGGGTGTCCCTCTATGTATAATATGTATGTATTTACAAAAGAAAAATAAATATAAGTATTATATCCGTTGTCTAGTCACCGTAACACAAGCTTAGTCGCTTACCACGGGGCTAGATGGCGCTGTTTGTTGTTTACAGAATTTATTATTTTATTATTATTTATTATTTGTATTATACATACGTAACTTATCATAAAGCTGGTTGCTTAGTTGAAATATTCTAGGGCTAGATGGCGCTGTGTACAATTCCTTAGAATATAAAAAAATATTAATTTTATTTGCAGTTGCGGGAATCATCTAAAATGAATCCAATGGACTTGGACATTGGACTAAATACACCTAAAGATACTAAAAGTGGACACTCTAATAATCAGCCAGATTCGAATGCGATGGATCACAATTTTCAACAAAATACCCATCAAATGAGTCATAATTCCAATCAAATGATCGGTAATTGGAGTATCAATTCTAATTACCACCCCGTAAATTCTAACCCCATTAACCATAACTTTAGTCCAAATAACCCCTTTTTTAACCCCACAAGACCCAATGTAATTCCCATCAATCCTCATTTCAATCAATTGAATCCCAACTTTCATAACATGTATCCGAATTTTAATCCTAATATCAATCACATGAATCCGAATTTTAATCTCAATTTCAATAACATGTCTCCAAATTTAAGTCCCAATTTTAATAACATAAATCCGAATTTAAATCACAATGTCGATACAATAACTCCCAATTTCCACCAATTTCATAGCAATTTCAATCCCATGAGTTTCAATTTCAATCCAATGAATCCTAATTGCACAACCATGAATCCGAATTTTAATCCCATCCTTCCGAATTTCAATCCTATGAATCCGAATTTCAACCCCATGAATCCGAATTTTAATCCCATAAATCCGAATTTCAATCCTATGAATCCGAATTTCAATATCATAAATCCGAATTTCAACCAAATGCGTCCTACCTTAAATCCCATGGATTCTCTACTTAAAATAAGTTCTAATATAAATCACATGAAACAGGATTTAAGACCTATGCGACCATCGGACCCCCAATATAAACTGGGTCCCAATTTAAATCCAACAGGTCTCCAAAATAATGACATTAAATCAGATGTCAGTTTAAATCCAATGGATCCTCGACATAAATCGGATGTCAATTTAAATCCTACGGGATCCCAACCTGGATTAGGCCCTAATTTATGTGCAAACGAACCTAAACCAGAACTAAGGGGTAATTTGTCGGATCCTAAACCAAAATTGGCTCAAAGTTCAGATGATAAGAACACAGAAATTAAGATTATAAAAAAACCAGTGAACAAAGCTGAGAAAAGCCCAGAAAAACAATTGCAGCAATTACAAGCTTTTGAAGAATTTAGTTCCTACATTAAAACTATACGGGAAAAATATCCAAACCCCAACTTTCATATCGAAGCAGTTACAGTTGGAAAAATAAAAGTGACTGCCCTCAATGGAGACTGCGTTTTGGTTACGAAGGAAAAATTTCAAAGTTACAATAAAAAGTTTTGTCGTGTTTGTCAAAATGTTAATCTGGATAAAGACCACGGAATGTTGGAAGAACATATTGGCAGGATTATGGTGCCTGTAGCAGACAAAAACTGTATTCGTGAGGTGAGATCTAGTAATAAACTATGTTAGAACCTTAGATTAAAACAAAAAACTAAAGATACGGTACCTAGTCTCGGAAAATGAGACGATAAAACTGCGTCTAGCTGACGCACTAGCCTCAGTCGTATGTCGAACCGTTGCCGCGTGAGGACGTGCTGTCACACTGCGATCATCTTTTTGACATCCATATGAATTACTTTTTGCTTATTTACAAATGTCTGAATTACTTTTGAAGACAAATGTTTTTAAATACAATAATTTTATGAAAATGCATGTAGATGTTTCTAGCTCATTTTTCGAATACGCAATGTTAGAATATACCGTATCTATATTTTTGTTTTTATCTAAGGTTAGAACCTTTTTTTATAATTCAGGTACCTATTTTTTTTTTTTAGTTTCTTCGGTATTAGCCATCATGGTATGCTCTTAGAAATATGGTTATTTTAAACGTGTCTGTAGTATAATGTATTAAAGAAAATATAAGTATTATATCCGGTTGCCTAGTCACCATAATACAAGCTTAGTCTCTTGGAGTTAGAATACGCTGTGCAACGAATACAATTGTCTTTTCAGATTGATGATATTTGGAGCCACTGCATAATTTGCAATGAATTGATAAGGGAAGCTGAAAACCATATTAAAACAGTATCTCATATTGCAAATTTAGAAGAAAGTTTTATTGAAACTTCAGAAAAAACTGAAGATCCAACCCCAATAAATGTAGCAAAACTCCCCGCGATCGATGAAACCATATCGAATGGAGCAGTAAATACTATTGAGGTACCCGGCAAAAAGGAAAGTCCAAAAGTAGTGCAAAAAGATAAAAGTGTAATATCGCAAAAAGAAAAAGTACATTTAGATATAGAATCGTTTTCTAATACATTAACCAATAAACTTTTACCCTTATTTGCTAAATATGCATTAAATAAATTAGATACCACAGAACCTAATAAAAATAACCAGGACGAAACTTTGGAATCAGAAAACCCTGTAGAAGTTTCCAATGTAAAAGATAATACTAAAAATAAAGTTAAAAAGTTAAAAGAATCCATACAAAGTGTGGTAGGCATATCTGTATCAGAACCTACGTTTGATGATGAAATTAATTCAAATAGCAGTAACCCTACAAAAAATATAGCCAAATATTGCACTGTATGTAGGATTCACGTTACTGATTTCGAAACACATAAAACATCCGAATCACATGCAGAAATCTCCAATCAGACTAGAGAACTTAGAAAGAAAATCAATAGTAATAATTTAAAAGGCATCAAAGACAATTCTGATTTATTAAAATGTGAGATATGTGACGTAAATGTAAATTATGAATCTACTCATATAGAAGAACATGTAAATTCGCAAAATCACAAGCGTAACTATTTCAAATACATTGAATCGAACAAAATCATACTTATCGATCAATCTGAAAGCCAATGCGAGCCTTGCAACAAGCATATGGACCGAGGCAATATATTTGATCACTGTAAACTAGTAAAACATGTTAAAAGACTAAAAAATTACATTAGCATTGCTAGTAGCCAAACAAAACCGAATCTGACTCAAAAAGAAACAAAATTAAAACCATGTAGTGAAAATAAAACAGTAGTTCACAAAGATATAGATGTAACGAAATTACGGTATCACTTTCGTATTCAAGGGGTGGAATATCTTTGTAAAACTTGTCACGTACTGATAGCTCGAAATCCTTTATCTATTAAAGAACACGTGGATTCCAAACACCATTTAGACAAGTTCAGTACAATATTACGTAGTAACAGAATTATTGGAGCGGCAGGTTCTTTTTATTGCGAAGTTTGTGATGAAAAAATACGTATGTGTCGTGAAATATTACATATCTACAGTAGTAGCCATTCCGAAAAACTGAAAGAAAAAGATAAAGTTGTAAAGGATAAGTCAAATGAGACAACTTTATCTTACAGTACAGTAGTTAGTTGCAGTATTGCTCCTATTCCCAGCACTTCTACAGACGCTATTCAAACAATCCCTCTCTATGTCAAATTTCAATACAAAGAATCTTCTGACAATAAAACCATTTGCCTTGTTTGCGAAGAAGACGTGCGAAAGATCGACATGACTAATCATGCTCATTTAGCGAGACACAATTACAATTTTACCTTGATCATGGTAAAAAATGCCATAAAAATAAAAGATAACATGTATTTCTGCGTGTTCTGTGGAACTTGTGTTCCGCTTTTTGGTGAATTACAGCATGTATTTGGGAGATCACATTTAAATAATATTGTAAAGAAGAAAGAGCAACCTGTTGCTTCGAAAGGTAGTGGATTTTTGACTTATGATCATATGCTGAGCCTTACGCAAGGCAAAAGGATGGTTAAATTATAATTTGGCTATCGCTTTTGACTTGCTTTTAGTTCCGCACATGACAAGCTGATAAGAACATACTTGAATCTTAGATGAAAACAAAAATAGCGTATTCGAAAAATGAGCTAGAAACACATGCAGGTGTTTCTAGCTCATTTTCATAAAATTATTGTATTTAAAAACATATGTCTTTAAGAATGATTCAGGCATTTATAAAATGAGCAAAAACGCATTCTGATGGATTTCAAAGAGATAATCGCAGTGTGACAGCACGTGCTCACGCGGCAACGGTTCGACATACAACTGAGGCTAGTGCGTCAGCTAGACGCGGTTTTATCGTCTCATTTTCCGAGACTAGGTAACGTACCTATCTGTTGAATCAAGATTAACGAATATTTCCTTGTTATTAATGCAGTTCCTGCCTTAGTAAGACAGACTTTTCTAGGTCCTTCAGGTCTCTTCTTCAGTCAATCGTGAAAAGACATTTATATTTTTAAGAAACGTTTTTAATAGTAGATTGTATACCAAGGGAGAAAATACTATTTTTACGGCGAGAGTGATTTTTGAATCCAGAGAGGAGCGAGGGATTCTTTAGTAGAATACTGAGCGAATCGAGTACCTCACTCGAGCGAAAAAAAGTGTTTGCTCCCGACGTGAACATTCTACTTTTCATCACCCTCTATGAGAAAATGAGTAACGTACTTTGACCATTGTTCCCGTCTAACAGCAACTACCAATTTCTATCAAAACCTGCCTTCTTCTACCAAACTACCATTTTCTACCAAACCTACCATTTTCTACCAAATCCTACTATTTTCTAGAATACCTGCCATTTTCTACCAAACCTATTATTTTCTACCAAACCTACCATTTTCCATTAATACCTACCATTTTCTTCTACATCCTACTATTTTCTACCAAAAACTACCATTTCTACCAAAAACTACCATTTCTACCAAAAACTACCATTTTCTACCAATACCTACCATTTTTCACCAAACCTACCAATATTCTACCTGTGCGGTCGAACACCCATCGCTCACTTATCAATCAGACACATGTGTTGCTTAACCTGGTCGGTCTATCACCCATCACTTACCTATCAGACACGCTGTACGGTAATAGGAACTCTTTGTTAATTGAAACTTTAAAAAAAAAATCACATTCCAAATTCAAATCTCATTATTGCCCTGCTAGCAGGGAGAAAAAACGCTATGAAAATGCCTGTTAGGAACATCGCCAGCAAAGCGCTACTTCTTGCCCTGTTTACAGGGATTAGACAAAGTGTCGCTTTGGTCCTCTATAAGTGCGACCAAAGTAGCTCTTTTCTGTTAAGAGATAAACAGGCGGGAGCAAAGTAAAACAGGCAGGAGCAAAATAAAATAGGCGGGAGCAAAGTAAATTTGAATTTGGAACATATGTATCATTCATAGAAATCAAACGTAAATTATATGAATTACTGACTGATATGTGTTGAGTCAACACAAGCTTAGTCGCTTACCACGGGGCTAGATGGCGCTGTGTGTTGTTCACAGAATTTATTTATTTTATTTTATTAGTTTCATTAGTGTCATTTGTTTTATTAGTTTCATTAGTTTAATTTGTTTCATTTGTTTCATTAGTTTCATTGGATTCATTCGTTTCATTAATTTCATTTGTTTCATAGTTTCATTAATTTCATTAGTTTCATTAGTAACATTAGTAACATTAGTTTCATTTGTTTTATTTATTTTGCTTATTTTTATTAGTATTTATATGAAATTTTCACAGATGATGTATTTCTGTAGCCGCTATAACAACCAACAAATATTTATAGAGGGCTTCTGTATAATAAACGTGATATTAAAATTTTATACCCAACATTTTTGTTTAAGTAAATAGGTATATTCACGAATTACGTAACACGATATCTTATTTATTTTCTCATAGAAAGGGGATGAAAAGTAGAGTATATGACTCGAGAGCAAATTATTTTTCCTCGGGCAATGTATACTTTGAATCCCTCGCTGCGCTCAGAATTCTACGTTAGAATTCTACGTATTCTAGAATTCTTCGCTTTGCTCGTGATTCGCCCTCGCCGTAAAAATACCATTTTGCTCCCTTGTTATACAATCTACTATTTGTAAATTATAAGCCTAATTTCATTCCAAAATATGTGTTATTAAATTTAATTTAATTCTAATTTCTTCCATCCATCAAAAAAAAGTCTGGGAGGTTCGCCCAGCTTTTTTTTGTTACTTAAGTTTTTATTTTTTTGGTAACTTTTTAAGTATTTTTAGCGTGATTGTTATTCTATTAGGTAGAACTGAATGTTTTTAATTAAGAAGTAAACTATTTTTAATGTGATTGGATACCAAAATTCGACAATACTTGGCCATTGTTAACAAATAAGTATTATCTAGTTAAGATTGTTTGATATTTTTGAAGATAGGTATATTCGGAAATATTCAGGCCTTCCATTATATCTTATGTCAGCGCTAACTGGCCTGCAGAACACAGTACCATGACATGCTTAAGAGGACAGTCTCCATTCTCTTTCTCCATACAAACGTAGTCGACGTTTTCCTCCCTGGATAAAGACATTAGAGCAAATATGTTTATGCCATAAAACCTATACCTGTCATGCAATGACTATGCATCTACCTTTTCAGTTTTCTTATTTTTTTATTTTTTATTACTATTCTAATTAGAAAATGAAAGAAAACAAAAGGTAGATGCATACTCATGACAGATATAGGTTTTATGGCATAAATATATTTGCTCTAATGTCTTTATCCAGGGAGGAAAACGTCGACTACGTTTGTATGAAGAAAGAGAATGGAGACTGTCCTCTTAAAATGACGTTTCGGGAACAAGAAAGCAACGATAAATCTCTGCTCTTCTGTCTCTAGTCTGTAT
Source organism: Idaea biselata (assembly GCA_958496205.1). Taxonomy (NCBI): domain Eukaryota; kingdom Metazoa; phylum Arthropoda; class Insecta; order Lepidoptera; family Geometridae; genus Idaea; species Idaea biselata. The sequence continues at coordinate 39,242,450 of OY292395.1, forward strand.
ATAGTCTGTATAATATATAGGTACCTATATATTCGGAATATTAAGGGGTGAAGAAAAATGTGTGTAAGTAGAGTCAATTATATCAAAATCCATATTTTTTTAACGTTTTTTAATTTATTTTGTAATTTAAAGTGTAATTTCTTTCTAAAGTGTGTTTTATTTAAGTTTAATTTGATTCTAATTTCTTCCATCAGGGCACCAATTCTATAACTAAAATATCTCATCAACTATGCCTCAGCTCTGTTCAATTTTATTAAGTATAAAACGGTTGAACAATTCGTGGGTTAAGAACCAGATGAACGTATGTCAAAATTTACGAAAAAAGTTATTTTTGAGAAATGAGTTCTACAAAATACTATATTAATATTTTCACATGCTTGTTTTTTTTAGTGAGGACTAAAATAATAGTTCTTTTGTTATTTTAAGTTCATTATGATGCAAAAATCACTGTTTTTTAGCTCTCCTCTAAAATTTGAAAAATGTAGTTACGTTCATCTGGTTCTTAACCCACGAATTAGTCGATGACAAGCACTTCAAAAGCTTTAGCGAACCTTAAATTTTTTCCAAAAAATGTTGATGAGTTTTCGATAAAAACTGAACAGAGCTGGGGCATAGTTGAGACATTTTGGCTATAGAAAAGGTTCCCTGGACACGTATTCTACAACTACAATGTCTCAATAGTGCCTCAGCTCTGTATATATTTTTTTCAAAACGGTTAGGTAATTTTGGTAATTAACACATTAAACGTTTTAGTGAATTTCCAAAAAATACTATCCCGTTTTCGAGAAAAAATTAACAGACCTGAGGCATTGTTGGAGCATTTTAATTATAGAATAGGTGACCAGTTTGTTTAGCCCGGCGATTTAAACACGCATATTTTTGATATTAAGTTTTTATTTTTTTATTATAGCTTTTAAACATTTTTATTAATTTTAAGCCACAGGCCACAGAGGTCTTCAAATGCGACAATATTTGGCCATTATTGGTACTAAATAAGTATTATAGTCTAGTTAGGATTGTTGGTTCAGTGTTATTTAAGGTACCTATTAATAAAATATTTGTACTTTTTTAATTTTTTGTTTTCCTTAATATTTATTTACAGATCCCCTCGAAATTCCTAGATTTTTTCAAGTTTCGGAAAAAAGTAGCTGTGACATACGGACGGACGGACAGACAGACAGACATGACGAATCCATATAACGAGTTCCGTTTTTCGCTGTTTGGCTACGGAACCCTAAAAAGGGAAAAATAATAAGTGCACCTATTATACCTACATATAGGTAATCTGAAGTCGGCCGCCTAACTCTAAAACACTGACTCCAGATTTATGTAGGTAAGGCTTAGATAAAAACAAAAAAGATAAGGTATATTCTAACATTGCGTATTCGAAAAATGAACTAGACAAACACCTACATGCATTTTCATAAAATTATTGTTTTTAAAAGCATTTGTCTATAGGAATAATTCAGGCATTTGTAAATAAACAAAAAGGCATTCTTATGGATGTCAAAAAGGTAATCGCAGTGTGACAGCACGTGCTCACGCGGCAACGGTTCGACATACGACTGAGGCTAGTGCGTCAGCTAGACGCAGTTTTATCGTCTCATTTTCCGAGACTAGGTACCTACCGTATCCTTAGTTTTTTGTTTTAATCTAAGAGGTAAGGTGCAATTATTAAGTATTTCTCTGTTTTTAAAGTCGGTTATTTGTAAGTAAGTTTTTCTTTATGGGACCTACCTACTTACCTACATACAATCGGGCAAATCTAATAGATTTTTTTCCTTTAGAATACAAAATACCTAGGTACCAAAGCAAAATACAAAAATTCAATTTTTTTCTATCAATATCAACCTTTTTTCATTATTAATTAAAAATCACAATCTATAAACATTACAAATAAAACAATGCTAAAATTACTAAAACTAAACAATAAACATAAAACTAGAAAAAACTCAGCCAAACCGTCTCAGCCGTATCAGAAAATATACAAAACTGATTTTCTGATAAATTGAAGTACCTTACCTACCTAATACCTACTTATAATTTACCAGAGTGAAATATGGAAGGAAGCTGTAAACAAGAAACAAAGCCGAAGTAAAAGTTAAAAGTTGCAAACTGTGTTTGTAATTGTTTGTAAATAATTAATTATGATTTAATAGAGGCACATTGAGGGGAAGTTACCTTTGACTTTATTGATTTCAATTATCGGGTTATAGAAGGTAGGTATCTGTGCCCCGCGGTTTCACCCGCGTCGGGTAAGTCTCCCGTCAAGCCGAAATCAAGAAAGCACCACCTCGTATTCTTACGAATAAAGCCTAGAAAAGTGCATATTTTGCGAAGTGGGCATTTTACGAAATGCTTATTTTGAGAAATGCTCATTTTGAGAATTGCCCCTTGTGAGAAATGGACATTCTGCGAAATGTAGGTACATTTTTAGTGAGTGCTCATTTTGCGAAGTCCGCCTTCTGCGTCAGATCCCTTTATATGACGTCCGTTTAGAACGACGACGTGTTTGTTATTTTATTTCCTCAGATAAAATAATTCTACCGTAGGTACTCAGTCTGTACCCTTTCCATGAGTTGACACGTACATACGTGCACTTTAACGTTAACAGTTTGGGCATTGCACAATATTAGCTCACGTAGCCGACGACGAGTCGCATCCAGTGCGGCTGGAAGCAGGCGGAACGGACGCGCTGTGCACAAAGCCAAACTGTTAACGTTACACTCACTGACCTCCATAATATGGACAGGAGATCGCATAATGAATTTTGTGCCTATTCGATCTGCGCCATGTTGCGCTGTTTTATTTATTTATTTATTTTCTATTGAAAGTGGTGGTGACCGTCCACGGAACTAATTAGTTCCGTGGGCGGGCACCATCGATTTGCACCATTGATTTGCGCCATGTTGGGCGACAACAGCCCAACATGGCGCAAATCAAATCGGCACAAAGATCTAATGTCATTTTGTATGGATAGCAACTCAGCGTACTTGTATAGATAGAGTTCACTGGTTACAGTACACGTGTACGTAGTAACTTATCGTAGGGGTACAGTTACCTAAACGAAAAAGCTCCCAAATATCAGCTAAAAATAAAAAGCTTATAAATAAACCACTACCCCTACAAAAATCCTCGACCAATGTCTCGTGAAACAAGTGTAGGTACTAACGACCACTAACGAACTATTCACGGAAACATTGTAATCGAGGGTTCCTGAATAGTCAAGTATCAAATACCTACGGAACTCTCACATCCTACCCACCTACTAGTTATGAGGAAAAAACTTAGAAAGGGAAGACATCGAAACAAAATGTCGATGGGTAGGTACCTACACGAATTTCTTTATAAGAATGTGTTCTCTGTAGGTGTGGTTAAAAACAGAACATTTTGCAGGAAAGTCGAACGATAGCTTAGTGGTCGCGAGTTCGAGTCCCGCTGTGTACTTAGGTACTTTAAAAGCATAAAAAAACAGTAGGTAGTACCTACCTATTTCCTAAGTGTGGTAAACACTAAGAAATTATGTTTAGGTAAGTACCTACCAACCTTCTTTTCTAGTAGCAAGTTAATTTTCAAATAAATAACCATAAAACCCATCGTGTAGGCAGTAGCTATAATTAAATCTTCCATTTTAATTAATATTGTTAATCAAAACTCAATCAATAAACTAGGTACAGCAAAACAAGTAAAACCAGCGGACCACACATGTTGTTATTGAAAATAATTATAATAGATTAATTACATCAATTTCGATATAGTAAGGCAAGTAGTTTTTTAAGATAACAAACTCGTTAACTGAAGAAAGATATTTCTCCGACCGCGGCTTGTTACCACTAGGGCATGAATCCCGGGATCTCGGACGCAAAAGTTCGATATTACAATCCCGGGATTGAGTGATCCGATATCGAGATTAGACCAATTTACTATTTGAGTTAAAATTAAGGTTTTAAGCTGATCAAATGCTTAAAATAATAAAAGTAACTCGATTCATTGTGATTTTGTAAGACATATCTAACTATTTTTTATAGCTCGCATGCAAAATTTTACATCTAACATCATTTTAGTGTCGGGCCTGGAATTTGGCGCGAAAGTTTAAACAGCGGCTATTTGTCGGCCATATTTCCAAAATGGTGGGGTGGCCCACGGGCCACGGGGTAACTTATATTTACGTAATGAAACCACTAAGTCTTTAATATATCAAAGATTTTTGATTTTACACATTTTTATTGTATTAAATTCGCCTTTTTAACGATATATAAAATACCGGGATCACGGGATTGAGTTTACGGGATTGAGATCTTAATATCGAAACCAGTCGCGGGATTGAAAACCTTCCGATATTGCATGCCCTAGTTACCACCCACCGCACCGGCAAAGCCAAGCGGACTGGACAAGCGTTCCGATACGTAAGCCGGTGCAGCCATTGAGAAAATCGGGCCGGATCTTGTTCCGTGGAAGTAGAGTGGAATGTGGCACCTTTGGAATGGTCTTCAGCGGTGTTGGTCTAGTGGTAGATACCCCGGCTTTCATTCTGAGAGTCGCGGGTTCGAATCCAGACCGACCGCGCACCAATGTCTTTTTCTTTAAGAAAAAGGTATGTGCGCTAATAACATCGCTCTTACGGTGAAGGAAAAACATCGTGAGGAAACCAACATGTCCTAGGACTCACCACGGTCCGAAGACATGGGATATTCAGTGTTTTCTATGAATCATATGTATGTATTTACAAAAAAAAAAAGTATAATATGTAGTATTTTTTTTTTGTTTGGCTGGCTAAGTAACATACTTTTAATCCCGATATTCCCACGGGATCGGGACTTACGCAGGTGAAATCGTCTTTAGGTAGGTATAAAAGAAAGTCGTGTTAGTTACACTATTTATAACTCAAGAACGGCTGAACCGATTTCACTGAAAATTAGTAGGGATTTAGATACTTTTGATCCCGTAAATCCTACGGGATCGGGACTTACGCCGTACGCGAGTGAAACCGCGGGGTGCAGCTAATTAGGTATACATAGAGACACCCCAACCTAAAACAAATAAAGTATAATATTTTAAGCACAAATAACTTTCTCCTGGCGGGAATCGAACCCGCAACCTTTTGTATAGCTGTCGGGTATTCGCTATTCGCCCAAGGCGCCACAGGGGAATATAATCTAACTACCTACCTACCTTTTACATTAATGAAGCAGGAATTAAACGACTATTTTTCACATTACACGGAAAACAAAATGGCCACCCTCGCTTCCGGTATCCGTGTTTGTACACAAAATTATGAAATAATGACTGAAGGCATGCGATACGTTGATAAATTCGGATTATTAAAACTAAATTAAGTATTTTTATATCCATTTTACAATGAGAAGATAAAGACGATGTTTACAGATAGGTACATAATTATTTGAGTCGTCTTAAAATTAGAAGTTAAGAGGAAAGCATACCTACTCGTTCTCCATACAAACGTAGTCGACTGTTTCCTCCCTGAATCCCTGAACAAAGACATTAGAGTAAAGTAAGTTTATGACATAAAACCTCAATTCACCCCGCACCGATCTGCGGCACCTGGCAGTTGCAATTTCACCTATTTTGAGAGATCTTTGAGTCATACGGTCTTTGTCCGTATTCGATCTAACCTGACTATACTCAAATATCTATGCTGCTATCTATTCATAGACAGTGTAAGCCTTATTAATAAACGTGGAGTAAAGTTGGAGTAATTTTACAATTTTTTGTTTCTGTCTGTCAACTTTGAAAGTTCTTATCACGGAAAAGGCCAAAGCATTAGAGATGGGCCGACTAGCAGACTAGCCGACTAGTCGGCAATGCAGATAATTATAATTCCGAGATATTTGGGTTAATCATGCATGACCACTCGGCGATTGTTGGTATTTTTGGATAAATTTGCACTTCGAAAGCTGTAACGAAACTTAAAAAAAATAGTTAATATAAAAATAGGTACAAGTTGGAAAAAAAATTGAATGGAGCTGAGACATAGTTATGACATTTTAGATGTATGATGTTAAGATTATGTATGTAGACTATGACGTGTTTTGTTTACGTTTTTCTGACTACTCACCCACCTTCTAACTGTGCTATTAATTCAATTAAATATTGGTTTTATTGCATAATTCTTAGTTGACGACTAGTCGGCAACTAGTCGGGCCATCTCTACAAAGCATGTTCTCACTACTCCGACCTTACTCCACGTTTATTAATAAGGCTATATATGTATTGTAATAAAGATACTGTCTATGTATTAATACATATACTGCTCTTAACGGGTTAGTCCTCGAGTAGTATCCGATCGTAACCGACTATATTCCTTTTCCTCAATATTCCCAGTAATATACCAGATTTAGTAGAATAGCTAATTGGAAATCACAGCACCATGAATACCTAGTCCAATACAAAACGAAATAATGACGCACACACTACACGTACAATACACATTGATTCACGATTTAGTGGGCAAAGCTTGTATTTTCGCAATAATAGCACATAATACCTATGTAGGTACTTAGTTTGGTATTGACTAAGAGGTAGTAATAAGTGAACTTACGCTAGAAGATTCACGAATATTTGACCAGGTTTTTAAATAAACTGTGTGATTGTTATATTAGAACTATGGGTAGTCCAATACAAAACAAAATAATGACGCACACACTACACGTACAATTATACACATTGATTCACGATGTAGCGTGGAAAGCTTGTATTTTCGCAATATTAGCACATAAATATGTACGTTCGGCATTGACTGAGAGGTAGTATGAGATGAACTTACGCTAGAAGATTCACTTTGCCGAAGATCGTGCGAAGTGGTGACGTAAAAAGCGGACCCCGGGCTCTCGAGAGGGATGCAACCGGGAAACTCACTCGGATGATGATGATGACGCTAGAAGATTCACGAATATTGGACTAGGTTTTTAAATAAACTGTGTGATTGTTATTATTAGAACTATCGAGATCGCGTTTTTATGCTCGCGACCAAGGCCCGTGTAACCTGTGCCGAAACATCGAGGTAGTTTAAATTGACAATTGTTTACAAACGCGATCTAGACCCGTAATAATAATGAACAGAAATAGTTTAAGTTTTATAAGTGAACTGTAAGTTGAAATATTAGAAATATTTTCAAGGAATTATACATCTTCAAAAGGCGAGGACAAAATAGACCACACCTGTACAGCATATAATGCACAAATTTCTTCATGTGTGCTGTAGGTGTGCTCTGTTTTAGGAAAAGTGTCATCGTGTATCGTGTAAAGTGTATCGCGTTGTGTGAAAAATCAAATCAATTTCTAAAATTAAGCTAAACTAAAATAATTTCAATCGAGACTTTTGAGCAATTAGTAACATAAGTAATCAACTAAGTACCAGGTCAATCGAGGTACCACAAATAGGCGGCTTTAAAATTGCAACGTAGGTAAGCTTATTACAAACTCTCAGTCAAGTTTCTACAGTTTCAATTGTTCAACACAATCATGTTATCCAATTATAAATTGCATATTTGGTCTAGCTTTCTAGTTTAGACCATAAAGGTGCCAGACATTTTGTTATGGTCATTTTAGACAATGAACCTTTTGTAATAATTATGGATATACTTAGTAGGTACTAATTTCCGGATTATTAATTGGCCTAAATCTCTAAACAATTATAAAGTGACTAATATCCATATTATTAAAACAAAGTTACACTGCGTCTGTCTGTCAACCTAGTTTTCGGCAACATTATCAATAAACGAGGTGAGTCCCGCGGTTTCACCCGCGTAAGTCATGATCCCAAGGGATTTTCCATAAACCTTGTAGACGCCACAAAGTACACACTCTCCAAATTTCATGCCTCTAGGACCAGCGGTTTGGGCTCTACGTTGATATATAGATAAGTAAAATCATGTAAAGATATAGGTATGTAGCGTATATCCGTTGTCTAGTACCCATAGTACAAGCCTAGTTGCTTTGTTTGTGGCTAGTTTGGCGTCCAACAATAATTATTTATCAATTATTATTAGCTACCTAAGTCCAGCTTGCAAAACCGGAGCGAATCGCTAGTTGTTTATAACAATAGGTTGGTTATGATTTTAAAATTATGTTAATTTTAGTCGGCTTGTTGGTTTTAGTTAAGTTTGCGTTTGTAACTTTGCTGTGAATAGTAGAAAAGGAATGTAGATAGTACCTAGCTAGATAAAATTATACAAATAACTAGAAAACCTGGCGAACTCCGTTTCGCCACCAGATGGCTTCGTTTTATGTAACATTTCATCGTCATACGTCATCGTCATACGTCATCGCTGAGTTTGATTTTGATTTTCCAGACATTATTTTTAAATTTTTCCTGAATTTTCTTTGCTATAAACCTCACGGAGCCCGAGACCTTTCCAACGAATGCAAAACCGTGGAAATCGGTTCGTGCGTTCTGGAGTTATAGCGTCAGGAAGGAAAACCCGACTTATTTTTATATAGTAGAAGATATAATATTACCTTTAATTAAACCTTCTAGCCTTATTAAGAAACGTGGAGTAGAGTGGAGTGTTATACCACTTTTTGTTTCTGTCTGAAGGTCCGAGTAGTGAGATTATGCTTTGTCTTTTTCCGTGACAAGAACTTTCAAAGTTGACAGACAGAAACAAAAAGTGGTAAGTTACTCCGCCCTTACTTCACGTTTATTAATAAGGCTATAAAAGTTCTTGTCAAGGAAAAAGACAGAGCTTGTCCTAATTTCTCCAAGCTTACTCCATGTTCATTAATAAGGCCTTTAAACCCTAGACTTAAGTTTAGTATTGTATAGGTACTCGAAAAGAGTAAGCTGTTGAGACTAAACTATTTATAAGAACCTTTGTCACAGCGAAACAATAAAATAAAATAATAATAAATAAATAAATTCTGTGAACAACACACAGTGCCATCTAGCCCCGTGGTAAGCGACTAAGCTTGTGTTACGATGACTAGACAACGGATATAATACTTATATTTATTTTTCTTTTGTAAATACATACATATTATTATACATAGAACAATAAATATTTACTTTACTTTAATTATGTTATGCCGGTGTTTATTAAATAGCTTCCTATCCATTTGACTCGATGCCTAAGGCTAAGGTTGGCTTGCGCCAGGCGATGTTAAATAATTAACTTGGGGTTAGTAGCATATACCTTAGATAGGTATACCTTTACAGTTACACAATAGACGCATATATTTTAAGTGAAGTAGTAAGTAATTGTGTATGTTAGGTCCTATGTCTTTGACGACCTCTGTGGCGCGTCGGGGGAAGGCCCGACTGCAATGCAGAAGGTTGCGGGTTCGATTCCCGTGGTGTGTAAGTGTTTATGCTTAAAAATAAATATTTGTTTCTGGTCTGGGTGTTTTCTATGTATTAGGTATATGTATGTATTTACAAAAAAAAAGTATAATATGTAGCCGTTGCCTAGTACCCATAGTACAAGCCTACTGCTTAGTTTGGGTCTAGATTGCGCTGTGTGTAACGATGTGCAATATTTATTTATGTAGGTATAACTACTTACTAGGTACTTAGATATAATTTAACGAAACAAAACAAATTTTAAAAAACTACAACAAACAATTTGATTAAAAAAAAGCTGCAGAGAGCTTAGATTTAAACAAAAAACTAAAGATACGGTACCTAGTCTCGGAAAATGAGACAATAAAACTGCGTCTAGCTGACGCACTAGCCTCAGTCGTATGTCGACCCGTTGCCGCGTGAGCACGTGCGTGTTTTTACTTTGAAATAAATCTATGACTTTTTTTTACATTTTTGATCTGAGTTTCTGAAATAGGGTTTAGGTTCCTTTACCACCTTTTAATTTGAAGTAGGTAGACATATAATACCTACCTACTTACCTACTGTGCAGTAACATTGATCATTAACTTGAAATCGGTTACTTTGAGACGGAGACGTGATTAATGAACCTCTTCCTTGCAAGGAAATATTTTTGAAAGGAATGAGGACCACACATGTCGAGTGAGTAGGTAGGTAGTAGGTATATACCTAACCTATTTACTTTTTCCTTTAAAATATACAGTTCTTTGTTTACATTTCTGATCTAAGTTTGCCTTTTTTGAATAGTAGGTACCTACATTATATTACCTACTTATCTAAGTATTTAATTAAAGTGTGAAAAAAAGATTGAATTGAATTATTTTATACTAGCTGCGCCCCGCGGTTTCACCCGCGTAAGTCCCGAACCCGTGGGAATTACGGGATAAAAAGTAGCCTATGTGTTATTCTAGGTGTCCAGCTATCTATATTCCAAGTTTCATCGCAATCGGTTCAGTAGTTTTTGCGTGAAAGAGTAACAAACATCCAAACATCCATACAAACTTTCACATTTATAATATTAGTAGGAAGTAGGATAGGATAGGATTTATTCAATTACATTTTATTATTATAACTAATACTGGCTTTTATTATAATTAATATGTCTATTATAATTAAATTAATACAATATATACTGGGTGAACTATTTAAACGGGCCTTCAGGGGGATATCCTAAACTATAAGAGATAGCGAAAAATGCTGAAAGGAGTTGCGTCCCCGATTTTGATAAAAACTAAAATGGCATTAATAGATTTTTGAAAAATAATTACCCTAGTCAGGAATTGAACCTTGTCTTTTTGCAAAAAAATAAACACCCTTTATTATTGTACCGATCGATAGTGTTGCTGATAGAGATCAAATCCTGGAAACAAACATATTATGGTGAATCGAGAAAAATGACAATTTTTAATAAAAATATGAAATAGCCAAGTAATCTGTACAAGTACTTGTTAGTTACCCGTACCTATTACAACGACCTAACGCTGTTTGAACGACTGCACTAGCATTTTATCATCATTTCAGATCATGTTCTGTTTTCAAAATTTCGCACACAGTTCAAATCATGAGCTTTGATGTTTGATGTAAGCAGTAATGCACAACTGATAGATGTCTTTTTTGGTAAAAATTAATATTTTTATTAAAAATGAGGCATTTGTCTTGATTTACCACACTATGTTTATTTCCAGGATTTGATATTTATCAGCAACGCTATCGATCAGTACAATAATATAGGGTGTTTATTTTTTTGCAAAAAGACAAGGTTCGATTCCTGACTAGGGTAATTAATTTTTCGAAAATCTATCAATGCCATTTTAGTTTTTGTCAAAATCGGGGACGCAACTCCTTTCAGCATTTTTCGCTATCTCTTATAGTTTAGGATATCCCCCTGAAGGCCCGTTTAAATGGTTCACCCTGTATACCTAATTATAAGATAAGATTTGGCAATGTTTTTACGGCCTGCCTGACACCAACCCTCTTATGGATCAAGCAGTTTATCCGCCACCGCGCGGGGAGAACTTTTATTTTTTCGATTGCTAATCTCCCTCAGATCCTTAGTCGCCTTTCACAACACCCACGGGATGAGATGGGGTAACCCTATGCCGGAGCTACACGGCTAACGTGAGGAAACGCGCCCATACATGAGAAGAAGTCACAAGGGGGTTCTTTTGGAACCCCCATGAGGGGGACGTTGATCTTTGAAAGAATGCGCGATTAAACCCGAAAAATTAGTTTAATGACTAATATTTATTTAATTAAAACGATACCATAATTTACCCATCTATCTAAATGAATCTAGCAACACCGAAGAACCAATTCCAATATCGGTGGACTACACTAATTAATGGTAGCAAGTGTCTAATACAGGCGAGACAGTGTTTTTGCAATTAACTGTCCCTGCCTGGGCAAACAATATTGGAACTTTATTAAAGGAACCCTCACACTGCTCAATGCAATATATTAAAGCAGCTGTGTAGATGTAATACAGTTTCTAGGATATTAGACATTATTTCCGTGTGTATTTATAGTTTACTAGCAGCGCCATGCGGTTTCACTCGAGTACGTAAAACTTAAAATATACGGCGACACTGACACTTCAACTTTACCTATAGTATAGAGCCCACACCTACAGCAATATGCATGAATTTCTTTATAGGGGGAATCCGCAATGAAACGGACACTAGCGATATATTGGAAGTATTTGATCGAAAATATGTTAGGTAGTTTGGGTGTTGGCACCATTGATGACCATATAGGTACATAAAATATTTTCGATAGTGTCTGTTTCAAAACACGTCCATTTCATGCGGATTGCCCCTACTGTATGCTGTGTAGGTGGGGCTCTATAGGTAAAGTTGCAGTGTCAGTGTCGCCCGTGTATTTTGAGATGTAATTTTATTCCTATAAAATAGCTTAGGTGTTATTCCAGATCTTCAGCTATCTGCATAATAAGTTTCATCAAGTTCAGTAGTTTTTGCGTGATTTAAACAAAAACAAACAAACATCTAAACTTTCGCATTTACAATATTAGTGGGTTAGTTATTTGTGTCGAAAGATGGAGATTAAGAACGTGGCGACTGTTACCATTTCCATACAAACTTAATACCAAATTAAATTATAAAAAATTTAGTTTTCTACCTTAATATCGATATTATTCGGATTGAGATTTTACTTTTAGAGGGGGACCCTTTAAAAGTAAAATTTGAATCCGAATCTCCACCACAAGGTTTTCCAAAATATTCTTTCGAAATGAAATAAAACTGAGAAACATTTTTTTTTTATTTTTCCAGCGTTAATTACTAGTATAAGTACATCTCACTTACATCTAATTTGTTTTATATTTTTCCCAATAAAAAGTAATTTACGCTGTAAAAATGAAAAAAAAATGTTTATCCGTTTTATTTCATTTCGAATGAATATTTTAGAAAACCTTGTGGTGGGACCCTACAAAAGTAAAATTTTAATCCGAATAATATCGATATTAAGGTAGAAAACGAAATTTTCATAATTTATTTTGGTATTAAGTTTGTATGGAAATGGTAACAGTAGCCGCGTTCGTAAGAGCACACTAAATTGATCGTGCGATAGCCGTGTTGTGACAGGTGTGTTGGAACCTTTATTTTAATGGCGGAGGAAAATGGGGGTGTCACGTCTAATTGTTTTAGGTAACTAGTGGTTCTTTAAATGGGTTTTCTTTAGGTCAGGGTCTTTAGGTATTTGTTGCCGTAATTTTATTTAGGTCGTCGGATAGAGAAAGAAGTAGAATGTCCTCTTAAGTTTTTTTGTTTGTTTGTTTTTTTTTTCATTTTCCAACTAGAATAGAAATTCAGAAAAATAAGAAAATTAATAAAATCAAAACGTAGGGGCATGGTCATGGCTGATATAGTACTTATGGCATAAACATATTTTTCTAATATCTTTATCCAGGGAGCAAACAGTCGACTACGTTTGTAAAGTTTGTATGGAGAAAAGAGTAGGTAGACTGTCCCCTTAAGCATGCGATCTTGAAACTAAACACTCGACTAGGTACCTACCTACTATAATAAAATGTTTAAAACAAAATCTGAAGAACGAGGAAGTTCAGTAAAACTTTATAAATTGCAGAATCGTGATACACAAAACCATTACGCGACTTAAAGTTCTTGTTGTCGGGTAAACTATGAGGAAAACTTTGAAAACTGTTACCTTTGAGCACAGCTACCAACTTTGCGATTCTGTAACTAGAGTCGACTATAGATAGTAGAAAAGCCATACTGTTGGTGATTCTAATTATTTTAAGATATTTGAAGATTTTAACTGACTTCAAAAAAAGAAGGTTTCCAATTCGTGGCGAACCTAAATCAATTATTTATTCATACATACCTAATACATTTGTATTCATACATACCTAATACATTTGTATTAGGTATGTATGAATAAATAGTCAGTGGTAAGTCAACAATAACAATAAGTTCCTCTATATTTGCCAGTTCGGCATATGAAATCATCTTATACATATTTTTTTTAGGGATGTCTCTACATAATGGTCATGGCATACATGGTTTTATGTCATAAACATAATTTTAATCAGCAGAGTCATTTGTCTGAATATTTTGATCACACTGAAAAATAAATACCAAATGTTTGTCGTTCTGGTATAAATATTGGATTATAATTACTTAGATTTATGTAATTTAAGTATTAATATAGGTATACCTATCTAATTTTATACTACATTATTGTATAAATAAAAATAAATAAATAATAAAATAAATTCTGTGAACAACACACAGGGCCATCTAACCCCGTGGTAAGCGACTAAGCTTGTGTTACGGTGACTAGACAACGGATATATGTATGCTCGAAACGAGTAGACTGTGCACTAATATAGTACATATTTAAGACCATGTAATGTGACCAGATAATGTCCCTACACAGTTAGAACAATAAATGATTTTATTATTCTTGCTGTAATGTCGAGGAAACACTCGACTACGTTTGTGTATAAAGAGTAGGTATCGGACGGACAAGCGAGTGATTTTATTAGAGTTCCTTTATTGCCTTTTGACATACGGAACCCTAAAAATAAAACATAATATAAGTACCTACTTTAATAAAGGGTTAGTCCACTTTCGCCATACCAGGTTCTACGGTTACGAAAAAAGTAGTATCCTTTCGCCATATACGCAAACTCATGTTAACAAGAACCCTACAACACGTATTTAGATATAATACCTATCTACTAACTCAATTGGTCTACATAACAGTACCTACCTACCTAGGATATTTTTTGTTTTCATTATTGTAAGTATACCTACTTACTCGGTTTGAAACATCGCAACTGCATTGTGAGGACATGTTGCCGTCAAAGGAAAGCGTCTCGATGTATCCTTTGACCGTTGCGTAGTCTGCGTATAACTACTTAAACCGAAAAAACTCGAGGACAGCAACCCGCTTCGCTCGCTCGGTCATCAATAAATAAAGGGTAAAGTCTGTTTTTAACATCAAAACTGTACCTACACCTAGCGTAGAGCCATATAAAATTAATTTTTGTGTCTGGTCTGGGTGTCCCTCTATGTATAATATGTATGTATTAACAAAAGAAAAATGAATATAAGTATTATATCCGTTGTCTAGTCACCGTAACACAAGCTCAGTAGCTTACCACGGGGCTAGATGGCGCGATGGCGCTGTGTGTTGTTCACAGAATTTATTTATTTTTTATTTTATATCCGAGGACACGTTACCGTTCAAGGTGAAGAGTCTCGATGTGTCCTTTGACCTTTCCCACAAACAAAGCGAAGTCCAACCAACAAGTTGAACAAGTTAACCAATTCTAACGGAAAAACTCCAGGACTACTGCCTTAATTGTTGGGTACCTACTCTACCCAGTTATTATTGACCGAACGAGCTAAGCGTCTCTGCTTCCGGTCTAGCAAAATTCTGTCAGTAGGTATATTTTTTGTATGTTATGTTCAGCGGCCTTATTCGGAATTAGCGGAATAACGGGAAGTTAACTATTTGATTTACGGTGCCCAGCTATGGGCACCGTTAACCGCTAAAAAAATAGCGTCGTTAAACGTTATATTTCGGAAGAATTACCGCAAGTTAACGTTGATCGTTAATCCGTTAATATGTGTAAAAGTAATGAAATGATCAAACAAAACAACTCTTCGCAGTTTTCTCACTCGCACGCGCCGGCTAAATATATCCAGTTTAGTTTTTGTTTCACTCGCTGCCACGCGCCGCCGCCCGGCACTTGTCGTTTCATACTTGTCTGTTTGTACCTGTTTTTCGCGGCGCGCCGTGGTGCCGTGCGGTGAATAGTAAGCATTGGATTAACGATTAACGGACTTCTGCATATTAATTTTCAAAAGTAACTTAAACGTTAATCCGTTAATCAAAATGTTAACTTCGTTAATTAACGGATTAACGAGTTAATACCCAGCTATGCTGTTAACGTTACAGTTCACGTATTTACGTACCAACTCATGGGATTTCTTCTTCAGTAGGTACCTTTCTTGTTGAAACTTGGTACACAGGCTCTATGCATATTAGATTTTTTTTGTCGTGGGGGATTTGGTTGGTGAGGAAACTAAGAAAAAACATAACTATACCCAACAAATGCAATAGTTTAATTCACAACAAATAACACTGAATTACATTCACCAATTCAATTACATAATATACATTACTGATTCACCGATGAAGAAAGTTAACCTACTCGTTCTCCATACAAACGTAGTTGACTGTTTCCTCCCTAGTTAAAGACATTAGAGCAAATTAAACTATTGACCATGCCCCTACGTTATTTTTTTTCATTTTCTAATTAGAATAGGAATCAAATATAGAAACATTAAAATGTAAAAAAAAATGTAGCGGCATGGTCAAGGCAGATATGGCATATACATATTTTCTCTAATGTCTAATTTTTTTCCATATGTTCTTTGGTTTGTTTTCTTTTATTGTACTTTTTTATATTTATTAAAATGTTTTCTATTCTATTCTATTTTATTATTATTTATTTATTTATTTTAATGTCTTTATCCAGGGAGGAAACAGTCGACTACGTTTGTATGGAGAAAGAGTGGGCAGTCTTTCCTCATAATTAATTTACAATAGAATATCTAATTTCTTACCCAAGGTACACCCAGCGAGGTGAAATGTAATAGGTAACTGAGAAAAGTTTTGTTCATACAAAATGTAAGAGGATTTTCATACAATTACCCCCTTACTTATAAATCAAATAAACCATGACAACTTTATGTAACGTTTGTCATTTATTTATTTGGAAATCCAACAGCTGTTCCTTAAAACTAGACAAAACTAAAGTAACAACAGAAAGCCAATGAAGTGACATGAAGTTTCAAAGCTAACAGATAAAAGTTACATAAACTTAGTCATCGTTTATAAGTAAGAAGCTTAAACTTTCTTTTAACGTATTTGCTTACCTTTACTGACGAAAGGGAGGGGTTAATGATCGCAAAAACAGATGCTGCTTAAATTAAAATAAAACATTAATAGTAGAAGTAGATATGACGCCTGGCACGGTCATTCCTCGGATGGGTGTATTACACCTTATAAATGGCTCATTCTTTAATCATTAGCTATTGAGGTAAATTTAAGCCAGAGTGGCGAACCATAGCCCAAAACAGACCTGAATGGAAGAGTTGGAGGGAGGCCTTTGCCCAGCAGTGGGACAATTCAGGCTAATATAATAATAATAATATTGAGGTAAATAAGGTAGGTATATACAGGTCATTGTACAAGCCATTTATACCGGTTTCAAGGGAATTATCGATGGACACGATAATAAAGGATATTTATTTATTTGCAAAATGATAAAGTTCTATTCCCGGCTAGGATATATGCATATTTTTAAAAATGTCATTAAGTTTTTATCAAAATCGGGGAAGCAGCTCCTTTCTGAATTTTTCGCTATATCTAGTTAAGGGTATCCTCTGAAGGCCGGTCTAAATACCTCCCCCTGTATAAAATCGGTTACACACTTATGAAACGACGTAATATTGATTATCCTAAAAATCGAGTTAGGTACCAGTGGTGTTCCTTTATCAGCTTGATTTCGAATATATGCACATAAATGTTTTTGATAGGTTAGGATACATCAAAATGCTAATATTTGGATATTAGCATTTTGATGTAACACTAAACAAAAACTAAGGCGACAACAAAAACATCTTTAGTCCTAAAATCTTTGTACAAAGTTTGATCGTTTTCTTTTTTAAACTTTTTAAATTCACACGATCTCTTAACATGGTTACATTTTACCGAGTCGGTTTCTCCTCGCAACCATGACTGACTATTGTAACATAGTCGAAACGTCGAAGTAAGAAAATCTAATATTATGAAGGTGAACGTTTGTAAGGATGTTTGTTACTCCTCCGCAAAAACTACAGAACCGATTGTGATGAAACTTGGTGTGCTGATAGCTGTAGATCTAGATTAACACATCGGCATTTTTTATTTCGATATTATCGTAAATAATAATCCGCGATGAAGACCCGGTAAAACGTCACAACGTTTCGCTTATTATTATTATCTACCTTCATTAGCCGTTTAATTAACAGTCTAGCCTTTCAGATATTCAATCGATTTATTAGCATTTTCTATACTTTCGCCAAATTTATACTGCTCAAATAGCTAGGCCAATTATTTGGAACGATAACATTAAACTATTTGAATTCGAGGTATATCTAAGCGCTCGTTTCGCTCGTGCATGCTTATAGAATACTAACCTAATCTAACCTATCCATATTGGTTCTGTGACATAAACCACTTACAGAGGGTTGATTCCTAGAAAGCCGATTAGTAAAGAGGCTAGCCTGTTAATTGGTCGGCTAATTAAGCTGTTTGGCTACGACATTCCCCCATACTTATAAACGATGACTAAGTTTATGTAACGTTTGTCTCTGTCTGTCAACTTTGAAACTTCATATTACAATAAAAGATTAACGTTACATAGAGTTAGTCATCGTTAATAAGTAAGGGGGTAATTAACTTTTGGGGCCAATTGGATAATTAAACTTTATTTGAACCAACAATATTTTTCAAAAATACTTATAAAATTAATAAATTATTCAAAATTCTAATGAGCAAACATAACAGTCACAATAATTATCTAAATTTTAATATTATTTTTATACATAAAATTGTAAAAATCATATTAAAAATGTCTTTAATCAAAGGAATAATATTAATATCTACCTAATTGATTTGATTTTATCTTATAAACTAAATTCATTGTGAAAATGGTAACAAATGCAAAATTGTGAAATTGACTATTATGTATTTTTGCAAAAGTGTGTCGACATATTTTTCATCTTCAAATAAATAAGACAAGCGCGAAAACGGTTTAAATTACAATTTTTTTTTTTATGAAACAAACACTAGAAACACTGAAGAAACTATCAGCTTTTTTAATGGAAAAAGAAACTGAATAATAAAAGCAAATGCGAAAATCACCGATCTGAAAGGTAAACACACTTTTACAATAAATACAATTTCTATCTAATCCTACTCTATGATTTTGTTCTTTCTGAATCACTAAAAAAAGTTTAAAAAAAGGACTTTTATCTACTTGAGGAAGCAAAACTGACATAAGTCAATAATTGAACATTTTAATCTTAAAACTATCATCTTTCTTTAAGTAAACTTGCCGCTACGAGCATTGCAAAGCTGCCAATTATGTAAAAACTCGCTGGAATCGACGACAGCAGTCGATATCTTTCCTCTGTAAAGAAAATAATATATTTAAACTTAAAATAAATGTTTAAAACAATAAATACAATTGGCCAATACATACCCAATAATAGGACCGCATTTCCCGATATTTTAATGGGAAAATGAATGCAATGACTAGCGAATGAATATAGGAAATATGAGACTAACCACTATTGACTTGAACTCAAAATAGTCAAATTCACACTTATGTCGCTGTTGCTTCAGAGCGTCGATATTTGGTCGATATGAAAAAATGTACCTCAGGACTGAAGTTTTTGTGACTCAAACAAATGAAAATATAATTTTCGTGGCTAATTCTCATTAAAAAAAAATGATTCCCAAAAATACCCCTTACTTATAAACGATGACTAAGTTTATGTAACGTTTTTCACTGTCCGTTAACTTTGAAACTATATGTCACAGTAAGATTGAGACAAACGTTACATAAAGTTAGTCATTGTTTATAAGTAAGAGAGTTAAAATGTTTAATCCTGAATACGTGCACAACCAAAAAATGACGTGAAAAATCATGCAAAACTTCAAACATAGGCTCCGCAATGCACTTTAAATCCAGAGTCCAAAAGGCACAAAATTATTTGAACACGATAATAAGCGCCATTATGTGGCGCAGAAATTGTTTAGTGATTTTTTTTAAAGTTCATTTTAAATTAGGGACTTGATATAGAAAGCGATCAAGGCGCGCTGCCACAAAGACAAAATGTATGGCGTTTAAAATAATATAGAATACGTGCCCCAGAATACGTATCTTTTAGACGCGTTCGTTAGGCATCACTTCATCCCTGGCCGTACCCCCGAGCGTACCTTTCTATATGAAGTCCCTTATTTTTAAGCGTTCTCAAATGAAGTCCATTTAGCTGTGTAACACAATATGGCGCTAAACAGTCGTAACTGCTAATGAAATCACAAAATCCACATGCAAGGTTCTGATAAATCCAACTAATATTATAAACGCAAAAGTTTGTGACTCTTTAAAGCAAAAAATGCTGTTCCAATCGCGATGAAACGCGACAAGAATGTTTCAAGAATTCCTAAGTTAAACATACGCTACTTTTATCCCGAGATTCCTGCGGGATCGGGACTTACCTACGCGGGTAAAACCGCAGGGCGCAGCTAGTAATGAATAAAATAAAGAACCATATAAGCGAGAAAATAATACTTTTATTTAAGTAAATTAGTTCATATCCAGTCTTATTTTATTGTTAGTAGATACAGTAAAACTATTTAAGAGGGCTAGTTTATTTTTGTAGTGGTGTTGAAACATGACATAACAGATTTTATTTTTCAATAAGAAACATAAAATAAGAGACAAACAAATTCAGATATCCGATACAACAATTAAAACAATAAATTAAAACGGATGTAATAAATAATGCATGCGTTTGTAATACTATAATGTCACTTCAGTGGGCTCACACAGGCCCATTAGCAAATTGGAAAGTCTACGAAACGTTAACCTTTTTTTAAACTTACACGATTTCTGTGAATTATTATTAGAACTATGGGTATAGATCGCGTTGTAGATAATTTTGATTTAAATTACCTCGACGTATCGGCCCGGGTTACACCGGCCGTGGTCTGTAGACCAGTAGTTCTATATACGTTAGGCTTTTTACTGATGTGTTCGTGAGATTCCCTGTTTAGAAAGTTCCGTTAAAATTGCTTTTCTGTGTTTCAATCGTGAACACTTTAAAACAAATATTTAAAAAATCATAATGGCCGCTCTTCAATGACCAACACAAAATATCCAAGCCCCTCTCAAAAACACAGCAAAATTATTTCACACTACCATTAGAAACTTTATCGCAAATACTTTTAAATAAAACCGGTAACTTATCGGAACCGAGGGTTTTCTTTAAAACAACGTTACCTATCCGATTATTCGGTAAAATTATCGATTCTAACGATTGTTTTATCGGTTCGACTACAATCGGATTATCGTCACAATCGAATATTATCTCGGGATCGTTCTCGATTATTTCTTCAATCGATTCCCAATTCGTTTGCAACCTTTTTTCTTTGTCACAACAATCGCACATACCGTAATCACACTCTTTTTTATTCATAAAATAATCTGCGTCATCTAAAATAGTTCGCTCATTTTTGGAACTTTGAGCAACGAAAATCGAAAATTTTCGCGCGGAATATTTGATTAAGTCTTCGACATTATTATGAACACCTTCGTCGGTGTTTAGTGGTGTTATGTTAGAGATTTCGAGGGAGTTTTTCCTGCTTTCCTGCGGCGAATCGAAGCTTTGGTAAAGGCTACTTTTTCTTTTATTCTGACCTGTCATTGTGATTGACTTTTTCGTAGTGGCCCATCCCAGGGAACGTTGCACTGCCATTTTCCATTTTGTGTATCTGGCGTCGCGATCTGGCAACAATAAAAATTAATTATATTTAGAAAATAACACTGACCAAGAGCTCCATCAAAAAACATATGCGAACACTCCCCACGGACGCATATTTTTATGGGTGGTTTAAGAGGACAGTCTCCATTCTCTTTCTCCATAATAATAATAATAATAAGCCCCCTAAAACCCAACCACACGCCCTGATCGACCACCTGATCATCGTAGGGGGCGGGCAACATATACATATAATTACTGGATGGCTAACGTGGCAATGGTAACCCATCAACAATGGAGACGAGAAGTAAAGGTAAACGTTTAGGACCGCTTCCCGGGGGCGATCGCCGGGGCACGCCTGGAGCCGATGCTGGGCGTTCCAGCATACGAGCCATCGGTGGTAGAGAGTTGAGACGGCGGGCTCCTACCGGGTCACCCGAACAAAGTGACAGCCGACCATCACCCTCATCCCCATCATCCACTAAATCTCTTTTCTCTTCTATTCCTTCTTCTCCACCTTCTTATCTAAAACCTGTCACTAAACCATCTTCCGTTTCTTCTTCAACTCGCTCCCATACACTATCACTAACCGAAAACGTTGCGCAGTCGTCGGCATCAACTGTCGATTTTACAGCGTCCGTTGAGGTTAAACTTACGCGTCAAAGATGGACCAAAGAAATGAATACCTTTATCCTGCGTACATACTATATTTTAACTTCATTAGAAAAAGACACCATTTCTTACTTAGCAGATTTACATAACAAATTTTGTGAGCGATTCCCAGATGTAGATGTTAGCAGACAACGAATAGGAGACCAACGTAGAGCCATAGAACGTAGTAAATTACTAAATACATCACAAATAGCTACAATTAAGAAAGAAGCAGAAGAATATTTAAATAGTTTAGTTAAAGAAAGACCTAACACAACAGTTACAAATATATCACTTACACTAACATCGCAGCATCAAACACCAACAATCTTAAATACAGGACAGAGAATGCGGTGGAGTACAGAATTAAATGAAGAAATTATTAGAGGGTATTATAAAATAACAGCAATTGAAACCAACAAAACCGCATATAGAAAACTCCTTCACCAACATTTCATAACTAAATTTCCCCATCTTTCCCACGTTACAGAACAAAGAATTGCAGACCAAAGACGTTTAATTATGAACAATAAACTAATTGATGCTAACCGGTTAGAACAAATAAAATTAGAAGTTAGTAACAGTAACCCCATAATAGCCGAAACAATCAATAGTCAGAATTTAACATTAAATGATACAGCATCCACCACAAATAATAATATAGAAAAGCCATCCGATATCCTAATTACAGAAACTATTCAACAAGAACAAATCCCAGAGAATATAGATCAGGACAATTTGAATATAGAGAGCACATTTAATGAAGCCTTAAATTATTTTAAAAGCACTGACCCGATGAATAGACCTTTCATACCTAAACAAAAAACCTCTAGAAAATTAGCGCAAATAATAAATTACATAAATAAAAACATTCTTCCCTTACATATCAATAGCGACACTTCTTTTGAAACACATCAGATGGTTTTATACACAGCAGCATGGTCAGCGGCAAAATCAAATGGTACCAGACTAATTATACCTCCACCGCCACCAAATATGGGATCACATAATAGAATTCATAAACCAAATTGGCAAAAGAGACTTGAAAGTAGAATCAGCAAATTAAGAAGGTATATAGGCAAAGTTACACATTACATAAATGGAAGTAGAAGCAGAACACTAACAAACGAAGTAAATTTTATTTTAGAACAATACAGACAGCACACAATACATGAAGAACCAAACACACAGCTTTCCCAATTTCTAGATACCCTCAAACAAAAACTATCAGTCTATAATAGCAGACTTAAAAGATATTTAGCCTGTACAGTTAGAAAAACTCAAAATAACCAGTTTAGTAATAGCGAAAGAAAATTTTATCAAAATCTTAGACATCAGACCACAAACGAAACTCAAAGAAACATGGACAACACGGGCACCCAATTACCGAATTCTACTGAACTGAAACAGTTTTATAAATATAAATATTGCACGACGTTACACACAGCGCAATCTAGCCCCAAACTAAGCACTAGGCTTGTACTATGGGTACTAGACAACGGATATACTACATATTATATTTTTTTTTTTTGTAAATACATACATATGATACATAGAAAACACTGAATATCCCATGTCTTCGGACCGTGGTGAGTCCTAGGACATGTTGGTTTCCTCACGATGTTTTTCCTTCACCGTAAGAGCGATGTTAATAGCGCACTTGAGTTTTTCTTAAAGAAAAAGACATTGGTGCGCGGTCGGTCTGGATTCGAACCCACGACTCTCAGAATGAAAGCCGGGGTATCTACCACTAGACCAACACCGCTCTCTTGGGCTGGAATTTGGGAACATCCGATCACTCACAACGAAGAAGCACAGTGGATTCGAGAAGAACAAGTAACTCATGAAGCTACTGAACCGATGAAGTTTGAAAATATACCGATGCAAACTTTTCAGTCTGTTCTCAAAAACCTACATAACTGGAAAGCGCCCGGCCCAGACAATATCCACAACTATTGGTACAAGAAGTTTACATATATTCAACCTTATTTATATCACCATATTAATAATTTCATTCAGAACCCTAATCAAATGCCTGCCTATATTACAGCCGGTATCACTTATATGTTGCCAAAAGATCCAAAAGATACAATCAACCCTGCCAAATACAGACCTACTACTTGTTTGCAAACCGTTTATAAAATCATAACTGCTTGTATATCTCATTCCATATACAATCACCTACAATCACATTCCATACTGAAAGAGCAACAGAAAGGATCTAGAAAGTTAAGTCAAGGATGTAAGGAACAGCTTACCATAGATTCTGTTATTTTAAAACAAGTACAACAAAAGAAAAAAGACCTGTATACCTCATATATTCTACTATATAAAAATAAGTCGGGTTTTCCTTCCTGACGCTATAACTCCAGAACGCACGAACCGATTTCCACGGGCTCCGTGAGGTTTATAGCAAAGAAAATTTAGGAAAATTTAAAAAGAAAAGCTGGAAAATCAAAATCAAACTCAGCGATGACGTATGACGTATGACGATGACGTATGACGTACGATAATGACGACCTATGTGGCGTGTCAGGAAATAAAAACAAAAAAAATTTTCTTCATCTTTTAATCACCAAACGAAATGTTACATAAAACGAAGCCATCTGGTGGCGAAACGGAGTTCGCCCGGTTTTCTAGTTGATTATAAAAAAGCCTTCGACTCCGTTCCGCACTCATGGTTAATAAAGATTCTTGAAATTTACAAAATACATCCTCAAATCATAACATTTCTCAAACAAGCTATATCAACTTGGACCACAAAATTAAAACTTACCCTAAACGCTAAGACCATCGAAACCGATAATATTCAAATTAAACGTGGTATTTTTCAAGGTGACACATTTAGCCCACTGTGGTTCTGTCTTGCTTTGAACCCCTTATCTAACATCTTAAATTCAACGGATTCCGGCTACATATTGCACAATAACTCTAACGAATCACAAAATAATACTTCACTCGATTTACATAAGTTTAAACTAAACCATTTACTGTTTATGGATGACATTAAATTATATTCAAGTATAGAGAAAGAATTAGAAAAATTATTAGAATTAACTGAAATGTTTTCACGGGACATAAAAATGGACTTTGGTATTGAAAAATGCAAAATCAACGCAATCAAAGCAGGACAGAATTATAATATGCACTACCAACTACAATCTGGCAATACAATAGAACCATTAGAGGAAAACGAAACATACAAATATTTAGGATACAATCAAGCGAAGTACATATTAGAAAAAGAAACCAAAACCAAACTTAAAAAACAATTTCAACATAGACTTAATAGTATCTTGAAAACCCATTTAACTTCAAAAAACCTTGTCAAAGCCATTAATACTTTCGCAATACCCATACTCACATATTCTTTTGGAATCATTAAATGGAATAAACACGACCTAAAACAACTACAACGTAAAATAAACACTACAATGACTAAATTCAGAAAACACCACCCTCGGGCTTGTGTACAGCGCCAAACGTTACCCCGATCTGAAGGAGGCCGAGGAATAATTGACATCCATAATCTACATAGTAAACAACTTACAAATCTCAGAAACTATTTTCATAAAAAAGCCGACATTTCAACTCTACATACAGCAATAACCCAAAACGATAAAAAGCTCACACCTCTAAACCTTAGCAACTGTAATACCCAACACTTAGAAAACCAAATAACACAAGAAACAAAAATAAATGAATGGACCCGTAAGGCTTTGCATGGAAGGCATCGCCACGATTTAAGCCAAAATAATGTCGATAAAGTTGCATCGAACGCCTGGCTAACTCGTGGCGAGCTCTTCCCGGAGACCGAAGGTTTCCTTATCGCGATCCAAGACCAAGTAATAGAGACCAGAAATTACCAAAAATATATCATTAAAAACCGCAACCTACCAACAGATTTATGTCGCCGCTGCAATAGCACTTCAGAGACAATACAGCACATTACAGGAGCGTGCCGGGCAATAGTACAGACCGATTACAAATACAGACACGATCAGGTAGCGAATATTATACATCAACAATTAGCTTTAAAACATAAATTATTACCGCACAATATCGCAAAACCTTACTATAAATACACCCCTGACACCATTTTAGAAAATTCTACCCACAAATTATATTATGACAGAGCAATACTTACAGATAGGACGATACATTACAATAGACCAGATATCACATTAATAGATAAATCAAACAAGACTGCGTTACTCATAGATATAGCTGTACCCAATACCCATAACATTCAAAACACTATAACAGAAAATCTCACCAAATATTTAGAACTAAAAGACGAAATTATGCGTATGTGGAAACTTCGCAGTGTCACAATAGTCCCTATTGTTCTCTCAACTACCGGTGTTATACCTAAGCAGCTGACCCAATCGTTAAATACACTTAATTTGCCTAGTTTTACAATAATTAATTTACAGAAAGCCGTAATTTTGAATACATGTAGGATTGTCAGAATTTTTTTACAAGTAGAGTCACAAAACAATCTTATTCACTTGGCTTAGGCCCGTGAAGAAGATTTTAAATAACCGGTGAATAGCCGAGCAAAAGAAAATATAAAAAGAAAATAATAATAATAATAATGCTTTATTCAATAACGTAGTAGAGTGCGTTTCATCTTTATTGACCTATGCCGTCATGTTGGTCGCAAAACAAAAAAGTCTTGCCTTAATATCTTGAATGTGCTATACCCTAAACCTTGAATACAGGAAGATTCGATCATTCATTCTTTATATACAAATTCCCCACAAGGTAGCACATTAATTTTTTTTGTATTTTGCTCTTTTTTGTTTTGCTACCAACATGACGGCAGAGGTAAATAAAGATGAAACGCACTCTAGTTTTTGGTTGAAAATAGTTACATTTAGTAGTAAACAGTAGCTTTTTTTTTTTTTTTTTTTTTCTGTCTGAGACCGATATGGCCAATTTGGAACAGCCAGGGTCAAGTTTTAGAATATTTCAAGTTTCTTCTTAGTATAGTTTTGGCGTCGTACATCTTGTACATCTTGCCAGTATCAAGTATTTTGCATGAAATTAGTCCGATCGGGCCTATAGTTTCAAGTTATGGTAAAGCGGTGGCAACTTTACTATAACCTTTAAGGAGCTTCGGCGCGAACGACGAAAAGTCCATGTTTAACACTCAATTTTGTTTTCACTACACTTGTGCACATTCACGGAACTAAATTGAATAAGATTCCACCAAAATGACACAATTTAACCGAGTTTACAACATAGTTTAACGAAAATAAAATTGGAGCACGACATGTTGTCTCCGCTTTCCCGCCGAAAGTCCCAACAGTAGCTTTTGGTAGAAAATGTAAGCCTTTAGTAGAAAATAGTAGCTTTTGGTAGAAATTGGTATCATTTGGTAGAATATAGTAGCTTTTGGAAGAAAATAGTAACATTTGATAGAAAATGGTAACATTTAGTAGAAAATAATAGCATTTGGTAGGAAATGGTGGCATTTGGTAAAAATATTGACCGTCTCGTGTGGTGGTAGGTAGCACGGTGTGGTGCGAGGTGAGACGCCGGCGCCACACGTCGACGCTCCACACGCCGGCCGCCGCGCCCGCCGCCACCGCCACGCCCAGCGCTGACATGTCCCACGCTTGTGCCCGCACTGTTCCCAACAATATGTTACTGTCTCGTGTGGTGGTAGGTAGCACGGTGTGGTGCGAGGTGAGACGCCGGCGCCACACGTCGACGCTCCACACGCCGGCCGCCGCGCCCGCCGCCACCGCCACGCCCAGCGCTGACATGTCCCACGCTTGTGCCCGCACTGTTCCCAACAATATGTTACTGTCTCGTGTGGTGGTAGGTAGCACGGTGTGGTGCGAGGTGAGACGCCGGCGCCACACGTCGACGCTCCACACGCCGGCCGCCGCGCCCGCCGCCACCGCCACGCCCAGCGCTGACATGTCCCACGCTTGTGCCCGCACTGTTCCCAACAATATGTTACCGTCTCGTGTGGTGGTAGGTAGCACGGTGTGGTGCGAGGTGAGACGCCGGCGCCACACGTCGACGCTCCACACGCCGGCCGCCGCGCCCGCCGCCACCGCCACGCCCAGCGCTGACATGTCCCACGCTTGTGCCCGCACTGTTCCCAACACATAAAAAAACAAATAAAAAAAACCCAGAGCCTCGAGAGGAATTGTCCTTCGGGACAAAAATGGAACCGTCGGAGTTGGTGGATGGAGTTCCTACTAGCCTTGACACTTTGAACCGAATCTAGCATTTGGGAACACGATCGGTCTATAACAGAGCCCTGACGGTTGCCCCTGGGGGTGGGCTGACTGTACAGCGGACCCCTCTCTCTATACCCTTGCTGGTCATAGCTGGGGACGCATACACATATATGCGTAGGTGTTAGAGAACTGGGTTTGCTTGTCGGGGTTGGTGGATGTAGTTTTCACTGGCCTCGACACTTGCGAAGCGAGGGATTGAGTTGGTAAACCTAAGTAAGGAGCCTAACACACGGGCCACTTTTCCCCGAGAGTGGCCTCAGCGCATAAGGCGCATTACCCGCGTATGCGCCTTATGCACTGACAGACTGATCGGACACCGAGAAGTTTTAGTAGATATACTTCTGGCCAGCTACCATTCCAGGCCAGAGGGCTCCCCAATGGGGAGTCCTGCCGATGTGTCCTTCTATCTAATATGTCCCCGGGACATAGCTACTTACAGACTGGTATCCCGATGAGATCCGCCTGGAGCTGCATGAGCAATTCGTTGGCAGACATCTTGCCGTCGACGTGCAACTTGGATAACGGCATGCCGCAGTCTTTGTTCATCGCTTCTAATATATCCCTGGAAATAAAACGAATCAAATTAAAAATACTAATAAAATAAATAGGCAAAAAAATCCTCCACTGACAGGGTTCGAACCCGTGCCCCTCGCTTACCGGGCGAGTGCGCCAACCATAACGCCGTGTGACTCCACGTGACACGACGAATTTGTGATTCTGTATCTACCTTTGTTTGTTTTTCGACTAAGGGTCGATTTGAGTTGATTTTTGATGCTATTATAATAACACCTGTACTTCGTCTTTTAATTTCAGACTATCTGACATTTAGGTTTTTTCAATTTGACCTTTTTATTTGGGAAGATGTGTTAAATCATAATCTACAATTAAATCAACTGTCTAGCTATCACGGTTTACGACATATAGCCTAGTGACAGACGAAAGGACAGACAGCGGAGTCTTCTTTCCATACCACCCTAAAAACCGAAATATAGTTTGGAACTCACCTAGTTTGGAAGCAAACTGCCTCTAAAGCTGCTCTAATGATGTGATTCTTCGTCGTAAACGCAGTCAGACCGCATATTATTCTGAAAAAATAAACCATAACGAATGAGATAAAAATTTAAGGATGTCCCCATACAAAACATAATAAACCAGTGCAATAAGGCATCTGGGTCGAATGAGCGCCCATACAGTAGAAGGGTTTTTGATTGCTGGTCATCAATCATTCCCTCAGCGTGCGAGTTCGACTTGCATTTGAAACCACGGGGCGCAGCTAGTAAAATATAAATCTATCTATTCACGTACCCTCTAGCATCCTTCCTCCAGTACGGCGCGTACAGTCCGCTGAAAGCTGGCACAAAATACACGTCTCCCGTCGAGAAGACTTGTCCGGCGATATGCTCCGTGTCTTTAGATACGTCTTTGATTAGCTTCAGGTTGTCTCGTAGGAACTTCATGGCGCCGCCCGCTACTGCTATTGAGCCTGGAAATATTTACGTTTATAAATAGACTAATAATTAAAAAAAAACCCAGCCAAGTGCGAGACTCGCGTACGAAGGGTTCCGCACCGCTATCACAATTGGGTACAAAACCTTAAATTGAACACTGGACCGACCTATCGTGAACGCAACGTAATTTATTTTACTACCAGCGCAAGTTTATCACTTCCATCGCTAGATGGCGCTAGTAGAAAAAATACAACGCGGTATCGTTGCGGTTTTTTTGTCCCTGAGTCACGTTTTTGGTATGCTCCCATACCAAAAACGTGATTCAGGGACAAAAAAACCCCTCTTAACTATTTTTTTTTTTTTTAAACCGAAATACATCTTATGTAAAAATTTCAACTGCCTAGGTGTTACGGTTAATGAGATACAGTCTGGTGACAGACGGAGAGACAGCGAAGTCTCTGTAATAGCGTCGCGTTTTTACCCTTTGGGCACGGAATCCTCAAAAATAGAAATATTTTTAAGGAAAAATACGTCTTCAAAAATTCACTTGCGTCGAGGTTTGAAGTCGCGTTACTGTTTGTTATTTTTGTAGTAGATAAGGCCAACATAAATACTAATATATAAGTAATCTAATAAATATTTTTGTTTTTTTAACCTTACCTTCCAAGGTGTAGACCGGCGGCTCATCGGGCCCCATCCTGTAGGCCACGAAGGTCAAGAGACAAAGTTCACCGCGTCAGCTAGTTAACCTTTATTAACCTTAGTAAATCTTAGTTTTATTATTTTTTCTTTCATGTACCTATGTCTTTGATTATACCTAATTTGTTTTTACCGTGTGCTTGTCCAAATAAATGTTTTTTTCTTTCTTACCTTCCAGAGCGTTTACAGACGGCTCATCGGGCTCCATTCTATAGGCCACGAAGGTCAAGAGACAGAGTTCACCGGGTCACCTAGTTAACCTTACCTTCCAAAGCGTAGACCGGCGGCTCTGTGGGCCCCATTCTATAGGCCACGGTGTAACCTCACCTTCCAAGGCGTAGACCGGCGGCTCTGTGGGCCCCATCCTATTGGCCACGGTATAACCTTACCTTCCAAGGCGTAGACCGGCGGCTCTGTGGGCCCCATCCTATAGGCCACGGTGTAACCTCACCTTCCAAGGCGTAGACCGGCGGCTCTGTGGGCCCCATCCTATTGGCCACGGTGTAACCTTACCTTCCAAGGCGTAGACCGGCGGCTCTGTGGGCCCCATCCTATAGGCCACGGTGGTGAGGAGGCCGTGCGTGGAGGCGACGCGGCGCGGGCCCGTGTTGTACAGCAGGAAGCAACCACTGCGGTACGTGTTCTTGCCCTCCCCCGCGGCCAGGCAGCCCTGCCCCACCAGCGCCGACTGCTGGTTGCCGAGGATCTGGGGGACAGACAGGTTTAAGGTAGAAACATACTTATCCACACGCGCCCACTCGCGCAAAGCGTGACGATATCTGGACTCGTGAATTTGTAAGAAATCCTTTGAATTAGAAACATACTATCACGCGTAACGTCTTCACGCGCGTTACGCCAAACGTTAAGATCCAGATCGACGAGTGATGGTACGTCTAGCGCGTGTGGGTTAAGTATGTTTTTATCTTTAACCACAGGCCTCCATAATAAACGAATCTAGCATTTGGGGACACCACCGGTCTATAACTGACGACCTCTGTAATAAAATTCATTTATTCAGATAATTTAAAATCTATTTTTTGTTAGATCACACTTATGAAACTAATGTAATTTTGTATGGTATAGCAATTCCAGCGTATATTTTATAGAGTTCAGTGGGTTTAGCAGAGCACTGGACTGGTCTCTATTAGAGACTAGAAGGAGAAAGGTTGCCTGATAGTGATCCATTTCAAACTCGTCTCTGACGGACGAGACGAGCCAGTTCACACACCTTTAAAAAAGATGGATAGAAAAATGGATGGAAGAAAAATTCTGAAAGGAGAGTACGTAACTTCTTTCACAATTTTTCGCTATCTCTTATAGTCTAGGATATCCCACTGAAGACCCGTTTAAATGGTTCACCCTGTATTATTATAATATTAGTAAGTAGGATGTGTACTCAGACTCACCCCAGATATCTTGATCCCATCTAGAACAGATTTATCACTAACGACACCGTATACTTCTGAACTACTGAGTATTTGTGGTAGACAATCTCTGTGGATACCGAATAACCTGGAAATTTACAAAAAAAAATAAAAATATAAAACTTATTATTTTACAAAGAAAAAACATAAAAACACACAATAACCAATGGAAAGAGCGTGCGGGGGCTACCGCGGGCGCCAAACATATGATATATGAATCATACCCTGCGAAATTTTGGTCAGTCGCAGAAATTGTAGGCTGACGTACGAACGTCACGCGCTCCCGTTTTGACAACAAATAAAATAATAAAAATAATGCCTAGTCGTGCAATTAAATGGTGTGGGAAGTGTAGTACAACGTCAAGTTACACAAAAGATGGGATAACATTTCACAGGTAAGTGGTTTTCTACTCCATTTATTTAATTTCAATTAAATAATGAAAATATAAACAAATATTTACTATCTCTTTCTTGCACACTGAATTGCACATTACAGTTGTCTCTTTTTTTTCGATAGTGCTGTTCGCGACATCACGACGGTTTATATCGATATTTAGGTTTAAGTTCTTCCTAAAGTTTTATGCACTTGGCTTTCCTCGCAAATGTGTAGCATACTGGTATAAAACTTATACATAACAGTAAACAATGTAAGAGTACCTAACACGCTCCGGCATATTAACACATTGCTGGCACCACATGTTTTGCAAGTGCGCATTATCTAACGATCATGAGAACTGATTTTATTTATATTGGAAAAAAGTGTATTTTGTATGCGTTTAAATTTGCAGATTTCCTAACGATGACGTTGAGATGAAAGAAAATTAGATCAAAGCTACACATAGAGACAAATTTTGGATCGAACAACAACCCAACCGCTCGAGTATTTGAAAGCATCTATAAAAAATATTGACTTATGCGGAAATAAAGAATACAGGAACCGGTAATTGTAGAGCACATAATCAAATTTCGATTTTACAATGTACATCCGCCTTAGATCGTATTAATATTACAGCACAACGCAAGGATCAAGATACTGTATCAGAAACCAGTGACGATTTCAATGTTGAATTACAAGAAGAGTTTTTTTTCACAGAATTCAGCACAAAAGTAGTTGAACACATGCAGGCTACATCGTCTACTTCACTATGGTGGTTCTTAAATCTTTTGTAGAATATAATTTATTTCCAGATATAAACTTTCACCAATTTGACGTAGAATCTATTAATCACTTAATTGATTTAGCTTCATGTGTAGCAAAACAAAATATTGATACTCGACTGACATTTATTACAAAAAATAATACAAATCCAAAAGATTACATAAAAAAATATATACAAAACTAATCCATTTTAAAAAACGTAAATATATTTTTTAAATAAAGTCTTCTGAGTTTAATAATCAATTGTTTTAGTCAAACCCAAACCCTAATTTTCCTGTATCGCAAACAAATCCTTATATTACTAACTAGCTGTTACTTGCGACTTCGTTTGCGTAGAATTGGTGCATAGCCGATTTTTTAGAATAAAAACTGGGTCGCGTGCTTGGTTTCACACCGTAATTTTAGGATCGGGATTCAGGATCGGGATCAAAGCTAGCTTATATCCAATTTCCCGTATATATCTAAACCAAAATTCATCAAAATCAGTTCAGCGGTTTAGACATGATGGTGTAACAGACAGACAGATGGACAGAGTTACTTTTGCATTTATAATATTAGAAGGGATGAGTCAAACAAATTATCGATATCGATACTTATTTTAATTCCTTGTTGGAATCCCTAGAGAAAAAGTTGTTATTTGGTTGTCAATGACAACTAAATAACAACTTATTCATTCTTTCGTCACCCAATCACAGGGGCGAAGCGTACCTCTCCCCCCGCCGTAAATTGGTGACCTTGATTTAGAACAAAAACGTGCCCATTCTCTCTCCATTGGTTATTGTCCTCCGTGCATAAATAGTAGATTGTATCCCAAGGGAGAAAAGACTATTTTTACAGCGAGAGTGTTTTTCGAATCCAGAGAGGAGCGAGGGATTCTAGAGTAGAATCCCGAGCGTAGCGAGGGATTCTTAATTAGAATCCCGAGTGAATCGAGGGATTCAAAGTACCTCGAGCGAAAAATAGTGTTTGCTCCCGAGGTGAACATTCTACTTTTCATCACCCTCTATGAGAAAATGAGTAACGTACTTTGACCATTGTTCGCGTCTGACAGTAACTACCAATTTTTAACAATACCTACCATATCCTACCATTTTCTACCAAACCTACTATTTTCTACCAAAACTACCATTTTCTACCAAACCTACCATTTTCCATTAATACCTACCATTTTCTACTACATCCTACTATTTTCTACTAAAAACTACCATTTCTACCAAAAACTACCATTTTCTACCAATACCTACCATTTTTCACCAAACCTACCAATTTCTACAAACGTTACCATTTCTTACCAAAACCTACCATTTTCTACCAAAACCCTCCATTTTACCAATATTCTATCTACCTGTACGGTCGAACACCCATCGCTCACCTATCAGACACATGTGTTGCTTAACCTGCTCGGTCTATCACCCATCACTTACCTATCAGACACGCAGTACGGTGATAGGAACTCTTTGTTAATTAAAACCTTTTAAAAATATTCACATTCCAAATTGAAATATGATATGATATGAGATATGAAAATCCCTGTTAGGAACATCGCCAACAAAGCGCTACTTCATGCCCTGTTTACAGGGATTAGACTAGCTCTTTTCGAATAGATGGGATGAAAAACAATAAACATTAAACCTAAACTTTTAAACTTACATGGTTGTTTTCACTACAAATATTATTATACAACGGGGTATTAACCATGTTTAAACTTGTTTTTATTATTAAACCTAATGTTAATAGCGCACATAATTTTATTTGAATTAATATAAATCTACAGAAAAAAATATTAGTGCGCGGTCGGCCAGTATTCGAACCCACAACCTTCGGAATGATAGTTGAGCTATTTGTCACTAGATTAACACCACACGTAATTCATTTATGACTTTTGCTAATCGAGAAATGAATGTAATCAAAAGGTATAATAAATATTTTTTAAGAGGAAAGCAAAGTGATTAAACTATATTTAATATTTTATTGAAGATGAAGCCGTGTATCCCCGGCATAGAATAGGGTTACCCTATCTCTTCCCGTGGGTGTCGTAAAAGGCGATTAAGGGATTAAGGGGGGACTAGCAAAACTTAAGTTTTCCCCGCGCGGTGGCGGATAAACTCCTTGGTCCCAGAAGGGTTGGTGCCAGGCCGGCGGCGGCCGGCCGTAAAAATACTACCAAATCTATTAGCAGAAGGTATAGTCAATGATAACTTATCTTCTGCGCCAACCCCAAATATTTGGGGTTTAGCGGACCCCGGGCTACTGAGAGTGATGTAACCGGGAACATCGCTCGGATGAGAGAGAATATTTTATTGATAAAGAGATATAGACCTTACCTACACAGCATAGGGTCCCAATTCAAAGTATCCAAGTTCATGAGTAAAGTTCTCGATGCGTTTGTTACATCTGTTATGTGTAACCCTCCGAAGGGACCTCCGGTTAAATTCTGAAATTTAATTTGTACATCTTTATGAATGCTTTAAGTGTATAAAAACTACCACTAGCCTCTTACAAGCCTTTTTAGGCAACCAAAAACTTATTAACTAATCAAAAGAGACCTTAGAGTTATTTAATTTCCCCTAACATTCTCTAAATTTCCCCTAAAAGTCTTTAATTTTCAATAATATTTTCCCCCCTAAAATATCTTGATTTCTCCTAAACTACTCTAAATTTCTCCTTAAATTCTCTAGATTTTAACCTAAAATACTCTAAATTTCCCCTAAAATTCTCCAAATTCCCCTCAAACAGAACAAAAACTGTAAAAACATACCCAAACAATCCAAGAATCGACAGTCCCGAACAGTAACCTCTTATCCCGGCTGGCTCGTCTCACCGCCTTTACATTATCTTTCAGCCAACGCATTTTCAAAGCGCTAAAGTATGGACTGATAGGTAAACCACAAATATGCTTTAAGTAGTTCTTGTTCCGGTCTGGTACTTTTGCTAAGATTGCGTCTACCGTACTGTCTGTTCGTATGTCGTTCCATGCTGAAATAGTAACAAAAAAAAAGACTTTAAACCGGCCAAGTGCGAGTTGGACTCGCGGACGAAGGGTTCCATACCATTCTCACAAAAATATTACGTTTGTTGTATGGGAGCCCTGCTTAATTTTTTTTTTTATTCTGTTTTTATTTGTTGTTATAGCGCCAATAGAAATACATCATCTGTGACAATTTCAACTGTCCGCAGCCATCACGGTTCATGAAACACAGCATGTCTATAGACAGACTGACAGATAGATGGAGTCTCAGAAATAGGGTCTCGTTTTTACCCTTTTATTTCGGAATTTGATAAATTTGGAAAGTATACCTATAGCATGATGTAAAGGTTGTCCAGTATATTTGTCCCACGCTATAGTTGTCTCCCTCTGATTTGTTATTCCTAACGTAACTATGTCTTCTTTTGAATAACCTGAAAATAAAATTAAAAACAATTGTATCAAATCAACATACATTTACCTACAAATCCAATCCAAATAAAAAAAAACAATTTGGGGTTTAGCGGACCCCGGGCTCCTGAGAGGGATGCAATCGGGAACATCGCTCGGATGAGAAGGCATTTACCTACAAATCCAGTTTCTAAAAAGTTTTGGGCCCTGTAGCCCGGGTTTAAAAGAAAATGGCTACAGTATCCCCTGCCCGTTATAAAAGACGGGCGTGGCCTGTGTCAATTGGCGCAATTGGTTATGCAAAGGTTTTGTAAGATTGCAGGTTCAAGTCCTGTCCGGGTGCAAAATTTTGGAAAGCATTTTTCTTTTCAAAAAACTAAAAAAATCTAGTCCAAAAGTATTACTTACTGAAATAGTTAAAATATTATGACCCTGTATTTTAGTTTTTGAAGTGTACAGTTCTTTTCGCGGTACGCATATCTCTGGACTCGCGACACCGTTACGAGACACACTATAGCTGCGATAAATTTTCACTTCTGTCGGCACTCTCGGAGTGCAGTTTTTTTTTAAATTTTATTTCTTACATACAAACACCCTATTTCGAAGCATGTCTTACCTAGTTCAGTCAACTGGTCAATGGCATTTTCAGCAGCCAATCTAATGTGGTGTATAATTTCTAGAGGATCCTGCTCATACCATCCTTCTTGCGGCTGGATCTCAGTTTTATCTATTTGATACGATACCAGCTCTTCTGATTTTTCTGCTTCGTATATCTGAAATGGCAGAAGTAAATATTTCTTAATTTGTTTTTATTGCTCAATGCTATTTTATCTATTATACGCATTCAAAAATTTTCAGTTGCGGCGAGGCTTGAACCTTGCGTCTTTGGGTCTGTACTCCAAGTAAACCACGCAAGTCCCTGCCCCGAGCGGTGAAAATCATGAATGGCATCCATCCTTGGTTTGTTTACGACTAAGGCCCGTCTAAAGGCCATCTATCTAACGCTACAGGAAGCAGAAAGCAGAAGTATTTTAATTTAAACTCATTTTTCGGTTTCAATCGTTTGCTTTTATTTTTATTTAACGCCTGCGCCCCGCGGTTTCACCCGCGTAAGTCCCGAGTAGTTTTTGTGTGAAAGAGTAACAAACATCCATCCTCACAAACTTTCACATTTATAATATTAGTAGGATTAGTAGGTTCAAGAAAAATGTTCCATCTCTTTTTGTCTACTAAATGACAAAATGTTTCACGTGCACGTATGCTACCACTGCTGGTCGATTTTGTGAAGCCGCTAAACTTAACCCTGTCGGGCTCATCGAAATTTCTTGATTATCCCACGACGGAATGTTTTCAGGCAAATATGTCAAAGAATGTTGATACTATCCACAACTTACGACACAAAAATGACTATTTTGGCTAAAATCAACACCCTTCGACATAATTATTTGTGTGGAAACTGCACTAAAATGTAGGAAAATAATGTCACCTACAATCCATATACAAATAACAAGATACCATCATGAAATAATCTACAATTTTCGATGAACCCGACATGGATTGGATTTTGAATTAAACGGCTATATAACGGCCCCATAAAGATTAATGTTTTAGTCGAATTGTCTTTAGTTAAATTGTGTTTAAGTCGAATATTTCGTAAATTTTTTAATGTCACGCATACATTGTATGCATATACACCTGTGTCTAGATAGGTACAAACAAAGTTTACGTACAAAAACAAACGACGCGGCGACGTGCCAACATAAGTTCAACTATGTCATAATACCTATACACCTACGTAGCTAGACGTTACCTACGTTATTATAAAGCACATGATTTTCAGGCTACTCACAACAAATCGCACGGTCTTTGTTCCGTCGTCGATGACGCCAACGAGCGACTTCTTGGCTCCATCCTTAACTGGCATCTCGTCGACTTCTGCAACGAAAAAAATAATTATTCCTAACTAGGACGCAAAAAACATGTTTTTAAACAAAACACAATCAGTGTTCTAAAAAAATGCTTTCCAAAATTACTGCACTCGTCAGGTTTTGAACCTCCAACCCCCACAACTCCGTTGTAGTGCGCCTACCGCTTGCACCAGAACATTTTTAGCGTCCCCAAACTGAATAACCATAACAAATCGTATCCTAGTACTAGTAATGCCTGCAGTTTAACCCGGCGTTTAACTCCACGCAAAGATCGCTAAATCGGTACAAATCATACTACTCTGTCGTGACTTTTGACCATGAATAAGATGGATACTATACTAATAATAGCTCAGTTTTTCTCATTGAATGTGCAGCGACAAGTCGTTTAGTCCAATCGTACTAATCAAAGATATAATAGGGTTTCCTGGTGCATTTTCCTGCGTCCACTTAGTTCCACTTACAGCAGAAGGTTGTGGGGGGAAACTGTTTATTCCGTATCTTGCTTCATCATTCTCTCATAGAAAAAAAATCTACGATACCTATGATTTTTAATGAGAAAATGATGATCATGAGATCCCACTTATATCAGAAGTGTGAAATTATCTGGTTATTTGTGGCCTTTCCAAACGGCTTGCCCAATTTTTGACAACGATTTAGCGTTAGCGGTTAGTGAACTTTTTGAGGTACTTAACCGATTATTAAAAAGAAACATTCTGATTTACAAAACTACACCCGCGAGTAAATAGCCGACCCGGCGCACTCGGTATCGCCAAAAACTGTGATTCTATATATCAATGTTTTGAACTATTTTGCCACCGACCATTAAGTCCTAAGCAACCGAACACGGCCTTTAACGCAACCAAGGGCAAGTAAATATCGTCATAAAACATTACCTACCTACTTGTCTACCATAAAACCTAATTATTTACTTATCTTCCGACCAATAGCGTGAATGATAATTCTCAAAAAAAACCTTAGATAGGAGTTTTTTGTACGATAATAATATAATATAATAACTATAAAATAACTATGTACTTTTAACACACTTATTAGCTTCTATAAAATATGATTGCTTAACAACTCGAAACGTTGAGTAAGCTTGTAAACTGTAAGCCTATAACCGATGCACCTTCGTCACAAAAAATATGTGTGTGCGTGCGTGTGTTGGAAATTAAACTCGTTTTCGGTTAGAATCGCGTTACTGTTATTTTATTAAGCATTTTGTCAACGGCCAACGTTTGAAGGTCTTCCCAGACTTCTTCTTCTTTTTTTTTTCGTGTAATGGTGTGGCTCACCTAGTGTTAGAGGTTTCAGGTCGCCCTAAGCCCACTAACTCGACCTAACGACTGGTATCAGAGATAACGACTGGAGCCAACTACTTAACGTGCCTTCCGAAGAACGGAGGAACTCGAGAAAGTGATCTTTTGCTGTAAAGTGAACTCTAACACTAGGTGACCCACACCACTATACGGAAAGACGAAGAAGACTCAAAATACAATAGCGAATTAACTTCAAATATAAATTAACACTTATCTTCTAAGACGTAGGTCTACCGGTCATTGAATTACGCTTTAGATTGTAGAATAAATCTATAAGAATTTTCCACGGCTTAGATTAGACGAAGCCGTGTCAATATAGAGGTACTGATAACGTTTATCTAAGTTCCGTAATTACTTTACTCACTAATTAGTGTTAATCTGATCATCAGTCGCGTCAACTTGACACTGTTATTGTTATCAATTATTGTTACAATCATTGTTATCAATTATTTATTCATTATTTATTTTTTTAACAAAATCCACAGCTCTTAATGGTAGTAAATACAAATAGTAGATTGTATAACAAGGGAGCAAAATAGTATTTTTACGGCGAGGGCGTTACTTTGAATCACGAGCAAAGCGAGGAATTCTAGAACGTAGAATTCTGAGCGCAGCGAGGGATTCAAAGTATACATCGCCCGAGGCAAAAATAATTTGCTCTCGAGTCATATACTCTACTTTTCATCCCCTTCTATGAGAAAATAAATAAGATATGGTGTTACGTAATTCGTGAATATACCTATTTACTTAAACAAAAATGTTGGGTATAAAATTTTAATATCACGTTTATTATACAGAAGCCCTCTATAAATATTTGTTGGTTGTTATAGCGGCTACAGAAATACATCATCTGTGAAAATTTCATATAAATACTAAAAAAATAAGCAAAATAAATAAAACAAATGAAACTAACGAAACTAACGAAACTAACGGAACTAACGAAACTAACGAAACTAATGAACTAATGAAACTAATTAAACTCATGAAACTAATGAAACTAATGAACTAATGAACTAATGAAACTCATAAAACCATAGAAACTAATGATCCTAATGAAACTAATTAAACTCATGAAACAAATGAAACAAATGAAACTAATGAATCTAATGAAACTAAAGAAACTAATGAACTAATGAAACTCATGGAACTCATGAAACTAATGAAACTAATGAAACTAACGAAACTAACGAAACTAACGAAACTAACAAAACTAGCGAAACTAACGAAACTAATGAACTAATGAAACTAATGAACTAATGAAACAAATGAAACTCATGAAACTAATGAAACTAATGAAACAAACGAAACAAACGAAACCAATGAAACTAATGAAACTCATGAAACTAATGAAACTAATGAACCTAATGAAACTAATGAAACTAATGAACCTGATGAAACTAATGAAACAAATGTAACTAATGAAACTAATGAAGCAAATGAAACTAATGACACTAATGAAACTGAAACTAATGACACTAATGAAACTAATAAAATAAATAAATTCTGTGAACAACACACAGCGCCATCTAGCCCCGTGGTAAGCCAGTAATTCATATAATTTACGTTTGATTTCTATGAATGATACATATGTTCCAAATTCAAATTTACTTTGCTCCCGGCTGTTTTATTTTGCTCCCGGCTGTTTTACTTTGCTCCCGGCTGTTTATCTTAACAGAAAAGAGCTACTTTGGTCGCACTTATAGAGGACCAAAGCGACACTTTTCGAATAGATGGGATGAAAAACAAATTAATCTTACACAGCCAAAAAAGGATTTCCATTTTTTATATTATGTTGTTTAAATTGACTGAAGCGAGTACGTTCATTAGAGAATAAAATATATAGGTATTACTTATATTATAATATATCAAGGTGAAACATTGTAAAATGGGAGACTTTATTTCGATGTCTCTTTTCTTCTATGGTGGTTACCGATTCAGAATTAGAAAACTTTTATAATAATTATTGTATACTAGCTGCGTCCCGCGGTTTCACCCGCGTTATTCCCAATCCCGTGGGATTATCGGGAGTAATAGTAGACTATGTTATTCAGGGTGAATGTAGCTTTCTTATGGTGAAAGAATTTTTGAAATCGGCACAGTAGTTTTTGGGTTTATTCATTACAAACATACAGACACAAATACAAATCTTTCCTCTTTATAATATTAGTGTAGGTAGATTAATATATAAAACTAGCAGAGTCCCGATCCCGCGGGATCATCGGGAGCAACAGTAAACTATGTTACTCTCCATCACATAAACTATCCCTGTGCAAACTTTTATCCAAATCGGTCGAAGCGTTTAACCATGAACAAACAAATATACCTACAAACAAACAAAATTTCGGATTTATAAAATTAGTTTGGATTACGTAGTCGCTTGTATAAAGAAAATAATGCACTAAGTAATAATTTGTACTAATAATGTTATGTTGTACTCCCTCCCTGTAATTTAGTTCGGTATTTGTTGGGTACAATAATTATTTCCGGGAAATACGTTGTAAATGACGGCGTGTAGTTATTAGGGAAAACCTTTATTGCCATGACACTTGCAGCC
Organism: Idaea biselata; assembly: GCA_958496205.1. NCBI lineage: Eukaryota > Metazoa > Arthropoda > Insecta > Lepidoptera > Geometridae > Idaea > Idaea biselata. Next base: position 39,284,688 of record OY292395.1, read on the forward strand.
GTAAACTGTAAACTGTGCAAATAAGGGCCCATATAACACAGATTTTATCACTTTTTGTTTTTTAATTGGTTGTACGGTTGTTGGTTATTTTGCTATAATCCTAAAAAATATTTAATTATAAAACGTAACAGACAGACATGGTTATTTATTCATTTATCATATAGTATAGATTAGTATAGATACAGATTTTGACTGTGCCTACTTGTGAGTAGGTACCCACGTACAAACAAACAAACCTACTTATCGAACTATTAGTCAGTAAGATTAAATACTCAACGTTCCAATTACCTAGTTGCAATAAGGAAAAATATTAGAAAAACTCCAATACTTGTTAGGATTCGAAAGTTATGTTTTGAACGAAGAATTTCACAACTCGGTCGACTTCTTTTTTGATCTGACGGCAATATTAATTTCGCGATAAGATCGCGATAGCCTGTGGCTAATCCCAGAGCTTCTTTCTTACTAAGCTATTTCAGACCCAGATCATCAAAAAAAACTACCAAATAAAAAGTAAAATAAAATCCAATTAGGTATATAATATTTGTTATATAATGTAAAATAATAGTAGGCATAGACGCTGTTTTAAATTGTAGTCTTTTAATAATTTTATTAATATAAGATAGCTTTTCAAATAGCATACTAGTCGAAGTCTAACGTGTAAAAATAAAAAAGTATAGGCCCAAATATAAAACCCTGGGAGACCCCACAACGTAACCAAAAAAAATTTACCACTGTTACAGTTAAAATTTGAATTTTAAATCGGTAAAACGTTCACTGTAATGATTAGTTTTTATGTACATTTCTTACACATTGAAACGAGGTAGCATTTAGTGCGATAGATCGCCCAAATTCCTGCCCAGTCCTCGTGAAACACTATCAAAGGCATTAGTGATATCTAAATCATAGCTAAACTAAATTCAAGATTAGGTGTCATTTCGTAATCTGCATTCAATGATTGTTCTTTTAATTTGTATTTTGTACTAGCTACGCACGCGGTTACTTTCGCATTTATAATATTAATACAGATACTACAATTCACCTTTACCCATATTCAATGAGGAAATTAAATAAATATTGTACGACGTTGCATACAGCGCAATCTAAAAAATAAGCTCTAGGTTTGTACTATGGGTACTAGACAACGGATATGCTACATATTATACTTTTTTTGTTGTTGTAAATACATACATATCTATGATACAAAGGAGACACCCAGACCATAATACTTCGCGCGGGAATCGAACCCGCAACCTTCTGCATTGCATTCGGGCCTTCCCCCGACGAGCCACAGAGGTCGACACAGAGGTTGTAAGTATTTAAAATAAATCACCTTATTGCTTCAGAAAGAACAATGAGCTAGATATTTAAAACGTTGTATATTCTAACTAACTTATACGTATTATGGATTCAAACGTGTGTATGTTTGTAACCGCATTACTTATAGAAACCGGCCAATTGCGGGTGGTTTCGGGCACGAAGGAGTCCGTTTTTATTCGGTTTTTACACAGAGCAGATTAATATATGGGTTTTTAATATTAGTTATTGTAGCGACAAGAGAGATACATCATTTGTGAAAACATTAACTGTTTAGCAAGCACGATTCATGCATACAGACAGACTGACGGGCAGTGGAGTCTTACTAGAAGGGTTTCGTTTTTGCCCTTTGGGTACGGACCCTTTGGGTAAGACTACCAAATCTACTACGATGATTACTTTGAACTTAAATTGCTAAGCCTTAGAATAACTATATAGACTTGATTTCATAGTCGATATTTTCATGTAAATACGGGCAAAACCGAGGCACTTAGCGAGTAAAGAATAAATTAACTTTCAAAATGTCGAATTATTTTTAAAGTTGTATACCTTGATAAGCGAAAGGAAAAGTATGTCACTAAATTGATAGCTCGTTTGGTGAAATAGGATTATTTATAGAATATTTTATTCCATAAAATGATTCTATTTTTGTAATTGTTGTATTTATTCTATTTTTGTAAATATTAGTTATTTTGTGCAGTATATTATTTTCTTTGGGAAATTTTGTGAATTTTATTATATCTGAGAGAGTCTTTTTGAAGCGTTCCCCTCACTCACTTCAAAAAGAGAAGAGGGGGAGAGGGGGTGATTTACTAACTGACATCTTTGAGGAGCGCCTAAAGAAATTCAGCCAATAATAGGTATTATGTATTTCAAGGCAAGTTTGTCACACAATTCTTAATACCACAAGAGTATTTTTTTTACTTATTTTAATACTAAATAGAGAAACAGCTGTTGACCAGTCTAAAAAAGTTACTCTCCAATCAGCAAGGGGAATAAATCTAGGTAGACAAAAACTTTCTAAAAAATATTGATTATGTACACATAAACATTTTTGACGAAAGAAATTATTGCAAAAACGACACCCTATCTTTTTCACACTCATTTTTACCTTTTTCCATTTTGCAAAACTTAAAATAAAACACTAAAAAAATAGTCACTAAAACACAGCACTATTGGAATGTCCAGGTAATAATTTAGCGGGCGCAAAAAAGAACTAACAATTTAAAATAAAACGCGTGGTTTTCCTCTGAGATACGCGATTGCACTGGAGGCGCGGTGTCGACTGTCGAGTCACACCCACAACTGGTTCTTATCATAAAGTGACGTAGGTAATGCCACGCACTGTTTTGTATTTTGTACTACGTCCAAGAATAAATAACCGTACGTAAATGCGAAAGTTTGTGGGAGTTTGTAAAGCTAAAAATATCCAATAATAAATAAATAAATTCTGCGAACAAGACACAGCGCCAGTGGTAAGCGACTAAGCTTGTGTTACGGTGACTAGACAACGGATATAAAACTTATATTTATTTTTCTTTTGTAAATAAATACATACATATTATTATTATACACTAGCAGTGCCCGCGACTTCGTCCGCGTAGAAAAGTGACTTTCAGGATTTGTTTATTTATTTCTTCTCATCTGAGCGATGTTCCCGGTTGCATCTCTCTCGGGAGCCCGGGGTCCGATAAACCCCAAATTGTTTTTTTTTATTTGGGGTCGGCGCAGACGGTAAGTCATCATTGACCATACCTGCTGCAATTAGATTTGGCAATGTTTTTACGGCCGGCCGCCTGCCTGACACCAACCCTCTTAGGGATCAAGCAGTTTATCCGCCACCGCGCGGGGAGTACTTAAGGTTAGCTATTAAATACGGAAATTGACAACAATAACTAAAAAAGACGTTTGTTTGTGAGCCCCTCATAAATTTTTGTTTTATTTTGTTTTTCGTATTTGTTGTTGTAGCGGCTACCGAAATACATCTTCTGTGAAAATGTCAACCGTCTAGCTATAACGGTTCATAAGATACAGCCTGGTGACAGACGGACAGAGGGACAGACAGACAGACAGACAGCGAAGACTCAGTAATAGGGTTTCGTTTTTACCCTTTGGGTACGGAACCCTAAAAAAGAAGTATTAAAAAGTATCGCTGAGCACAACCGCTTTGCAAGGAGCCGACCGCGCTCATACATGCGCGCGCAATACTTAATACTTATTTGGTTGCAACATGCTTACATTTTTAATATCGCGATATCTTTTGAATGAAATGTCCGAATTAAATAATTCAAAAGGTCCTAGAAAGGTATTGAATTCGTCTTGAATATGAAGTAATTTATTTTGATAAGGATTAATACCAAGGTACAAAATAAAAGGTTATTAAAGCGACGGCATTTTAATTATTTACAAAAATTACAAAAACACATATTGTGAGATAACTACAATAGTTAGACATATGGTGTCGCGATGTATTTTGTAGACAATTACATGTTCTACAAAGTTGTAGTACATAGTGTAGGAATTTTTTGGTCATTTTTTTCACACCTTGTGTTACATTATTGAACTTTTAAGGATCCCTATTTTTTTGAAAATATAATATAGCATATAGCCATCCTCAATAAATGGACTATCTAACACCAAAAGAATTTTTCAAATCGGACCAGTGGTTCCTGAGATTAGCGCGTTCAAACAAACAAACAAACAAACAAAAAAACAAACAAACTTTTCCGCTTTATAATATTAGTATAGATAGAGGAACACCCAGACCAATAGTTAATCAATTCAGCAGAAACTGTATAAAATATGAATCGCGTAATACAGTGGTAAGTCTTTACCACTGGATTACGCGATTCCCTCGATTACGACGGATACAACTGGATCTAACGGTTGAAATATTCGCAGCGGGCGCATAAAACACCAGCGAGTGCAATCGCCATATGCAGCTAGTCGTTTGAAGATTAATTTATTAACGGATGCGATATCCGATAGCATTGTCCGATAGCAATCGCTTTTCGAAAAGAAAAATTGAACAATAATGTATACTTACTAAAAGATGTAGTTGTAAAACGCAATAACTTTTATACGAATACAAATGAATTCACCATGGGCATCGAACCCGCAACCTTCGGCGTCGTCACAAAGATCAGTTGTGGCCAGAAAATATAGTGAGAGCGCACACGATTTGTTCCAATCGAACATTGTTTTCTGGGTCCTAATCGCGTATGAGGAGCCTATGAGGAGCCTCGTGATCATAATGCAAAAGACTCTTCTACGCGATCAAGACCCGGGAAAGCTATGGCTAATGAATATAGGGAGCTACCATCTAGTAAAAATAAAGAGAATTAGACATTACCTATGGATTGTTGCTTACGCGCCCGCCACATAGTTTTAACATTGTTATCCATTTTAATTAAAACAAACTCGCTGGCAATATTATCTTGCAATAAATCCACACATATTCCTACGCTACGCAGACAACAATGCGTTTCAAAAATAGACCAAAACACGCGACTTCATAGCGCAAAAAGTGCATTACACTCTGTGAAGCCACACAAGTTTTCCATTTATAAGAATTTAAAATTATTAATATTGTTATGCACTCTATTAAAAACAAATATTTTTTCGGTGTATAATCAAACTTCAGTTTAGTTAAACCATCCCGCCCAGTGCTGTGTTTATCGATTTACCTACTTAATTCAATTCACGTGCAGCGACTGAATCTAGCGCTAAATTCTAACTGGAATGATATAAACTGGCACTGGAATGCACTGGATAAGACTGGAAAAATGTAAACAAGGTTATAGGTTTTGATTTAGCTAAACGAAGTCGGTGAGTCGGAATTTCAGACCCAGTCACTGGGTAATAAACGAAATAGGCGGTAAGTCATCCTTGACTTCGAATCAACCGAGTCAGTAAGCTAGTCAACTGGACTGTTGAGAAGGCAAAGCCAACACTGGACTAGGTTGAAATTAGTGCACACGAACCTAGTAACAACTGCACTGAATCAACGTAAATAACCGCAGGTATAACGCACCATTTACTTCAATTTGGTATACATAGCACTTGAGATATCGAGTTCCGCGTATGTTGGAAAACAAGATAAAAAACCCTTTTTAAATATTATAGCAAAAACCGGGACCGAAAATCGGTACTAAAAACTAAACATTGATAATATGAAGTTCTAAAAATATATTAGGGTTATTAGACACGGGTCTAAATCGCGTTATAGGTAATCATTGTTTTTAATTACGTGTCTAAAAATAATAATGGACGGAAATCGTGTAAGTTTAAACAGTGTGTATTAGGGTATTTCACTCGTGGAACGCTCGTTTTTGGTTAAGAAGTAGCGTATTCGGGTCTTGTCTTTAAAAAACAGAAAATAATTAAACACACAAATCACAATACACAAATTCACTGTCAAGGAACAATGACTAATGAATGTTCAGTGAATAAATATCGTACGATTAGTGTCTACGTTGATCTAAGTACGTCTAAAATAGAACACTAAAATCAGAGCCAAAAATCTGAAGAACTTAAATAAATTAGTAATGATCAATTGTATATAGAGACAGGTATGTAAGATACATAGGATTTGTATCTTACACAGTATGTAAGTTTGTTTGGGTTTTTTATGGTGATGTTTAGAGTAGACAGTACATCGCACTTGAGACCAAATGTGTAACAAATTTGGTCTCGCAAACTGCGGAATTTCGTACTTCGAAGTTCAGTAACAGAGTCATATTTAAGAACGCGGCGACTGTTACCATTTCCATACAAACTTAATCCATCCATCCATCCATTACAGCCCTTTTATGTCCAATCTTGGACGTAGGCCTCCTCCATCCTCTTCCACTCCTGACGGTCTTGAGCTCTCGACATCCAATCTCGTCCTGCGTGTCTTATGATGTCGTCCTTCCATCTCATTGGTGGTCTACCCCGCGGCCTAATATGTGCACGCGGGCGCCATTCCATCAGCCTTCGAGTCCATCTGTCACTGCTCATTCTTGCAATGTGTCCCGCCCACCTCCACCTGCGCTCAGCGATCACCTTAACTACATCCCTAACCTTGGTTTTAGATCTAATCCAAGTATTTCTTTTCCGGTCGCGTAAGGAAATACCGAGCATAGCTCTTTCCATTGCTCTCTGGGCAACGCGGAGTTTCTCTGCGGATTTTTCGGTCAGGGTCATGGTTTCGGCTCCATATGTGAACACTGGCAGGACACATTGCTCAAAGACTCTTCTTTTCAACGTCACAGACATCTTGCTACGCAGCACGCTAGCGTTTGCGCCAAAGGCTGCCCATGCCCGGGCTATGCGTCTCTCTACTTCTGCGGTCTGATTTTCGCTACCCAACGTAATTTTATGACCCAGGTAGATATACTCCGACGTGACTTCAACCGGCATACGATGTCGTTGTGCATTGGGAATATTAGTCATGATTTTCGTCTTGCTCTCATTGACCTTTAGCCCAACCTTAGCCGATTCCTCTTGCAAGGTGTTCAGCATGAACAGCATATCAGGGATGTTGTCAGAGAATATCACCAAGTCGTCTGCAAAGCGCAAGTTGCTGAGTCTCTCTCCTTCCACGTTTATACCCTTATTATGCCAGTCTACTTCTTTGAAGACATTTTCTAGTGCGGCGTTAAACAGCTTAGGAGAGATTGTGTCTCCCTGGCGCACTTCTCTACCGAGTTTGAAGCTCTTTGTCTTCTTGTGCAAACTCACACATGCTGTAGCATTGTTCTGTAGGTGTTTTATCAGAGATATGTATCGCTCATCTATTCTGCAGTCCGCTAAGGCTTTTTCGACTGCCCAGGTCTCAATGGAGTCGAATGCCTTTTCGTAGTCTATGAATGCAATGATTATAGGAATCTGGTATTCATTGCACTTTTCAACCAGCGTTTTAAGAGCTTGCAGATGATCGCACGTGTTGAAGCTACTCCGGAAGCCAGCCTGCTCTCGTGGCTGATAGCCATCCAACTTGTTCTTCAACCGATTTACAATAATCCGCGTGAAGAGCTTGTATATATGTGATAGCAAGCTGACCGGCCTATAGTTGTCTAGCCGACGTATATCACCCTTTTTATGTAGTAAGGTGATGACAGCATTGTTCCAGGACTGTGGTACTTTAGACTCCATTAGACACTTAGTGAATAATGTAGCCAGAGCAGATTTGAAAGTGACCGTTGTGCTCTTTATCATCTCTGGAATAATTCCGTCCTCGCCAGGGGCTTTACGGTTTTTCAGTTGATGAAGCGCAAGATGCACCTCGTCGAGGGTGATGTCAGGGATTTCTTCAGAACCAACATTTGCGATTGGCGCTCTTTCCCGATGTTCCGGTCTGGAACTTGGACTCTGGACTTTGCTTCTGTATAGGCTCTCATAGAACTTGTGAACAACCTCCAGAAGCTCGTTGCGATTGGTGACAATATCGCCGTCCTCATTGAAAAGTTTGAAAATTTGTTTCCGTCCTATACTAAGAGTAGCTTTCATTACTCCTCGGCTTTTATTCTTTTCAATTCCTTAAGTCCCTTTTCAGGAGTATCTTTGTGTGACGTTGAGTCTGGCGGTATTCCGGTGTATCGGTTTTACCTTCAGTTCTTAATAGCCTTCCTTGTTCAATAAGAGCTAATGTCTCAGCAGTGAGCTTTTGGTTCTTTCTACACGGGGTATCTGGAGTCACACTTTGGGTAGACAGAGTCATTATTTTAACTAGGTGATCGTTTAGTTCTTCTATAGACATGTGTTCAATAGTGTCGACTTGAAGCTGTGCATCGACATGATCCTTGTAGAGATCGGTATTGTGTCTTAATATCTCTATCTTGTCATCATTCGGTGTCACACTCTTAAGAACAAGATTCCGCCTTTCCTTTTTGATATTAAAGGAGCATACAGCTCGGACTAATCGGTGATCACTGCCTGTGGAGAATTGGTTTAGCACAGATACGTCTTTGATTATTCCTATTCTATATGTAATGATGTAATCGTATTCACTTTTATTTACACCATTTGGGTGTCTCCAGGTCCACTTCCGTTGCGGTTTTTTAGCATAAAAGGTGTTCATTGCAAACAAGTTATTATTTTGCAGGAAATTTAACAGAGTTTCTCCACGAGGATTTCTTATGCCCAAACCAAAGTTTCCGACGCTCGATTCCTGATCACATGTCTTCCTTCCTAACCTAGCATTAAAGTCTCCAATCAAAAGGGTGTAGTGGGTTTTTACTTTTCTGAGTACACTGGATATGTCCTCGTAGAAGGATTCAACTTCCTCATCGTTGTTCTTTTTCTTATTGGTAGGTGCATAGGCCTGGATAACTTTCAGTTCGTGTTTAGCTGATAAACGTATCTTCAAGTATGCTACCCGATTTGATACGCTATTTATTTCCACAACCCGCTCTACTACTCTCTTGTTAATGAGAAATCCTATACCTCCTACACCAGCTTTATGACCCTCCCTATAGTAAAATAGATTACCGACTTCAACTTGATTGTTTCTTCACCCTTTCTTCTGGTTTCGCAGATTCCGAGAATGTCCCATTTGATTTTATCCAACTCATACTCAAGGTAGTCCAGTACGTCATCTCTCGACAGCGATTGGATATTATAAGTTGCAATATGTGATTGTTCGCGGCAGTTAGTCATCTCCCAGGGATTACTTTTCGCACCCCTGCTCCGTTTCACCTGGTTACTGCTCGAACCAGGGAGTGAAGGTGCGCTGGGAACTCGAGGTCGATTGTTTTGTTTGTCATTTATTTTGGAGTTTGAAGGGGTTTATAGCGTATAATCACCACGACAGCAACGACGGGTTGGTGATCGCAGTGCCACAGCCGGTAACGGTTAACGTTGCCGCCCATGGGTATTCTCTTTCTCCAGCCGTACTCCTCTCCATGAGGTCCGCCCGGTGAAAGGCTGGCAGGCTGCTTCCCTCTGCCAGGGCTAAGCACTTATTTAATGGCGGTGCTAACTCGCCACGTCACAGTGTTGTCATTGGATGTTATGCGAGATTTCGTGGAGGTACCTGTGCCACCAGATACCCCACCCGCATCCTGGTAACCCTGCCGCCTCGGTCCGGGACTGCTTATTCGGTAAAACCTTATTCGCAGCTATCCTTCATACTAAAGGAGTATTCCACTATCTGCCACCTGTGGACCCGGACAAACTTAATACTAAAATAATTTATGATTTTTTTTATTTCTACCTTAATATCGATATTATTCGGATTAAGATTTTGCTTTTATAGGGTCCCACCACAAGGTTTTCCAAAATATTCATTCGAAATGAAATAAAACGGAGAAACAGTTTTTTTTTTTCATTTTTACAGCGTAAATTACTTTTTATTGGGAATGATATTTACTACTACTAAATTACTATTTATTGAGATGTAAATGAGATGTTAACTAGTAATTTACGCTGGAAAAATGAAAAAAATGTTTCTCCGTTTTATTTCATTTCGAATGAATTTTTGGAAAACCTTGTGGTGGGGACCCTATAAAAGTAAAATCTTAATCCGAATAATATCGATATTAAGGTAGAAAACTAAATTTTTCATAATTTATTTTGGTATTAAGTTTGTATGGAAATGGTAACAGTCGCCACGTTCTTAAGGGTAGTTTTGGTGATATTTGGCATCTAGGTAATTTATGCCTAGCCTATGTTTATTAATACATAGCCTATGTTACTCAGGGTGAATGTAGCTTTCTAATGGTGAAAGAATTTTTAAAATCGGTCCAGTAGTTTCGGAGATTACCCCCAATATACATACATACATACATGTTACCAACGTTACCTCTTTTTAATATTAGTAGGTATAGTATAGATAGATTATAGAATTATAGATTATAGATAGATAGATAGATTATTATAGTATAATATAGTAGGTATTATAGTATAGAAGTATAGATTAGCTGACGACACTGACGATAACGCTCATGACCTGTAGTTCATCATACTTATATTTATACTTACCTAGGAATTTTAGCAAATCTTAAGCTATTTCTAATTCTAACACATTGACGAAATCAATTTACGAGATTTTTAGGGTTCCATAGTCAAAAATTAAAAGCGGGACCCTATCACTGAGATTCCACTGTCTGTCTGTCACGAGGCTGTATCTCATGAACCGTGCTAGCTAGACAGTTGAGTTTTTTACAGATGATGTTTTTCTGTTACCGCTATAAAAAAATACTAAAAACATAATAAAACAAATATTTAGCAAAGCTTGCAATGGGGCTAGATGGCGCTGTGTGTTGTTCACAGAATTTATTTATTACTAGTTGCGCCTTGCGGTTTCACCCGCTTAAGTCCCGATCCACTTATTTATTTATTTATTATTCAAGGGGGATTCCATAACAAATTGTGATAATGGTACGGAACCATACGTGAGCGAGTCCGCCTCGCACTTGGCCGGTTTTTTTGTTGTAAATATTGAACTTGACTGTCGGTATTACATAATCGTTGGATATTGCGACGTGATCGAAAACTTCGTGACTTCGATACAAAGTTTCCAGTTTTGGACTTTGGACATGTTAAATTAGATAAAGGATCACAAATAGAACATACTTAGTTAGTTACAAAAATGCTTAGTCTAAACATCCTTAATAATATTATAATCGGTTCCACGCCTAAACCGCTGAACCGATTTTGATGAATTTTGATACAGACAGATAGATGGGACCATGGAGAAGGGCTTTTGACCCCTAAATTCCCTCGGAATTGGAACTTACGACTGAACTAAACAGCGGGGCGCAACTAGTTATATCATGCCATAGACATTAACTAAAATTAGATTAATTTAGATAAGTACCTAGGTACCTAATGGATGATCGTCATTGGTCTTCTCAATGTATTGGAAGTGAGCGTGGTTTGTACCAGGCTGTAAGGACTGAGAGTAGAAGTTATCCTGCTTCGGACTAGCAGTGTAAAATGTTCGATAATAGATTATTGGTATGTAAGTAGGTAGGTAAGTATTAGGCTATTATTATTATAACTTAAATTTTATTATAAATTTTATTATAAGAGATAATTGAAAGAAAAAAAGAAAGAAAATGTTATGACCAGAAAGTCATAACATTTTCTTTCTTTTTTTCTTTCAATTATCTCTTTCACACTCACTCATGCACTGGGTCAAAGAACTTCAAATTTATGATGGAATGTGTTCGGAATGAGGATCAGCGATTTGCAATGTTATCTAGATTTAGTTTTAACATATGTCTGATCGGTGGTGTGGTGGGTGCTCTGGCTTGCGATCTGTCAGAGGAAGCTTTGGCACTTTACCATCTTGTTTTTTTGGGGTTGCGTAGACGCTGAGGTGCGGTGATGGCCTAACAGAGCGACATTACCGTCCTTTTGGTAAAGCTCTTTAAATAACAGATTTAAAAAAAAAAGAACTTTAAATAAAACACTCCAAAACAACAAATTAATAAAAGTCATAATTCAAATTTAGGTAGGTAACCTATATTTTTATCATAGTCACAAATGTCCATTTGTTACTAACTAGGTACAAATTATACTTATGCCAATAATGAAGGTGATTAAAATTCTCATGTATTTGACATGATTTGTGTTATGCAATAAATCCATAGCGGAAATGTTTGTATTGGACACATTTATAAAAGTTTTGTTGTTGTTTTGAGTCTGGCGAAGGTTACTGTAACTAATCTATGTATGACATGGTCCTAAGAGCTGTGTTGGTTTGGTATAGTAGACGGTAGTGGTTATAAATCCTGGTCGACTGAAAGCAATGTCTATTTCTTTAAGAAAATTGTATGTGTGCTATTAACTTGGTCTTACGGTGAAAAGAAACCTATGTGCTAAAGTCACGTACAATACAATGGACTAATTATGCTACTCAAAATTTGAGACATGCCTTAACAAATTAAGCAGCTCCTAAACTAAAACAAATCTATTAGGTATCTATGAATTAAAACGAAATAGGTTTTGTTTTCATTACCACAGTGGAAATATGGCAAAAAATTCCATTTAGATTATTATAGTTTGATGCTAACATGTTTATTATTTAACCCGATGTCAACTAATTAAAGTAATTAATTAATTTTGATAAGATAGAACAGTAAAAATAATGAGTAGGTAAGTAACAATGTGATACTTGAGTCTAAAGATCGGCAGTTCAAAGGTTCATTATTTTGTGGGAAAGTATGCATTTACATGTGCTTTATTATGTAAAAGTTACCCACAAATAAGCACCTGTACCTGTTCTATTTGGCACTAGAATTACACATAAAAATTAATTTCCAAAATTAGTACAACACTGTATGTAATTACTATGCTAATAGGTAACTAGAGAAAAGACCTTTGTCATAACATAACCAATAAAACAATTCAAGAATTATTGTATCTAAGTAATCTCAATCCAATATGGACTATTTTGGATTCCTCTGTGGAATTCAGGCCTAGTCTACGAACAATTAGTTACATTTTACCGGGTTGAGAATTGTGTAAAAAAATTAATGTTTAATTTATTTTTTTATAATGTTGACCTATTGACTGTGTTTCAATAGTTTTGGACGCGAGAAGGTTCTAACATAAGTCAAGTTTATAGGAATTATAGACAGAGGAATTTAGGACTGGTTTAGACCTACCTACACATGACCTCTGAATGGTCCTGAAAAGGGTCTAATCTTGAGGACGGGCGAGGCTCCGGCTAGGGCTAGTTCTACGCTAGTTTAGTACCTACATAATATTAATTCTACGGCGACTTGTCACCACTCACCGGTTAAATTTTGAGGGAAACTAGCAATTAATTGACAAATTATACGATTTAAAAACTTATTTTGGTAGAAAATTAAAACACGTAACAAGGGTCAACTTACCGATTTCCAGTTTTGTAAATGAAACTGTTTAATTAAACACCATTCACGTATTTTTACTAAAGATAAAACAGTTTTATACTATTGTTAAAATCAGAATGAATTTAATTTAGTTTTTACAAAAATTCACAAAACAACATGCGAAGAGAAGAAAGATAAAACTGAATGTTGCCATTTTTTCTGCCTTAAAATAACAAGATTTTTATTTTTTAACCATATTCCAACCGTTAATATTTTAGACTTTGGGGTTTTTTATAAATTTATAAATTTTATATATTTATAAAATAAGAATGCAAAATGCAAATGTGAGTAATGTAAATATTTTTTCACCTCACAATTTCGGAAAGGATCGTTTTGCACGCTGATTTCTGCGTGCAAAATCGCATTTTGCGCCCTAGCGTGGAAAGAGATTTAAAAATTCGAATCTGTCTTCTCGATACCTAAAAATAGAGCAAGTCCTTTGAAAATGCGCTAACCGGAACCGCATTTCTTTTTTTTTTGTTCATGGCATCGAACCACGAAGTATTATTACACATTTTACTATCATTAATATCAAGCAGGTTTTTTCATGAATTATTCAATTGAGAGATTGTTTGCTTATTTTTATTATTTACGGTACAATAAGCGGTATATAATGCCGAAATGAGTTTTCTACCGGAAAAATGCACCTAGCGTTTTCCTCGCTTTAGTGAGGTGAAAAATTGTGTGTTTCACTCGGCAGCAAAGTTTTTTGCATCTCGTACCTTTGAAACCTTTGCGACGCTCAGCATTCTATATTTGAACCACTCGCTTGCGCTCGCTTCAATCCTAGAATGCTCCGCTAGCTCAGGTTTCAATACAAGTACTCGCTGCAAAAACCAACTTTGCAGCCTTGCATAACAAATAACTATTTTCTAAAATTTTGTATAATAAAATAATAAATAAAAAGAATGGGGTGCCACACGCAAAGCTGTAACCAGATGGCGCTGGCGTCGGATGATCTTTTTTTTTTTTGATGATGGTCCACCACAAATGAAAACGCCGAGTTTTTTTTTTCTTACGGTCTGAGACCGAGAGGGCCAATTTAACGCCCAGAGTTTTTTATTTATTTATTTCGGTCTAAGACCGATATGGCCAATTTGGAATAGCCAGGGTCAAGTTTTAGAATATTTCAAGTTTCTTCAATAAAGTTTTGGCGTCGTAGATCTTGTACATATTGCCAGTATTAAGTATTTTGCATGAAATTAGCCCGATCGGGCCTATAGTTTCAAGTCAGGGCCTATGGTAAAGCGGTGGCAACTTTATTAACCTTCAAGGAGCTTCGGCGCGAAACAACGGAAAGTCCATGTTTAACACTCAATTTTATTTTCACTACACTTGTGCACATTCACGGAACTAAATTGAATAAGATTCCACCAAAATTACACAATTTAACCGAGTTTACAACATGGTTTAACGAAAATAAAATTGGAGCACGACATGTTGTCTCCGCTTTCCCGCCGAAAGTCACGCCGAGAGTTGTAAAAATCACCTGTTTGACAGTTCATAATTCAAACTTAAGATTAATTGACTGGCGCCCTCTGCCGGAATAAAAAGTTAGTGTTCCTCCTCATTGCCGTTGCCATAAACTAGCAACATTTGGGGACTTTTATTTTATCGATTCATGTGATTTGACGGAAATCAAACTTGACATTCTATTTGCTTGACATTCAGTGAATGACAGTCAGTCAGTCAGCGAAAAATATAAACATTGGTTGCAAAATAAATATTTCGGACTTTTTACACAGTTTCTCAGTTTGGTGATTTTTTTATTACAATTTTGTCATAATACAGAAAACTTTTAAGGCTACCAACAATGTCAACTCTCAGCAAAATTATCGACAGTGCTCTGCGAGGAAACAATAACTTTTGTTGTTTGTGCTTGAATTTCGATCAACCGCTTAATTTTAGCAATATAAACGATATAATTGACATAAAAATTCATAATACAGAATATTATTTAACCATACAAGACTTATTCGACTCGCTTTTAGCTCCAGAGGTGAGTTTCTGCAGAGAAAAAAATCTTATTATGTACCTAGGTCTAGGTACATGCTTAACTTATTACCAAAATTGTACCCTACTGTTAATAAACGTAATAATTTTCATAACAATTAATTAATCTACGTTTGAATCAAGTCATTTGAGTAAGCTACATCAAGTGACTTGGCTGTTCCGATTTCTTTTACTGTAAACACTATATATTGTTCTATTTAATCTTTCTCCCGATCAGTCTTTTGAATTTATCTTATTTTTTTTCCTTATTTTCAGATTAATCAATACTTATCAGAAAGCGAGAATATTTGTTCAAAGTGTGTGGATTCAGCAAAGAGTAGCTATATGTTTATACAATCAAGCAAATCCAATGTATTCTCACTAACGAAAGCCATTGAAGCCTTATCACACAGTGCAGAAACTGCTACTAATGAATTAACGGACAATCAGACAATATTGTATTTAACGTTACATACTGAAAACCTAACAAGTAAACATATTTTTAACTCCAAAACAGACAAAACAAAGCCTAATAAGAAAAGATTAATCCTAAATAAAGATGTTGTTCCAACAATAAAAGGATATAGGCAAAACTTGTTCCTAAAACGGGACATAATAACTAAACAGTATGAATGTTCCCAATGCCCTTTAATATTTCTTAAAAAACAATTTCTTAAACGACATGAGAGAGAGAGCCATACAAAATACCCTTGCACTCTATGTGATAAAATTTTGACTACAAGTCAATCTTTGAAACGGCATGAAGCTTACCACACTTCGTCAGTAGTCTGCCAATACTGCGGTCGAACTTATAAAACGAAACACTCATACGATAAACATTTCGAATTGAACATCTGTAAGGCAGAAACAAGAGCAAACCCTTCAAATGCAAAGTTTACGTGTAATTACTGTAATAAAAAGTACACTCAGAAAGTATCTTTACGAGTTCATATACAATTTGAACATGGGAATTATAAGGCACATATTTGTGAATGGTGCGGCAAGAAATTCTGGGCCCAAAGCCGGCTTAAAGCTCACATCGTCAAACATACAAAAGAGAGAAACTTTGTTTGTGCGATTTGTGGTGGAAAATTCGTAACGAAAGAAGCTTTGTTGTACCATACGCGACTTCATACAGGAGAAAAGCCATACAAATGTACTGAATGCAACAGCCGGTTTCTGTCTGCATCAAGACGATCGGCGCATTTGAAACGATTCCATGACGGAACATGCTTGCAATGTGATACATGTCCAAGTCGGTTTAATTCACAATTGTATTTAGAAAGACATAAACAAGTATGCCAGAAGATCACTTCTGTAGAGGCACAAGAATTTGACCCTCAAAATGTGAAGAATGAGGAGGAAATGGAAGAGATTCCAATGACCAAATTAGAAGAGATTTCAGGTGTAGATGAAGTACATAATATGATTTACCAAATGGATAATGGCGATTCTTATGCTTATGAAGTAACATATTGTGAATAATTTTATGGTTTCTTCAAACATATCATTAGTAGGTAAAATTAGTAGGTATGTTATTTATAAAATTTGTGTTGTCTCAGAATGGGTTTTATTTCAAATCCAAAATGCAGATATAATGTTCAGAACAAAATTAATTCATCTCCTGTGTTTTACACACAAAAATTGCTGAACTGATTGCGATGGAACTCGGTATGTAGATAGATGGGAACCTGAAATAACAATAAAGGCTGCTTTTTAAAAAGTAGCTGCAATAGATTTACACCAAACCACAGACCAAACTTAAAGATCTAACTAAAGTTTTAAAATCTGTGAAATAAATTTAAAAAAAAAAGTCAAGTCATTTGAAATTAGAAGTCACAATTTTTCGAATATCTAATCTACCATGCTCTCTCTAGATTAGTATATTGGTTTAATGTTAATAATATGCTACTAAATGGATCTAAAACTAAATGTATTCGATTCACACTACCAAATGTAAAACAAGTTAAAACTTCTGTAAAAATTGATAATGAGGAGATCGAAATAGTCGATAAAGCTGTCTTTCTGGGTATAACTTTAGACGCTAAGCTTCAATGGGGCCCACACGTGGAAGCTCTGTCAAAAAGGCTTAGTTCCGCAGCTTACGCAGTTAAGAAAATCCGGGAATACACAGATGTTGAAACGGCCCGCCTAGTCTACTTCAGTTACTTTCACAGCATCATGTCATATGGTATCCTGCTGTGGGGGTGTGCTGCTGACATAGAAACCATTTTTGTTTTGCAAAAGAGAGCGGTGCGAGCTATCTACAAAATGGGCCCCAGGGAATCGCTTGAAGAAAAGTTTAAAGAGATAAACATTTTAACTGTTTACTCTCAATACATTTATGAAAATCTGCTATACGTACATAAGAATAAATCAAGTAAATTTCACAAATACAGTGATGTCCGTCAGGTTAATTTGAGACACAAGGATGATCTGACTGTGCCCTATAGTAGGCTCCAGAAAATAAGTAAGTCGTTCTGTAGCACTAGTGTACTTTATTATAATAAACTACCTGAAGACGTATTTGACATGTCCATTACAAGATTCAAAAAATATATTAAACTTAAATTATGTAATAAGGCGTACTATAGCACGTCGAAATATTTTGATGAGAAGAATCCATGGACATGATTGTTAACTGCTCCTGTTCAGATTAAAGATCTGTATTATGACGATTGTAATATAAAACATGATAAAAAAAATAAGTAATTGAAAAAAAAACCCCATGAGTTTCTTGTGGTTTCTTCTCATCGGAGGGCGCGTTCCGAAACCTCGGTAAATTAAAATCTTGACGTTTCAAAACGTACGTATGTGTGTATAATATACGTTCTAAATGAATAAAAAATTTTGAGTTTTGAGTTTTTTTTGAGTTTTTACCGTCTCTAGACAATGGTGTGTATTGCGAACTACCTACTAGGATGCTACTAGGCACCAAACACTTATACTCCTAGCGCTACTAGGTAAACTGTGATGATGTTCGCGAGGTCTACTGTTCGCAGAACTACTAGTTCTAGTAATTGGGGTGCCACACGCAAAGCTAAAAGCAGATGGCGCTGGCGTCGGATGATCTTTTTTTTTTTTGATGGTCCCCCACTAATGAAAAAACGCCGAGTTTTTTTTTTCTTTCGGTCTGAGACCGATAGGGCCAATTTGACGCCGAGAGTTGTCAAAAACACCTGTTTGACAGTTCTTAATTCAAACCAAAGATCATCCGACTAACGCCCTCTGCCGGGATAAAAAGTTAGTGTTCCTCCTTATTAAGGTGCAAACTGGCGAAGAAATGCACTTCGCGGATCGACGCCATGGTGAATAAAAAAAAAGAAACATGGAACTGTTTTTGCCGCTTTTTTTTGTATTTTGGCGGTAATGGTTGTTCCGAACTCCAAGGCTGCCAACCTATAGCGTAAGACCGAAAGAAAAAAAAAAAAAAAAAAAACCTATAGCGTTTTTTTTTGCTAAATTTTGTTTTGTTACATTCACATGGCACGTAACGATTTATGCATAAAGCCAGGCAAAGATAACATTATTTAAATGCTTATTTTTTACTTTTTCTTTGTATTTCACATAATATTTTTCTACCCACGGCGCTAAAACCTCTGATTAATTTTGTAGCCTTCATGTCCGAGACATTGCGGATAAATTACAAGAATGCCGCTTACGGTCGTACGGTCACGAGTCACGTAATAGAGTAATTTATACATATTTTTTAAACCGGCTAAATGTCTTGCTATGACGACTCCGCCCGACCGCGGCAGATTGGGAAGATCCAAGAAATACTGGCTTGACGTCGTAAGAGCGAATATGGGAGCAAATGACCTCACTACGCGGAATGCCTTGCGGAGTGAAGACGTAAAGGTAGGTAAGTGGAGCCCGGGCTCTCAAGCCGCTAGGAGTATAAGTGTTCGGTGCTCTCAAGAGGGATGCAACCGGGAACATCGTAAGCGATGATGATGAGCCTAACGAATAAAAAAAATATTACCTTTTTAGAGAAAGCAAATTGTTGTCTTTTACATTGTATACTTGAATACGTGCAGGTACCTATATACAAAGCGCTTTAAATATTTCTGAGAAAAGATAATAAAAGGCAATTCAAAAGACATGATTATTTTATTTGCTTTCTTGCGTCTCGCTTCAAACAATCCTTATGTACAAACATCAGTCTTAAATGAATTCTTATTACAATATAGCTTTTTACTAGCTGCACACCGCAGGTCGTGAAAAAGCAACACGCTTACCGCTCTAACCTTACTATGATTTATGACACGGTGTGCAGCGAGTGAAAAATTGTATACTTAAAACTCTATTTCGGAAAATTAGATCAAAGATGTAAACAAAAAGCCTATAAGTATGTAAATTGATATGATACTGACAGCTCTTTATTTACTTACTTTTCCTTTATAATTAAAATTGTTTACATTTTTCATCTAAGTTTCTGAAATAGAGTAGGAGCTATTTTTATACATTAACTTAAAAACTAGAGTATTTTGACTAAGTATAAAGATTTACATGTGGCTTTGCCTGTATTTTCTTTATTATAACAGCAAGTTTTAATAAATATTACATCAATAAACATACGAGGCCTACGACCTATATGGCGCGTTGGGGGAACAATCGTCTGCTATGCAGAAGGCTTGCGGATTAGTTTCCCGCCGTAAAACAAATTAGTTACCCGTTCTGGGTGTAGTTGTTTAGAATTATTTACAAAAGTATTAGATAGAAGTTTCCAATTGGTTGTCTAGTACCCACATTACAAGCCTACTTGCTTAGTTTGGAGCTTGATGTCGTTTTATGAAATCTTGTCCAACCCTACTTATATTATACCTATGTTACTCAGGGTGAATGTAGCTTTCTAATGGTGAAAGAATTTTTAAAATCAGTCCAGTAGTTTGAATTTATTCATAACTAGCTGACCCGACAGACGTTGTCCTGTCGTTTAGTATAAAAAAATAAAATTCATCAAAATCGGTTTAGCATTTTTTCTTTCATAAGAACCTTCTCCTGACAATAGCGCTCACAACAAAAAAAGAATTATCGAAATATGTGTAAAAGTTTAAGTGTGATGCCGTGACCAAGGGAAATAGGGATTGATTTTTATATAATAGAAGATAAAGAAGAAGAAGAAGATAAACATACAGACACACACACACACACACAAATCTTTCCTCTTTATAAAATTTAATTAGTGTAGAAATTTAAAGTTTTGTAGAAATGTTTGTGATTCGTTCAACAAACATACTTATCACTTACATACACACAATCTTTCACATTTATAATATTAGTAGTTTATCACTTTAATAAACTGATTTAACTAACCGAAGGCTGCTTATGAGCTAGATACAAAGTAAAAATACTGGTCAAGGCACTAACTAAGAAAATAACATCAAACCATCTGTGGTAGAAATTAAAATGAATATCGCCTAAGACCTGAGTTATAATAATTCTATATTCTGATGGCATATTCATACGCATTAAAAGTACGGATGAACAGAAATACATTCCCATTATCTGAGCTAGTATTAACACTATTATGTTGGAGGATTTCGATGAAGATATCTTGTAGAAAAACTGTTGGGAGAAACAAAAATTTGAATTAGAATTTTAGTTACTTGTACATGTTTATAGTTTTGGACAATATAAAAAGAAATGAAAAAAATTGGATTACATTTACAAAAAATAAACTATATTAGTCAAATAAAATAAACTATTTTAGTCTATTTTAGTTAGTATTTTTAATTCTTTTTAATTATTTGAATCCTCATCAACTCGGTAGAAGATGTGTGATTTCTTTCATAATATGTAGGTATAGTATAGGTACGTATTTACAAAAGAAATAGTAAATAAATATGTATTATATCCGTTGTCAAGTCACCATAATACAGGCTAATAATAGCTTACCATGGGACTAGATAGCGCTTCAAACAAAACATATTTAATTTATTAATTATAGGTACTTTGTTTATTAAAATTTCAAACTAGATCTGACGTTTCGTTTCGGTTCTTTGTATTTGACGATGATGATGATGACGGAAAATGTGTCAAATCATAGTCTGATAACGGAGTACTTTTATAGTGCGTTTCATCTTTAAATTCCTATGCCGTTATGTTGGTAGCAAAACAAAAAAGCCTTGCCTTAATATCTTAAATGTGCTCTACCCTAAACCTTGAATACAGGAAGATTCGTTCATTCATTCTTTTTATACAAATCTCCCTTAATTCAAGGTAGCACATTAAATTTCTTGTATTTTGCACTTTTTGGTTTTGCTACCAACATGACGGCGTAGGAATTTAAAGATGAAACGCACTATAGTTATTTGTCCTTACCTTAGTAAGCGTAAGCAGCAACCCCCTTATACTAGTAAGTACAATGCACCCCACAAGTATGAACGACACGTGTTGAGACCAGAATGCCACGTCGATGTTGAGACCCAGCCAGTGTACCACTATCTCCAGACCCCTAGTCACAGGGTCCTTCTTGCCGACGCGATCGAACACTATGTTAATTGTAGACTGTAAGGTGAAAAAGGGGTTTTATGTTTGGTGAGGTGATGTGCTAGTAAGACCAAGGCACCCCACAAGTATAAAGGACACGTCTTGAGACCCAGCCAGTGTACCACTATCTCCAGACCTCTGGTCACGGGGTCCTTTTTGCCGACTCGATCGAACACTATGTTAATTGTAGACTGTAAGGGGAAAAAGCTTTTTATGTATGTTCAGCAACGCTTAGCGCCGTCTTTACTTGGATGGATGACCGATAATTTGTATGGCTAAAAAAACTCTGAGATAGCAGTCGTTAGGTCAAATTAGAGACCTCAGGGCGACCTGACAACTATAGCACTAGGTGAGACACACCAAGACACGAAAAGAAGAAGAATTGCAAGTGTTAGATAATTACTTACAATAAAAATCTTCCAAATAC
The DNA here is from genome assembly GCA_958496205.1 of Idaea biselata. Taxonomy (NCBI): domain Eukaryota; kingdom Metazoa; phylum Arthropoda; class Insecta; order Lepidoptera; family Geometridae; genus Idaea; species Idaea biselata. The sequence continues at coordinate 39,306,759 of OY292395.1, forward strand.
AATACAGAGAGAAGAAATAGCCGAGAAAGTTGAAGTATTTCCCCTGGAAAGTCTTGGACCAGTCGATCTTCTCCCGCATGGTCCTGGCGTCATGCGCTTCCAGGAACAGCTGGCGGCCCAGCTCCTCCAGACCGGAGATCTCTTCGCGGAGCTGGGATATGTCTGAGGAAATGGTTCCTATTTATTGTAAGAAAGAATATTTCTTAGAAGGGAATAGAATTTTCTCGTTTTCTCTTCTAATAGAATCTTCTATTTCTTTCTCTTGCGAAGAGAGAGGCGTAAAAGTAGGAAAGCGGACCCCGGGCTGTCGAGGGGAATGCAACTGGGAACATCGTGAGGATGATGATGATGACTGTTTCTTTCTCTTCTATTTTCCTAATGTGCCGTGAGTTTGATTTAACCGACTTCCAGAAAGGAGGAGATTAACAATTCGGGATTTGCGGAAAATTGAACTAAAACAATTTTAGGGGCGGTTCTGAAAGTGGTAACTAGCGCCGAGGCGCCAACTATTAGGTAAACTGTGGTAGTTGGCTAGTCGTTCCTGCATTGGTAGGGCAATGGTTAAACTAAATTCAGTACAAAATATATTGGGATAGATCACTGATTATGGGTTTTTGTTGCCGCTATAAAAAACAATGACTAAAAACTGAATAAAATAAATTTTAAAGTGGAGTTACCATACAACAAACATGTTTTTTTTTGTGATAATGGTACGGAACCCTTGATGCGTGAGTCCAAATTGCACTTGGCTCGTTAGGGTTCCGTAGTTTTTATATAGATAGGTATAGGTTAAAATACTTACTCTCACCCCCATAGCCTAGTGGGTTAGTAATACTTCCGACACTAGACCAAATATTGTTCCAAAAGCCTCTATTTTTCAAATTACTTTGATCCAAATATTGTTGTCTAGCTCCCACACTGTTCGACTCAGCTAGTGCTATCCTTTTCTTTTTGACTAATATCATGTCCATGGTTTGAAGCAGTTTCTTTTCTATTGATAGAACATCTGATTGGGTGACTGGTCTGAAATGTAATATTTAATTATTTGTAATAATATCCATTGTCTAGTACCCATAGTACAAGCCTAGTTGCTTAGTTTGGGGCTAGATTACGCTGTACACACAAAAAACAGGCTACTGTTATTAATTGTTGTGTTTTTTAACTAAAAATATATCTTACCTACCTTATAAAAATAGCCATGGATGTGTATGGGTAATTTACAGCACCAAAACCTGACAATAAGGCCATGACAGTTACACCAATTACTCCAATTCGAGAGACACCTTGCTCTATCGAAAATATACCCTGAAACAGTTACAGTTAGGTAGATTGAAAATCCTGTGGTATTCCACAACAATAGAAGAAATATTTTAAAGGAAAAACAACGCATGATAGATGAAGAGCGGTATTCGAACCTACAACGCATCTTTACTTAATCCGGGAGTACTGACTTTACCAATTGGTCTACCGGTGTTGGTGACTCATACGTTGAATCTTTGCGGCAGTATCTCACCATCTAACACAACTTAGGCATGTTTGCGGCACCCCGATGGTATTGAATTACACCAATGATCACATCTAGAGATGCAACGGATATCCGGTTGCTATCCGGTATCCGGCCTATCTGGCCGAATACGGATAGTTGCGCACTATCCGGCCGGATACCGAATAGTGATTCTGTTTGGTATTTCACTTTGAAAAATGGTCTTTTTCTATTTCAAAATAGTTCCACAACGGAGATCGTTTATTTGCCATTATTTTAGACAAATAAAATAAACACAGAATGAAGTACAAGTTCACAATCACGTTTACACTACTATACACATTAAACAAAAAAACTTATCTATTCAGCAAAATAGGCGGGTGCATGTGTACCGCATATGAAATAGTTTCGTACGTACTGACCTAATAAAACTCGCCTATAAAACGGTCCGCGCTAACCTATAATACGTAACAGGTTGAAACCTGCACGACGCGCCCGCCGCCAAACTAAAATGTAGGTATCGTTTGGCCGGCCGAATATTCGGCGGCCGGATATTCAGCCGGTGATGAGGCCGAATATCCGGCATCCGGCCAAACAACTGTCCGTTGCATCACTAATCACATCCTAGTTTGTTAAATTTATTAACGCACTAGCAAGGAGATGTCGCTTTTTTCTAGGGTATAGAACCGGGAAATCCCGGTATCGAAAATCCCGGGATTTCCCGGTTCTTTTGCTGTTTAAAAGAACCGGGAAATCCCGGGAATAAAAATCTGAGAACCGGGATTTTCGGGACTTTCGGGAAAAATATTATTTTGTGTGATGGATAGCAAAAACAATGTATTTTTTTACTATTTTTACACTGAATTCTTATTTTTTAACTTGTTTTTATATTTAAATCATATTTTAGTACTAATTGATTTACTTCATTTAAATGATTATTCTGATTTTAACTAGATTTTATGCCAGATACTACTAAATGATGAGAGACTACGCAATTATGTGATTTTAGAATTTGATTTTGTCTAGCTAATGTTAATAGAGACTTAATATTTGTCAAATTATACTTTGTGATTAAATTATTGATTTATGACGTAAAAAACCGGCCAAGTACGAGTTGGACTCGCGCACAAAGGGTTCCGTACCATTATCACAATTGGGTACGGAACTCTAAAAAGAACACTGGACCAATTGAAATTCGTAAACGCAATGTTATTAATTTCTACTACTGGCTGGTATATTACTAGATGGCGCTAGAGGTAAAAATAAATCGCACTAATGTTGTTGTTGATATAGCGGCAACGGAAAACATCATGTATAAAAACTTTAACTGTCTAGCGGGATTTTCGGGACTTTCGGGAAAAATATTATTTCGTGTGATGGATAGCAAAAACAATGTATTTTTTTACTATTTTTACACTGAATTCTTATTTTCTAACTTGTTTTTATATTTAAATCATATTTTAGTACTAATTGATTTACTTCATTTAAATGATTATTCTGATTTTAACTAGATTTTATGCCAGATACTACTAAATGATGAGAGACTACGCAATTATGTGATTTTAGAATTTGATTTTGTCTAGCTAATGTTAATAGAGACTTAATATTTGTCAAATTATACTTTGTGATTAAATTATTGATTTATGACGTAAAAAACCGGCCAAGTACGAGTTGGACTCGCGCACAAAGGGTTCCGTACCATTATCACAATTGGGTACGGAACTCTAAAAAGAACACTGGACCAATTGAAATTCGTAAACGCAATGTTATTAATTTCTACTACTGGCTGGTATATTACTAGATGGCGCTAGAGGTAAAAATAAATCGCACTAATGTTGTTGTTGATATAGCGGCAACGGAAAACATCATGTATAAAAACTTTAACTGTCTAGCTATCACGGTTCATGAGATACAGCCTGGTGACTGGTGACAGACAAACGGACAGTGGAGTCTTAGTAAAAGAGTCCCGTATTTACCTTTGGGATACGGAAACCTATAAAAAATGCAGCTAAATATAACATCGTACAGATGTTACAAAGCAAATCTTAAAGCATCTTACAGAGGTTTACACAAAATCCCGAAAGTACCGAAAATCCCGGGAAATCCCGGTTCTTTCTTAGGCTGGTACCGAAAATCCCGGTTCTCAAAAAAGTTCCCGGTTCTCGATACCCTACTTTTTCAAACTTAATATGCAGTGTCCAGTGCAGGCTTAAGCACTTAAAAATAAAATAGAATAATAGAAGAAAGTCTGAAATTCTTGGGTATTAGAATATTACATTTTTCTGGGTCTTAATCACGTTTTTTTTACCTCGATGTGCCATGACCATGATTAACATGTCTTGGTCGGGGACTCCCCTGTTAACGATGTTAACAAATGGTGTGAATTTAAAAAGAATATTACCTGTTTTGGACTGAGAATAGGGAATGGATCACCGAGTTTCCAAAAGAAGTACAAGTAGATAAACCAAACAAACATGGTCAACGGTCTTGTTGATTTTTGAGACACAAATCTGACATTGCTGATGCAAAAATATGCAATGTAGAACGGTATTAGGGCTATGACCATGAAAAGAAGTGAATATAGCCCCAAATTCCAATGGAAATATCTTGAACTGAAAAAGATATGAACAATTTAATATAATACATATTTTCAGAGGAAAGGCCACACCGTTTAAGAGGATAGTCTCCATTCTCTTTCTCCATACAAACGTAGTTTAAATTTTCCTCCCTGGATAAAGACATTAGAGCAAATATGTTTATGCCATAAAACTTAAACGTAAAAAAAATGGCCTAGAGCTCAAACGGCTTGAAATAGAAAACTGAAATTCAGGGGGTGGATCCACGCCTTGCCTCCACGCATACACATGTGCAGGATTAACCATTCATTACGGAACATCCTGTATATAGTAAGATTAATGTTATTTGTAACAAAGTCATATTAGACATATTTAGGGACATTTTAGAATTGTAAATCTGGGATTTGGATCAAAAGTATTTTGTAGTTGACAAAATAAAGTAATTTCTTTAGATGTTTATTATTCATAGAACTGCAATTATTGTATGGTTATAAAGATGGACTAGCTGTGTCCTCCGGTTTCACCCATTAAGTCCCAAACCTGTGGAAATTGCGACAAACCCTTTCTTAGATTTTTCTTCTGTTTTCGCGATGTTGTATTGAAATTAAAGACATTTTTCATTTTTTAGTCTATCCTGAAGAAGAGACCTGGAAAGGTCTCGAAACGTTGAGCGTTGTAACAATGCTAAAAGTAATAAAAACCACGCGATTCAAACCGAAAAATGTCTTTAATTTCAAACCCTTTCTTATTAGATGCCTACATCATGTAAAGAACACAGTCACCAAATTTCAGCTCAGCAGTTTAGGCTGTGCGTTGATCCATCAGCAGGTAAGATAAAGCTTTATATACTTTTATATTAACTTATATATATATTTGCGTCCCGCGGTTTCACCCGGGTAGATTCTGATCCTGAAGGATTGCCCGAAAATCCGTTCTTAGTGGTTACTTACACACCACAAAGAACACACTCTCCAAATTTCATGTTTCCAGGACCAGCGGTTTGGGCTCTGCGTTGATATATAGTCAGGACTTTGAATTATAGATAGCTTAAATACCTGGAGTCCAAATAACCAATTATCTCAAAAATTATAAGCTCGAACATAGTACAACTAAGGGCAAAAGTAACTGAGAATATTAGCTGTACTAATGTGTGATGTACTTCATAGTCTCTGAATAGTTGTTTGACAAAAAATATCCATCCACCGAAGAAGAAAACAGTCTGAAAAATACAATTTTTTGTAATAGATAGGCTCAGTAGATAGATAGGTAAAATATAAGCAAATTAGCTATTGATCTGCAGCATCCAGCGACATCGTCTGCCTATGGTTCCTGTCTTGAATCTACAATAAGTTATCGCAAAAGAATTCGAATAATACAGTAACTATGAAGATTCATAGCAAAACAATAACCAAGTAGGATTTGGTGATGTGTTTTCGTCAGTTTTTAGCATACCTGCGATATAAGAATGATCAAAGTATCCTCCAGAAACGTCATTGTAGATGCTTTATTATAAAATTAAGCAAAGGTTTTTCTAAAATCAGTGAAAATATTGAAAAAACAATACAAAAATCTTTGTCGGCAAAATCAGACAAAACCACTGAGGTAGTGTTACTATAACAAAGGAATCGAAACGTACAATTTTGTATAAAAAAGCTATGCAATTAATAATGATAAAATATTCAAATTTTATTTAATTAGATTTTTTACCCATCGGGGAAAATAATGGCGATAAGTAAAAGTTCGTTACTTTAAGAACAACCTATCAAGAAACGTAAATTGTCATTTTTTCGAAAGGTAAAACAATTTAACAAAAATGTTACAAAAGAAAAATAGCAATACTTTCGCTGTCAGTTTGACAGGTTATTTTCATCATCTATTGGCACCGAACGATTTTCTGATTATCTTCTCTGTGAAATGAAAAGTATCTCCAAAATCAATTTTGCACTCAGATTTCTAACTCGCACAGTTTCTAATGACAAACAGATTCTTTCCGAAGTTGCGTGCGAGGTGAAAATTGGTGAAAACAGCTTTTATATATGTACCTACCTACCTACCTACAGCAGTCCAATTCAAATCAAATTATTTATTCATTTATTAATATTAATGCAATGTATGAAAAAACACATGATCGTTTTGAAAATGATTTTATTGTAGTTTCGGAACGCACCCTCCGATGAGAAAAAACCACAAGAAACTCATGGGTTTTTTTTTGTGTTGTGATCATATTTTTGGTGTTAAATTACCATCGTCATGAACACTTCTTTCCACATCTATATTAAAAAGAGCAAAAAAATGTATTTTTGTGTGTGTTATACTGTGTATGTTTGTAATGAAAAGATAAATAAACCATTATTATTAAACACGGGTCTGGATCGCGTTATAGATTAAACATTATTTGAGGCGTACATAATATAATTGAGCAGCCTCTGAATTTTTGAATTTGAAAGGTGCTTAGTTGATTAAGTGGAACTCAAATTTTGAATTGCGATTCTGTACTCGGCCGTTAGGCTAATTTTGATGCCGATATTCCCACAGGATTGAGACTTACGCGGGTGAAACCGCAGGACACAGATAGTTCCTACATAGCAAGACACTTAGTAAAATGATTTAAAAATCGACACCGCGTGCATGGTCCATAACTTACTAGTAGAAAAGATAACAAACAACCCTTTTAGTAAGGGCTGTGTTGGTTTAGTGGTAGATAAACCGACTTTCATTCCGAGAGTCGTGGGTTCGAATCCAGGCCGACCGCACACATATCTTTTTCTTTAAGAAAAAGTTTTGTGCCCTCATAACATCGCTCTTACGGTGAAGCAAAACATCGTGAGGAAACCGACATGTCCTAGGACTCACCACGGTCCGAAGGCATGGGATATTCGCCATACGGAGGAGGCTCCCGTTGCGTCTTACTGCTTAACCCCTCTAAGAAATCACGTACAATGGCCTAATTGTGACGCTAAGTGCGGGAAAAGGCACAACAAAACTTTACTTAACCCCTTTAGTATAAGAAACTGAAATAAAAAAACACATCTGTTGTGCTAAAGCTTTTATTAAAAAACACAAATAAAATAAGGAAAATAAATGAATTGCTGAAACAAAAAATAACTCATAAAAAATAACAACTTTTTAGCTGTAACCAAGTAGGTAACCGTAAGTAGTAACTAAAAAAGTAAGTAACAAAACTATTAAATAAGTATTAAATATGTAACTAAAAAAACATAACTTCTGTAAAAAAAAACTTAACAAAATCACTTCCGTAATACGTTTAAATTCAATCCATTTAAGGAGACAGTCTACCTACTTTTCTACAGTTCTACATGCAAACTTTACAAACCTAATCGACTGTTTCATCCCTGGTTAGAGACATTAGAAAATAACTGTTGAGGCCATAAGTCCTATATCACCCTACTTTTAATTTTTTTCATTTTCTAATTTTTTATTAACTTCATTTCTATTCTAATTTGAAAATGAAAAAAAAAACCCAAATCGTAGAGGCATAGTCATGGTAGATATAGGTTTTATGGCATAAACATGTTTGGTTTAGTGTCTTTATCCAGGGAGGAAACAGTTGACTACGTTTGTATGGAAAAAGAGTAGGTAGACTGTCCTCTTACAATAAGATACAATTTAATATTTAAAAAAAAAAAATAAGAACGCTAGACCTCATCATTATAAATAATCAAGCATTGTTTTCGAACAAATGCTTCCAAATATTTATACTCGGCGGGTTTCGATCCCGCAACTATATTGCGTCTTAATTAGAAATATAATGTTTTATCTAGTACCTATAGGTACATCATTGTTTAAAACTAAATTGAAATCGCTTCTTCCGTTCGTTGAGCTACGACGCCACAGACAGACACACACACAGACAAGCAGACACTTCAGAGTAATTAAGTATAGTCATTAAAGTAAAAAGGTGACAATTTGTATATAAGTAAACGAGTATACGATTGTTACTCCTTCACGCAAAAACTACTGAACCGAATGCGATAAAACTTGTATAGATAGCTATAGCAGATAGCTAGGAACCTGATTCAACACATAAAAAGCCTATGTGTTGAATCAGGTTCCTAGCTATCTGATATCCCGATATTCACAAGGGATCGGGACTTACGCCGGTAAAATCGCAGATGCAGATAATAATATAATATTAGCTTTTACAGAAAGAACATAGGCGGTCTTGATATCACCCAATAAAAACGTCTAAAAATGAGTGTATAACGAATGAATTTCAATATTTTTTTTGTGATTTTTGACACTATTAGTTTATTCAAAAGGACGAACATTTTTAAAATAAAAAAATAAGTTATTATTACTATTACTTCAACTTCCGATGCACCATATTTAGACTGAAACTTTTTTTTTTTTTCTTTTTTGGCCCCGGACTCTCGAGATGCCATTTGTCGAGATACTGAAACTTAATGTCAAAACAACTTAATTATGTAATGCTGTTATTGTAATTGCGTGTAACGTCTATATTTTAATCACGTATGTATTTTATTTTCTAATATCAAAAACACGCAACTGTTTTTTTAATTCCTCATTAATCCAACATGGCGACAACGGCCGAGAAGGCTATTTTAAAATACTCTTATCTTTTTAACTTCGGTGATTTACGGTGTTTTAGTTAGTTTTGTGTATTCTGGGACTTCTGTAGATTCTTCTAGTATTTTTTTTATATCTAGACGCCTAAGTTTTAAATTGATAAAAACGTTGTTTGGCGACCTGCCATTGTTCTTTCAAATGTTTATACTACTAGCTGCCCCCGCGGTTTCGCCCGCGTAAGTTCCGATCCCGCTGGGATATCGGGATAAAAAAGCCTATGTGTTGAATCAGAATCAGATCAGAAGAAGCAAATGTCCTTTTCCAAGGTCCCATCTATCTTAATACCAAAATTCATAAAAACCGGTTCAGAGGTGTAGGCGTGTGATAACGTAATCGAAGTTGAAAGTAAAATAAAATCGGAAAAGATAATTACATAGGTGTTAGAAAGTTAAAAAAATAAAAGTAGTAAAATAAAAAATGAATAAGTATAGGAAATCATAAAGTTAAAAAAAATATAGGTACGCAACGAATTGGGAACCTCTTCCTTTTTTTGGAAGTCGGTTAAAAACGACTATTTTCGCAAGTGTACTTTAATTAAGTGGGTTTTAAGAGCGTGATTTTGTGTACATTTATAATTACAAATATCGCATGAATATGGTTTTTCACCGGTATGTGTCCTCAAATGTACTGTCAAACTACCTTTTTCTTTACATGCATAATTACAGAATTCACATGAGTACGGTTTTTCACCGGTATGTGTCCTTAAATGTACTGTCAAATTACCTTTTTGGTTACATTTGTAATTACAGATATCACATGTAAATGGTTTTTCACCGGTATGTGTCCTTAAATGTACTGTCAAAGTACCTTTTTGGTTACATTTATAATTACAGATATCACATGAAAATGGTTTTTCACCAGTATGTGTCCTCAAATGTCTTGTCAAATTATTTTTTTGCTTACTTTTATATTTACAGAAATTACATGAAAATTTATTTTCCGCCGTACTATTTTTACAAGGGACGTTGTTTTCTTCTGTTTCAATATTTTTACAAGAAACGTTGTTGTTTTCTGTATCAATATTTTTGCAAGAGACGTTGTTTTCTTTGACAAATATATTTCTGCAAGAAACATTATTTTCTTTGACATCAATATCTTTGCAAGAAACATTCTTTTCTTTGACATCAATATTTTTGCAAGAAATGTTGTTTTCTTTGGCATCAAAAGTTTTACAGGAGATTCTGTTTTCTGCAAATTGTCTTATTTGATCGGTTTTTTCTTCAGTCTGAAACAAGAGTTTATGAATTAGGATTTGAATATGTACCTATAGATTTGCTCACTGTTTTGCTTCTTCTATATGTGAAGTAGTATGCCTATGTCCTACTTAACCAACCTATTGAATAAGCGAAATAAGTAAATAATTATGTTGTTACCTGTTTATCGTCTTCTTTTGTTTCTACCTTACGTTTCTTGAATGACGGAGCTCCTGGAAAGACAACCAAACAACTTATTTCCTACGAACTGTGAATAGCTTTATTTGCTTAGTGACTATTGTGTACCATAATAAAGCAGGCAGATCTCTTGCTGGGGCTTCATTAGCTCAGATTGTTGTGTGGGTGAGATTGAATTGACGCAGGTGTAGCCACCCAAGCGAAACAGCGTCTTCACCCGAATACTACGCGTTGCAAAGGTCTACACCGGCCACATACATCGTGTAAAAGCTCCGGCATGATCATGTAAGTGTATTAAAATTTGTATGTTTGTCTCAGCCAGTGGACGGATGTAGATTACCTATGAATATAATGTATGTTTGTCTCACCCGGAGGTCTGTCGTATGTATACAGGGTGGTCCAACTAGTGACGTCAATAAACTTTTTTTAGATTCCTCACACCTGGGGGTATCCGAAAATACCCCATGTATGTTCTGCGATTTTTTGTAGTTTAGGAGTTATGGCCTTTTTTCTCATTTTCTACTAAAATGCGACCACTGACACCTATTTGGTTAAACTAACTGCAATGATTCAGATAATTGGCTGATTTCTTTTCAAATGTGGAGCTGAATAATAGGGTCATGTTACCTGTTACAAAAAAAGGCGTAACACAAAACAAACTGCTACAAATAAAAAAAGTATTTCATAAAGAGAGCATAGACAAAACGATATAAACACTTTAAAGAGCAATTTAAAGAAAAACTCGCCTATTATTTTTTTTCCAAACCAACTTCAAAAACTTCCTTACTTCATAAGCTATCTACCCTATCATTTTTATTGGTCTATCATTACAGGATCACATTAAAAAAATTATTTTAAAATTCCTTGGTTGAAAATTTTCACACTCATCTTACTTAAACCTGAAGGGAAACTCCCGGCCTAATCGAATAACATAAAAAACATATTTGTTCTTATTTTATTTAATACATTTATTTGTACAAATCTTAATTAAGATTAGTGCGGAAGTTTTTTGCGGAAGACAAAAACCATCACTAGATGGCGCTAGTGGTAAAATACATCGTGGTATCGTTGCGTTTTTATGTCAAAAATCACGTTAGTTGTATGGGAGCTCCCTTAAATATTTGCGGCTACAGTAATACATCCTCTGTAAAAATTTCAACTGTCTAGCTATCACGATTTATGAGATATAGCCCGGTGCCAGACGGTCAGACAGCGAAGTCTTAGTAATAGGGATGAGTGAGAGAATTTTCGACCAAAGAATTTTTAAATAAAATTTTTGCTATGATCCTCTAATGATAGACCAATAAAAATGATAGGGTAGATAGCTAATGAAGTAAGGAAGTTTTTGAAGTTAATTTGGAAAAAAAATAATAGGCGAGTTTTTCTTTAAATTGCTCTTTAAAGTGTTTATAGCGTTTTGTCTACGCTCTCTTTATGAAATACTTTTTTTATTTGTAGCAGTTTGTTTTGTGTTACGCCTTTTTTTGTAACAGGTAACATGACCCTATTATTCAGCTCCACATTTGAAAAGAAATCAGCCAATTATCTAAATTCTTGCAGTTAGTTTAACCAAATAGGTGTCAGTGGTCGCATTTTAGTAGAAAATGAGAAAAAAGGCCATAACTCCTAAACTACAAAAAATCGCTGAACATACATGGGGTATTTTCGGATACCACCAGGTGTGAGGAATCTAAAAAAAGTTTATTGACGTCACTAGTTGGACCACTCTGTATAATGTATGTGAAAGCGGTGTTGGTCTAGTGGTAGATACCCCGGCTTTCATTCCGAGAGTCGTGGGTTCGAATCAATCATTTCTTTAAGAAAAAGGAATGTGCGCTAATAACATCGCTCTTACGGAGAAGGAAAAACATCGTGAGGAAACCGACATGTCCTAGGAGGACTTACCACGGTCCGAAGACATGGGATATTCAGTGTTTTCTATGCATCAAATGTATGTATTTACAAAAAAAAGTATAATATGTAGTATATCCGTTCTCTAGTACCCATAGTACAAGCCTAGTGCTTAGTTTGGGGCTAGATTGCGTTGTGTGACGTCGTGCAATATTATGTATGTTTGTCTCACCCAGTGGACGGATGTAGATTACCTATGAATATAATGTATGTTTGTCTCACCCGGAGGACCGTCGTATGCATATAATGTATGTTTATCTCACCCGGTGGACCGTCGTATGTATATAATGTATGTTTATCTCACCCGGTGGACGCACGTAGACAGCTCGGTAGTTGTATCCCTCTACGTCGATGCCCAACAAGTCGGCGAACTCGTTACCGTAGTATACCAGTAGCTCAGTGTACCGAGGGATTATCTTTGTGGTCCTGTTACATGTGTAATGTTACATTACAAACAGTTGGAACGTACTTAGTGGTTACTACTAGTTTGTTAGTAGTGGTTACTACTTAGTTTATTACTATTCTAATTAGAAAATGAAAAAAATCAAAAGGTAGATGCATAGTCATGACAGATATAGGTTTTATGGCATAAACATATTTGCTCTAATGTCTTTATCCAGGGAGGAAACAGTCGACTACGTTTGTATGGAGAAAGAAAATGGAGACTGTCCTCTTAATGATGTAAGTGACAAATAGTAACAATGTATGCAGCAAAAAGCTCCCCAACCTGTAGTAGAGGCGTCCCCTGTACTGGTGGTACCTAGGCTATGTATGCAGTAAAGCTCCCCAACCTGTAGTAGAGGCGTCCCCTGTACTGGTGGTACCTAGGCTATGTATGCAGTAAAGCTCCCCAACCTGTAGTAGAGGCGTCCCCTGTACTGGTGGTACCTAGGCTATGTATGCAGTAAAGCTCCCCAACCTGTAGTAGAGGCGTCCCCTGTACTGGTGGTACCTAGGCTATGTATGCAGTAAAGCTCCCCAACCTGTAGTAGAGGCGTCCCCTGTACTGGTGGTACCTAGGCTATGTATGCAGTAAAGCTCCCCAACCTGTAGTAGAGGCGTCCCCTGTACTGGTGGTACCTAGGCTATGTATGCAGTAAAGCTCCCCAACCTGTAGTAGAGGCGTCCCCTGTACTGGTGGTACCTAGGCTATGTATGCAGTAAAGCTCCCCAACCTGTAGTAGAGGCGTCCCCTGTACTGGTGGTACCTAGGCTATGTATGCAGTAAAGCTCCCCAACCTGTAGTAGAGGCGTCCCCTGTACTGGTATGCCACCAGGTTCTGCTCGCTGGAATGCCGCGAGCAGTTCACGTAGCGCATCCAGTTGGACTTGTTGCCGTCGACTGCGTCCACCAGGTGGGACGGCTTGCCCTCGCCGGTGTATATCTACCGTGGACACAACGTATGTAGAGCGGATACACAAGGTAGCCTAGGTAATTCACATATAGGTATATAGTCAGATAAGATCCGATACGGAGGAAGAACGTATGACTCAAATAACTTTCAAAATAAGTGACATTGCAACTGCCGGGTGCCACTGATTGGTGCGGGGTGAATTTCTCTTGTGAACACCGCTAAAATGTCACCTATTTTGGGAGATAAATATCTCCGAAAATATAAAGAAAGATATGTAACATATCCGGTCTAGAATATTAAGATCGGATATGTTACATATATTTCTTTTATGTGCTTAAGCCTGCACTAGGCTTTCATAGAAAAAAATTAAAGAAACAATACTTCTGCAAAAACACAACGCACGATAGACTCAGCGCTGGATTCGAACCCGCATCTTACTTAAACCGGGAGTACGACTTGACCAATTAGTCTACCGGCGTCGGTGACTCATACGCTGTATTTTCGCAAGTATTGCTTCATCTATTACAAATTAGCCATTTTTTGCGGCATGCCTAAGTTGTAATAGATGAAGCAATACTTGTATTGTTTCTTTAAAATATCTCAATATCTGATCTTACCTGAAAATACTCTACCTGTGATATTATGTGTGTATGTATGTAGGTATCTAATCTAGTCACCTGCCAGCAGTAGTTAGAGGCCGCAGTCTCCATGCGAACCCCGCGGTACGGACCGAAGCGGACGCCGCGGGGCAGCGTTAGTGTCGAGTACACCCCCACACCCCCACCTGAAACATATACGTATATTGTACACCGGGTGGAATGATGGCGGGATTGTGAGTGTAGGGTCCACCCGGTGGACACAGGGGGTCGTTGTGTGTAACCTACCCGGTTTGTTAGACCAGGCGAGATGCAGGAACATCCGTGGGATGGTGAGTGTAGGGTCCACCCGGTGGACACAGGGGGTCGTTGTGTGTAACCTACCCGGTATGTTAGACCAGGCGAGATGCAGGAACATCCGTGGGATGGTGAGTGTAGGGTCCACCCGGTGGACACAGGGTGTCGTTGTGTGTAACCTACCCGGTATGTTAGACCAGGCGAGATGCAGGAACATCCGTGGGATGGTGAGTGTAGGGTCCACCCGGTGGACACAGGGTGTCGTTGTGTGTAACCTACCCGGTATGTTAGACCAGGCGAGATGCAGGAACATCCGTGGGATGGTGAGTGTAGGGTCCACCCGGTGGACACAGGGTGTCGTTGTGTGTAACCTACCCGGTATGTTAGACCAGGCGAGATGCAGGAACATCCGTGGGATGGTGAGTGTAGGGTCCACCCGGTGGACACAGGGTGTCGTTGTGTGTAACCTACCCGGTATGTTAGACCAGGCGAGATGCAGGAACATCCGTGGGATGGTGAGTGTAGGGTCCACCCGGTGGACACAGGGTGTCGTTGTGTGTAACCTACCCGGTATGTTAGACCAGGCGAGATGCAGGAACATCCGTGGGATGGTGAGTGTAGGGTCCACCTGGTGGACACAGGGTGTCGTTGTGTGTAACCTACCCGGTATGTTAGACCAGGCGAGATGCAGGAACATCCGTGGGATGGTGAGTGTAGGGTCCACCCGGTGGACACAGGGTGTCGTTGTGTGTAACCTACCCGGTATGTTAGACCAGGCGAGATGCAGGAACATCCGTGGGATGGTGAGTGTAGGGTCCACCCGGTGGACACAGGGTGTCGTTGTGTGTAACCTACCCGGTATGTTAGACCAGGCGAGATGCAGGAACATCCGTGGGATTGTGAGTGTAGGGTCCACCCGGTGGACACAGGGGGTCGTTGTGTGTAACCTACCCGGTATGTTAGACCAGGCGAGATGCAGGAACATCCGTGGGATGGTGAGTGTAGGGTCCACCCGGTGGACACAGGGTGTCGTTGTGTGTAACCTACCCGGTATGTTAGACCAGGCGAGATGCAGGAACATCCGTGGGATGGTGAGTGTAGGGTCCACCCGGTGGACACAGGGGGTCGTTGTGTGTAACCTACCCGGTATGTTAGACCAGGCGAGATGCAGGAACATCCGTGGGATGGTGAGTGTAGGGTCCACCCGGTGGACACAGGGTGTCGTTGTGTGTAACCTACCCGGTATGTTAGACCAGGCGAGATGCAGGAACATCCGTGGGATGGTGAGCGCGGCATTCGGGACGAAGGAGGGCAGCTCACGGCGCCGTGTGGGGTCTATCTGGTCAAATAATATTTTTATTGTAAAACTTTGAGCTTCTTACACCCCTACATGGTAGATACTCTAGTGTTATCACTTTTTTGTTGCTAAAAGGACACGCTATAGTGCGTTTCATTTTTAATTACCTATGCCGTCATGTTGGTAGCAAAACAAAAAAGTTTTGCCTTAATATCTTGAATGTGCTATACCCTAAACCTTGTATACAGGAAAATTCGTTAATTCATTCTTTATATACAAATCTCCCTTAATTCAAGGTAGCACATTATTTTTTTGTTTTTTGCACTTTTTTGTTTTGCTACCAACATGACGGCATAGGAATTTAAAGATGAAACGCACTCTAATGTGCTTACTGGCAGCAGATATATGCAAAACAAAACATCATGCTGACAGGAATCTAATGAACAAATTATAATGGTGTGCTTCTTCTTCTTTTCGTATTGTGGTGAGGCTCACCTGGTGTTAGAGTTTTCAGGTCGCCCACGGCGACTTTTGTAGCGCGTTTCGTAAACGCGCAACAGCAGCGCTACTAACGCGCGTTAGTCGCATTTGCAACGCGCTACATACGCAATGCCAACGCGCTACATACGCAATGCCAACGCGCTGCAGCATCGCGACTATTCGCGACTGTATCGACGCTAACGCGCGACCGTTGCCTCAACGGAGTCCATCTTGCAACTATAGCGATCACCACAGGCATTGTGCTGTTACTGAATCGCGTTTGCATCGCGACAGAAGCGCGACGGTGTCGCGTTGACATCGCGACTGAATCGTGGTTATAGTGGGCGAGGGCACACAGCTAGCGATCGCATCGCGACTGTATCGATGCGAACGCGCGACAGCATCGCTACAAAAAGTCGTCGTGGGCGAGGGGCCTAAGGTCTCTAACTTGACCTAACGACTGCTATCAGAGATAACAACTGCTTAACGTGTCTTCCGAAGCACGGAGGAGCCCGAGAAAATGATTTTTGTCACAGAAGTTATTACTTAGTTACCCATCCAAGTAATGACCAGCGGCAGCGTTGCTTAACCGGCACGATCGTTCATGATTGGCAGGTACAGCTAGGGCAATGAGCGCCTAAGAAGACGTACCTTATCATCCGGGACGGCTAGCAAAGGTCCGTGTATGGAGCAATATTCGTACACCATGTCGCGGCAACCATCGCAATCTATAGGTACACGAAAGGACAAATAATAATAATAAATAATATACATCTATAGATGAGGCAATAAAAATAAATCCAAATAAACAAGTAGAAATCATTATAAAGTCTTCCGTTTCCTACATCTTACAGGCGCGACGGATACTCTTTCTTGTTTAGTACCTAGTGGGGATAGACCTAAGCAGTTACAATGAGGAGGAACACTAACTTTTTATCCCGGCAGAGGGCGTTAGTCGGATGATCTTTGGATTGAATTAAGAACTGTCAAATAGGTGTTTTTTACAACTCTCGGCGCCAAATTGGCCATATCGGTCTCAGACCGAAAGAAAAAAAAACTCTGCGTTTTCATTGGTGGGGGACCATCATCAAAAAAAAAAAGATCATGCGACGCCAGCGCCATCTGCTTTTAGCTTTGCGTGTGGCACCCCATTAAGCATGCTGTTGTAAGTACTAATCTCAATATTAAGAATATTATCACCCGAATACAGAAACGCTACTTAAAATTTAAGGGGTACCTACCTACTTAAATATTTAAGTAGCTTCTACATTTAAAATTAGTATGGTGTATTTTTAGTTTGAAAGCTGCTTAGTTGTTTGAGTAGAACTTAAATTTTGAGTAGCGTTTCTGTATTTGGCCGTAAAACTCACAGATATATTCGTCGAATCCTGGCAACTCAGGTTCGTAGTAGTTGATTCGTGGCTTCTGCCGCAACACTCGCGTAGACATGTTGTTAAGCTAGACACAGAAACTTTTATAAAGCCTAACAACGATAATAATTATGGAATTACCTATTCTTTGACTAAAGTACCTCCATAATACTTCAGCGTTGTTAAATTACCTACTCTCGAAAACTATACCTAGTTAGTTTTTGGAAATTTTAGTACAATTATTATTGCTGAATCGTTTTCGAGAAATCTAACGATGCTGAAGCATTTTTAAGACATTTTATTTATAGAATAGGTCTGTACGTGCCTACTTGAACAGTTCTTTTAATTTTAAAGGAAACCAAACCACAGAGGTTTAGTGTACTTATAGCTTTATATGTCTGTGAACCGGATGGATACTTAGTTCTATAATCTTGTTTTTTTTCGGCATACTTATCCATACTTATCCATCATAGATTTTTGTTAGGAAAACGACATTTCCGTGGGTAGGTACTAAGTAGAAGTAGGTAATATTTCATTTCGAAAAAAAGTAGCAGTTCGATATACCTACCTACCTACTTATTAAATAATTCTCTAGTTTCTTGATCTAACTAAACAGCTTATTTATTAAACGTATACGTAAAACATACGTTTTCTATTTTATTTGTAGGTAGGTATTATCTGAAGTCAAATACTAGCTTCGTAATTAATTAATCGTGTAGATACTTAACGTGTACCTATGTTAATGTGATATAACTAAAATAACTTTACAAGAAGTGTTTTTTTCACAAAAGAAGTTTGTTGCATTACTTTTGCAAAATAATGAAAATTTATGGTTATAAAGTCATGCCACAGTGAAATCATTATACATTACTAAAATAAATGTCTATTTCTTACCTTTTTTCAAGTATTTTTCGTAAATTCTCGTCTATCCGTATTACCTCTGTTTTCCGCTTTTTATTTTTTTTTGGCGGTAAAGATACTCCAAAGGTATAAAAAACCCCTAAGGTTGGCAGCATTGGAGAAGCCAATGCTGCCAACCTTAGGTGTTTTTTTTTCGTATATTATTTTGTCATATGGCCCCGTAACGGTTTGTGCATGTAGCCGGACAATGTGTGAAAAAAAAAAGAAATGAGTTTGGTCATCTTAGAGAGCTAACCTAACTTCAGTTTTGGCGTTTTGTTTTGAGTAGGAGTTTTTGCGGGAACGCAGAGACAACATGTGCCTAGTAAGTAACTTAAGTAACTTGAAATATTTTACAAGAACTTGACCCTGGCTATTCCAAGTTGGCGATATCGGTCTCAGACCGAAATAAAAAAGGAATAAAAAAACCAAGGTTTTTTTTAAAGAAAAAATGAGGTCATTTCCTTTTTTTTCCACAAACCACGAAGTATTGTTGCTTTCCACATCTACCAACGTCATGTTTAATATCATTGTCAAGCAGGTTTTTTTATCAATTATAGAATGTAGGTAGATAATGTTTGAAAAGGAATTAAATTATAGTAGAATGAAACCCATTGGAAAAGGAAGAGAATATAACAAAAATTACAGGAAAAATAAATTACGGGCGATTTGGCTTCGGGAACCCCCACCCGGTGGGTTGTTAAGGGTAAAAATCGGTTTTTCTTAATTTCCAGCAAAACTACAAGTCCTATGGAAAAAAGTTGAATGGCAAAGTTGTAGGTAATAAAAAGATCTACTTACAACTTTTGCATACACAATTTTTACATAAAACCTCAAAATGTATGTAAAAAATTCAAAAAACCACGTTTTCGGTTTTTATTGTTTCTCTTATACAAAAAAGGATATTTTTTCACCAAATTTGGAAAAAACTTGCCTATTTATGCCCTGAACACACTGTAAATTTTTGGATTCAAAATATTAAGTTTTTCACCTTAATTTGACTTAATATCGAAAAAAGCACCCTACTTTTCAAGCAAAAAATCTGGCGTCAAAATATCTGATTTTTTAAAAACGTCAGTGGGCTTTTTGTTTGTTGGATTCTCTACTTTCTGATGGTCTAATAAAAATATACATTACAATGGTAAATTTTCTCAGAAAATGCAAGCAAATGAAAAAACTAGAATCCGAATTATCAGCCCCAAACTTGGCTGGGTAACGAACTGACAGAAACAGATTGGGGCTGGAAACAATATCAACGTGGCATTATGCCCAAAGAACATCTTAACTCCGTATGTGGACCTTGCATAGTCGACGGCAGACATCTTAATTTTTATTTGATCTCTTGTCGTACTATGAAACCTATATATTTGGATAGAAGAGACCTAAATATACAGAAAATATTCTATCATATGTTGTTCTAAAGTGACACGTTTCCGAGATATGGGTCAATGAAATTATAAAAGGAAATTATTCAAAAAAAAAATAAAAAAACGCTATGTCGCGGATGGATTCGTATACCAATCAAAAGAAGACGTCAAACTAAACAATCTTTGCTTTCAAACTATGCCTCTAAACCGTCACATAAGAATGTTCCTCTTATAATTTAATTGGCCCATATCTCGGAAACGTGTCACTTTAGAACAACATGGGATAGAATATTTTCTGTTTGTTTAGGTCTCTTCTATCCCAATATATAGGTTTCATTGTGCGACAAGAGAGCGAATAAAAATTAAGATGTCTGCCGTCGACTATGCAAAGTCCACAAATGGATTTAAGATGTTCTTTGGGCATAATGCCACGTTGATGTTGTTTCCAGCCCCAATCTGTTGCTGTCAGTTCGTTATCCAGCCAAGTTTGAAGCTGATAATTTTGATTCGAGTTTTTTCATTTGCTTGCATTTTCTGAGAAAATTTACCATTGTAATGTATATTTTTATTAAACCATCAGAAAGTAGAGAATCCAACAAACAAAAAGCCCACCGACGTTTTAAAAAAAAACGGGGCAAGTGCGACACACGCGCACAAAGGGTTCCGTACCATTATCACAATTGGATACGGAACCCTAAAATGGTTTACAACAACCAATTTTTCAATTTTATAGGAACATATGAAATATTTATCTTCGATTCTTACTCCCATCAAACGACCGAATCACTGAAAAAAAAAAACCTTGGCACTAAGAAAATCTGAAACATAAAAGAAACTCTTTGGTAAGTAAGGCAGACTGGTATATTTGACAGATAGGGCAGCCATTTTGAATTCCATGACCAACTCGATTTGTCCTGACCAATCAGAAGCGACCTCACATTGTAGTACTAAACTCCTTGTTATTTTTGAAACACGTTTGTTGTATGGGAGCCCCTTTTAAATAATTGTTTTATTTCGTTTTTAGTATTTGTTGTTGTAGCGGCAACCGAAATACATCTTCTGTGAAAATTTCAACCTTCTAGCTATTACGGTTCATGAGATACAGCCTGGTGGCAGACGGACAGACGGACAGACGGACGGACGGACAGACAGACAGACAGACAGCGAAGTCTCAGTAATAGGGTCCCGTTTTTACCTTTAGGTACGGAACCCTAAAAATCAGATATTTTGACGCCAGATTTTTTGCTTGAAAAGTAGGGTGCTTTTTTCGATATTAAGTCAAATTAAGGTGAAAAACTTAATATTTTGAATCCAAAAACTTACAGTATGTTCAGGGCATAAATAGTCAAGTTTTTTCCAAATTTGGTGAAAAAATAACCATTTTTGTATAAGACAAACAATACAAACCAAAAACGTGGTATTTTGAATTTCTCACATACATTTTGAGGTTTTATGTAAAAATTGTGTATGCAAAAGTTGTAGATCTTTTTATTACCTACAACTTTGTTTTTAATTTTTTTTTCATAGGACTTGTAGTTTTGCTAGAAATCAAGAAAAACCGATTTTTATCTTTAACAACCCACCGGGTGGGGGTTCCCGACCTCAGATCGCCCGTAATTTATTTTTCCTATAATTTTTGTTATATTCTCGTCCTTTTCCAATAGGTTTCATTCTACTATAATTTAGTTTCACTTTTGACCATTTTTAAAGGCTTCGGCCCTAAGCCTATTATTCGGTTATGTGATTATTTGCAAAAATGAGCAAAGCTACTTTAAAAAATAGAGATGGGCCGACTATGGTTTTTGCCGACTAGCAGACTAGTCGGTTTTAAAATTGCCGCCTAGTCGTTTAGTATTTGTTCTGCGTTTTGGGGTATTTGTTCAGCGTTTTGTGATACGTTCTGCGTTTTAGGGTATTTGTTCTGCGTTTTTTGGTATTTGTTCTGCGGTTTTGGTATTCGTTCTGCGTTTTGGGGTTTTAAGGTATTTGTTCTGCGTTTTTAGTATTCGTTCTGCGTTTGGAGTTTTGGGGTATTCGCTGCGCTTGGAGTATTCGAGGTACACTCGCTGCGCTCGTGGCTCAATCTTAGACTGCATCGCTTGCTCAGGTTTCAATACAAGTAACCTACCTACTCGCATCAAAAACCAAGTTTGCAGCCTTGCATACCAAATAACTATTAAAATTAGCCCGGTCTAGCATCATTCACCCTTTATTCCATACAAAACGGGAATGACAAATAAGTGAAAAGAAAAAACAGAACTTACATTTTAATGAATTTATTTAATAACAATTTCATAATATCTTACATAAACTATATCGAAAGTTATAAATAGAAAAATGTTTACTTGGAAAGGCCACCTTATAATAAATAACTATAATAGAATAGAAAACTATTACAATTTATCATCAGAATAAATTGGATATTTCATATTATTTTCGTTGTTTTTTTTCCAATCGAATTTACAAAACAAAAAAAAAATACATTTAGCACTTTATTTTGGAAACGGATAAAAAAAATTTAGGGTTCCGCACCTAATTTTAATTTTATTCTAATAAATATTTTTTTTATTAAAAAACAGACGATATACAAATTCTTAAAGCATTAGAACTATTGGTGTTTTTTGTACATTACAATGACTAATATTTTAAGTAGGAAAGATTATGTGTTTGTACGATACTCGTATATACAAAAACTACTGATTCAATTGCGATAAAACTTGGCAAGAAGATATAGCTGGATACCTTCACTTTTTCCCAAAAAATCACGGGATCAAGAAATAGGTCCAGGGCGTAAGTATTAGGTACTATTTTGATCATTTTTGAAGTATCTACATTATCTGCTAAATATTCATTAAGAAACAATGAAATAGATTTTTTTTTAAACCACAGATTAAAATATTAATGTGCCAACATTCATTCCTTAGAAACACATTATTTATACATTTTCACACTTAAATAAATAGATCGAAGTATAAAATATCTGAACAATTTTGTTATGGCATATTGCTCAGTTTATTATTAATATTTCTTTAAGAATTGATAACTTTCTCGTGACTGATGATAATAACTTTTGAACATTTTTCTTAGTTTGCATTACAATAAATTGAAAATTTTACAGCATAATAGCGTAAAAATGAATACAGCTGGTAAACAGCTTGCAATGCTGCTTAGGTATTGCTAAGTAGAAACAAAAATTTATATTATATCAGAGTTAAAAAAAACTAAACATACCTACCATAGTTTTTACGTTAAATACAATAAATTAAATCAGAAATTTAAAAGTACCTATACTGAAGATGTCAATATAATAATAAAATACATGTCATAAAGATGATAGAGATAGTGTACATCTGTCTGTCCGTCTACTCTCCCATCAGGTCCTCGTACTGTTTCCTGAAGCAGTCCCCCACCGGGAAGAAGTCCCAGCATCTCTGAGTATACATGTTCCACACGTACGTCTCTTGACCTGGAACACAATTAATACTATATTATTATTCAATTAGTTAGCCGTGTAGCCGCGACATAGAATAGGGTTACCCCATCTCATTCCGTGAGTGTCGTGAAAGGCGACTAAGGTATCTGATTAGCAAACCTTAAGTTCTCCCCGCGCGGTGGCGGATAAACTGCTTCATCCCTAAGAGGGTTGGTGTCAGGCAGGCGGCCGGCCGTAAAAACTTTGCCAAATCTAATTGCAGAAGGTATGGTCAATGATGACTTACCGATTGCGCCAACCCCAAATTAAAAAAAAAACAATTTGGGGTTTAGCGGACCCCGGGCTCCCAAGAGGGATGCAACCGGGAACATCGCTCGGATAAGATTATTATTCAATTAGTGAATAAAGGACGGATTTAAAGCGAGGGCCATAGATAAATCGCGAGGAAAGCGAGTGATTCTCGTGTTAAAATCCTGAGCGACGCGAGTGATTCAAGGCCCTCAATGTAAATCCGTTTTTATTCAAGAGTTGCATACTATAGCTTACACCGTGACATAAAACCGGCCAAGTGCGAGTCATACTCGCGCAAGAAGGGCTCCGTACCACTATCACAATTGGGTACGGAACCCTAAAATAAACACTGGATCAACCAATCCGTGAACGCAACGCGAACGTTAAATTTAATAATACCACTGGCGCCAGCCTATAATAACTCCATCACTAGACGGCACAAGTGGTAAAAATAAATAGCGGTATCGTTGCGTTTTCAAGTAAAAATCACGTTTGTTGATTCAGAGACAGACAGACACCGAAGTTTCAGTAATAGGGTTTTGTTTTACCCTTTGGGCACGGTACCCTAAAAACTTTAAATATGAACCTAATTAAGGGTATAAATAAAAACTCGAAAAATGGCATCTCGAGAGTTCGTGGCCAAAAATGAAAAAATAAAATAAAATAAGGGAATAAATATTGATCTTACCCGTATACTCAGTGTCCGGTTTGTTTATAAGATGCATGAGGAAAAACATGTAGTTCGCGAGATTGTGCTCCCGTTGTACGTGTGTGTCGAACCCATGCGGCACCTACAATTGTACACAAATAAATACAATATTAATGAAATGTAACCCAATTCATTATTAAAATTTGCCATTTCTCTCGATTTACCACACTATGTTTGTTTCCAGGATTTAATCTTTGTTAGCAACAAAATCGGTATAATAATATAGGATATTTTTTTTTGGGCAAAAAAAACAAGGTTCGATTCTTGGTTAGGGTAGGGTAGGCTAGGATAATGAATTTTTCAAAAATCTTGAAAAGTTTTTGTCAAAATCGGCTCCTTTCAGCATTTTTCGCTATATCTTATAGTTTAGGATATCCCCCTGAAGGCCCCTTTAAATGGTTCATCCTGTATATACTTTTGATCCCGATATTCCCACTAGATCGGGACTTACACGGGTAAATCGTGGGACGCAGCTAGTAACTACATAAACCGTAAAACGGGGTAGTTAAAATGCAGGGGTGAATACATACATTTTGGAAGAAAAAAGTAAGTGCCGTTATAATTATTTCGGTACTTTTTGTATCTATTCACCCCTGCTATCCACCCCGTTTTACGGTGCCGATTTTTGTCTAAACCCTTGATGGAGACAACGCGAGATCAAAATGCTGGAGCTTTGCTTAGCCATTTAGCGTGGCAATGCTGCCAACATTTTGGACTCGCTGCCAAATAACGAGAACTTGGGCTTATTTTAAAGACTAAATAATGCGTAATGACTAACCTTATCAAAGTAGTCTTTATTAATGCCACATATAAAGCAGTTGGACTCCATGTCTTCCTTCACAGACTCCAGCTGGTCACGGAGTTCACCGAACGCGTCGATGATCAAACCTGGAAGCAATCAAGTTGACAAATCATTAATGATCGTGCGAGCGATCGTATGATCTTGTAATCATATCCACTAGCGACTTGTGGCATGGCCTTAGCTTTTGTCATATTTTTACTGACGTTAATTGTCACTTACAAAGGGTTAAATTAACGCATAGGGTCGTTTGTGAATGTGGCTGTCAGTGGCAATCTACAGTGGCCGATCTAGGACCTTCCTCTGTTGGAGACTTGCAGTTCAATCGTCTTAGGCAAGTTCATTTTTATTTTACATATTTTTTACATTTATTGTACAATTGATGTTGTTGGAAACGTTACAAGAACTCACTATACAATTCTAACTTTATCGTTAAAAATTGAATTTCTTGTAAATACTTAATTGGCAGATAAAAGCCCCAATAGGGGCTTTAGAGACAATGGATCAAGTCATTGTCTGGCTCACGTGCCCCATTAGCTGTTCAGCGGACGATCTGAATAGAGCCATGGATGCTACTGTTTTCGTCCTGCAAAGTGCATTTAACCCGGCTACAGTTTTGGCCTTTAACGCTCCCCCAATACCTGGATATAGCCAGGAATAGCGGCATAAGGTCACGTCCTTTAAGACATAAACTTTCAGAACCGTGAGCGGATGCTCATGTTTCAAAACCGTCCACAGTTAAGAGTAATCAAAATTGCAAAAATCAAAAAACTTTCGAATGCTTAGCTTAACCGATCGAAGAAGAAGTCTAAGTGATCGTCTTTTGTTTTCATTTCGATCGTCTTTTGTATTGGTTTCGATCGTCTTTTGCAAGCTAAATGGCTTGTGACCCGACTACATGCATACAAATCCTATTTATTAATTGACTGTCCAGGTGCGTATGTGTCGAGAAGCGTATCTGTCACAATGCGTTTTCTGCCGAAGTGCGTATCTGATCACTTACTGTGGCTAAGTAGTGAAAAATGACTTTGGCTATGTAGCGAAAATGTGACGGAGACTTTATTTAGCCATAGTAACCACTCGATTCATCTATAAATAAGGGGGTAAGACTTACCCTGCAGAATGGCGAGCAGGATGACGATGATGAAGAAGAAGAAGGTGATGTCGAAGATGATGCGATAGACCTCGGAGTCGTCGCCGTCGGGCGGCTCCAGCTCGTCGCCGATGCCGCCGCCCGCGCGCACGCCCTTGTACAGGTTGAACACGAAGCACTGCGGCCCGGGGGGGGGGGGGGGGACAGTTACATAAAGTTAGTCATCGTTTACAACAGGTGTTCCCAAACTTATTTTATTCCCCCCCTTTTCTCCCCTACTTAAAAACCACTATAATATGAAATTAATTATTGTAAGCTATATTAGCGGAGATTAAACTACTTTCATTTCGAAACGGAGCGACCTATTGACATGATTTTTATTTAATTAGTCAATAAAAAGAGACAGATATGAGAACTACAAGGGAAGAAATATCGAACCGAGTTAGTTTGAGCAGAGTTCAAACCCATACCCAAAGCTTGCTGGGCGAGTGCGCTAACCATTACGCCACACGGGAACTCCCGCGCGCGTCAATTCCATCAGAAATATCAAAAGTATCAGAATAACCACTTTTATCCTATTGTGGTGGACGCCCACAGAATCAACTAGATGGCGTTACTAGTATGAAAACCTGAATCGCGCTATCAACATTCTTTCCGAGATAAGCTCATATACAACTCCCGCGGCCTACCGGGCAAAACCAAGATGGAAGATCTTCCCTTTGGAGGTACACATTATCTCGTACCCCCAAACTATTATAAAAATTATCACACACAAAATTATCCACCTAAATACTTAAAAATGTCTACTTCTACTGAAGTTTCTCGAACCTTCATTAGCATCATTTAGTTGCTAAATGACGGCAATGAAGGTTCGTCTTACCGTCAACATGTCGTGGCAGTTCCTGTTGACTTCATCATCTTCCTCCTGGACGTAGAACTTCCGGAAGAAGTTGAACGCGATCACCGTGTAGATGTACACGATGATGGTCAACAACATCACCGTCAACACTAGCTGGAATTTTCAACACAACATTATAATACTGAGCAACGTCTGTGTAAGTTACAATCCCAGTGGGAGTATGAGACAAAACTAATCTCATGTTATATTGCCTAGTCACTAATGTATAATGGTAGGTACCCCGACTTTTATTCCCAAGGTTATTAAATGCTTTTTTTTTTAGGAAAAATATATATGTGCCCTTTTTATATCGCTCTTACAGTGAAGAAAAACATCGCGTGGAAATCCTAACTATGAAGGTACGCACCGAAAACCTTTTGTTTACTCCCAACAATTTAGTATTTTATCAACATCGTACTATATTTCATTTAAATTCAATTCGGTTTGGACCGATTTATTTATTTTGCTTACTTCCTTGTATGATTTGTGTAATTTTTAAAGACCTATCCTTACTTATGGATGACCTGAATCAATGATCCCTTACTTAATCAACTCTGATAATCGGTTTCTGAAGTATTTTAATGGTCATTAATACTTTGTTATAAAATGAATGAATTAACGAAAGTTTTCAAAAGAAAGTGTTCAATGGTTGTCTAAGAATAAATAAATGTTGCACGACGTTACACACAGTGCAATCTAGCCCCAAACTTGTACTATGGGTACTAGACAACGGATATACTATGTAGTATACTATAGTTTATTTTTTGCAAACGCATCATAGGATACTTAGAAAACACCCAGACCAGAAAGAAATATTTCTTTTTAAGCATGTCTCAGAGGCCGTCTAAAATAGGAATGGACCATAAGTGAATCTCACCTGTTTTCCATTATGAGTGACAGACTGCAAGATCGTCCTCAGAGTCTTGAATCCGACCGCGACGTCCAACAAGTGTGCAGCGAAGAAAAAGTTGTTGAAGTTTCCCATCACGGAGAATGAGAAGTACCAGAGAGAGTAGAGGAACGAGTTGTCTGTGATAGTCACACCCGCCTTCCAGACTTGGTAGCGCCAGTCTATGTTTATTATGCTGGAAAAATACATGTAAATATTAAGTAATTCTCGTTTTCGATTTAGAATAAATAAATATTGCAGGGCAGCGAAATCCAGCTCAACGGATATACTACATTATTATACCGTTTTATATGTTTTATTATTTTTAGCATAATATTTTCTATCGCCCGACGACGTTTCGTGTTCACGGGTAGACTGAGGTGTAATTTACTATTACTTAATTATTATTCAAGGAACATATTTTACAAAGAGAAATGCGTCATCAAAAATCCTCCTGTGACAGGATTCAAACCCAAATCATTACGCCAAACCGGAACCCACGTAACACGATAAATTTATGATTATGTATCTCCCGTTTGTTTTCGCCTTTGGTTTAACTCCAAGCTATAAAAAATTTCCACCAATATTTGGCTCTGTGGAATTTTTGTTATTTGACCACTATTTTTAACCAACTTCCAAAAAAAGGAGGAGGTTCTCAATTCGCCGATTACTTGAAGACGGCTAAACCGATTGAGATAATTCTTTATCTATCTTCTTCTAATATATAAAATTTCCATGTCACAATGTTAGTTACCGTACTCCTCCGAAACGGCGCGACCGATTTTTACCAAATTTTATATGCGTATTCAGTAGGTCTGAGAATCGGCTACTATGTATAATTTATAAGGCAAAACAACGTTTGCCGGGTCAGCTAGTTTTTATGTATAAATTGGACAGTAAAGTATTTATTAGTATTGAAGTCCCGTTTTGTTCATTGGATGCGGAACCATTAAAAGAATACTACTTACTAATGCACCAGCCCCTTGCTGCCCTCCTCTTCCTGCGCAGAGAAGGAGGTCTTCTCCATCCCCAACATGTTGGATATGGAGTCGAAGTCGTACGTCTCAGAGTACTTCGTGCGGACCTTCTTCTTTATGAACTTATCCCAGTAGTTTACTGGGAATGATCTGTAAAGAAAAATACAGTATTTAGGATCATAAAAGTAACTAGCTGCGTCCCGCGGTTTCACCCGCGTAAATCCCGATCCTGTGGAAATATCAGACATACAGACGCACGCACACAAAAATACAAATCTTTCATCTTTATAATATAAGACTAGAAGGAGAAAGGTCGCCTGATAGTGATCCATTTCAAACTCGTCTCTGACGGATGAGACGAGCCAGTTGCAAACGTCAAACTGGAGGGAACATTACTCACACACCTTTAGAAAGTTGGATCAAAATTCGAACGTCGTTGTTAAAATATTCACCATCTAGGTAATCTAAGGTAAAAAGTATTTTCTTGGTGGGCTTTAACCGCAGCTTGTTACCACCCTCTGGTCTAAGTTGTAGCGCCAAGCGGACTGTAGGACATGTTCCGATACGTTGGCCGGTGCAGCCACTAAGGAAGACGGGTTGGATCTTGTTCCACTGCCGTCTTCTAGATGAGCATGTTACATTCCAAAAACTTTCCTAACAACTTCCATTTTTAAGTACTCCCAAATGTCTTTCAAAGGAATTTTCATCGAGATTTCAAGACACTTAAAATTACGCAGACTGCCACATAGATAATTTTAATTTTACTAAGTATTAGGGTTAGATACAATATTATGAGTATGTGACATACTTGGCCGAAATAACAAGCTTATCCCAATGGCTCTTTAGATCGTCGTCTTCAGGTTGCTCCGCGATGTAAAGTCCGTCAAATTCCAGTCGACGTGCTATCTCTTTCTCACGCTTGAAGATAGCCAGCGGCACCTGAGATAGAAAAACAATTTAATGGAAAATGTTGTTAAAAATTATATCTAGTGACCCTGTGTCATGACGCCATGGGGCTTAATAAGCCGTTCAGGCATTCAAACAAACAGCTAGGCAAATTATGCACCTAATTGCATATTAAAACCCTCGCTTAGTTTGTGCGTTACAAAACTTACCTAACCTTTCAGTGTGCGGTTAGTGATATTATGGTTAACATTATTTCTTAGTGTTAATCCACACTTAGGAAATACTGCTTTTTGAAAAAATGCTTTCAAAAACTTAGGGTACTAAAGTTTTTGAAAGCATTTTTTCAAAAAGCGATATTATGGTTTGTGAAAAATAAAAAAAAAACTTCATAAATCTGTTTTCGGCGAGATATGAACCCGAGACTTTTGGTAATCCGAACCAGTGTGCAACTTCGCGATAACTACACCAGTCAAGTAGAAATTAAGAAAACATTTATGTTTTTTTTTTAATTTCCTAATCCTTAAAGAGTCTTACAATTTTGCTCAATCATAAATCACACTCGTACATGTACCTTGGTATTTTTTAAAATTTATAGGTAATGCTTCAGGCAAGATTCCGTGGAAAACATCGCGATGTAAGCCGTCCATTGGTTTCCACACGAAGCGGTGGGTTTTATAAACTCTCACCTTGAGATGGTAGTATCCAATAAGGATAGCCAAGGAGACGACGGAGTGCATGGCGGCTGCTATCTTGATCACATGTTCCATGTAGAAGAAATCCTCGTCGATGTGGACCACTTCCAGACCCTCGTCTTCTTCTTCACCAGAACCTGAGGAGACAGGACAGGAGAAGGGTTAAGTTTCTTCTTTTTTCTAACAACAACTTGACCTTTTCAACTAGGACGTTAGGGTCTCCCCTGGCGTATTAGAAGAAGAGAAGGGATAAACAAGAGTGAGATTTCACCACTTTAGAACTCTCTCTCGCGCAAACTATTCAATTTAGAAAAAAAAAAAAATTAGAAACCTCAATATCATTTTTGAAGACCTATCAATTGATACCCCACACTTATCACACAGCCACCGAAAAAAGTGGCTGTGACATACGGACGGACAGACAGATAGAAGGACAGACGGACAGACAGACATGACGTATTTATAAGGGTTCCGTTTTTTGCCATTTGGCTACGGAACCCTAAAAATAATAATATTAATAGTGGAAGAACTGTATTGGAGAAGATATGGATGAAAAGGAGATGAATGAAAATTTGACACGGAACTGATTGGGGTGTAGGAGAATGACACGCTGTCCTGACCTTGTACATCGGGGGGGAAAGGCAAAAAAATGTTGCCCT
This sequence comes from Idaea biselata, assembly GCA_958496205.1. Taxonomy (NCBI): domain Eukaryota; kingdom Metazoa; phylum Arthropoda; class Insecta; order Lepidoptera; family Geometridae; genus Idaea; species Idaea biselata. The sequence goes on from OY292395.1 coordinate 39,337,736, forward strand.
AAGGTTTATATTTTAATGCAAATAATTGTATTACCATCACCACTTCCCGAGCCGGATCCAGACCCAGATCCCGCGATGATATCGCCGATGCCGGACCCCTCACCGCCTTCCGGATCCAAAGTTGATACCTAAAACAAAACATATAAGCATAAGTTAAAATAGAATACGCGAAATTAGCTTTTCAAGATGTTGCATGAAATGTTCTCTTGGTGGAAAACTTTTTACTTAGTTTGGTAGGTATTAACTACTGGACTAAGTTACGCCATGTAGGCCAGTTTAGCCATAAAATAGATGTATGGACGAAAAAGTTGAAAATTAGTCTTTATGTGGTGCCATCTTCTAAAGGTAGATCTGGGGGTAAAAATTTTGGTCTGCAGATTTGTTGGTAGGTTAGGTTGGAGGCTTGTTCAGATTCTTAGATCTCCAAAATCACATCCGCCTCTACTTTTGGTTGGCCTCACTTTCCCTCCAGTATTACTGTTCCGAAAAACACAATAAGGTAATAATTGATCACAGATCTTCAGATCGTCACTACGACGACACAATATCATTTTGATAACATCAGAGTCACCCATCCCGGAAAGTTAAAAGGTCCTTGGACATTGTCATTTGGTTATCTGATCGGTGTTTGGTGACCAATCAGCAAAAGATACTTATCCAATCAGCCAAAGTACGGTGTGCACCAAATTAGGGTTATAGCACCAAATTAGGGTTAGAGGGAAATATTAGAAGACATTGTGTGGTATCTCAACAGTTGCATTGGCCCGGGTCAATCGTATATTAGACAATTTAGAATAACACCGCGAAAATATCAAGTAACAACCATCTTACCTTATAGAACAGCAACACGAAATTGATGCAGAAAGCCAGCACCAACGCGACGTACTTCAAGTTGTAGAAGTTCCTCGCGAGGAAGGAGACAGCTCGTCGCGTGTACTTCGATAGGTCGATCTGGGCCAACGCGGACGGAGCGGGGACTTGGACTGCCTGGAATGGACATACAGACAAACAACTACAGACTATTCTATTTTAAGTGCTTAAGCCCGACTGCCTGGAATGGACATACAGAAAAACAACTACAGACTATTCTATTTTAAGTGCTTAAGCCTGCTCTGGGCTTAAGTGGGCACTTAAAAGATAAGAGTAAGAGAGAGTTGAGTAAGATGCGGGTTCGAATCCAGCCTTGCGTCTATCGTGCGTTGTGTTTTTGCAGAAGTATTGTTTCTTTAAAATATTTCTAAATACAGACTTTGTTGAATTCTGTAGCGAGGTTTGCAAGTCGGCCTCTGAAAGGATAGCCATCCAATATGGTATGCGTCATGCGCTATTTTGTGGCAGTTGGTTGTTCGGTTAGAGTTCGGGCTATTCCCCATTTCCTCTATCTCTCCAGCGAAATCTAGATCGCTCCATGACATCCCACTAATATACAAATGCGAAAGTTTAGAACTGCAAAAGCGGCTAAACGGGTTTGTTTGAAAATTGTCACAGTTAATTGTAGTTATTTTATATTATCACGTGAACGGCAACTACGCTGGTAAACCCACGAGGCGCACTTTAATTTTAAACACTGCTTGATTTTGCCGATGACATTTGGGTGTACCAGCAACAATAGCACCTTTACTGGTTTGACCACCTCAAGACACGGCTTTCAAGAACAGTGAGATTTTATTAACACTCTGACCCTCTATCAGTCGCTAGATATGGGCAAGAAATATACTAATAGTCATATAAATAGCCTATCAATCTATATTTGGCTAAGATAGAGATGCTGGTTGGTCCAAATATTATCGGCGATATCAAGGAGCGTTCGAAATATGTCATGAAAAACTAGTGGTATCGGCAGGAGTTGAACTTAAGTCGTGCTTATGCGTATGAAATTCTATCTAAATAATGTAAGCGTTCGTTGACTCACCTTCTTACATTTCCGCCATTCCTGCTGCGGTAGGTATATAAATAAGCAGTATGAATGAAATAATGCAGTTATATTATGTTTATGCATAAGTAAATAGCATTCTATGTTTATTTATAAGTGCTTAAGCCTGCACTGGGCTTTCATGAAAATATTTTTTAAGGAAAAATATTTCCGCAAAAACACAAGGCACGATATACCCAGGGCGGGATTCGAACCAACAACGTATCTTTACTCAATCCGGGAGTATTGACTTTACCAATTAGTCTACCGGCGTCGGTGACTCAGACGTTGAAATTTTGCGGCAGTATCTTCCATCTAACACAACTTAGACATGACAACATGGCGTGTTGGCATGTAAATTTCAACGTATGAGTCACTGACACCGGTAGACTAATTGGTAAAGTCAGTACTCCCGGATTGAGTAAAGATGCGTTGTTGGTTCGAATCCCGCCCTGCGTCTATCGTGCGTTGTGTTTTTGCGGATTTTTTGGCCTTAAAAAATATTTCTAAATAAATAGCAGTTTTAAATTAAACAGTACATTTGTGCTGACGATTGACGGATCTAACGAAAGTCGTGATATCTCTACTTTTATTACGCAGCAAAATCGGCCCTGTATCGTAACCTTTTAACTAGATAAAGCTCTAGTCTCTAAGTTTTGGTTGTTATTGACATTTTAACAGGTTAGCAAAGACAAAAAAAACGTTAAGTATGAGAAAATGGTTTTGTTTCCCTTATCCTAAGCCAAGCTTACTTACTATATTGTATTAATGTCTACCTACTTACTGTGCGAAACATTATAGTTTTGCATTACATTATTAAAATTTGTAATAGATCGATGTGGTTGAAAACTGCCATTTGCTCACTTCAGATGGCGCTACTGTTCGATGATTCCTACTATTTAATAAATAAATAAATATTTTTTCTTTTAGCATCTTTAGGGAATACATAATTTGTTATGTTTTTGCAATTCACAGCTATACAAAGCGTCATTTTGTAAATTTATCTAAAAATTACTTAGTTCGTTTAAGAAAAAACTATGAAGTTGACAGAAACTTGGGATCACTCCGAAGTAGCGCCGGCTGTTTTGATCTTTTAGTTTTTAAACCGACTCTAACCTTTTTGCTCTCAGCTTCGATGGCCGACATGGCGGCTTGTTGGGCTGCCTGCGCTTCCATACGTTCCTGAGCTTGTTTCTTCGCTTGTTCTCCACTAAAATGTAAGCAAAATATACGATTACAAGCAGATTCCCGTGGATTTACCCGCGAGCCTGTGAGAATATCAGATCAAAAGTATGTTACTCCTCGATAATGTAGCTTTCTATTGGTGAAATAATTTTTGGAATCGGTTCAGGAGTTTCTGAGATTACCTGGAAAATACATGCATAAATGTTATCAATACAATATTAGTATAGATTAGTATTACTCCCATTGAACTTGTGCTTTGTAGAAAAACTTGAGGTTTCTTCCGAACGATGGGTTTCCTATGGTTTCCTACGATGGTTGGGACCATGCACATATCGCCATATAGCCCCAAACTAAGCCACTAGGCTCGTACTCATCTCATCTGAGCGATGTTCCCGGTTGCATCCTTGATGAGAGCCCGGGGTCCGCTAAAACCCCAAATAATTTGGGGTCGGCAGTAAACAGTAAGTAAGTCTAGTCCACTAGGCTTATACTATGGGTAACTAAGCGTCCTACTTACCCAAGCAGATCGATCAAGGAAGGCGGTCGGACCTCCTCAGGATGGTCTGCGGAATCATCCGGAGACACCTCAGCTTCCTCGCCTGATGACGGAGACGATGTGCTAGGCGACTCGTGCGGTTTTACCTGGATCCTAAAGTTGAGACAAGGTATTAGAGAACAAGGTCTCGGCGTTAAACATAGTTTTATTTATTGTCAGGTTTAAAACCTATTATGTCATGTAGCTACGAATTTAAAACTTAAAACAATGTGAAAATATTTTATTGCACAAATTAATATTACTTGGTTTTCATCGACATCGATTCTATTAGGTATATTCATTAACTAATGCCAGTGTCAAATTAAATCAAATACCATGATGTGTGTTTGAAAATTCACTAAATAGCAGTCATATTACAAATTAATCTCTCATGAACAAAAATTTACCCCTCCAATTTTTTTGGGGGTAGTTCTAAAAAAACTAAAATACTTACTGTCCGTTGTCTTCTTTAGTGATATCGAGTCCGAAGGCCGACACCTGCAGTTGTCCGGTGTCGTCGGCAGGCGGTAGTGCCGGCAGGTGACGTAACGGACCTGATGCAATATGTATTTAGGTCATTTCAATAAAATGTATATTTTTTTATTAACCTATATTGTCCCACTGCTGAGCAAAGGTCTCCCTAACATCCTTCCAAGCAGTCCGGTCTTGGGCCAGGTTTGGCCAATCTCCATCAAATGCATCAAGATAGTCACGCCACCGTTTTCGGGGTCTGCCTCAATTCCGACGTCCGTCTTCTGGCACCCATTGCGTGACGATCCTAGCCCATCGGTCGGGATGCATCCGACTGACGTAAACCGCCTAATCCCACTTAATATTGGCAGTTTTTTTTAAATGTACATACACTTAAAAACCTTTTGTTCCGCCTAAATGTGGGTGTGTGTGATATGTAACCTTATGTGGCCGTAATTTTTTTTGTATTATAATCCGGTCACAAAACTGAATGCTCAATTTTATCGTCGTACTATGACAGCAGGACCTAAAAAACTGGTCTGCTTATTAATTGTAGAAATTGGAAAAGTGATTCCCAAATTTCTTTTTGCAGTTTACGATTCGAAATAACTTCTTAATTTTCCAATTTCTAAAAAGTTAGGAGTATCGTGGATTTCTTCTAACTTTTTTAACACTTTTAACTTCCTTCGCCATTTTATACCACTTGTTACCATATTAATCCACTGGTTGAACGATTTTTCTTACAATTTATGTAGAAATCCATTTTGATTTTAAAAATATCTTATCTAGTACCTAAGCATTTGTTGAAAGTGTAATCGGGTAACTTACCTTCCCAAAAGCAGATTTTTTCAAGAATTTAGTAAAAATGTTAAACAATTAAGTGCCAATTTTTAATAAATAAGAAATTTATATTCAAATTATTTCATTATTGTTGTTAAACCTGCGTTTGGCTTTAGTTGGTTTTGGTCACTATTTTTTTAGTAGAATTTGTAGGAAATTTATTTTAAAGGATGTTAAAAGGTGTTAGTTGCAAGATAATGAGTAAGTTAAAGAATAAATATTAATTATTTATTTATTTGTTTTTAAAGAACCTAATATAATGAAAATATACCGTTCCTTTGCCCCTAGCAACAACTGTCCATATTTTCAAAGTAATCAATGCTCCTCGCAACAAATGTTCCAAATTCTCCTATATTAAAAAAAGCGGGCCACTTCTGGCCAAGTCACGTCGCTGACGGAAAAACAAATGGCTAAGGTATTCATTTTGATTTGCCATGCTTTGCTTCCAGGGTCATCTTGTTCAGCAATACTATCGTTTGTTAAAACAAAATGACTAGTTACTAACATCAAAATCAATGTGACTAGTTGCTACATCAAACCAAGTTTCTAAAGAACAATCCTGCCACAGAAAATATCTGAAATAATGATCCATCATTTCTACTGTCTTTGTTTGTTAAACCCCCATCTTACCTTATCTTACAATATTATAAATCTGAGGAGTTTGTTTGAAGGCGCCAATCTCAAAAACCGCTGATTCGATTTGAATAATTATTTCAGTGTTGGATAGTCCATTTATTGAGGAAGGCTATATTATAATATTTTCAGTAAAAATTGGCGGATAAAGTCGCGGGCACTGCTGGTCTATCACTGACCTCCATGGTTCAAGACGATGGACAGGTCATAGCGAACTCAATTTTCTCCGGAACTATTAGTTCCATGGACGGTCACCATCACTTTCAATAGAAAACGCGCGACAACAGCGCAACATGGCGCAGATCAAATAGGCACAAAGATCTAATGTCATTTTGTATGGTATACCAATTCCAGCGTACTTGTATAGTTTCATTTCAGTGTAGTCTATCCATACACCTATTCCTAGTCTTACTTTCATATGTACAAAAACTAGTGACCAAAACATAGAGCTAAGCTTGTGTGTAACATGTAATGTAACATCTTACTTGCTGGTGTGAGCAACCTTAGTTTCAACTGACCAATTTTCTCTTCCTCCGTCGGTTCTGGCGGCTGCTCCTCCACTTGAGGACCTCGCATCAGTCCGAGGAGGACGCCGAATATGTACCTGAGATATCAAGATTATTAATTTATTTATATATTTGAAGTAGGTACTACAAATGTTAGAAATATTTTACAAGGGAAGATCTATCATCAAAAATTCTCCCGTGACAAGATTCGAACCTGGGCCCTTCGTTTGCCGGGCGAGTGCGCGAACCACTGCACCACACGGGAAAACACGTGTCACGGCGAATTAAAGATTATGCTTCCTCCCTGTATTGTTTACCGACAAGGCTCGGTTTTCTAGTAAAAAATGTCTTGAGCAATAAAAAAAAAATACTCAAATTATATTAAAACAGGATATTTGACTTTATAAATATCCCTTATTAATAAAAATGTAGTAGTAAAAATAACTATGTGTTTTTAAATTGTAGTTATCAGCAGTATACTCAGTTTGTCTAAATTTATAGAGATTTTAACTGTAATGGTAGTCAACAAACTACGGGTAAAGTTAGATGACAATGAAGTACAATAATAATTATTATATAATTGACATAATATATAGCACAATGAAAATCTAGGGATCTTTAATCTTTAGGATCTTTAACCATCAGCATCGTGAAAACATAAAAGTCTATAGTTCATTTGGTCTACATTACAAATATCTAAGTACAACATACACCGAGACAAGACAGACATACCTACGTTTATCTACTACAACAACACTAGGTATTTACAATACATAGTATAAAAGATGGAAATGGAGATAGAAAAAAAAGTGGTATATACAGAAAAAAAAAGTAATTTAAAAGTCTTCTTAAGGCCAAAAAAGAAACTAATATATTTCCACATGTCCGCGGATTAGTTCAAGAGGCTTGTTGTATTTTTTAAAGTGGCTATTTATTAGAACAGGTGTAGGTAGAGAAAAAACAGAAAAAAAATTATAGTTTCGGTAAAAAAGCGTGTCCCTAGTCTTGGGCGGCTTGAATCCCACGCTTGACTCAGGACTAGAGGAAAATAACTGCCTCGCTTCGCTCAGGAGTTAAACTTTTAACACCCTCGCTACGCTCGGAAGTTAACTCTAGAGTCCTTCGTTACTCTCTAGATTCAATATGAAATCATTTACATAAGATAGGGCTTTAGTAAATCTGTGCATAAACTACAATTTGTTAGCCCGTGGGGTACGGTTCCCTTTAGAGACGTTAGGCAGTAAGAGGCCACGGAACCCTACTTCGGATTCGTGAATATCCCATGCCTTCGGACCGTGGTCAGACCTAAGGCATCAGTTTCTTCGCGATATTTTCCGAATTTACATATGAAAAAAAAGGTGCCAAAGGAAGCATAGGGAAGAAACAATAAAAATACAAATAACATGGAATTACCAATGACTGTGCCACATTACCACAATGCGTGTCGCGTGAAAAAGGACACAAGTATTCATTTCTTTAATAATCAATTATGAATCTTATATTTTGAGCATAAGGTTGACACTTACCTGAGCATGCGGGCAAGCATGGAAATATTAATTTATTAACATTTTACGAAATGAGATAAACACATTGTTTTAGCTAGGGTAACCAGAGCCGAAAAGGGTGGTTAATCACGTTTAAATTCAACTGAAATTTAGATTGATAAGCTATTTTTTATTTTATTTACAAAAAAAAAATCAGTTCGTAGGTAGGTATTACGTATTGTAGGTAGGTACCTATACTTATCTCAAAACTACAACATTCAATGATAAGTTTTACAAAAGCTATATTGATTATAAAACAAATTTATACATTTTTATTCACTTCAACCGAAGATGTCGTGTAATTATTGAGCTCTAGCGAAAAGTTGCTAAATAAAGACTTAAACCCAAACCTTGTAACCTCAGAAATAATGCAAAATAATATTCGTTCCTTAACTAAAGAATCACTTAGTAACAAAATAAATATGACGTTGTTCAGTTTTTTCGCTCTAGGAAAAAGCTGCTAAAAACGACTTATCCCCCTTTACTCAGAAAGAATACTTCATCATCATCATCACAGACAAACAAAAAACATCCTTCCCTAACTAAAGACTCACTTAGTAACAAGAGCACTCACCTAACAACGACCACAACACCGTAACCCAAATAGTAGAACAAATAGAAGAACATCTTGAAGAATCCGACGGCTAGTTCTGCCGGCGGCATCTGCTGCATGTCCGCCATTTTCTGCTTTATGTTCGAAGGCGATAGAGACGAGAATGCCGTGGAGATGCCGTCCTTTACTGACTGGAGGCCTCGCCGGAATGGGTCTTTGCCTGATCTGAAGAAAAAAAGATTAAATTTTAAGCTATTGCATAGCTTTTATCGCGGGCTTTGAGCGCGGCGACCGAATCAAGAAATTCCGTAACGAAAATAAAACCTAGCACCCCGTCTACCATGTTGCCTAAGAAAAAAAAATGCTATGCAATAGCTTTACCGCGGCAGTCCCCGAGTGCCGCACGTTTCTTTTCTTTAGTTTTCGTGTTGGATTGAAATTAAACTCATTTTTCGGTTTTAATTGCGTGGTGTTTATTACAAGGTTTCGAGAACTTTACAGGTCTCTTCTTCAGGTTTGACACCAAGCGATTAAAACCGAAAAATCAGTCGATTTAGAAAAAGATTTTTTTCATTGAATAGGTCTCATTCCGGAGCATTATAATAGCTAAATTTTGATTACTTAAAAGTTTAATAGTTATTACAGAAATCCCCTATGTCGTTTTTACGGCTATTTGAAGAATATATAATTTCTTTACCTTTCATCGTCATCGTCTCCCATATACATATAACTGGCTTCTCTATTCTTCGGGCCGCCGGCAGACTCTTCCGATGCCGCCATCAAACCTATCATGAAAAACAGTTAATTAATATTTCTTATTTGTATATTACATCTTTAACATTTATTTCATAGAACTGGACTGGTATCCATTAGAGACTAGAAGGAGAAAGGTCGCCTGATAGTGATCCATTTCAAACTCGTCTCTGACGGACGAGACGAGCCAGTTCCAAACGTCAAACTGGAGGGAAATTACTCACACACCTTTAGAAAATATGGATCTAAATTCGAACGTCGTTGTTGGAATACCCACCATTTAGTTAATCTAAGATTTACTTAATTAAGCTAAGTAGGTACAGTCAGATTACCATTTAAGTATACAGCACGCAAAATTATTATTCGTGCTGTATAGTTCATTGTTAATCTAATTAAACTTAGCCATCGTTTATGTAAGGGGGTAAATATAGGTTACTTAAATTATTAAGTTATGTACAGTCAGATCACCAATTAAGTATACAGCATGCATGATAATTTTGCGTGCTGTATACTTAATTGGTAATCTGGCTGTACATACACAGCTTTCGCTTGCTTTCGCTCATTTGGTCTCTTCCGAGCTTAATGTGTAGCAATACTTACCCGAAGCGTGTGTCATTTCAAAGATGGCGTCCTCACAGAAGTTGACGAACGCTTCTAGCTTCTCCTTGTCTCCACCTTCAGTTACAATGCTGTAGAAGAACGCGCGCTTCGATTCCTGTAAGGTAAATCACATTTTAGTTTAATGCATACATAACCCAATACTGGCCAAGTGAGACTGGGACTAGCAGTTAGTATAGTGAGTGTTACCTTAATCTGTGGCTTCTCCCACTGTTCAATGTTCGACTCCTTGATCTCGAAGTATACACGTTCTATACGTTTGGCCCCGCCCATGATCTCGATGCGACCGAGGAATGGCTCGAAGTAGTTCAGTACAGATCCAGCTGTTTCGAGGAAACGGGCCAATCTGGAAAATTACAGAAATCAATTAGATTAAGAAAAAAAAAAAAAAACTAGAGTATAAAAAAGAATAAAAATATTTCAATGGAACAATACTTCTGCAAAAACACAACGCCGACCGACTCCGGTAGACTAATTGGTCAAGTGAGTGCTCCCGGATTGAGTAAAGATGCATTGGTTCGAATCCCGCTCTTTGTCGATCATGCGTTGCGTTTTTGCAGAAGTATTGTTCCATTAAAATATTTCTAAGAAAGCCCAGTGCAGGCTTAAGCACTTAAAAATAAAATATAATAATAGAGGATAATATGGGCATGGTGTGGCCAAATTATCCTGTGTCTAAAAAGCCATTTATGGCTTTCTTTACCTAGATGGTGAGTATTCTAATAACGACGTTCGAATTTTGATCCGTGTGAGTAAAGTTCCCGAACAGTTTGAAGTTTGGAACTGGCTCGTCTCGTCCGTTAGAGACGAGCTTGAAATGGATCACTATCAGGCGACCTTTCTCCTTCTAGCCTCTAATAGATACCAGTCCAGTTCTATGCCTTTATGGGTTATTTTTGACCCATAATGGCCACACCCAGGTTGGTCAGTAACACGGCCAGGTTGAACCCGATCTCCTTGGCCGGCTCGTGGAAACGGTCGCAGACTTACTATATAATGTAATGTTGGTCCTACCTTGGCTCATTCATTCATTACGCATGTGCTCAGACAGGTTGGTCAGTAACACGGCCAGGTTGAATCCGATCTCCTTGGCCGGCTCGTGGAAACGGTCGCAGACTTACTATATAATGTAATGTTGGTCCTACCTTGGCTCATTCATTCATTACGCATGTGCTCAGACAGGTTGGTCAGTAACACGGCCAGGTTGAATCCGATCTCCTTGGCCGGCTCGTGGAAACGGTCGCAGACTTACTATATAATGTAATGTTGGTCCTACCTTGGCTCATTAGGCATGTGCTCAGACAGGTTGGTCAGTAACACGGCCAGGTTGAACCCGATCTCCTTGGCCGGCTCGTGGAAACGGTCGCAGACTTACTATATAATGTAATGTTGGTCCTACCTTGGCTCATTAGGCATGTGCTCAGACAGGTTGGTCAGTAACACGGCCAGGTTGAACCCGATCTCCTTGGCCGGCTCGTGGAAACGGTCGCAGACTTACTATATAATGTAATGTTGGTCCTACCTTGGCTCATTAGGCATGTGCTCAGACAGGTTGGTCAGTAACACGGCCAGGTTGAACCCGATCTCCTTGGCCGGCTCGTGGAAACGGTCGCAGACTTACTATATAATGTAATGTTGGTCCTACCTTGGCTCATTAGGCATGTGCTCAGACAGGTTGGTCAGTAACACGGCCAGGTTGAACCCGATCTCCTTGGCCGGCTCGTGGAAACGGTCGCAGAAGCCCACGTAGTCCAACTTGCCGTCGTGGTTGGTCTCGCAACATGCGAGCAGGAACTCTATCTCTTCCCTGTCGACAGAATTTGACAATTTAATATTTAATATTTTAATAATTTAATATTTAATAATAATTTAATATTTGCAAATTGAGAAAAATTTAGACAAAAATCTGTCTAACAAACAATGGAGACGGACAATGGAGTTTCAACAAAAGGGTCCTGTTTCTACCGTTTGGGTTACGAAACCACAGACAATAGAACCAATTGACTGCTAAAACCGCGATTGTTTACAAAACACAACTCACCATTGCGGGCAGGGGGTGAGGTAATAATCAAACGTTGTGATTGGTCGATGCGTTACCTATCTATGCTTAGAGCGTGAAATAGTGATGCGGTACCTTCAGTAACTACTACTAAAACGACGTACCATTTTTGTGCGGGGGGTATACTTATGAGCAGTCAATTGGTTCTATTGTCTTCGGTCCAAAAAAAGTTAACTTACGGCGTATAACTCTTCTGCTGCTCCATCTTCTCCTTGAAGTCTTTGGGCAGCACCCAGCCGTCGTTGTTGGCGTCGATCTCCTGAAAGCTGGCGCTGGAGGTCAGGTCCTTCAGCTTCAGGAACATGTCGAAGTACTTCAGGATCAGCTCCACGTTGGAGGCTGACTCCACGAGGGTATCCACCATCTGCTTGCCGATCGTGCCTGGGGAATGGATGCCGATGCAATGAGACATTCACTTGAATTCAGGAGAAAGTATACCTACTCGTTCTCCATACAAACGTAGTCGACTGTTTTCCTGGATAAGGACATTAGCAAAAATATGTTTATGCAATAAAACCTGTATCAGCCATGAGCATGGCCCTCTACGTTTTGGTTTTTTCCATATTCTATTTTTTTTTAAATTTTATCGGAGTTGTTTGTGATCCCACTTAGAAAGATGGATCAAGCAAGACCTTCATACTATCATAGCTAAGTCAGTGGACAGACAGAAACAAAGCGGGCCTGACAACTTTAAAGGTTTTTAAGGTTTCCTTCAAGCATGGACACCATCATGACTTTCTTTTTCTGGCGCTTAAGCATTCGTCATGTCTATCTGCATATGGTTTAGGCAAGAGACTTATGAGACGCTAGAATCCCATAAGTTTCTTGCCTAAACCGACACATACATGACGAATACCTAAAATCTCTCGTACCATCAACCTAACAGAACCACTCTTACGGCAAACTAGTTTACAATTTGCAACACTGATCAACAGGTCGCAACTTCAAATCCTGCTAGAAGCACGACTTTGCAAAAGCATCCCTTACCGTTAACAACGTTTCCTTCCAGCATAGACAGCATCATGGTGATCATATCCTTCTGAAGGTTGAGGAGTTCCTTCAGCAGGTCAACTTGCGAAGAATGCTTCGACAGCTTGTCCTGCATATGAGAGAAGAGGAACAGGAACCCGCCCACCGCGTCCCACAATCTGGAATGCAGATGGTGGGGATATTTTATCATTAAAACGTCAAAACCTTTGGTTACACTACTTATAACTCAAGAACAGCTAAACCGATTTGGCTGAAAATTGGCGGGGAGGTAGCTTAGAAACATTTTTTTGCCTCTAAGGCGCAGCAAGCTTATTTTAATCTAGGGGCTAACGTTCAACTGGTCAGACAAAAGCGAAATCAAAGCATATCCATATAATCTAAACAGAATAAAGTTCTATATTTTTAGGGTTCCGTACCCAAAGGGTAAAAACGGGACCCTATTACTGAGACTTCGCTGCCTGTCCGTCCGTCTGTCCGTCTGTCACCAAGCTGTATCTCATGAACCGTAATAGCTAGAAGGTTGAAATTTTTACAGAAGATTTATTTCGGTTGCCGCTACAACAACAAATACTAAAAACAAAATAAAACAATTATTTAAAAGGGGCTCCCATACAACAAACGTGTTTCAAAAACTACAAGGGAATTCTAGTACGATGTGAGGTCGCTTCTGATTGGTCGAGTCAAATCGAGTTGGTCATGAAATTCAAAATGGCTGCCCTATCTGTCAAATATACTAGTCTGCCTTCACTGACCAAAGAGTTTCTAATAAGTTTCAGATTTTCTTTGAATCAAAGTTGTTGTAAACCATTTTAGGGTTCCGTACCCATATGTGATAGTGGTACGGAACCCTTCGTGCGCGAGTTTCGCACTTGGCCGGGTTTTTTTTATTTATGAACGCCCAGTGCGGGCGTTAATACTTAAAATAAAAATAGTATACTATGTGCAATGAATAATTTACCTGGAATGAGCCAAAGCCTGTTGGTTCTGCGTACACGGTCCCTGGATGACCTCAGTCAGAGTGTTGAACACTTGAGACGCGACGCCGATCGCCTTGAAGAAGTTCGCTTTGCCGGCCGGGTCTATCAGTTCCTGGGAATATAAATAAATACGGTTTAGGCTGTGGGTTTATCAGTCTGTCTGTCAGGACAAAGCATAGGTACCTAAATAATTCGAGCAGTGGTAGCATACGAGCACGAAAAACATTTTGCCGATTGAGAAATATGTTTCGTCTCCTTTTCTTGTCATTTAAGGAAGAAAAATTTTTCTGTTGTAGAAATGTGCGTGCGCAACAGTAGATAAAATGAAAGAGTATATACAATACACCAAGTAGTCCACAGTACAGATGACCACGTTCACAGTAGTCGTGTTACCGGCTTGCGTCCGGAGGTAGTTACCTTGCTAGAGTAATGCCAATAGAAGTCCATGATAGACTCCTGCAGCCGCAGCAAGTAGTCCACAGTACAGATGACCACGTTCACAGTAGTCGTGTTACCGGCTTGCGTCCGGAGGTAGTTCTGCCATTCTGTAAACAAAGCATGAAATATAAGCGATTATACAATAAATAAAATTATGTCTATTGGGACAAGCACATAGCAATTACGTAGATGGGTACCAGAAATAAAAATGAAAATGGACACTTTCACAGTACATTAACAAACCAGAAAGCCGTGTGTGAACCCAAAATAGGCCGACCTTAACAAAAAGCTTTGGCCAGTAAACATACTTAGCCACAGCGCTGGTCTTCTGGCCTGAACAACTGAAAATCCTGGATGTGGCAAGTTCCTGTGTAACCCCAGCATAGGACATCACTACCAAATTTTTACCCATGGGTGTCGTAAAAGGCGACTAAGGAATCTGGGAGAGATTCAGCTGGAGGTATGGTAAATAGGTCCTACCTATGTTAAAGTGAATTCCGGGCTGTCAAGAGGGATGCAACCGGGAAAAATGTAAGGATAAAGCTGGATAGCACAAGCGGAAGACTATGATGCTATGACTCTCATTAGGGGATGCCTATATACACTACAGTGGACTAACATAGGCCGACAATGTCAATAATGATAAACGTGAACTGAAATGTTTCTTCTCTAAAAGCCCAGTGGGGTTTGGTATCACATCTTGCACAGTGCCGTCGCACTGCTGTAATATACGTGAGCATACTCCACTGAAATCCAAGTACACGACGGTACTTACCCAAGTTGTGTCCCTCACACGTGAGCTGTATGAAGCGGAACAGCGCGCATGTAAACTCCGCGTCGTGCATATTCTTCTCGCCGGCCGCGCCCTCGAGACCCACGCCCAAGCCTGGACAACAGATATATACATTCATTTATACATGTACGTTAATATTCCTAACTTGGATCGATTCTCTATAATATTCAATAGCCTCTAAAAATCGTGTTTATATGGTGGCCTTCTTATACGTCCCCTAATAATTTTGTCTTTATCGAATAAGAGGATATCTATTGGACAGTTTCAATTTAAATATTCAAACCGCTCACGGGGTTTTCCAAAGAAGTTTGTAAAAAGTTAAAGATTCTTCAGAATTTTCTTTCCATAGGGAAAAAAAACAAAAGCAACTTGAACATATATGAAGCTACAAATGATAAAATCTGGACCAGGTTTTTATGATGTAGGACACTTACCTTCAGCTTTAGTATTCCTCTCAAACGCGTCGAGATCCAGTACAGAACACGAGTTCATAAGACCAGCTATCGAAGTGAAGAACCCGACGTCTTTCTTGTCTTTCAGGTGATTTAGCATACCCTGGATGATAAAACATATCTACTAAAGGCCAAAACTAAAAAAAAGTATACACCAGGCTATTAAACGACCTCTGTAGCGCGTCGTGCGAAAGCGCGATTGCAATGCAGAAGGTTGCGGGTTCGATTCCCGCCGGGTGCAAGTATTTATGCTTAAAAAATAAATATTTGTGTCTGGTCTGGGTGTCCCTCTATGTATCATATGTATGTATTTACAAAAAAGAAAAATAAATATCTGTAGTATATCCGTTATCTAGTCACCGTAACACAAGTTTAGTCGCTTACCACGGGGCTAGATGGGGCTGTGTGTTGTTCACAGAATATATTTATTTATAGAATGTATGTATGTATTTATTAAAACCGAAAAATTAGTTTAATTACAACACAGGTCAATTTTAAAACAAAAATCACTACTAGTATTGATAAATGAGGATCCATAGAGAATAAAATTGACGGCTTATTTTCATAGGAACTGTATTTATATAGGGTGTTTCGACGAGGGGGTATTAAGCCGAAAGGGGGTTGTTCTAGAGGTCTAAGCGAACAACTTTTATTCTAGGACTTTTGAAAATTCGAAGTTTTTTTTCGAAAATTTTAAAGTTGTATCACTTAAAAATACAGCTGTTTTTGTAAAAAAAGGCAATTAATGTTTAGATAGTAGTGGTCTAAACTAAATAAAGGGCACCTTAAGGCCAATGACCTCAAACTCTAAAAAAACAGCTGATTTTCATGCAAACTTTAAACTCAAAATTTTCGAAAACGACTTCGAATTTCCAAAACTTGTAGGACAAAAGTTGTTCGCCTAGACCTCTAGGACAACCCCCTTTCGGCTTAATACCCCCTCCTCGGAGCACCGTAGTTCCTGAGAGTTTTTTAAACATATATTATCTCTTCAAATACCGAAAAACACCAAACTGATGGTACCATTCCTTTGGGACTTGGGATTAAACACCATATCCTGCAAACAATCACAAACGTTCCTATCTCCTAAAACCTAAAACTCTGTATTATTTTAGTTTTAAGCTCCGTGGGTCTGGAGCTAAAAACTAAAATATTACAGACAGTTTTAAACGCGCACTTACCATTTGTATATCGATATTGCCACCCCTTAGGATAGAAATTCCCAGCTCTAGAGTCTTCATGACCATCTCGCTGGGAAGGCCTTTAGACGCGGATATGTGTAGGAGCACCATTTCTGCAACCCCCCGGTTAGCTAGTCGCGCTTGGTGGAATAGAAGCTTTTGTTTTTCCATTTCTTGTTCCTGGGGTTAAGAATGTTTATGTAGAGTTATGGAGGGATGATTTTGGGGATGGCAATTCGGTTTTGATCCCTGCAAAAAATGATTGGCCCACAAAAGCTTTATGCAGCGATAAATGGAAGTAAGGTGGAAGGCTTTGTCCTACATTTTATATATCTACTAATCAGCAGAAAAGATGCTGAATAGAGATAAGTCAACAATCGCGAAATATTGGAGATGTTTGTAAACAAAAGTAAAGAATGTGTGAGATAATAATTGTTGAATTTAAAATAGGTGTATGAAACAAATACAAACCTAAGATACAAAAGTTATGAACAAAACATAACCCTTTCCTTCGCAGTCGGGTAACAAAATTAACACAATTTCTATATTGTTCATTTAACTACATACATACCATAAAAGTCCCCATTTTCTGCATGTAAATATTTCAAAAGATTTATAAAGAATCACTGATGGAAGGCAGAGTTTTATTATTTTACTGTGAAATGCGGAGACTTACGTGTATACTAGACTTCCCCTCGTCCTCCGCCTCAGTTTCCCCCCCTCCCCCCTCTTCCTCTTCACCACCGCCCTCTTCTTCTTCCTCTCCACATGACTTAGCGATGATGTACGCGTACGACATGTATAGTGGATCTTCCTAGAATTTTAGAAAAGAAATGCAGGTATAGAGACATCACCCTAGATATATTGTGACTTTATTGAAACCTGACGTTTTGGGAACTTTTCAGTGCCTCGTGTTCATAGGTAGTTTTATTGTAATGCAAACGGTATAAGCACCGAGTATCAAACCTACAGAGAAACAGCTTCATACAAGCCCGCGGCGTAGGTACTTCACTACATGCGCAGCTATGTGTGCGTGACCCCTCACACCGACAGTGCGCCAACGGGTTCACGTACGTGAGCCGTATTCACGTAC
Source organism: Idaea biselata (assembly GCA_958496205.1). NCBI lineage: Eukaryota > Metazoa > Arthropoda > Insecta > Lepidoptera > Geometridae > Idaea > Idaea biselata. The sequence goes on from OY292395.1 coordinate 39,355,269, forward strand.
GGCGAACCCGAGCGGAAAGCGGTGGGAAGTCACGCACATATAGCTGCGCATGTAGTAGAGTACCTACCGGCCGCGCCGCGGTCTTGTATGAAGCTGTTGCTCTGTAGGATTAATACTCGGTGGTATAAGTACAGTACTCTTCTATCACGTCGCTCTATACTATATGATAGTATACCTGTAAGGCCCCGCTGCGTTCCGTCATGGCTCCCCTACAGAATGTGGTCACCAACTGAGTGAGAGGGTCAGGTTTGCCTTCTTCTTCTATCACGTCGCTCTTTTTGAGCTCCGCGTCTTCGAATGATTGCTGAAACATAAATAAAATACTCTCTAGATACTCTTTTGCAAGTTTTGCTACAGAAAAAATAAAGAAGACCCTTGTCCTTCAGTCGGAAACAATAGGTAAATAAAAAATCTGATTAGGGCGGCCCAGTTTGTGAGTTGGCGAGTCTCCGTCTGCCATTTTACGTCCTTATTGGACATTGTTACGGCAGGCGGCATAATCACCATGGCTCGCTCAGTCCAAGATTCGGTTCTCTAATAAGGGAGAGCTACCCCGTACCAAAGTGGTACTACCAGATTGTCCAGACTGGTACCGGAGCAATGAAGCCACTCACCACTCGTTCCTCGGAAGAGGAGCTAACGACAACCTCGCTGGGGCCGGTAGAGAAGCCACCTACCACATCTCCATGTGTGGTACCGGAGCTGTTAAAGGCACGCTCACTTCCCGGCATGGGATCCACATGCCTACCATCTTGCGTTTGGGGACACGATCTGTCTATAACTGATCCCGCACGGTTGCCCTCCGGGGTGGTCGGACGGAACAGCGGACCCATCTCTTCATACCCTAGCTGGTTATAGCTTGGGACGCTATAACATATATATGTAGGCTTAGAGGAACGGGTTGCTTGGTTCGCCCAGTCCATTACCATCACATCACTATAGCCAATGTTGTTTTCATCTGTAGATTTCTTAATAGTTCTATACGATCCGGTGGTTGTCTTTGGCTGCATTTTATAGAGCAGACAGGGATTTGGTGTCCACTTCATTGTTTGTGAGTAAAACTGTTATTGAAAAGGGCCTTTACGTATTGAATTCGGGTCCACGCGCGCCTTGCAAAGATCCGGGGTTCCATAGCCCCGTGATACTGGACGCATTCCCGAAAATAACCATTTATTTAACTTGATGCGTAGATTTGGAAATCAATTTGGAATCGATTGATTGATATACCTAATTGAATAATCTACCGATATAGATACTCACAGTAAGATCTTCTATCATGACTTCTTGTCCAACATTTTCTTCTTCCAACCAAAGCTCGTAGTAGGTTCTAGCGAATATGTTGCAAGCCCGATGTCTGAATGAAACATAAGCAAATTATACAAACCATATGATTCTGAACATTACTTCTAAAATGATCTGCTATTTACCCACATTTATGAAATATTTTTATGAAAAAATGATTACAAAAATTCGTACTCGGCGGCATTTGAACCTGCAACTACTGGTAATCTGAACAATTGGTATAACTGTTTGGGATGCATCATCTCTGCATCATGTAATAATTTCTATGTAAAAAGAAAAATACAAGCCGAGTTGAACTGTAAAGTTTACTTGGTAGATGTATAAATGCTTTCTTCATTTCGACTTAGCGGGTACTAGTACTCGTGGCGAAGCGGTCTAACGCACTGGTTCGGATTACCAGTAGTCGCGTGTTCGAATCCCGCCAAGTACGATTGTTTTGGAGGAATTTTCAAAAACAGCCATATCTTTTAGACAATTTATTGCTGAATAAAATGAAAACGACTAAACCGATCGCGAAGAAATTTGGTATCTAGATAGCTGGAGGTCTAAAATAAAACATACGCTTATCCCAATATTCCCACGGGATCATGACTTTTGTGAGTACAGCTAGTAAACACATCACAATATCTCCATGCACACAACACAACATACCTACTCATTTTGTACAGATGTACAGATCTAAGGCAGGCCATGGCAGCACGTTTCCTCGCTGCACACAGCACCCGCTTCCAATTGTTACTCCGTTGTTTAGGTTTAGTTGCCTAGAGTTAGTTAATCCAAGCGGCATGCGGAGAACACACTAGTTTAAATTTTTTAATACCAAAATTAGTACATGATAATTTGCGTGGCAAAAATCATGTTCTCGAGCTCCTCTGTCGGTCTCTTCCTTCGGAAGGCACGTTAAGCATTTGGTTCTGGTGTTATCTTAGATAGCAGTCGTTAGGTCAAGTTAGAGGCCTTAGGGCGACCTGAAAACTCTAACACCAGATGAGCCTCACCACTATACGAAAAGAAGAAGAAGAAGTACATGATGGCTTATTTTAACACTTTTTTTTATAAACTAAATTCAATTTACAAAACTCACAGATTTTATAATCAGGTACCCAAATCATGGTTTATAATTAAATGACAAACAAAACAGAACAAACCGCAAGCAAAAACCACTCTTATCACAACTACTTAGGGCCCAGTTTCCAACCTTGGCAACGAATGTAGAGACGTTTGCCTAAAGCAAGCTATGACAGCCCGTTTGCGTTGTATGGACACACAGGAACGATACACGTTCTTACTCATTTGTTGGGGGTGGTCGATCTGGATGGAATTGTACGAGAAAATGAAATATAATAAGTGCATAGAAATCAGCAGACTGAAGTGGCCATGGGCAGGCCATATAGCTCGAAGGCTCGAAGCTAGAAAACTCAATGCGGCATTCTGTACCGCTTGCATTAACTCTGCAGTTGTTAAATTAATATTTTCGAGCTGCTGGGCTCGCTCATATTTAACGAAGTTACGATTTTCAAAACAAATTACATATAGAAGGCAAAGCGGTGTTGGTCTAGTTTAAAGCGGTGTTGGTCTAGTGGTAGATACCCCGGCTTTCATTCCGAGAGTCGTGGGTTCGAATCCAGGCCGACCGCGCACCAATGTCTTTTTCTTTAAGAAAAAGGTATGTGCGCTAATAACATCGCTCTAACGGTGAAGAAAAAACATCGTGAGGAAACCAACATGTCCTAGGACTCACCACGGTCCGAAGACATGGGATATTCAGTGTATTCTATGTATCATATGTATGTATTTACAAAAAAAAAAGTATAATATGTAGTATATCCGTTGTCTAGTACCCATAGTACAAGCCTAGTGCTTAGTTTGGGGTTAGATTGCGCTGTGTGTAACGTCGTGCAATATTTATTTATTTATTTAATTATTTAATAAAACGAAAGATTTTTTTTTATTTAGCCTAGTGCTGCCATTTGTGGCTGGCCAGTGGTATTATTCAAAGAAATGATGTATAATTTTACCTCTCTTCCTAACCTATCCTATTTTTTTTTTGCTAAACTAGGTATATTTTTGCGCGTTTCCTCCTTGTTGTAAATAATGAAAATAAGTAAGCAAACCATCTCAAAACCGAATAATTCATGAAAAAAACCGGCTTGATAATGATAATAAACACGACATTGGCAGATGTGCGAAGCCACAAGACTTCGTGGTTCGACGCCATGAACAAAAAAATCTGACTGTTGGCGCACTGATATAAAATAAGAATTTAATGCATCAATGGACTTGCGGTATAAAAAATATGAATATTTCAAAAACTCTTTCCATGTTAGTGGACAAATAGTATATTATGCAACTAGTGAATAAAAGACGGATTTAGTGCGAGGGCCGTAGATGAATCACGAGCAAGTGAAGGATTCTAACGACTGAATCACTACCGTAGGGAGTGATTCATGATGATTGAATCACGAGCGTAGCGAGGGATTCAAGTGTTAGAATCCTGAGCGACGCCAGTGGTTCATGGCCGTCAATGTAAATCCGTACTTTATTCAAGAGTTGCATACTATACTTTATACCATGACTACGAGAAAAAAAACCGGTCAAGTGCGAGTCGGACTCCCATCTCGTACGAAGGTTTCCGTACCACTATCACAATTGGGTACGGAACCCTGAAATGAACACTGGACCGGCAACCAATCCGTGAACGCAACGCAAACATTAAAATTTATTTTACCACTGGCGCCCATCTCACTTCATCACTAGAAAAAGTAAAAAGTGATAGTGGTAAAAATACATCGCGGTATCGTTGCGTTTTAATGTCAAAATTACGTTTTTTGAATGGTCCTTAAATGATGTTATTATCTATTTGTTGTTATAGCGGCTAAAGAAATACATCTACTGTGAATATTTCAACTGTCTAGCTATCACAGTTTATGAGATATAGCCTGGTGACAGACGGACAGACAGACAGCGAAGTCTCAGTAAAAGTGTTCCGTTTTTATCCTTTGGGTACGGAAACCTAAAAAGAATTTGTATGTCGAGTATTCTTAGCGCAAGGAGTTTGTATCAAGTTTTTTTTTCGCGCAAGGAGGTTGCATTTAGATGGACGACGAGCAAACTGTGTTCTAAATTCAAAATTCAAACAGCGTGAGTAAAAGTCGTTTTTATTCACTGTTTAGCGGGAATAAAATAAGCTTTTAAGAGTGGGAATGGTATAAATGCACTTTTGCACTCTTTCTAATGACAAAAAGAATCTTTCCGAGGTAGTGAGGTGAAATAATCTTGGGAGTAATAAAATATATTCGAAACCTTTGGCGGGCGAGTCTGTCTCTAGTAAGAAATGTACAAGAAACTCACCATATGCAATCCGAACAACACCTTGCTCATGGCAACGATCCTCTCCACCGTGTCATCGATGATCTTGGCCTTGTTCTCTGCAGTCTCCACGGTGATGTTGGCCTTGCTCTTGGAGCCGAGCTTGCTGTAGAGGTAGTGCTGCCACGACATCTCGTCCGCCGGGTCGATCTTGTCCGGGAGAGTTAGTTGCGTCTTCGCGAACTCGGCCACGTCTTGTTCGGACATTTTCTGAAGAAAACAAAACAGTCCATTTAAGACGTTCCAGTATATAATGGTAGGTACACTTCAACAAATAAGATATTTTAAGGAACGAGTTGTCTTATTATTTGTGAAATTACCATTACCTTTGATCGCGCGAATGTGGCTTTTTTGAAGAACCTCTTTGTTGAAACTCTTAAGAGCTTCAAATCTATTAAAACGTCTTTACTTTTAAAGACCTATCTTTACACACTGAACCCGTTTTCTACTCTGGCTCTCTAAAGTCTACTTATTGTGTCTCTTTAAGAGACCTTTAAGAACCTATGTTTACAATGCTGAACCCGTTATATACTCGTATTATAGTTTTCTAAAGTCTACTTTTGTTGTCATTTATTGTGTCTCTTAGAAACCCCAGCTCCATTAAGAGGCTGTTACCTTCAAGAACTAATCTACCTAATGTGTCTTTTAAGAGGCCCAGCTCTGTTAAGAGGCCTTTACCTTCAAGAACCTATCTACTTAATGTGGCTCTTAAGAGCCCCAGCTCTACAAAGAAGCCGTTACCTTCAAGAACCTGTCCTTGCAATGCTGCACCAGCTCCTGCTCCCTGCCGGCGAAGAGGTTCAGCCCGACCGGCAACAGGCGCTTGAGACAGGCCACCATCAGCGACGCTTGCACCTCCTTGTCTTTGTCGCGCTTCTTGTCTCGGTGCTTCTTCTTTTTCTGTGAGGTGAAAAGTGAAGAGTGAGATAAAGTGGTTGTATTTGTAAGTAAATAGTAGGTTTATAAAGCCTTATCTAATCATTGAAAGAAAAATACTAAAAAATATACAGGAAATTTCATGTTTGGTCTGAACTTACCAAACAAAAATACAAAACGGTTAAGCGTGTACCTTTTAATTTTAGTTTTTATCTAGGTATAGGTGTACTAATAGGTGTAGTATAAAAAGATAAAGTTATCAGCATTACATTTATAGCTAAATCTGCAGATTGATCTGCGCCTTAAGAAAATCATTAAACAGCGCAGTTCAAATCAGCATAAAAACTGGGCTGCTTAACACCCGTATTTATAGATGAACTTGAGTGATTACTTTGGCTAAGCAATGCCCTGTCTCGCTCTTATCAGTAATTTTTAATGTCAACGAAAATGAGACAGACACATTACTTAGACAAGTAATTACTTAGAATCGACTATAAATACGAGTGTAGGTTCTTAAGTAATTGCTTAGTAAAGGAGAATTACCATACCTTGCCACCTGCCTGAGGCGTTCCATCGGTGACCGCGGTGACTCTTCTAGTTGCTGTTGGCATTATCAGCACCTAATAACATTAATAGAAATGCATCAATATTCTGTACAGAACAACTGCAACAAAAAATAAATATAGAAGGTAAATATCGCCCGTTAAATTGTCATATTGTAGGGCGCTGGCCTCCCCTTAGAGACGAAAGGTAGTAAGACGCCACGGGATCCTACTTCGGATTGGCGATTATCCCATGCCTTCGGACCCTGGTGAGTCCTAGGACATGTCGGTTTCCTCACGATGTTTATATAGATGGATGAATGTTCTACTTTTACTTTTACTGTGTGTTTCCGCTACTAGCCCTATAACTGGGCCTTTTTGCGTGACTTTAAGCCGTAGGTTTCCTCACGATGTTTTCCTTCACCGTAAGAGCGATGTTAATACCGTACTTAATTTTTCTTAAAGAAAAAGACATTGGTGCACGGTCGGCCAGGATTCGAAACCACGACCTTCGGAATGAAAGTCGCGGTATCTACCACTAGACTAACACCGCAATAAAATCTGTTGAAAATAACTCACCATATTGTCAATTTCGTTGGCTGATATAAAGTTCTGTTCTTCCTTCAAGAAGTACTGACTCTTTGACCAAATGTTGAAGATCTCTGCCACGTGGTTGTACAGCTCTTCGGCCTCTGTTTGTAACGAAAATAAATGTAAGTATGTTGTAAATAGGCACGTGCGATATGTTGGCCAGTACAGTCATTGAACACGTTAGAATTGCAGTCTTGTTATGTCTGTTTCTCACGATAAAAAACGGCCAAATGCGAGTCTGACTCGCGTACGAAGGGTTACGTCCACTATTACAATTGGGAACCCTAAAATGAATACTGAAACGGCGGGAATCGAACCCGGAACCTTCTAAAGGCCGTCAAATAATACCGCGTACTTATACAGGATGTTTCGACGAGGGGGTATTAAGCCGAAAGTGGGTTGTTCTAGAGGTCTAGGCGAACTACTTTTATTCTACGACTTTTGGAAATTCGAACTTTTTTTTCGAAAATTTTAAAGTTGTATCACTAAAAGAAACAGCTGTTTTTGTAAAAATAATGCAATTAATGTTTAGATTGTAGTGCTCCAAATTAAATAAAAGGGCACCTTAAGGCCAATGACCTCAAACTCTAAAAAACAGCTGATTTTCATGCAAATTTTAAACTCAAAATTTTCGATAACTACTTCGAATTTCCAAAACTTGTAGAACAAAAGTTGTTCGCCTAGACCTCTAGAATAACCCCCTTTCGGATTAATACCCCCTCCTCGGAGCATCCTGTATAATTGAGCAGTTTCTTAATTTAAAAAAAGTATTGCCATTTTAAGATGTGCTTACTTATTTAAGTAGAACTCAGATTTTGAGTACCGTTTCTGTATTCGGCCGTAGTATACGTACCAGTGACATTATTCCTCAACCAATGGTTCCTCTGCAGGTCCACGTATTTGATGAGCAGCGGGCAGAAGGAGTAGATGTCTCGCACCAGCAGCTGCCAGTCCTCTTGCCGTTAGTATACGTACCAGTGACATTATTCCTCATCCAATGGTTCCTCTGCAGGTCCACGTATTTGATGAGCAGCGGGTAGAAGGAGTAGATGTCTCGCACCAGCAGCTGCCAGTCCTCTTGCCGTTAGTATACGTACCAGTGACATTATTCCTCATCCAATGGTTCCTCTGCAGGTCCACGTATTTGATGAGCAGCGGGTAGAAGGAGTAGATGTCTCGCACCAGCAGCTGCCAGTCCTCTTGCCGTTAGTATACGTACCAGTGACATTATTCCTCATCCAATGGTTCCTCTGCAGGTCCACGTATTTGATGAGCAGCGGGTAGAAGGAGTAGATGTCTCGCACCAGCAGCTGCCAGTCCTCTTGCCGTTAGTATACGTACCAGTGACATTATTCCTCATCCAATGGTTCCTCTGCAGGTCCACGTATTTGATGAGCAGCGGGTAGAAGGAGTAGATGTCTCGCACCAGCAGCTGCCAGTCCTCTTGCCGTTAGTATACGTACCAGTGACATTATTCCTCATCCAATGGTTCCTCTGCAGGTCCACGTATTTGATGAGCAGCGGGCAGAAGGAGTAGATGTCTCGCACCAGCAGCTGCCAGTCCTCTTGCCGTTAGTATACGTACCAGTGACATTATTCCTCATCCAATGGTTCCTCTGCAGGTCCACGTATTTGATGAGCAGCGGGTAGAAGGAGTAGATGTCTCGCACCAGCAGCTGCCAGTCCTCTTGTATCTGAGACTCCACTTGAGACGTGTCGTCGGTCGACGACTGAAACATTCAAAATACGCGACTTCATTTGAAAAACGTTTCTAACACTACAAATATTATTAAATAACGGGGTATTAACCATTTTTTTCAATTTGTTTTCTAACGGAGCTCGATATTATATGATACTAGCAGAGTCCTGTGGTTTCACCCGCGTAAGTCCCGAACCCGTGGGAATATTGGGATCAAAAGTAGCATATGTTTCTCAGGGGGAATGTATTTCTAATGGTGAAAGAATTTTTGAAATCGGTCCGAAATATCGAGCTCCGTTAGAAAACAAATAAAGACATGGTAAATATCCCGTTATTTAATGATATTTGTAATGAAAACAACTATGTAAGTTTAAAATCGTATTATATTGTTTCTCACACTATTCTAAATTTCACCAACGTTTAAGAAATGTGATTTTATTGGCTTCAAAATATATGTCTTGTGGCAGTTTAACGCGGTGCGACGGAAGTATTAAGTCCAGTCTCAGGTTCGGATCTTGCCGAGACCGGAATTCAAGGATAAATAAAATCACGTTTTATATATGGGAGATAAATCCTACTAATATTATAAATGTGAAAGTTTGTATGGATGTTTGTTACTCTTTCACGCAAAAACTACTGAACCGATTGCGATGAAACTAGGAATATAGATAGCTGGACACCTAGAATGACACATAGGCTACTTTTTATCCCGTAAGTCCCGCGGGATCGGGACTTACGCGGGTGAAACCGTGGGGCGCAGCTAGTTTTATAATATTATTATAGCGGCTAGGTACAGAAATACATCTTCTGTGAAAATTTTAACTATCTATTACTAACTTCAAAACTATCACGGTTCATAAGACACAGCCTGGTGACAGACAAACAGACAGGCAGCGGAGTCACATGCCATAATATGGTCCCGTTTTTACCCTTTGAGTACGTACACACAAACACACGGACAAGGATCTCTTATGGGTTCATTTTTTTACCTTTTGAGGTACGGAATCCTAAAAAGCTTACCTTAATAAATCCTCTCAAACTCTCCTCCTTGTGGAACATATTATCAGTCCTTTTCCTCACTCTCTCCGCCAGAGGCAAGAACGATTCTCTAAGCAATTCCTCGGAACTATTGATGATGATTTGTTGAGTGTATGTCGCTATCCGGGTCATCCAGGGGGCGCTCTCGTTGCCAATGTTCTTTTTGATGAGCTTTAGCACGTTTTTGAGCAGTTGATTCATGTGGTCCGCTGTTACCATTGTTACGTGGTTTCTGGAAAGTTGATACATAATAAATATTGCAAGATGATGTAATTAACACCTAGGCCTGAACTAAGCTACTAGGCTTGTACTATGGGTATGGGACAAAGGATATACTTAAAATACTTTTTTATTATAAACTTAGTAAAATACACCCTTACCAAAAAAAAACTTATTTCGATTAGATAGTAAGATGTAATTTACCTATAGACTGGTGCAGCCACTAAGAAATATGGGTCAGATCTTGGTCCACTGACGTTTACCAATCTTTTTGATGAGCACGCTACTTCTTAGACCATCACTTATCACGAGGTGAGATAGTAGTCAAATCAAACGCTTATCTTTCTATCTATATAAATCCAAAAAATCCAGTTTTTGGATTACAAACATCTGCGTCCTCAGAACATTTCAGATTCCCTGCACAAATAGGGATAAAATAACAAACTCAGATCTTCGTTTGCGCGATTCAGGATTTCGCATCTCTAACCCTTTTTAAAACTCACTCACCCAGCCGTAGGAGTGACGTTATCCGGTCCCTGCGCCCACCAAAACGGTAGATAAGAACAGAGGAGAGGCAGAACTACGTCGATAATGTGTGGCGCTTCGACGTATGTCTTGTCGGATTCCACGAACTGGTCCACTTCGCTCAGGATGGTTTCCAGTGTCGGCATTGATTGTTCCATTTTCGCCATTATATCTGTAGGTTTAGGGTTGAAATTAGAATATAATTATGACCTATATATAAGGGACTAGCAGCGGTTTCGCCCGCGTAAGTCCCGATCCCGCGGGAATATCCGGATAAAAAGTCTATGTGTTATTCTAGGTCTCCAGCTATTTATGTTCCAAGTTTCATCGCTATCGGTTCAGTAGTTTTTGCGTGAAGGAGTAACAAAGTAACATGCATACGGATATAAGTACATACATACTTGCAAACTTTCGCGTTTATAATATTAGTACGATAGGAAGTAGGACTAGTAGGGTTCTATTCTATTTTTATTTTAAGTACTTAAGCCTACGCACAGCTTTCATTGAAATATTTTTTAAGGAAAAATACTTCCGCAAAAACACAACGCACGATAGACGCAGGGCGGTATTCGAACCAACAAAGCATCTTTACTCAAGCCGGGAGTACTGACTTTATCAATTAGTCTACCGGTGTCGGTGACTCATACGTTGGAATTTTGAGGAAGTATCTCCCATCTAACACAACTTCGGCATGTTTGCGGCACCCCGATGGCATTGAATTACACCAATGATCGCATCCTAGTTTGTTAAATTAATTAACGCATTTTACTTAATTTGCAGATAGCTGAAGATCTGGAGTAATACATAAGCTACTTTTTATCCTGATATTCCATCTGGATCGAGACATATGCAGGACTTTTACGAATAGGACGTCTTACCTTGCGCTTCCAACGAATGATCAGCAATCCTATTGAGGAGCGAGAACTGGTTGTGTTTGTTAAGATGAGGTTCTAAGAACGCCACGGGGAAGGTGGAGCTGAAGGCACCCAGGCATGAACCCTGGGGGAAGAAGTATACAAGTTACTACAAATTTTTCATAGAATTCGCACGTAAATGTACTGCGCGAATTTGCCCCTTCCACGTCAGTACTTTTTAATATGTTTGCCGGCACCTGAACTGTTGTTCATTTTCTTAGATTACGCTTTGTATGTCCGCTTGGTGTGGCTTCCCTTTGAATTCATTTTAGAAGGACGTAGAAGGAGCAGGGGGAATCCGCAATAAAACGGACACTATCGAAAATATTTTATGTTTTTTTGGTGTTGGCATCATTGATGACCATAGACCTGTGGGCCTATGACCATAAACCCTTGTCTATGGTCATCAATGGTGCCAACACCCAAAACACCTAAAATATTTTCGATCAAAAACTTGAGATATTGATAGCGTCCGTTCCAAAACACGTCCGTTTTGTTGCGGATTCCCCCTACACATGATATCTTACCAGAGCAGGCTTGTTCCTTTCGATCTCAGTTTTGAGGTACTTCCTCTCGTGCGTAAGAGTCGCGTCCGTGCCCAGAGAATACAGTGAGCCCAACATTTTGTACGACGCCACTTGGATTTCGTCCACTGAAACAAGGAATATATTGTGAAACTGGCTGTGTCCCGCGGGTTCACGCGGTTTCCGTGGCGCGTGTTGACTGTACCTACCTACTTAAAGAAGTCCTAGTAAGTCTATACCTACCGACCTATAAGAAAGTCGTGTTATTTACACTATTTATAACTCATGAACGGCTGAACCGATTTGGCAAAAAATTGGTGGGGAGGTAGCATAGATTTTTTATTAGAGATTAGTAGTAGGTAGGGTAGGGTAGCAGTAGGGTAGGGTAGTAGTGTAGGGTAGGGTGATAGTAGTTTTTTTTATTTAACGGGCAAGACAACGTCTGTCGGGTCAGCTAGTATACTTACTATATTTTTAGGACAGTAGATCATGTTTCATGTCATGACTTATGCATGACGTACAAGGAAAAATACGCAATACCTACATACGTACCTAATACTGTACGTATGATTTATTTTTATATAAGTAAATCAAGCATACATAGGTATTGAAACATATATAAATCTCGATACGATCCATAAAATGTTATCGGTCGAAGACGCGATGTGAACGTTTGAAATGCGGCTACTGTGTGTTTTTATACTAGGCCTCTCTCTTGTGAATTTAAAACAGGTGAGATTAATGATAAAAACTTAGATTAGATACCCAGATACCCAGATGGTGGGTATTCAAACAAAGACGTTCGAATTTTGATACATCTTTTCTAAAGGTGTGTGAGTAATTTCCCGAACAGTTAGACTTTGGAACTGGTGAAGCTTGTCCGTCAGAGTAGTTTTAAAGATCTAAGCATACATAGAGATAGACAGCGGGAAGCGTCTTTTTATACTATACTCTATTTCAGAAACTCAGATCAAAAATGTTAACAAAGAACTGTCAAATTTAAAGGAAAAAAAGTAAATAGAGAGCTGTCATTTTCAAATAAATGTACCTATGGGATTTTAGTTTACATTTTTAATCTAAGTTTCTAAGTTTCATATTTTCAAAAAGCTAAGTTTCTGAAATAGGGTATATGTAATCAGTATGTATATAGTAATGTTACAGTGTATTTAATGTACCTAATAATTAAATTAAGATTGTTTTTTTATAACAATATTAATTATTGCAGGTTCCTGGGCAACCATATGAAGAGTTGACTGATTGGAAGCAAAATGCTTTTATAAATCGCGAACAGTTTAAAACAGATGTACTGAGGTCAGCTTACAGTGATGCATGTCTTAAAGTGGTCATCAAGAAGTGTTTTAAGGTAGGAAAGAATACGAACAGCATTATAATCATAAGTATGCAGAAGATCGTGCGAAGTGGAGACGTAAAGGTAGGAAAGCGGACCCCGGGCTCTCGAGAGAGATGCAACCGGGAACAACGCTCGGATGATGATGACTATAATCATATATATAAATTAAATTAAATGAGGGAGGGATATTATCAAAGTAATTTAGTAATTATTCTAAGGCGGAACAAGACATCGCGAGGCATGCGTCGCGAATGGTTCGTCATGTATGCCTCAATCTGAAGCATGCGTGATTACATTTATGCATTCGTTCCACACGACACATGCTCAAGCTGAGCACGCAAACAACCACGCCCAGGGTTCGTCAGTAGAACAATAGAAAAACATCCGTCCGTCCACACGGAGGGCACGGCTCGCACTGTGGCTGCGTTCGCAACGATCGTATGACGCTAATGCTCACTGTGAGCACACACGTCCACACACCCCGAGGCATGCGCGGTGAACCATTCGCAACACACGCCTCGCGATGTCTGGTTCCGCCTCTAAAAGGATATTTTACTTTTTAGGCAACTAAAAAGGTATTGAAAAGAGTATGCAACCATTTCGTGTGTAAGAAGGACTTCAAATCCACATACAGAACTTATGAGATACGCGGATGCATTCAATTATTTGAAGGAGATAAAAAGCCTGACGATGCTTCAGGTGAGTATTTAAACGAAGATTTTAGTTACAGTAAGATATAGGCGTATGTTTTAAGGTATACTTAAGAGAAGATAAAACTTAGCCTTAAATTAAATTAAATATTTTTGATAAAAGAAGACTTCGATGAAATCACAGTATGAAAATAAGGCAAGTGAGTGCCTTGTAGGGCCACGAGCAATCTTCTATCTATTACTATTATAAAGCGGAAGAGTTTGTTTGTTTGTTTGAACGCGCTAATCTCAGGAACCACTGGTCCGATTTGAAAAATTCTTTCGGTGTTGGATAGTCCATTTATTGAGAAAGGCTATAGGTTACTTTTGATCTCTATATTCCCACGGGATCGGGACTTATGCGGGTGAAAGCGCGGGGATCTGCTAGTCTTCTATATTATTATAAAGCGGAAGAGTTTGTTTGTTTGAACGCGCTAATCTCAGGAACCACTGGCCCGATTTGAAAAATTCTTTCAGTATTGGATAGTCCATTTATTGAGGAAGGCTACTTTTGATCCCGATATTCCCACAGGATCGGGACTAGCATTTTAAAGCTCTACATTTCGAAAACACTAAAATAAAAATAGGTTTTAAAAACCCACAATGATTTAATAAGAGCTATTTAGTGCACACGTAGGGGTAAGCAAGGAAAAAAAACATCCCCCATTTACATCCCACGTGTACGTGAACAATGTTTTTTTTTTATTGTACTATTTTCTCAGCGTGCTCAATATGTATACCTACTTATGCAAAGTTACAGCTTCGTAGTACTAAGCGTCTCTGAGCTAAGCTGCGGACAGACAGACAAACAGACGGACATGACGAAACCATAAGGGTTTCTTGTTGACTACGAAACCCTAAAAAATGGATCGAGAAGTATAGTTGATTACGAAGCAAATAATATATTATTTTTTTTTGCAAGCTGAATCAAGCGATGGTTATGTCGCAAGCTGTTACTCAGTCAGGAAATTAAGAACGAATAGATTGAATATCGAAGAAAGAGAGAAGGTAAATAACGTATTTAATTGTACTAATCCTTATGTATATTAATAAATTGAAATATAACTATAGCATTTATATTTCTAGCCCATATCAAAAAGAAACGACACAAGCATATTAGTAGGACCTACAATTGAGGATGCAAACACAAATATACTAAGAGATCGCTTGGAGATGGCCTGTCGTAAAATATCCACCAGCAAATGTATTAAAGCTTGCAAATTCGCTTATACACACGCTTGTGAGGATTCGAGATGCAATAAAGATAAAAAACGGCTATTTAAGAAAGAATGCAAAAATCAATGCCAAGTATCTTTCAAAGACGCGGCGAGTTCGAAAAGTGGTTCAAGTAGTAGTAGCGGTAGTAGTTCGAAGGGTAGTAGTAGCTCGAAGAGCAAGTCTTCAGAGGAAAGTGGTAGTGGATGGTGATTTCGTTGATAATACTAAAATATTATAATATTGATAGCTACATTTTCACGGGTCCTAATCGCGTATTATTATTTATTTTCTTCCCTCGACGTTGCTCCCCTCGCGACCAAGACCATTGTAACATTTGTAACATGGTTAAACCTTGAGGTAAGAAAATAAACAATAATACGCGATTTAGACGCGGAAAATGTAACTATGTTAACAAATCGTGTGAATTTAAAAAGTTTTTAATAATATTGATGCTATTTTATTCAATATAGGTACTTTTCGTTTATTTTTTGAGAAAAATAGTACAAAATTCAAAACTAATATTTAGGAATGGTAAATCACATCAACCTAGGAATGTGTTTTTATTTTAAATAGTAGGTATGTCAAAAATTGAAACGTTTTTATAACAACCGATTTATGTTTTAATATCAATAAAACTTGGGATTCATAATATTTGTTATACTGTTCACCTGAACCGATATGAAAGCTTCAAATGTGGCTTTACAGTGGCATTTTCTTATTGTTACTATACATTGTTAACTGTATGCAGGTGCAGGTTAGTTTCATGTATTTTATATTTTAAGCATATTCCAAAAAAATACATAATTTTAATTTTTAATGAGTTGCCTTCACAGGACAATGAACAGGTTCAATATAAAGATGAAAAGGATTCGGAGCTAGAATTTACGGACGTTATTAAAAACATAACGAGGGTCAATAAAGGTTTACAAGAATTAATAAGCAATTATAACCAGTTGAAAAAATTGTACCAATCAAATGCGAACAGCGAAACAGAAGCGAGTGATGCCGAAATCGATGAAATATATAAAGCAAAAGATACGGAATCAACGAAGAAACCGAAGGAATTCCCAGCAACGCAGATGTTCTGGTCTGGGGACGAAGAAGCTAATGTTAACGATAAAACTCATAAAGGTGAAACAAAAGTTCAGCCAGACAAAAAAGTCGAGGAAAAAGACATAATGATAAAGGCAGAAGAAAGTTCAGGCACGGATCAAAGTACTGTAGAGAGACCAGATATATCATCTAGTGAAAGTGAAAATGAGAATTCTAAATCAATTCAGATTGAGCCGGTATCCGAAAAAAGCCCCACGATCATATACATAGCCCCAAAAGAGACGATTGAAGTCATACCCAAAAAATCAATAACTGTAAAAACTAGCAAAAAGCCACATGTAATAAAAGTTAAGGGAAACCAGTCAGAGGGGTTCTCAAAACAACATCTTATATGGAATGAAATCCTAAACAATAAACCAATCATACTGCAGCATTCTCATATAAACTACAAGAACCGGGCTCGCAAGGAAATAAAAGCTAATTTGAGGAGTATAGATACAGAAATAAGTAACGTTAACAGTACTACTAATCAAAGCAAAGTAATTATCAATGAATTAGTAATCATTCTCACTGTAAATATTAAAAACGTGAATATTAGTAAGTTAGTTGTCCAAATTTCATGTCCCTAGGCAGGCATGTTCCCTAGGTAGGCGGTTTGGGCTCTGTGTCGATATATATTTCAGTCATTTCTGCATCTGCGTATCTATTCGATGGGTAATTTGCGTGAAATATAATATAAACCAACCTAAATGTTGTATTGAACTACGCCTATTACTCGCTTTATAGCTCCGTGGTAGAGAAACCATACTTATGAAGGTGAAATTTCAGATCTTTAAAGACGTGGATCCATTAGTAAACTACGACCAGATTGAAGAGGAAATTGTTATTAAAAAAGAGCAATTCAAAACCGATATTTTAAGAACAGCTTATGGTGATGCGTGTCTTAAATTAGTTGTTACAAAATGTAAGAGGGTGAGTACGCGAATCCTGTTAATAATCTTAATGCAAAAGCTTGTGTGTAAGTTAGTAAGTTAGGGATGGTTGCCACACCTTCACACCTTGAAAATCAACTATGTAATCTATGAAAGATGGCTGCTGAGGTACGCGCGCGCGCCACTTTGAGTGTGTGACATGGAATAGGTAATGCGCGTCTATCTATTTTGCTTGTAGTCACAATTTTTCAACTCGATCTAGACATACGCCATTTTTTTTCACCTTAGGGGCATGGTCACGGCCCGGCAGACATAGGTTTTAGGGCACAAACATATTTGCTCTAATGTCTTCATCCAGGAAGGAAACAATCGACTACATTTGTATAGAGAACGAGTAGGTAGACTTTCTACTTAAAGTTAAGGCACAGTATCTTTTAACAACAATAAATGTTTTACTTTAAACGTTTAAGGCATGTGTAGCAGCAAAAAAAGCCTATTGCCATAAACACAATTGCAAGAATCACTTCAAACGTTACTACATATCGGCGTCTGACAGTGCCTGTCGGAGGGAGTTCAGAGGTGACGGTGAAACCTCGGCCGAGTCAGATACCGACCTACACTATCGAGGGGAACAAAAACCAACACGCTATCAAGGGAAAAAGGCATCAATACAAACAACAGAATCTCCAGATACTGGTATATATAATGTCCTTAGTAGTAAACGCGACATGGGAAACCCAGGCTTTGGCAACTGAGAAACAGGAAAATGATGTTAAAACAAAACTAAGATTTGTCGCCATTTGAAAATGTTATAGCATCTTTTAACAGGGTGTAGATTTTTGAACCCGGTTAAACCAACTTCATATGCAGGGTGCATTAGGCTTTCCTCAATTTCAACCAATATGATTCTAATGGCTCAGTCAGTCCCACCTCAATAAAAGACGTCAATATCAGCGCTGTGAAATGGACATCAGCATTTATAACTGAATGGTTGAACACGGGTAGGTTGAAAGTGAATGACCATTGACCAATAATTCACCATAGGTCTGAAGGTGGCTTTAACTCTTAAGTATAAGCCCCGCAAGTTGATATTGCGATTGGCAGCCATCTTGGTGACGTAGTCGACGTGCCCCGTCGGTACCGTTCGCAAGGTAAATAATATAATTTATAATTATTTACCACATAACCCAGACATTAAAAAGAAATATTTACACATCAATAATATTATTATTATGTACTTATGGGTGTGATCATTGTTTTTTTATAAATATACCTAAACATAAACAGCCGTCTCGCTACTACAAATAAACCCATAACCCTAGTTTATTTACTTTTTATTACAAATTTTTTGCTATCCGTACTTTTGTGCAACGGATGACGTCACGCAGCTGTTATTGTGACAAGGTTCCATCGCAATATCAACTTGCGGGGCTTATACTTTGCCTTACTAATTACTAATCTTACTAACTACTATTACCGTACTAAGATGTTTTTTTTTATTTAGAAGGCGGTTTCGTAGATCTAACGAGAGGTGGATATTTATCCGGTGCCTGTTTGTCTTCTGCTCAAGGTTCAGACAAACGATCAAAGGTACTACTTTTTAACAAGCATGTACACACTTTAGGCTTAACAGACAGCCCGCTAAGCAAAACCTGCGTGGAAATACAGGACACGGCCGCGCATGTTCTTTTGGAATGTCTAAGGACCTAATTTGAGAAGGATTTTTGCGGAAAAACGAGCCCGTAAACAGTTCGAATTACAATTACCACGTTTAATAGCTTTTTGGCATTGAAATGTAAATCGGTATTGGCCTATTGTAAGCCTATTTCCTACGACGTGGACGACGGTTCAAGTTGGTCCCGTACGTGAGATTTAGCCATTGTTGTTCTGTCTCAAAGGTAATGTGACTTCCGAGTGGCCCTAATGGAGCAACTATCTCTCTCATTTATCTCTCTTCGGCCGCGGCTTGTCTCTATCCATTGGACTGTCATATTTGCAAGCGGATTCATCTGTCATCCGATATTTAGTCTAATGCAGCCAGTAAGGAAGACGAGTTTAACCTTGTTCCATTATCATCTTGATACCTTCGAGACCAACAGGTACAAGCAAGCCACGCCTAAAACTAAACATGGTCACTTGCCATCTGGTGGCGCCAACACCGATAAATTAAAAATTCTTTTTCAACAGACTTTAAAAAAGTAGGTTCTCAATTCGGTTGTGGCTATTTATCACGTTTCAGCATACGTCCCACCAAAACGAAGGCCATGTGTCTTTAAAAACAAATCCAGACATGGCATTTAACATCCTTCGAGACAAATACGAGGATGCTTGCAAGAAAGTATCCGTTGGCAAATGCAGGAAAGCTTGTAACTATGCGTTCGAGAAAGCTTGCGAAGGTAATCTGAATTTTTGGATTTATAGGATAATATAGTTAAGGCATGTTTTAGGTGAGCTAGGTTGAATAAACTCTCAAGGTAGCCTTACGTCTTAATCTTCTATATCGTATAGTTTTGTAGCTCACGTAGGATTCGACTTTACAGGTCGCTCTAAGGCCTCTAAATTTGATCTACCTACAGCTGTCAGCGATAACAACCAGGACTACTTAGAAATATTTTATTGGAACAATACTTCTGCAAAAACACAACGCATGATCGACGGAGAGCGGGATTCGAACCAACAACGCATCTTTACTCAATCCGGGAGCACTGACTTGACCAATTTGTCTACCTGCGTCGGTAACTCATACGTTGAATCCAAGCATCCGTATTGTTCCATATAACACAATTTAGGCATGTGTGGCCCTTGGTCCCACCTTATACATGTTTGCGGCAAATGAAATTGTTTTAAAATATTTTTAGGTGACTGTAACTCAGAAAAGAAGAGACACGCCAAAAAGGCCTGCAGGAGCGAATGCAAATCTGCGTATAAGCTTCGGCATGACGATAGCGATTCGGATTCATATAGTGACCTTGATATTGATAAGTCATGGTAGGAGTTATGAATAAAATATAATACTGACATATTTTTATGTTTGATTTTTAACCACGTGGTTATTTCTCCCACTTCTAAGCGATGTTCCTGGTCGTGTCACTCTCGGAGCCCTATTTTTTGGTGTTTTCCCAGGTCGTCTTATGACCTTGTTATTATTTTTATTGATCGGAGTGGGCTCTTAATAAGATGCTGCATCAACCGGCTATGGTCTATTGTGGCAACCCTTTATAGTTAACTAGCAGACGGTTTTACCTGCGTAAGTCTTGATCTCGCAGGATTTACGGGATCAAAAGTAGCATAATATGTCCTTCTCCAACGTCCTATCTATCTCTATACTAAAATTCATCAATATCGGTTCAGCGGTTTAGGCGTGAAAGCGTAACAGGCAGACAGAGTTACTTTCGCATTTATAATATTAGTAAGATTTTATGTTGTCTGTAGGCTCAGCTAATATATCGTTATACTTACACAAGAGATCAGCTCCATATTCACAGTTGGCGAGATGGTCGAATTTAGAAGTCAGTATGGGAAGTAAGACGCTATTCACGTAGGCTAGCGACGTCGAGGTCTTCAGGTGAGTTCCTCGGAGGTGCGAGTATTTACCCTGCGAATAATACGACACTTTTTATCCCCCGATGGAAAAAGAGGTGTTAACAATACGCCACTTTTTACCCCTGATGGAAAAAGAGGAGTGTTAATAATACGCCACTTTTAAGCCGCAATGGAAAGAGGGATGTGTTAACAATACGCCACTTTTACCCCCAGATGGAAAAAGTGGAGTGTTAACAATAAGCTACTTTTTAACCCCAAATGGAAAAAGAGGGGTGTTAACAATAAGCTACTTTTTAACCCCCGATGGAAAAAGAGGGGTCTTAACAATACGCCACTATTGACCCCCGATGGAAAAAGAGGGGTCTTAACAATAGGCCACTTTTGACCTCCGATGGAAAAAGAGGGGTCTTAACAATACGCCACTTTTGACCCCCGATGGAAAAAGAGGGGTGTCCTAGGTCATATCCCTTTACTAAGACCTGGTTTCTGAAGACCTGGAATACCTAAAAGGAGGTTCTTACGTCTTGCAAGTTGAGTATAGTATGTCCCAGGTCATCGGCAACATTATTGAAGAAGGTCAACATTGATGTCCTGATGAATTCAGGGCAGTTCTTGACCAGAGACTTCGCGTCGATTCCTTTGACCAACACCTGGAGGCATCGCACTGTAATCCGGACATCGGGACCGAAGGCTGCCAAACTGAAATATACAAATGTAGTTTTGAGGTTTCGTAATTTTAGGGTTCCGTACCCAAAGATTGGACTCCTTTAGTAAGACACCACTGTGCGGCTGTCTGTCAAATAGTGTCACTTGGGCACAAAGCAGTTTTCCTTAAAGAAAACCGAACACTAGCGTATGAGGCCCCGATCTGTCTATAACTGATCCTGGGAGGTGCTCTTGGGGTTGGCCCACTGGTACTGTGGACCCCGCCTGGAACGCCTCGACGCTTGACAGCGTATAGGGTGGGGACGCTATCTTCTTCTTCTTCTTCTTTATATATAAAAATGAAACGTTTTCACGACATCACGCGTGAACGGCTGGACCGATTTCGATATTCTTTTTTTGTTGTGTTTGCTATTGTCAGGAGAAGGTTCTTATGAAAGAAAAAATGCTGAAATGATTTTGATGATTTTTATTTTTTTATACTAAACGACAGGACAACGTCAGTCGGGTCAGCTAGTAACATAATATTCTTAGTTCAGTTATATCAGGGGTGTCCGTTTGTTTGTCTGTCATCAGGCTGTATCTCATCAAGCGTGAAATATTCACAGATGATGTTTTTATGTTGCCGTTACATTGACAAATACAATAAAACAGAAAAAAAATAAGTGGCGGCAGGTACGGAACCCTCGGCTCGAGTAAGACTCTCACTTGAACAGTAATTAAAATTTAATATTCGACTTACCGTGATCTTAACAAGCTAGCTAGCTTACAGAAGAGAGCAGCTACCATTTCTTTCTCTTTCAAGCTAGCTGCGCCTACATTATTAGTAGCCGTCGCTACCGCTATGAAGTAGTTTCGGTGCGTTGAGAAGTATTTCTCCATTAGAGGCAGGACCACCTGGAAGTTAAGTACGGTTAGAAGAAAAACCTTAGTGTTTTTGATGTGATTATATCGTGTGTGTTTATATAATTTATATGTGTTTATATCGGTTGCTGTGTTAGTTAAGAAAATGATAATGTAATACCCCCTTACTTATAAACGATGATTAACAGCTGCATAAACTATGTATCGTTTGTCTTTCACAGTGTCATGTAGTTTCAAAGTTAACAGACTGCGACAAACGATGCATAACTTTATCATCTGTTAATCATCGTTTAATTAAGAACGTGAAGTTTAATCAGGGCACGTATTATATAACTAAATCGTGTCAACATCGCTTCAGCATTGTTAGATTTTTCTCGGAGAAGGTTCAACAATGTTTTGAAATTATGCAGAGTTCTGCTAAAGCCGCTGCGCCAGCGCCGATCCGCTTTTGTTTTGTTTGTTTTCTTTTTATTGTATTTTGTATATTATGCGCCGTGTTTTTTTGTAAACATTTTTTTTCTATTCTATTCAATCTACACTAACATTATAAAAAGGAAAGATTTATATTTGTGTTTGTCTGTATGTTTGTTATGTTTGAAAATTCGAAAATTTCACCATTATGAAGCTACACTCACCCTGACTAACATAGGATACTTTGATCCCGATATTCCCACGGGATCGGGACTTACGCTGGTGAAACCGAGGGACACAGCTATATTTAATAAATTAGTACCAACAATTATTGCTGAACCGATTTTGAGAAATATGTTACGACGCTGAAGATAATGATATGTTGAGACAATTTAGATAGGTATAGTAATGGTGCCTGGTATTTTATAAAGATTATAGTTTCGTGTTTTTTTTTGTCATTTGCTGGCTATGCAATGTGGTTTGAATAGTACTTAAAACGGTCAGCAGAAAAAGCTTTTTTATTTTTTTGCGTTCGATTGCTATGGTTAAAAAAGTGACATGTAATGGTTACATGTTGAGTTCTACTAGTGTTTATTTTGTGGTATACGAGTTTTTTTTTTGTGAATTAACATTTGTTCCCTGTCATGGATATGTGGTACAAATTTTTCTTAGGTGCAGTATTTTTATGGCAAAGCAAATATGGGTATTTGTAGATACAGTATTATTTCTACAAACGGCTTTGTGTTTATGTGTGTTTGTTACTTCATCAAAGAAAAACTAGCCAACCGATTTCGATAAAACTTGACGTATACACGTTTGTACATGACTGGGTGAAGCTGCGTGGCAAAGACAATAAACGATTTTTTTTAAATTATTTATAATAGCTGTCAGTTTTTGTGTAGTTCAAAATACATGTGGCTATGTTGAATTCTTTATAAAAAATAAAAATGTAATAAATATCATGCTATGAGTATATTCAATGCATGCGCTTTCGCTAGTGACTTTTATATCTGAAATATATTCTAGTTTTTTTCGTGCAATTTTTTTTGCAGTCTGTACGCTATATTAAAAAAAGCTATAAGAATAGTAATAGATGGCAGGCGTCATTCATTTAGAAGATGTGAAATACCTTCTTAAAGTACTTTAGCTCCGATTTGTGTTGCTTGGAATTGAAAGATTAGTCATAGAGCAAGGATAATAGACATAGACAGTACAAAAAAAAAGGTTTAATTCAAAAATAATTCGTAATTAGTTTGCTCTAGGCAGTTCTAGGTAGGTACTTGAAATATTTTTATGAAAAAATATGTCTTCAGAAATCCACTCGCGGTTTGAGGTTTGAACTCGCGTCTTTGTGTCAGTACCCCAACGTCTATACCGAGTCTATTAGACTACACGAGTTTTACAAGACGCAAGTAAATTTTTAAAGACGTATTTGTCCTTTAATTTTTTTTCTATTAATTTAATTTTAATTTTTTTTAAAATTTATTATTTACAAAGCACAGAATAAGAAGTCAATGCATTCCATAATTTCAACTCGGCAGGATGGGCTCCTGTGGTGAAGTGGTTAACGCGGTGGAACTGAACACCACCTAGTTGCAGGTTCCAATCCTACCGGGAGTATAATTTTGGAAAGCATTTGTTTAAAGAAGTAGGTAACTATTTGGTCGAACTTATTTAAGAACGTGGTTACTAATAGACATAGTTTGAAACGTCAGTGGGTTCACTCAACAAGTTAAAGTGCTCATTTAATTACAAAATTAAGTTAGTAAAAATAAGTTAAGGGCATATTTTTAAGGATAAAGTGGCTCATCATCTCAGTCTAACAGTGAAAAAAGGTCTGGAAAAAACTTTGAAACGGAAAAGTATGGCGTTGAAAAATGCCTAATATAATTAAATAAATGTTTAGTTTTACTGGTAGGTCGCGTTGTGAAAAAGTACAATTAATAATTGATGAAAATAATTAGTATAATTTCAATCCAAAATCACGAAATCTAAGAAAAAAAACATACCTTAGAAAAGAACTTAATATCCCTCGTACTAGTCTTAAAACTGGTCCTTCGACTGAAAGTGGTGGATGGCTTCAACAGCTTCATGTTGATGGTAGCTCTGTCGATATATTGTATCAGCTTCTCTAGCAGAGAGTACGCAAACCGGAGCTCTATCGCTACGCCCGTGGTAGTCTGCTCCGTGTCACTCTGTGTTAGTTTACTTGGTCTGTGGACAGAAAGAATTTTAAGTTTTAAGCTAGTGTTGGTGAGTAAAGGGGACAGTCTAGCTACTCTTTTCTCCATACAAACTTTACAAACGTACTCGACTGTTTCCTCCCTGGATAAAGATATTAGAAAAATATGTTTATGCCATAAGTCCTATATCAGCCATGACCATGCCCCTACTATGATTTATTTCATTTTCTAATTTTTCTGGATTTTATTTCTATTCTAAATAGAAAATGAAAAAAAAAAAACAAAACGTAGGGGCATGGTCATGGCAGATATTTTATAGGTTTTATGGCATAAACATATTTCCTCTAAAGTCTTTATCCAGGGAGGAAACAGTCGACTACGTTTGTATGGAGAAAGAGTAGATAGACTGTCCTCTTAAGTTGTAAAGTCGATCCAGTTTTCGAGGGTTTCGTACCTTCAAAGGTAAAAAAAAGTATCTCATATCTATACTAATATTATGAAGAGGAAAGATTAATTTGTTCGTTTGTAACAAAGAAAGTCCAAAACTACCGAATTTAAAAATTACTGTTCCAAAATATATTATCGAGGCTACTCTTGATCCCGATATTCCCACGGGATCGGGTCCAATTCTTCCGCATCTCGTCTCTATAAAATGTCGTGCCGAACCATAAATTGATATAAAAAGCCTCACCTATGTAGCTTATATCCCTGATACTGCAAGTACTTGAGGAACTCCTGCGAACGTTCGCGATCTTTCTTCTTCTCCTTGTCGGTTAGAAGATCGTAAGGCACCAGTTGCGGATGAATACCACCTGAAAGTTAAATAACAACTATTGATAATTTTCACCCGCTAAATCTATACCTACTAATATTTTACAGCTGAAAAGTTTTTTGTTTGTTTGAACGCGCTAATCTCGAGAACAGCATGTCCTTTTTGAAAAATGCTATCAGTGTTGGATAGTACATTTATTGAGGAAGGCTATAGGGTATATTATATTTTCAAAAAAAATACGCGAAAGAAGTCGCGGGCACTGCTAGTAGCTAGTAGTAGCAGTCGTTAGTCAAGTTAAAGGCCTTAGGGTGACGTGACAACTCTAAAATGATGTGAGACACACAAACGAAAAGAAAGAGAAGACCTAGTGGAAGGAAATTATCAACAGAATAGGTTTGTTGTTTGTTGTCGTACAATTTCGTTGTAGAATAAGGCCACTGGTTATTACAACTGTAGTTTACTAAACCGCGGGTTTTTTTTGACGACCACAGGTTAATTAGTTTCGTTGGGCCTTTTGCGCACTGAGTCTCACAATTAGGTCATTGTACGTGGTTTCTTAGAGGGGTAAAGCGGTAAGACGCCACGGGATCCTACTCCAGATTGGCGAATATCCCATGCCTTCGGATCGTGGTAAGTCCTAGGACATGTCGGTTTCCTCACGATGTTTTCCTTCTCCGTAAGAGCGATGTTATTGGCGCTTACAAAACTTTTCTTAAACAAAAAGACATTGGTGCACGATCGGCCTGAATTCGAACCCACGACTTTCGAAATGAAAGTCGGGGTATCAACCACTAGACCAACACCGCTCCTACTACCACAGTAACAGTGTACCTACTAACCTCCATTAGTAACCAACTCTTCCTTCTTCTTCTTGGCCCAGATATCGTGAGCGTTCTCCGCGAGTCGTTCCGCCATGTTCTGCATCTCTCGCGACAGGGTCAGGTTGGTCATGTCCACCGGGTGGGGGTTGTAGTTGAAGGGGGTGGCTGAGTCCGTCTGTGAACAGTCAATTCATGAATAAATAAATCCTTTTTTTGTATTTGTCGTAGGATAATTTGATACACAGGTTTTTTGCAAACAATCCTAGGGATTTTGCAAAAAAAAAAAAACGAATAATTAAATATTGGCTTTGATATTTCTCAATCTTAATGAAATAGGTTAGGATTTTTGCAAAAAACTCATTGCTTTAGTAACATTGCGAAAATGGTCGTTGGCTGTCATGAACTAAGCGCACTGATTGGTCGATGGGAAGGCCCCTAACAACGTCTTCTCTGATTGGTTGATGACTTGACGTTTAATTTGTCAATTGATTTTGTGATGTACTTTGTTAGCGATGTTTTGTTTTTATTAATGAACGGAGCACCCCGACTAGGATAAATGTTAGAACATGATTATACGCAGCGAATTCGCGAGCGAGCGAAGCGAACGTGCCGCGGCAGCGGTCGCCAGGCCATGTAATTGATGTAATTCAAAATGGCTGCCCTGTCTGTTAAATATACCTACCACTACCACTTCACTAACGAAATAGGTTCTTATAAGTTTTTTTTCTTTTTTTTGAGGTAAGTATGGTGTCGTATGATGGTAGTCAGAATCGAAGCTAAATAATCTACTTATTATACTACACATTTTGCTATCAAATTTAAAAATTAGTTGGTGTAAACCACGGAACCGGATGGATTTGGAACTATCCGAAGCCCGATTAGTTTCGGGTTCCTATCTTGTTTATTAATAAGGCTATTAAAGTTTTGCAATCAAGCGTTTAAAATCTTACCATAACTTCCGGACCGCGCTGTAGTGTGCAGGGTAGGTAGGTATATGGAAACATTCAAAACATATTTTACAAAAATGCCTTGGAATTACATGCAATAAGGATCAGTTTCGTCTGAGACACCTTTAGACAGCATGCAAGAATTAAAACATATAGGGATTGTCGAAAAGGATAATCGAAATGAACTTTTTCGCGGCGGGATTTGAACCCGGATCTGTGCATTTGCTCATTGATCAATGAAACTCTTTGTATATTTATACTTATTACATTTTACCGAGTCTTAATCGCGTTTTATTATACAAAGACGCCATGTATCCTCGCGATCAAGGCTATTGTAAATAGTTGAAACGTCGTGGTACGAAAATAAATAATAATACGCAATTAAGACCCGGTAAAATGTAACTGCGTCAACAAATCGGGTAAATTTGAAAAGTTTATTTATACTTATGTAGGAAACAAACAACAAATATGTGACAATAGGAAATGTTTGAATGTGTAATCCAAAAACATACATACTGACAAACAAACGTATAAGCAATTACAATCAAGGTAAAAAAACAGTTTTCTTTTATTTTACATTTATAGGTATAAAATTTTACATTTAAATAAAAAAAATACCTCATCCTTTTCTTCTTTCTTTTGTGCATGAAAATTATATGAGATTAAATAAATTACGTACTACTACAGAATACATAAATAGTACAATTTACTCAAATGCCAAGTCCGGACCGGTTGACTGACTGATCTATATATCAACGCGCAGCCTAAACCGGTCTTAGAAACATGGTTTTCTTCTCCTTCCAGTCTCTATAAAGGCCAGTGCAGTTCTATGCCTTTTAGCTTTAGCAAGTTTATAAGACACGACACAGTTATCATGTATTTACATAATGTACTTTGTACAAATACCTACAACATTTTCACCTAAAAGTTTGTCTGCAAAATACAACAAATGAACTTACGCCTCCCGACTTGGACTGCCTCCTCATGGAACTACGGTTGGTGCTGGGAATGTCCACCTCAGAATGTTCCACCGACCACCCGATGGCAAGCAGAGCCTTCAGCGACTCACGGACCGGCTCTTTGTAACGCTCTTTCTCCTAGAAGTTGAAAAAAATACATATTTACAGAAAAAAATCCAGTACTATTAATAAAATGCTATGTCCTGACTGACTGAATGATGGATAAACGCACAGCCTAAACAGGTGTGAGACATACCACTATGCAATTCAGAGAGCGTGTTCTTTAAATGATGTAGACATTCGATAAGAAAGGGTTTACGGAAATTCTTACGGAATCCGGATCTGTGCAGGTCAAACCGAGGAACATAGCTAGTAAGTAATCAGAACTATGATTTATTTTTCCTTAGTATTAAATTAATTATTTACAACCCAGTTTACTCGTGATCAGGAAATACTGTATAGTCCTCGAAACGTCTGGCGTTGATAAAATTAATAAAAGCAACGGGATTCAAATTGAAAAATGATTTTAATTTCAAAACTAACCCACAGCCAAAGTTTTACAAATTTTAATTACATCATACTACTTATCACTGGAAGTTCTTCATAATTTTTTGACTACAAAAATTGTGGTCAAATTGCGTACAAATCGCATTAATTTTAAACACGTGCGAGATGTACTTATGTAACTTTCAGTGTGAGTAAAAAAGATAGCTAAGTTTTAAAATTACTTACCCAATTACATACTAGAGTGCAGTGCTTATTTAATAATTTATAGGTGCGCAAGCTTGCACACGGCAATGCTAGGAAATACTTTAAGGCAAAAAGCAGAGCGACGTTTTATCTACACTATTATTATAAAGAGGAAACATTAGTATTTTTGTGTATGTGTGTCTGTATGTTTGTAACGAATAAACTCAAAAACTACTGTGCCGATTTCAAAAATTCTTTCACCATTAGAAAGCTACATTCACGCGTTCATTCGCGGGACGCAGATAGTTTTATAATATTTTTTAAAAGTGCTAGCGATTTGAAGTTCAGTTAGATGAGTTCGTAGCCTATTAGGTAATTAGAAAGTTAATAGTTGTGTATTTTCCTGAAGCGATGCATTTTTTTTAAATCCACAGGATAAGTTTTATAATTGCAATTTACAAATAATCTGCCGCTGCAAACAAAAAAGCTTTTTTTTTGAGTTAAGTAACTTTATGCCCTATGGAAAAGGATAGATAAATAGTGTAAAATTATGCAGAAAGACTTACAAAAGCCATAACAAGCCTTCCGCACTAGTCAGAGCCCAATAAAAGAATCCATAAATGGCGTAAAATTATACAGAAAGACTTACAAACCGTTACGAAAGCCGCAATAAGCCTCCCACACTAGTAAGAGCCCAATAAAAGGATACATAAATAGTGTAAAATAATACAGAAAGACTTACAAAAGCCGCAACAAGCCTCCCACACTAGTAAGAGTCCAATATAAGGGAACGTGTAACTTACAACACTTACGTAATCGTTAAGCATGTTATACGGCTTGAGTCGCGGGTGCGTGCGCGGGTTCTGACTGTCGGACCACGAGTCGCCGTATACCCAACCGTTTTCGATTTTCCTGAAACAAGTCATTTTAATAGTTCTTACATCTTTAATACTGGTACTGGGGTTATGTCGAATTTTAAAATAATATTGCTTTTTGAAAAAATGCTTTCAAAAACTTTAGTACCCGGCGGGATTTATGTATGTATATACTTATGTTACTCCAGAGGGAGTTATGTATCTAGAATCCTAAGTGAAATGTGGGATTGAATATCTTGGAGACATACCACTATACGGTTGTTATGTCTGATAGCACTCGTTAGGTCAAGTTAGATGCCTTTAGGGCGACTTGACAACTCTAATACAAGGGCACCGGGCGATGCAATAAGTTTAAAAGTATAAACTTACCTAGAAGCCCACGCGTCGTGGTAGTGCTCGGAGAATTTCTGTACAATTGTATTGAGGTCGTTGTTCAATGCCACTGAAGATGTGTTGATGGGCTGAGGGTCGTACTGAGGGTTGTCCGTTCCTGAAATATTAGTTGGCAATGAGAAAATCTAGCCATTCGCTAGATGAACGTTTGACCACTATCTCACCTGATGGTAAGTATGGTCAAAGATGTAGTATAAGCTTATCTAAAAAAAAAATGGGGCAGTGGGTCAAGATCTGCCTCCGTCTTCCTTAATCGCTGCACCGGAACATGTCTTGCAGTCCTCTTGGAGCTACGATTTATGCCTGTAGGTGGTAACAAGCGGCGTCCGAAGCCATACACCCCTTTTGGTCGCCTTTTACGACGGGCAGGGGATATCGTAGTCATAAGTTAAGTTTCGATGGGTCTTTTCCGCACTTAGTCTCACAATTAGGCCATTGTACGTGATATCTTAGAGGGGTTAAGCAGTAAGACGCCACGGGTTCCTACTCCGGATACCAATCCAGAGTAGGATCCCGAATATCGTAGTCATATTCTTTAAGACCAGGGCTACAAGGCGCTTCATCCGGGTCAAGTTTTCTATCACCCATCAGTTTCCTATTTCATCAGTCTTCTCATGTGTTTAAATTTGAGTCGTTGAATTTCGTTAATTGGGTGCAAATTGTGTACTAATATATTTTTATGGATAAATATCGGGCTCACCTTTAAGATAAACATAATATAGGTGGCAACTCACCAGTACCAGTAGGTTCTTTCCCATAGAATTCGTCGTCGTAATTCTTTGACAGAGAATAATCCGGTGGCAGGGCACAACCTGAAAATCAAATGATTGAAATTAAACGTATTTTTCGGTTTTAATCGCGTGGTGGTAATTACTTTTAGCATTGTTTCAATGCTCAACGTTTCAAGACTTTAACAGGAATCTTCTTTTTTTCTTCTTCTCAGGGTTTTTCCTTTCTTTTTCTTCTTCAGGTGTTAATCTTGATTCTTTGGCAATTGGTTACTAAGACATTTGTACAATACAAAAATCAGTCTTAACACAAAGTAGGAGGAGCTGAATGGCCTAGGTGTATCTGCTGATCATGAACGGTCGTGCCGGTTAAGCAACGCTTGGCACGGTCATTACTTGGATGGGTGACTGATAATTTGTGTGGCAAAAATTCATTTTCTCGAGCAGTTGGTCCCGGTTGTTATTTCTGATAGCAGTCGTTAGGTCAAGTTAGAGGCCTTAGGGCGACTCGAAAACTCTAACACGAGTTGAGTCACACCACTATACGAAAAGAAGAAGTCCTAAAACACAACAAGCAGCTCACTCACCAATAGCAATGAGACAAGGCAGAGCCTTCCCGAAGAGCTCGGGATCGTAGTCCATCTTGCTGAGCGAGTCGAAGATGTTGGAGAACAGCATCATGGTGAGCCGCTTCTCCTCGTCGGAGCTGGCGCCGTACACGCCCTGTCCGCCGCCGCCCGTGCTGCCGTAGTACTTGGCGCAGCGCTCGTAGTGTAGCGTGAGCAGCTGCCGGCCGCCGCGTGGGGGAAAGAGAGATTTTTACTGATACTTCAGACAAGACTTGGGGCGCCTTTTTTTACGCAAATTTAATAGGGTCCGTAGTGCAGCGTGAGCAGCTGCCGGCCGCCGCGTGGGGGGAAAGAGAGATTTTTGCTGATTCTTCAGACAAGACTTGGGGCGCTTTTTTTACCAATATTTCAGACGTTCGAAACAATATATTCTTACGATAGTGTTTATTAAAAGAAAAGGTAGAATAAGGAATGTATTATTCTTTGAATTAGGCTTGCGGTAGTGCTATGTTCGGTAGTATATTTTTGTTTAAACCTGATGTGTCGCCGACTTTGCTGTTACCGTGGCCTCAAGCATACTGCGGTGACATTAGTCAAAGAAATAATTTGACACTTAAACTACCGCCAAAGAATTACATTGATTATAACCAGAGTTAATTGTTAATTTAGTTGTAATATGTATAACAAATTAAACAATGAACATAAATTAACAAGGTTCACCTCGAATTGCGACGCCACGCGTTGGTATATTCAGCTAACTCAGACGCCATGCGTTGGTATATTCAGCTAACTCAGACGCCACGCGTTGGTATATTCACCTAACTTAGACGCCTCGCATCAGCCTTTCGTTAGCATACGGTTGTTCTATAACGTTATATAACTAGACTCACCCTAAGTGCCACCGTGGTGTACTCAGACAACTTGGACACGTCCACAGTGAGTTTCCTGAGCAGTTTGAGCAACATGGAAGGTTGCATCGCAGATGTGAGAGCTACGAGGAAGTCTGACACTGCCTCGCGTTGCCCTTTCGTTAGCATACGGTTCTTGGATAACCTGGAAATAAATAGTAATAATTCATTGATATTTTAAAGTTTTAAAGTACAAATATTTTAATGGAAAAAATACGATAAGATTCTGTGTATGGGTCACCGACGCCTTTAGACTAATTGGTAAAATCAGTGCTTCCGGATTGAGTAAAGATGCGTTGTTGGTTCGAATCCCGCCCTGCGTCAATCGTGCGTTGTGTTTTTGCGCAAGCATTTTTCCTTTAAAATATTTCAATGAAAGCCCAGGGCAAGCTTAAGCACTTAAAATAAAAATAGAATATTCTATATAGTTACCTACCTGTATACGGTATGTAAGGTGGCATCCAGAAGACTGCCGTAGTTTTCAGCTTCGTTGTAGAAATTGGCGTGTTTGATCAGAAGCGGGAGGATCGAGTTGCCGATGTATCGGTTCATTGACAGAGCCATGTCCGATTCGCAGCCGTCATTCTGTAAGACAAAAAAAAGTGACATGTAGTTAAGAAAACTGAAGAAAACTGGCTCGTAGAGGTTTTCTTGCCAATGATATGATAATGATATGAATGGTAAATGTGATGAGACCATCACACTTACCATCCAATCAGATGAGGTAATGGTCAAACGCTCATATATCTATAAAAAGCTTTGTCCTGAGCGACTGAGTGATCAACGCACAGCCTAAATCGCTAATAGTAGAGAGCTGAAAATTAGAGAGTGTGTTCTTTATTTGATGGAGGCATCCGATAAGAAAAGATTTTTGAAAATTTCCGCGAGATCAAGACTAATTCGGGTAAAACCGCGGGATACAGCTAGTCATAAAGAAACAAAAACTCACTCTATCCAACATGGTGGCAGCCCTCAAGTCCGGCAAGAAAGCTTCCTCAAGTATTCTATAGAACAGTTCCTGAGTCTCAATACCGTACACTCGTTCTAAGAAGAGACCGACGCTTTGCTTGTGGCCGGGTATGAGACCCGACGGCATGTCTGAAACGTACAAAACTTGATTTAAAAAAAACCAGCCAAGTGCGAGTCCTCTCTCTTACCATTATACCAAAAAATCACGTTTGTTGCATGGAATCCACTCTAAAATTTTTAAAAATTCTGTTTTAAGCATTTGTTGTTATTGCGGTAAGAGAAAGACATTATCCGTGGAAATTTCAACTGTGTTCCTATCATGGTTTATAAGATACAGCGTGGTATACAGACAGACGGATATTATTGGAGTCTTAGAAAAAAAGGTCCGGTTTTTAGAATGAAATTGACAAGATGATAATATTTACATGATAAGGGCAAAAAATCCCAATTACCATTAGCGGTGTTAAAAAAAGCTACTTTTTATCCCGATCTTCCACTAATATTACACCGGGAATTAAGAGTGTGAAACCGTGGGGTGCTGCTAGTATTTAACCAAATCTCACCAGATTTCGGTCGTTCTTCCCCCGCAGCAGGGTTGTTCAGAGTGAACCGCAAGCTCAGCACTCCTTGCAGGTCATCCAGGGGCACTAGAGACCGCAAGATGGCGCGCGCTCGGAGCGATTCGTTCTTGCCCTGATAATAATACAAACAAATTCATCAAATTACATTAAAAACTAACTGACTTGGCAAATTTTGTTCCGTCTCTCTGTCTCCTGGTTCTAACCTACCTCCCCAGCCCCACCAATTTTCAGTCAAATCGGTTCAGCCGTTCTTAAGAATGGCAGTGATGAACCCTATAGTTCAGGATGTCTTCCTGAACTATAGGGGAATACGACTTACCAGTGCAATGACCCCAGATTCCGGAGCGCACCGTCCCAGCAGGTCCACGAGCGTGCAGTAGAAGTTGAGGATGGCAGCGCCGGTGTCGATGTAGTCTTCGTCGTCGTCCCCTTCCGGGAGGGGGTGGCTGAACTGTAGGGGAATCGGGAAACTAACAAGTAAGAAATAAGGAATAAAAATGTTACAAAATTGTACCCCAAGGCAAGCTTGAGCTCGACACTTGTCGCTTGTCTGCGGCGATTACTCTGTCTTGAATATTCACTGAGGTTGACGACCTGAGTGAACATTCAAGACAGAATGAAATGAATCAACACAATGAAATGTCTAGAAAACCTTAGTTCTGGCTGATGCTTTCAACAAAACTTCATCTTGCCCTTCAAGGCTGTGCATTCCCACAAACGGGGTAGCTGGGTTATTTGCAGCTTTCGGTCCAAAACCGATAATCTACATGCTTTACGGCTAGTTTCTCCATCGTTATTGATTATAGCCAATTACATTATTAAATTCCTTATTAGATGGCAAAGTAACAGCTAATGTGATGTCATTGATCAAAATTTACCTTGGCCGGCCAATGTCTTTCTTTATCTAAATTGAAGAAATTAATGGCCAGTTCCTTTATCTGACATAAAGAAGTTGACAGACAGCCAGCATTTTCACCTATTAGTATGACACTATCTTATTCAGTCGCCTCGAGGGACTGCTCCCAAACGCTGTAAATAACGCTGAAATAGCCAAACTACCAAGACACTTACATTAACATCTCCATCCTGCTCCATCTCCCTCAATTTCCGTCTATCTGCGATCCTCTCGCTCATCTTGTTGGCGTCAACGATTGCCTTCAGCAATCCCTCACCTTCTCCTCTCAAGGCTGGTCCGAGACATTCCGGTCGACGGATGAGAAGGCGAATTACTAGGTTGGCGTTCTCTTCTACACTTTCGCCGTTTACCTGGAATGGTTTTTTATTGCTTATAGGTCAGCGTTTGACCACTATCACACCTATAAGTTTAGCATACAAGCACGAGAAACATTATCTTGAACAGAGAAGGAGGTTCGACAAAATGTTTCTCGTAATTGTATGCTGATGCTGATAGTAAGTGTTGTGGCAGTTTAGGAAATAATAAAGTTCAAGAGTGCCATTATTTTTTGTTCAGGCCAATTTTGGCCTGTAAACAAACCAGTCAGAAATTCTCCGCCTTCGTATTTGACATACTCAATCTCATATACCCACTCAGACTAATTGATGTGCCATCGACACGACGACGAAATAATTGGGGACTTTAATATCGGATTCCGTCACGGTTACAGATAAATTTCTATTTCGGATATTCGATAGTTTCGGTTACAGACCATAAACTAGAACTCACCCATACACAGAACCTCAAGAAATCCAGATATCTCTCGCCTTCCACCGGGTCCCAGCCAAGGTCAGGGTACCCTTTCTCGATCAGCTCAGAGTTGCTCTGTAGTCCGCATCGGGACAGGTACACCGCGATCTTCTCTAGGTAATGCTCCCTGGAATACAGTATTGGATTAAAAAATAATTAAGCTACCTAAACACTTCGCATCACATGGAGACAGAGTGATCTAAGCTGTATCACATCCACCTAAAAGGTAGGTTACTAATGCCTTAAAGCTTCACAGTAAATCGATCAAGAATGACGGCAGTGGAACAAGTTCAATTTCCGTTCAGAACTTGCTAAGTGGCTGCAAGAGTGTTCTTGGCGATACGACCCAGTCTACTACCAATTTTCTATATGTATAAATCGATCATTAGTTCCTAATTTGTCAACCTATATAGATAAATGAGGGGCATATTAACCCTTCAGATGTAGATTAGATAGGGATAATATGAGTAAGTGTTCTGTGTTATGGATACCAACCTCAAAGCCAGCGCCAACTCAGTGTTCTCCATCAGACTGGAATAAGCGACATCTAGCGGCGTGGAGCCTCTCAGAGACGGTCTCGAGAGCAGGATGTTAGAGTTCTCCAGCAAGAAGTCGAAATGGTCGAACATTGCCTTCTGGTTCTGGCGACCGGTGCGGCAGAAGTAGCAGAGGAAACGGCAACAAGCTACCACCATCTCGTGGGATGTGTCCTGGGGAAAGAGTAGCACAAGGTTTTTTTAGCTGTTCAGACTAGTCTTAAAGAGGTTTTGAACTGAAAAGATGGCAGGCCAAAATGGTTTTTTGAAACCTACACTTACCCTTGCCAACTGAGCTACTGCACTCATAAACGGGAAGAAATGAAGGAAATATTTCTTTTCATTTACGATTGACAGACTTGAACTTGCCGATTTCGGCCATAAAACTGTCTATTTCTCTTTTCAGTCAACTACAAATTATTTTTTCTGGGAAAATACATGAAACATGATTTCGGTTTTAAATTGAGACACATCTTCCTTAAGAAAAAACGTCAAAATACAAGGAATCAAAACGTCAGATCGAAGTCTGAAATGAGAAAAACAAAGTCAAAATTCAAAGTACTTTTATTCATTCGGATATTACAATATATCTCTATGAATCGTCAACTATATAATGTAATCTACTGTGTCTTCAGAACGCGACCTCCAATGAGAAGAAGACATAAGATACTCATGGGGAACAGACCTTCTCCTTGGCGTCCTCAGTGGGGGCGGGGCCGGCGCCGGCGGCGGGCGCGTCGGACTGCGCTTGCGCGCGGCGCCCCAGCGTGTTCATCATCACCGCCATCACGTTCTCGTGCACGCGGAGCACTCTGGGAACATCATCGTACTCAATAAAACCACCTTTTTGTTACAACAGCCTCAGCCCGGACAATAAACGGAACCCCGCCCGAACAGTCCTCGGACGCCCTCAAAATTATGACGAATCCGAGGAAACCTCAAACAAGCCTCATCGACCTCCTCGGATGGCAGCAGGCCATAGATAGGGTACTTGTGGTTTCATGACAAATTGCGGAGTGGGACAAGCCTGGTAAAGCGGTTATGTATCTTATTGACTGACGGTTTGATAAGGCTCTAAAGAATGATGAAGGAAGATTGTATGGGGCTTTGTTCTTTGATGGAAGGTAACTTTCCATCAAAACTAATATATCATTATGATATAGGATCCCCGCATACCCACCTTCCGGAATCACTACTGTACCGTCAGGTGCACACCAGAGCGCCGCAGCGGTTATAGACAGATCAGGTCCCCATACACTGGAAGTCACTAGTCACTTGGAAAGTAAGCCACAGTGTTGCAAATTCCTTGGCCCTCCCTTTATGAGTGATTCCCAAACATTTGATTGTTTTATACAAAGATATATTAAAAAAAAAATACAACGTACCTGATTAGGTCAGGGTGTTGGAAGAAGGTATGATTGTTGACAAGTTTCCTGAAAACACAAAAACAACGAATTTGAAGAGCGTATCCTCAAGATTTTCTTATGACTTAACTTTTTAGACAAGTTATTTGAGGTCATAGAGGCCATACGGGCGTAAAATAAGCCTCACTAAAGTCTTTTTCTCGTGAGTTCTTCGTCCTCGTCCTGAATCATCTGGATATGTAACTTACGCTTTTATCTGACTCAATCTGACCCACACTTCGACATAGTTTTTCTTAATTTGAGCAAAATAAGATATTCTGAGCAAAGAAAAACTTACTAATACCTCTTCCTTATGAGTTCTTCTTCTCTGATTCATCTGTACCGGCAACAGAGCCCTTATCCGACCCGAACCTACTTTTTCCGAAGTGTTTTTTCTCAATTTTGGGCAAAATAAGATATTCTGGGATAAGAAGAACTTACCAAAGTCTCTTCCTCATGAGTTCCTCTTCTTCCTGACTCATCTGCACAGGTAATAACGCCCTTATCTGACTCAAACCGACCCACATTTCGGCAACGTCTTGTTTGGTCTTCGCGTTTATAACATAAGTCTTCTCTAAGGCGCGGATTAGTTCGCCTACTGCGTCGTACTGGCGGACTAGGAGACTGAAAAAAAAACACTAGATATACAAAATGCGTCGGACAATAGTTAAACCTGGGTCTGAAATAAGGCTACATTCTACTAATATTATAAAGAAAGTTAGATAGAAAAATTATTGCTTTATTTATTATCCTACCAAATTACCAATTTTGTGTGTAAGTAATACAGAAACGCTACTCAAAATCTGAATTCTACTTAAGGGCCCTATTCTGAAAAACTGAAAATCCATGTCGGGCGCATCGAAAATTGTTGATTATTTCATGACGGAATGTCGTAGAACTTTTTTTTGTGTACAGATTGTAGGCGACATTGTTTCCGATATTTTAGTGCAGTTTCCATACAAATATGTCGAAACGTATTGAAGCCTATCGACATTTTAGCCAAATCAGACATTTTTTGTCTAAAATTTGGATAGGCTTTGCACCAATAGGAGGTTAAAACTACACCAAAATGTAGGAAACAATGTCACCTACAATCTGTGCACAAAAAAAAGTTCTACGACATTCCGTCACGAAATAATCAACAATTTTCGATGAGCCCGACACGGATTTTCAGTTTCAAGGTCGTTGGCGTATATACTCCTCTTAATCTAATAAGCAGCTCTCAAACTCAAATCACTTCATACAAATTTTCTCAAACAAAGCTGCTCAATTATTTAAGTATCTCTCAAATTTCAAGTGACGTTTCTGTATTCGGCTATAAGAAAACGAACATGTTTGTTAAATCTTCACGCAAAAACTCCTGAATCGATTGCAATGAAACTTGGTGAACAAATATCTGGTAAACTGGATAAACACATAGACCACTTTTGATCGCGATATTCGCGCGGGATCTGGACTTACGCGGATAAATTCGAGAGGCGCTGTTAGTAAATAAAAAAAGCTTGAATCTCTTAACTGATAAAATTTGAGAGATTCGAGAGATTGATCTTTCAAACAAAGAAGATAAGAGACAACGCGATTTATTTTTCTTGGTGCATGGCTTCACAATGTCTTAAATGGTGGTTCAGACTAAACCACGACTAAACATATATCTTAATAGATACAATAAAGGAGTAAGACTTACCTAAACATCTCTCTGACAAGTTTAGGAGTTTCGATCTGAGATTCCTCCGCCCAGTTCACGATGGTGCCTATCAACACTTTGCGGAACTTTTCCTCTGGGGTTTTCTTGGTCGGTTCCTCGATAGCCTGGAAATGGAACTTAAAACTATAACACCAATACTTAAACAAATAAGAAAAAATCGGCCAAGTGCAAGTTGGACCCGCGCACGAAGGGTTCCGTGCCATTGTCACCCGTTTTTTCGGTTTTAATCATTTGTTGTTATAGCGGCAACAGAAATACATCATCTATGAAAATGTCAGCTGTCTAGCTATCACGGTTCATGAGACACAGTCTAATGAACCTAGCTAGACTAGCTAGACAGTTGTTTATACAGCAATTTATTAATACTTTTTTTCTACGAGCCACCGTTTTTGAGATATAACGATTCAAAAAGTTGTAATTTTATGATCTACAACTTTTGTCTGAGGTATTTTTATGATAAAACTTACCGTTTTGCTGAAAATCGCGAAAAACTCTTTGACCTTTAATATTTTTTTTCCTTACAGGGGAAAAATGGGGAACTTTCAAATTTTATTTTTAATGATATATTAAACAATCTCACCGATTTTCAGCTTGGTGGGAATTTAGGTAACTTTGAATGTCTAATTTGACCGGACTAAAATGGTGACCTAGTGACTGACAGACGGACAGTGGAGTCATAGTAGAATAATCCCGTTTTACCCTTTGAGTACGGAACCCTAAAAACGAAGAAAAATGGCGAAATCCTACCTTAGGTTCTTCCTCCAACTCCTTGACCGTGTTGATAAGGTTGTATAGTTTCCCGATGGGGCCTGGCTTCACGGCCGGCTCGCCCGACTCCTGCGCATCGGGACAAAATTATTGTACTTCTAGTAACTTTTATATACATACGAACAGTTAGACAGACAAATTATTAAATGACTGTGTAAGACCTATAAATCGTAATACAGACAAACTATCAAATTAATGAATACTAACTGCGCCCCGCGGTTCCACTCGCATAAGTCCCGATCCCGAAAAGATATCGGGATTAAAAGCAACCTATGTGTTATTCCAGGTCTCCAGCTATCTACATACCGAGTTTCATGGTAATCGGTTCAGCGGTTTTTACGTGATTCAGTAACAAACACACATACATACACACGCTTTATAATTTTAGTAGAATACCTTCCCTTTTCCAACAGGGCACGCTTACCTGCGCCAAGCAAGCTAAAGCGACAGGGCTGAATATAAAGAAAGCATTATTCTTATTTTTCGAGTTAGGTGTGGGTAACACTAAAGGTCATAGCCCACTTACACGACTCTGCTCCCACCCGGCAAAAATAATATAATTCAAATATGGGCTTTAAATATTGCTCTTTAGATATATTTTACACTGACTGACGAGCAGTCTGACGGCGGTAAGCTCGCTGAAAGCGAGCTGTCTGCTAATTTATGATGCCAATGTAAAATATATCTAAAGAGCAATATTTAAAGCCCATATTTGAATTATATTATTTTTGCTGGGTGGAAGCAGAGTCGTGTAAGTGTGCTATGACCTTAAGAAATCTACACTCATATTATAAAGAGGAAAGATTTGTATTTTTGTGTGTTTGTGTGATGTGTGTCTGTATGTATGTAACGAATAAACTCAAAAGTTACTGTGCCGATTTCAATAATTCTTTCACCATTAGAAAGCTACATTCACCCTGAGTGACATAGGCTACTTTTGATCCCGATATTCCCACGGGATCGGGATTTACGCGGGTGAAACCGTGACGGACGGACGCAGCTAGTATTAAATAAAATCTTCTTCTAATATGTAGAAAAAATTTCACTTACATCTGATTCTGGTTCTTGCAAGGCGTTCAAAGACACATGTATCATCAGCTTTTCATGGAACTCATTCATGGCCAATATCAGATCCTCTCCGCAAGGACAGTTCTCTTTATCTTCTTCATCTAAATGCTTGAAACCTGAAACAAAACATTGTTTGGAAAAACTTTACATTTGTTTTTATGTGATGAACGTAAGCCAGGGGGGTTACTTCGGTTCGTTTCGATACGACAACGATACTGTCATAACGATGGTTCTACTGTCACCCTACTATCAGAATGTGACAGTAGAATCATCGTATGACAGTATCGATGTCGTATCGAAACGAATCGCAGTAACCCTCCAGGTTCGAGTAAAATGAAGACGAAGTATGAGTCGTGAAATATTAATGGAATTTTTTTTTTATCAAACTTTTTTCCTGTCTATTATACGTCCAGTATCGCGGGCCTATGTAACCCCGGAATTTTGGAGGGCGTGCGTGGAGCTTGAGCCAACACGTAGAGGCTCTTTTTAATAACAATTTTACTCGCAAACTATGAAGTGGACACCAAATCCCTGTCTGCTCTATGATAAAATGCAGCCAAGAACAACCACCGGATCGGATAGAACTATTGAGAAATCTACGGAAGAAAACAACATGGGCTATAGTGATGTGATGGTAGTAAGTTAGCTACTGGGGGAACTATGGTTATTATGGCGCTTGCCATAACATCTGTCCATTATTATTATTAGAATTACGGGTCTAGATCGCGTTATTCTGCTTCTGTCTTCTGTTGTTTTCGGCTTGATCTCTGTAAGTACTCACTGAGTATAGCGTTCATCTGTTCCCGCGGCGGACACCGGAACTCCCTCGTCTTCTTGGCGGCTACTGCTTGATCTCTGTAAGTACTCACTGAGTATAGCGTTCATCTGTTCCCGCGGCGGACACCGGAACTCCCTCGTCTTCTTGGCGGCCACTGCTTGATCTCTGTAAGTACTCACTGAGTATAGCGTTCATCTGTTCCCGCGGCGGACACCGGAACTCCCTCGTCTTCTTGGCGGCCACTGCTTGATCTCTGTAAGTACTCACTGAGTATAGCGTTCATCTGTTCCCGCGGCGGACACCGGAACTCCCTCGTCTTCTTGGCGGCCACTGCTTGATCTCTGTAAGTACTCACTGAGTATAGCGTTCATCTGTTCCCGCGGCGGACACCGGAACTCCCTCGTCTTCTTGGCGGCTACTGCTTGATCTCTGTAAGTACTCACTGAGTATAGCGTTCATCTGTTCCCGCGGCGGACACCGGAACTCCCTCGTCTTCTTGGCGGCCACTGCTTGATCTCTGTAAGTACTCACTGAGTATAGCGTTCATCTGTTCCCGCGGCGGACACCGGAACTCCCTCGTCTTCTTGGCGGCTACTGCTTGATCTCTGTAAGTACTCACTGAGTATAGCGTTCATCTGTTCCCGCGGCGGACACCGGAACTCCCTCGTCTTCTTGGCGGCTACTGCTTGATCTCTGTAAGTACTCACTGAGTATAGCGTTCATCTGTTCCCGCGGCGGACACCGGAACTCCCTCGTCTTCTTGGCGGCCACTGCTTGATCTCTGTAAGTACTCACTGAGTATAGCGTTCATCTGTTCCCGCGGCGGACACCGGAACTCCCTCGTCTTCTTGGCGGCTACTGCTTGATCTCTGTAAGTACTCACTGAGTATAGCGTTCATCTGTTCCCGCGGCGGACACCGGAACTCCCTCGTCTTCTTGGCGGCCACTGCTTGATCTCTGTAAGTACTCACTGAGTATAGCGTTCATCTGTTCCCGCGGCGGACACCGGAACTCCCTCGTCTTCTTGGCGGCCACTGCTTGATCTCTGTAAGTACTCACTGAGTATAGCGTTCATCTGTTCCCGCGGCGGACACCGGAACTCCCTCGTCTTCTTGGCGGCCACTGCTTGATCTCTGTAAGTACTCACTGAGTATAGCGTTCATCTGTTCCCGCGGCGGACACCGGAACTCCCTCGTCTTCTTGGCGGCCACTGCTTGATCTCTGTAAGTACTCACTGAGTATAGCGTTCATCTGTTCCCGCGGCGGACACCGGAACTCCCTCGTCTTCTTGGCGGCCACTGCTTGATCTCTGTAAGTACTCACTGAGTATAGCGTTCATCTGTTCCCGCGGCGGA
Source organism: Idaea biselata (assembly GCA_958496205.1). Classification (NCBI taxonomy): domain Eukaryota; kingdom Metazoa; phylum Arthropoda; class Insecta; order Lepidoptera; family Geometridae; genus Idaea; species Idaea biselata. Next base: position 39,398,305 of record OY292395.1, read on the forward strand.
CACCGGAACTCCCTCGTCTTCTTGGCGGCTACTGCTTGATCTCTGTAAGTACTCACTGAGTATAGCGTTCATCTGTTCCCGCGGCGGACACCGGAACTCCCTCGTCTTCTTGGCGGCTACTGCTTGATCTCTGTAAGTACTCACTGAGTATAGCGTTCATCTGTTCCCGCGGCGGACACCGGAACTCCCTCGTCTTCTTGGCGGCTACTGCTTGATCTCTGTAAGTACTCACTGAGTATAGCGTTCATCTGTTCCCGCGGCGGACACCGGAACTCCCTCGTCTTCTTGGCGGCTACTGCTTGATCTCTGTAAGTACTCACTGAGTATAGCGTTCATCTGTTCCCGCGGCGGACACCGGAACTCCCTCGTCTTCTTGGCGGCTACTGCTTGATCTCTGTAAGTACTCACTGAGTATAGCGTTCATCTGTTCCCGCGGCGGACACCGGAACTCCCTCGTCTTCTTGGCGGCCACTGCGCTAGGCAGGTCGGACTGTTTGATTTCGGTGTAACGTCTAGAACGGACATAGGTAACCTTAATTAATTCACAAACTCAAACTAATTTTTTTAGGGTTATGGCTAGGAATTAAGGTTGTTCGTCAACTTTTCGAACTCGAACTTTTTTATCGAAAATTTTGAGAGTACGCATTTTTTTGTTTCTAACGTTAACCGGCCATTTGTAACTCATAGCCTTATAAGGTCGGAGAATTTTACCACTTTTTGTTTCTGTCTGTCAACTTTAAAAGTTCTTGTCACAGAAAAAGACAAAACATGTTCTCACTATTTCGACCTTGCTCTGCGTTTATTAATAGGTAAGGCTATTCAAGTTTTGAGTCGATTCAAAAATGTCTAAAAATATTCGAAATTAGGACATAACTAAAAACAACTGTTCCTCAAAAAAGATGACACTGTAAAACGCCACTAGTCGCAGGTACGAATCTTGCCATGGGCAGAATTTTGCACCGTCTTTTTACATAATACCTGTCTAAAAACTATGCTTAATTTAAATTTACTCACCTTAACTGATCAGTCTGTAATTCACCAACGAAGTTGTGAGCAAACGAAATAATAGATTCCACTCTATGCCTTAGCTGTATGTCATTCAAATGTTGCAGTAGATAGCACATTTGGAGCTTCGCGCCTTCCGCCATTTTCATATGGAGGAGACCTTTTCTGTGCTCGTCTTTACCCTCTGAAAGAAGATTTTACTGATAAAGTCAAATATATTCTTTAAGAACAATGTATAAGTTACATGAACGTTTAGAAATGTCGAGATTTTACTGTAGTACCTCAGTGGCGCATTGGTCGAATATACGCCTGCAATGCAGAAGGTTATGGGTTTGATTCCAGTCCGATTAATGGTTAGGGAGTCTTGGAGCAGTAACTTTTAAGAACTGTTTTTGCCTCATTCATAAGGTTAGGTAATGGTGGTTTTCGTGAACCAATACCGGAGATACTATTTCTGATTTGATCTTTACGAAACATATCCCACGATCATTTATGGTCAGCATAAGGACTTGTCCACGGCGAGAATCGAACACGCAACCTTCTGCGTTGCAGTCGGAAGTTCGCCCCACGCGCCACAGAGGTCGTCATTATTATTAAACACTAGTAGCACAAAGTTATTAGTGTCCTTCGAGTGCTTACCTTTGTCGAAAGTAGGGTCCCAAGTCTCAGGGTTGGCCATGATGAGCAGTTTCTCCACGTCTTCATCTCTCATCATCCCCACGAGGAGCAAACGGTCTACCAGTTTGATCAGGGGTCTGAAAATGGATAATATGCACTACTATACATCGTTTTTAAATTTCAGACTAAGATATGACGTTTAGGATTTTTTGTATTTGACGTTTTTTCTTAAGGAAGATGTGTCAAATCATAGTCTACAATTGAAAAACGCAGTTTAGCTTAGACTGTGCTTTCCAGTATACGACTAGGCGTTTTGATTAATCTATTTCTATAAAATGCTTTGTTGTGACTGAATGAGTAATGGATCGCGCAGCCTAAACCGCCTGGGTTATTCCACTAATCCCCATTGATAATCCCCATTAATGGGGATTTGTGAACTTTTTGTCCACAAATCCCCATTATTTACCGATTTTCAAAAAATGGGGATTTGTGGACAAAAAGTTCACAAATCCCCATTAGTATAAAAAGTTTATTTGAATACGAGAATTTTTTTAGGACAGAAACTACACAAACCCCTATTCAAAATCGGGATTAGTGGACGGAATAATAGGAACTATTTTTCTTTCTTACACATAATTTAAAAAAAAAATATTATTATGATGGAACAAATTATTCGAAGAAACAACCGCCTAATTTAAATAAAAATAAAATATGTATTAATATTAGGTATAGGTACTTACAGCGGTCTTTACACCTACCTACCTACCATCAATGCTGAACCACAAGTATAGGAAAAATAAAATGTTAACTATTTAGGTAGGCTGTGACTGACCTATTATTTTATGACTCATAGTTAGCACAAAAGCACACTTTTGTCCACTTGTGATTGACCTGTTTTTCTAGGGTCTGGAAGTAGTTCTGGAATACATTAATACTAAAACTAAAAGTTTACACATCCCCATCGGATAAAAAACTTAATTTCAAAATGGAGATCTGTGGACAAATATCCCATTTTTTTTAAAATTTAAATAAGAAAATTTGTGGACAAAAGTTCAGAAATACCCAAAAGTTTAAAAAAATACTTGTAGACATAAACTGCACAAACCGCTATCAATTTATAGTGTTTGTTCATAATAGGGATTAGTAAACGGAATTTTACACATTCATTTACAAAATTTTATTAAAGCACACTTTTGACCACTTGCAAGTGATTGGCCTGTTTTTCTAGGGTCTGGAAGTAGTTCTGGAAAAGCATAGTATCATTATTACTGATAGTGTTATGCACATTTGTAAATTACCTAGTCGCTTATACTAAAATCTGTGATTTTTTAAATTACTTTATTTTAATATTATATGCAATGTGTTTTCCACATTTGTAAATTACCGAGTCGATTATACTTAAATCTGAGATTTTAAAATTACTTAAGATCCATATGGTGTTGTGGAGCGTATTTTGCACATTTGTAAATTAGGTACCTTCTTAAAGCTGTGATTAAATATTATATAACTTTAACGTCAATAATAACACATCTAGCAATTTAAACAATCATTCGTCTGACTATTATTATATCCAATTATACTAATTCAAATTGAGAATTAAGTCATAAGAATTAAATATTGAAGTAATAATATATAACAATATGTTTTATTTTTTATATATGTTTTCGGAAAGTCCCCACAATTTTTCAATATAATTTATAATAAATGGATGACAATTGTAAAATAAATAAAATTAGTAAATGATGTGTAAAATTCCGTTTACCGTTCAGTCCCTATTATGAACAAACACTATAAATTGATAGCGGTTTGTGCAATTTATGTCTACAAGTATTTTTTTAAACTTTTGGGAATTTCTGAACTTTTGTCCACGAATTTTCTTATTTAAATTTAAAAAAAAATTGGGATTTTTTGTCCACAGATCTCCATTTTGAAATAAGTTTCTTATCCGATGGGGATTTGAAAACTTTTAATTTTAGTGTCAATGTATTCCAGAACTACTTCCAGACCCCAGAAAAACAGGCCAATCACTTACAAGTGGACAAAAGTGTGCTTTTGTGCTAATCCAAGTGCATTTTTGAACTAGAAGCCAAAAGACCAAAACCAAAAGAAACCAAGGTTGGCAAGGCTGCCAAGGCTGGTAGGCTGTGACTGACCTATCTTTTGGTTTTAACCAAAAGATAGGTCAGTCACAGCCTACCTAAATAGTTAACATTTTATTTTTCCTAAACGTGTGGTTCAGCATTGATGGTAGGTAGGTGTAAAGACTGCTGTAAGTATACTTTATATTAATACATATTTTATTTTTATTTAAATTATGCGGTTGTTTCTTCGAATAATTTGTTCCATCATAATATATTTTTTTAAATTATGTGTAAGAAAAAAAATAGTTCCTATTATTTCGTCCACTAATCCCGATTTTGAATAGGGGTTTGTGTAGTTTCTGTCCTAAAAAAAAATCTTGTATTCAAATAAACTTTTTATACTAATGGGGATTTGTGAACTTTTTGTCCACAAATCCCCATTTTTTGAAAATCGGAAAATAATGGGGATTTGTGGACAAAAAGTTCACAAATCCCCATTAATGGGGATTATCAATGGGGATTAGTGGAATAACCCAAACCGCTGATGGCAGAGAGCTGAAATTTACTGAGTGTGTTCTTTATATGATGTATCCGATAAGAAAAAGTTCGCCCACGTAAGTCCCGATCCTGCAGGAAAAAGTAGCCTATACGTTATTCCTGGACTCCAGCTATGTGCATACTGTTTCATAGCAATCGCTTCAGCAGTTTTTGTGAGAATAAGTAACGAGTACACACACTTATTAGTTATTCCTTATTACACTCACAAACTAAACCCTTATAATTCACTTACTCCTTACCACACTGATAAACTTTCACCTTTATAAATCACTTATTCCTTACCACACTCACAAACTTTCACCTTTATAAATCACTTATTCCTTACCACACTCACAAACTTTCACCTTTATAAATCACTTATTCCTTACCACACTCACAAACTTTCACCTTTATAATTCACTTATTCTATTTACGATTTTAAACTTACATGGTTGTTTTCACTACAAATATTATTAAATAACGGAGTATCTACCATGTTTTCATTTGTTTTTGGACGAGCTCGATATTTCGCCAGTAATTTCAAGTGGCTCGTTCACGAGACGAGTTCGTCCAAAAACAAATTAAAACATGATAAATACCTGTTATTTAATAATCACTTATTCCTTATCACACTCACAAACTTCACCTTTATCATTCACTTGTTCCTTATCGCACTCACAAACCTCACCTTTATCACTCACTTGTTCCTTATCACACTCACAAACGTTCACCTTCATGACATAAGTAGGATAATCAAAGGACTTACAAGAACAAGTTCTCGTTGGTCCCCCCCACCGGGTCTCGGTTGTGAACTTGGTTGGTGTCGACGGCATCCGCCAGCGCTTGCATCACGAACTCGCGCACCACTTCCAACGGGAAATACGGGGAGTACAGGTTGCTTATGTCTGTTATACTTTCACTGTCGACAAGATTACAATTTAGGGGTTAATTTATACCAAATACAAATTAGTTTATTTAGCTTAAGAGATAGTCTCCATTCTCTTTCTCCATACAAACGTAGTTTACATTTTCCTCCCTGGATAAAGACATTAGAGCAAATATATTTATGATATAAAACTTATACCTGTCATGACTATGCATCTACCTTTTTATTTTTTTCATTTTATTATTTTATTATTGTTTATTTATATTTTAATTCGAAAATAGGTCATGAACTCATGACTGATATGGGACTTTTGGCAAAAACATATTTTTCCTAATATCTTTATCCAGGGAGGAAACAGTCGACTACGTTTGTAAAGTATGGGGATAACAATAGGTAGACTGTCGCCTTAATGAATAAAGAATGAAACTTACGCAATATCAGTCATCTTCATTTGAGGGCGCACGCTTTCAGTCTGCAACGACCTCAAACTGTGCCCCATTTCGGGATCGTCGTACAACGCCTTTAGTTCCGCACCGAGAGGGATTACGAACTCGTTTTTACACACTTCCCTGCATAGAAAAGCAAAATCAGGAATGATAATATTATGTAACTTTTTGAAAAAATGCTTTCAAAAACTTTACTACCCGGCGGGATTCGAACCCGCGACTATTGGTAATCCGAACCAACGCGTTTAACCGCTTCGCCACGGGTACCCACGGCTACCCGTGGCGAAGCGGTTAAACGCGTCCAGCCAGGTCGAATTTAAGAAAGCACCTCTTCGTATGTTCTTGCGAGTAAGGCCTCGTAGTGACATCTACCGGCGAACTTTGCAGATCGACTCGGCTTGTAACTTCCCATATTACATGGAAATGATTACAATATAAGATGACACATTCCAAACATGTAAACATTATTTCTTAGTGTTAATCCACACTTAGGAATACTGCTTTTTAAATTCAATATCTGAAGAATAAGAAATCCTCTCATGGGTCCTCCCATGAGAGGATTTCTTCTTGTTAAATGTTTCTATGCCAGTCTAACACCAGGAGGTGCTTTCCTTATTTCGGCCTAGGGTTACCCGTGGCGAAGCGGTCAAATGCGCTGGTTCGGATTACCAGTAGTCGCGGGTCCGAATACCGCCAGGTACAAAATTTTTGAAAATATCAAAAATAAACAATTGTTATTCCTAATATTCAAAATCGTCACCCTATTCAAAAACAATTATTAGCATTATATTGGTCGAATACCATTAGAAGCTAAGATGTTTATCGACCAACCTCGTAGGACAGGCGGTAAAGTAAATTAAGTAGATTGATATATGTACGTAATGTATGTTTACTAATTATATTAATTGTTTCAAACTCCATTAACAAACTAATTCATCATTACATAGCTGCTGCCTACGGGTTTACTTGCATTGCCTTGATATATTATTATTATGTGAAATAGAACAATAAAGGTAGAAAAAAAGATCGTAATCTTTCGTCGATTAGTCAGTGTTACCTATATTCTTTTAAGATTTTGTTGTAAAGTATAATGTACCTATAATAGTTCCTATATAAGTACTTACTATGTTAACTTGATTTATTTTTTAAAGTATTTCCTACACATGTCACTTATTGACTTAGTTTTTTGGGAAGCATTTCTTCAAATAATCAGTACAGAGTTATCCAATAATATAAACTAGATTCCAATTATTTATTTTTAAAGTGTTTCCTACACTTACATGACTGGTTTTTTTTTAAGAAAACTAGTCACTACGTTTTGTAGCTACGTGCCTCAGTCGCAAGCGCGAAAAAATGCAGTTCATATTTCATCAGGACAGAACAGGCACCTGTGGTGCAATTGGCTAGCGCAGTACACGGAATATAAAGGTTGTAGATTCAAGTCCTGCCAGGTGCATATTTTTGGGAAGCATTTCTTCAAAAAACTAGATTGCAATAATTTTAATTGTACGGTAAATGGACAAACGTTCTTGTTCTTTATCTGATATGCTTCCAAATAAGTACAAATGTTTCGTCGTTTCGGCCTTTAATTTTATACAACTACACCTACATGTAGTAACTTAAATTATCTTAAATTAAATTAGTTCATATTCCAAACATGAATTTTCAGTTCTTATAATGAAGGTCGTCAGCGTACTGTTCACTTTCCTTTTTGGGTCAATTAGCTCAAAAATAAAAATAGAAGAACAGATGTTAGCAGACAATTTGACAATATGCATGGACCGAATTATAAAAATGCACAAAATAAAGCATTTAAATTACTTGGAACTTAATAATGACACTAATAAACGTTTGTTGCGAAATATACATGATATTAGAGCAGCTGTTTCCTTAAATGCTGTCCCAAACGCTTTAGGCGTAGACAGCAGAGTCCACTGTATAGTGGCAGATAAAGACGTCTTCAGCAATATGGATTTCAAAAAAGCTTATGGTAAATTTTGGAACCCAGAACTAAGATTTATCATAATACTCAAACGTTTTTATAAATCTGATTTGGATGTTGTTTTTGGAATTCTTTTGAGATTTCGCATTCACAATGTGGTTGTTGTCAATGGAACTGATTCAGCCGAACTTTATGGTTACAACGCATTCGAAAACAACGCCTGCGGTAACTATTATACCAGAATCATTGATCATGGAAGATGTTGTGCAGTTTCAAAAAACCTCTACCCAGTTAAAATGAAGAATCTATCAGGTTGCAACTTTAGATTGGGAATACCATTTAACTACCCTGAACCTAAAACAGTAACAAACCCAAGATTTAAAACTAATTCTATACCAGGTGTAACCATAATGATTAATGCAGAAGAGTATGTATTCGAATTGATGAGTAAAGCTGCCGGCTTCGAATACAAGGCGACTAAGTGTTTCAATTCTGAAGAATTTTCAGTGATACACAATAATTTGTCAATAACGGGATCATTAACGATGATTGTAGACAACACAACAGATATACTTTTGGGTGCATATTACCTAACAGCTCGTCGATCTCATCAACTTTCATTTGTCCATGGATATCTAGACTATATGGATGATGTAAAGATATTTCTCAAACGGGCACAAAAATCACCCTCATGGAAAGATTTTTACTTGGAATTTCCTCCACTCATTTGGGTTTTATTTTTGATAGTTTTCGTAATTTATTACATCATAATGATATTGTTATTGAAACCTAAAGACAAAGGTGATATATTAATGATTCTGCTCAACAATCTTCTCCAGCATGGAACACGTTTTAAAAGACACCCGACAACTGATGCATTCATGATATCTTGGCTGTGGTTTGTGTATTTGGTCAATTGTTTCTATACTAGCAGTTTGGTCAGTCTTACAACAAAGCCGACCTTCGATTATCAGATCAAAGACGTGGATGATATTAGAAGATTCAATCTATCACCGTGGATCAGTGGCATCTTGGTAGGAATAAACAGTGATGAATTTGGAGACATAGAACAGAATATAATCCCAAAGAATTACAAGTCTAATAAAGTTTCTGGATTCTACGACTCCCTTTGGCATGTGAATCAATCTGAAAATTTATTTACTTTATTACCTGAATCTGTATATTTGTACTATGGTATATATTTTAACGATGATTATGGTCGACCATTCATTTATGAGTTTCGTGAAAGCAACTATAAGTCGATTTATACATTTTACTTGAACAAAGGTTTGCCTATAACAGAAACTTTGCACATGTTGGCTTTGAGGATAAGGGAAAGTGGGCTCGTAGGGTGGAAAGTAAGAAACTTGGCATATACAAGATGGCTAGGATATAACGCTGGTTTTAATGAATATAAAAAAAGTCGTTTCGTTATGCCCTGGTTTTTACTAGGCATCGGAATAGGTTCGTCATGCGTGGTGTTTATTTTGGAGATTGGTTATAGTTGTATACAGAAAAAACGTCTAGTATTGGAATAATAAATAAATATTCATCATTTTAATTAGACACGGGTCTAGATCGCGTTAAATGATGAACGAAAATCGTGTAAGTATAAAAAGTGAATAAATAAACATTGCCAGACGCCGCACATAGCACAATCTGGCCCCAAATTAAGCAACTAGGCTTGTGCTATGGGAATATATACGACACATGATAATTTTTAAGCTATTGCATAGCTTTTATCGCGGGCTTTAAGCACAGCCACCGAATCAAGAAATTCCGTAACGAAAATAAAAGCTAACGTGGGGGTTAGCATAAAAGCTAACCCCCACGCTCCATGTTGCCATGGTTCAAAATAAATAAATAATAAGGAACTTCGTTCCAATTATTTTTGTATGAGTTGATAAAAAATGCTATGCAATAGCTTTACCGCGGCAGTCCCCGAGTGCCACACGTTTTTGATTTTTACGAATGAATCTTATTTGCTTTTGAATGTTTATTTAAACTAGTAGACTGGCTGTGCAATCATGTTATAAAATAATGTTTAGTTTTCATACGCTTTTTTAGTGCCACATTACAGCGTATAAAGAGCTTTCTCTGATCTTTGCAAGCGGCTAGATTCCAATCAGCGGCTACCTAATATATGTATTTTTCCTTTTGATAATAAAGATCAATGTAGGTGTGAAACCGTAGGGCACAGTTAGTTGTGTACTATGATAGATTGTTTTACTAATGGATGTATTATCAGATGTATACTAATTATTGACACATGTAACTACATTTTAATAAACTACTAATTATTTCCTAAGTTAGCTTTTTCATATTCCTAACATTAAGTTTCAGTCTTTATCATGGTGGTCTTTGGTGCAGTGCTGACTTTTCTCATTGGGACTATCAATTCAAAAATTCAAATGGAAGAACAGCCTCAAAAAGAGAATTTAAAATTATGCGTGAACCGTATTATAACAACGCACAATATAAAATATTTAAGTTACAGAGATATTAGCAAAGATATTAGTGATGATTCTTTGTTGCATGACATACATGCTATCAAAGCAACTGTCAGTTTAAATGCTGTTCCTAATACTTTAGATGGTAACAGCAGGGTTAACTTCATAGTCGCAGATCAAGATTTATTTAGCAAAAATATGAATTTCAGACAAGATTTTGGCAAATTTTGGAACCCAGAATTAAAATTCATTATTATAGTCAAACGTCTCGATAAATCCAATTTAGATGATGTTTTTAGAATACTTTTGAAGTTTCGTATTCATAATGTAGTTATTGTCAATGGAACTGATTCAGCTGAACTGTATGGTTACAATGCATTCGACAATAATGCCTGCGGTAATTACGTTACCAGAATCATTGAACACGGAAAATGTCATGAAGTTTCTAAAAATCTTTACCCGATTAAAATAAAGAATCTATCCGGTTGCAACTTCAGAGTGGGAATAGCGTACAAAAACTCTGAACCTAAATTTATGATAAATACAAGGTATAAAACTAACTACACTCAAGGTGAAAAAATAATTACTACTGCAGAAGAATATGTTTTTGATTTAATGAGCAAAATAGCCGGTTTCAAGTACAAATCTAACCAGTGTTTTAATTATGAAGATTATTCGACGCTATATCCCAATATGTCAGTATCCGGACCCTTATCGATGATAGCAGATAACAAAACAGATATATTAGTCGGAGGATTTGTTCTTACGGCTCGAAGATCACAGCAATTTTCCTTTATTCATGGATATTTAGACTACATAGACGATGTGAAGATTTATGTGAAAAGAGCACAAGAGTCTCCTTCGTGGAAAGATTACTATTATGAATTTTCTCCACTTGTTTGGGTATCATTTTTAATGGTTTTCTTAATGTATTACATTATAATGATATTGTTACTGAAACCTAAAGACAAGGGTCAAATTTTAATGATTTTACTTGACAATCTTCTTCAGCATGGAACGGGTTTCAGAAGACACCCAACGACTGATGCATTCATGGTATCTTGGCTGTGGTTTGTGTATCTGGTGAATTGTTTCTACACCAGTAGTTTGGTAAGTCTTACAACGAAGCCGACCTTTGATTATCAAGTAAAGACCACTGAAGATTTGAGACGCTTCAATATAGCACCGTGGCTTAAGGTTGATACTTTGAAGGACGAATTTGGAGGATCATATGGTAATATATTTCCAGATACATACGAGTTTCATAAGAATTATAGTTTAGGATTCTACGATTACTTTTGGCACGTAAATCAATCTGGGAAATTCTTTACTATGTTGCCTCAATCTGAATATTGGTATTATGGTATTTATTTTATCGATGATTATGGCCGATCATTACTATATGAGTTCCACGAAAGCAGCTTTAAGATGATTTATTCATTTTACTTTAGTAAAGGTTTGCCCGTAATGGAATTTTTAACCAAGCTGGCTTTAAAAATAAGAGAAAGTGGGCTCGTACGACGGAAAGTGCAAAATTTGGCATATATTAGATGGTTGGGATACAACGCCGGTTTCAAAGAATATAAAAGTCGATTCGTGACGCCTTGGTATTTATTAGCAATCGGAGTAGGTTTGTCCTGCATCGTGTTTATTTTTGAGATTGGTTTTCATTTCATTCAGAAAAGTCGTAAAGTAACAGTTTAAGTCTATATTATTCCTTTATGGTGTTCCACAAGGGAGCGTCTTAAGACCTCTGTTATTTATTTTATATACCTAAGATCCTTACAATGTAATAAATAAAGACACGGTGTTTATATGCTGACAACTGTACAATTAAGTATAATTTAGAATTAAAAATCTTTTTGAAAATAATTAAATTGTGTTTGAATACTATATGACTCGCGGCGTATTAGACATTCATCATCATTCATCATTTTAGCTGTAAGAAGTCCACTGCTGGACATAAGCCTCCCTCATAGATTTCCAGATGCTTCGGTCATAAGTGGCCTGCATCCATCGTGAACCCGCGGCCTTAACTAAGTCGTCCGTCCATCTCGTTGGTGGACGTCCAACGCTGCGCTTTCCGATCCGCGGTCTCCATTCGAGAACTTTTCGGCCCCAACGACCATCTGCTCTCCGTGCTATATGTCCTGCCCACTGCCACTTCAAAGAGCTAATCCGTTTGGCTATGTCGGTGACCCTCGTTCTTCTACGTATCTCCTCATTTCTGATTCGATCCCGTAGAGAAACTCCGAGCATAGCTCTCTCCATAGCTCTTTGAGCAACTCTAAGCTTATTCATAAGGCCTATAGTGAAGCACCAAGTTTCGGATCCGTATGTCATCCATCACTGGCAACACACACTGATTGAAGACTTTCGTCTTAAGGCACTGAGGTATTTTAGACGAAAAGACGTTGCGGAGCTTCCCGAACGCTGCCCATCCGAGCTGGATTCGACGATTGACCTCTTTCTCGAAGTTGAACCTACCTAACTGGACTGTCTGTCCTAGGTATACGTACGCGTCAACAACTTCGAGAGCCGAATTCTCAACCATAACAGGGGTAGGTACAACATGGGCATTAGACATGACTTTCGTCTTGTCCATGTTCATCTTAAGACCTACCCGCTGGGAGACTTGATTGAGGCCTTCGAGCATCGTACTGAGTTCCTCCATCGACTTTGCCATGACTACAATATCGTCGGCAAACCGAAGGTGAGTGATGTATTCGCCGTTAATATTGATACCCAGTCCTTTCCATTCCAGAAGCTTGAAGGCGTCTTCCAAAGCGGCCGTAAAGAGTTTCGGAGATATCACGTCTCTCTGTCTACGCCTCAGACATTATACTAGACAAACCTAATGTACCTACACTTAAAAGTACTAAAATACTTACATAGTAGTAGCATGTGACTCGAGATGTAACGCTATGAGGAGATCGTAGAACCCTTGCCGCAGTGGTCCGGACATGTACTGAGATTGGATCGCATACAGCAGTTGTTTCTGGTCGACGTGTTGACACAAGGCGTGGGCAGCTCTAGGAATTATAAAACTCAATGATACTTCATAATATGAATATGAGTATGAATAATCTATCTTTATATACAGAATGTTCTGAGGAGGTATTAAGCCGAAAGGGGGTTGTTCTAGACGTCTACGCGAATAACTTTTGTTCCACGACTTTTAAAAATAAGAACTTTTTTTTCCATTTATTTTAAGTGGTTGACCGAAATAAACAGCTGTTTTTGTAAATAAATGCAATTAATGTTAATATTGTAGTGGTCCAAACTAAATAAAAGGACACCTTAAGTCCAATGACCTCAAACTTTAAGAAACAGCTGATTTCTATGTAAACTTTTAACTCGAAATTTTCGAATACTCACACGTATTTCCAAAAGTAATAGAACAAAAGTTTTTCGCCTAGACCTCTAGTATAACCCGATTTGGCTGTAAATTGGTGGAGAGGCAGCTAAGAACCAGGAGAAGTACATGGAATACTTTTGATTTCATAAACCCCGCGGGATCGGGACACACGGGTAAAACTGCGGGGCGCAGATAGTTCAAAATAAAACTTATTTTATCTTGAAGAATAGACATTGGTGCGCGATCGGAGTTTTTAGGTTTTTTAACACATTTTTAAGGTAGGTTGTTCTTAAAAATGTATTTACAAAAAATGCTTAAACAGGATTCAAACCAGCGATCTTTGCTTACCTGTAATTACTTTGGTAACACAACGCAGCGTACAAAGTGAGCGTGTGAGAGTGGAAACTCAACAGTTTATCCATCTCTATCAGCTCTAAGATATCGATGCAACGGTCTTCCTCTGGGAAATAAAACAAAGATATTAAAAGTTACACAAATTTTACTCTATGACGAATTTATTTACTAAAATTAAAATCTATTAAAAAACATTTTTGAAGTACTTAAATAATATATATTTTTTTTCATGATTTGTAATCCAATGACTCGGTAGTCTACACTAATTTTATAAAGATGAAAGATTTGTATTGTTGTGTGTCTGTATGTTTGTAATGAATAAACTCAAAATCTTCTGTGCCGATTTCAAATATCCTTTAACCATTAGAAAGCCACGTTCAACCTGAGTAACATAGGCTACTTTTGATCCCGATATTCTCGCGGGATCGGGACCACCGCGGGTGAAATCGCGGGACGCCGCTATTTATTTATATGGCAATAACCCACTGCTGGTGACATAGTAATCAAAATAATAAACCAGTAACTAACCTGGTATATGCAACGCTAACATAGAAACAGCATCTTCACACAACATCGACCATCCCCTGATATCGGACAGTTTCAGCGCGTGCACTTGTAGTGTTATATTGGGCACCTGTAACAAATAGATATTACAAATACTATTTAATAAACAGGGTTGTTACCATGTTTTAATTTGTTAAAACACTAATTTAATTAATTATTATTATTTTAATTAGTCCGGTCAAATTAAACCAAAAAATAAGAGTAAAGTTACATAAATTCCCACCAAGCTGAAAATCGGCGAGATTGTTTAAAATATCGTTAAAAATAAAATTTTCATCCCATCTATTCGAAAAGTGTCGCTTTGGTCCTCTATAAGTGCGACCAAAGTAGCTCTTTTCTGTTAAGGACAAACAGCCGGGAGCAAAGTAAAACAGCCGGGAGCAAAATAAAACAGCCGGGAGCAAAGTAAATTTGAATTTGGAACATATGTATCATTCATAGAAATCAAACGTAAATTATATGAATTACTGGCTTACCACGGGGCTAGATGGCGCTGTGTGTTGTTCACAGAATTTATTTATTTTATTAGTTTCATTAGTGTCATAAGTTTCAGTTTCATTAGTGTCATTAGTTTCATTTGCTTCATTAGTTTCATTAGTTACATTTGTTTCATAAGTTTCATCAGGTTCATTAGTTTCATTAATTTCATTAGTTTCATTAGGTTCATTAGTTTCATTAGTTTCATGATTTTCATTGGTTTCGTTTGTTTCATTAATTTCATGAGTTTCATTTGTTTCATTAGTTTCATTAGTTTATTAGTTTCGTTAGTTTCGTTAGTTTCGCTAGTTTCGTTAGTTTCATGAGTTTCATTAGTTCATTAGTTTCATTAGTTTCTTTAGTTTCATTAGTTTCATTAGATTCATTAGTTTCATTTGTTTCATTTGTTTCATTTGTTTCATGAGTTTCATTAGTTTCATTAGTTTCATTAGGATCATTAGTTTCATTAGTTTTATGAGTTTTGTTTCATTAGTTCATTAGTTTCATTAGTTTCATGAGTTTAATTAGTTTCATTAGTTCCGTTAGTTTCTTTAGTTTCGTTAGTTTCGTTAGTTTCGTTAGTTTCGTTAGTTTCATTTGTTTTATTTATTTTGCTTATTTTTTTAGTATTTATATGAAATTTTCACAGATGATGTATTTCTGTAGCCGCTATAACAACCAACAAATATTAATAGAGGGCTTCTGTATAATAAACGTGATATTAAAATTTTATACCCAACATTTTTGTTTAAGTAAATAGGTATATTCACGAATTACGTAACACCATATCTTATTTATTTTCTCATAGAAGGGGATGAAAAGTAGAGTATATGACTCGAGAGCAAATTATTTTTGCCTCGGGCGATGTATACTTTGAATCCCTCGCTGCGCTCAGAATTCTACGTTAGAATCCCTCGCTACGCTCGGGATTCTATTCTAGAATTCCTCGCTTTGCTCGTGATTCAAAGTAACGCCCTCGCCGTAAAAATACTATTTTGCTCCCTTGTTATACAATCTACTATTGAAAGTTCTTTCCTTTCTTTCCCCTGTGAGGAAAAAATGTTATTAAAGGTCAAAGAGTTTTTCGCGGTTTTCAGCAAAACGGTAAGTTTTATCATAAAAATACCTCAGACAAAAGTTGTAGATCATAAAATTATCTACATAAATTTATTAATACTTTTTTTCTACGAGCCACCGTTTTTGAGATATAACGATTCAAAAAGTTTGTGGCTTGTAGAAAAAAAGTATTAATAAATTTATGTAGATAATTTTATGATCTACAACTTTTGTCTGAGGTATTTTTATGATAAAACTTACCGTTTTGCTGAAAACCGCGAAAAACTCTTTGACCTTTAATAACATTTTTTCCTCACAGTGGAAAGATGGGGAACTTTCAAATTTTATTTTTAATGATATTTAAAACAATCTCACCGATTTTCAGCTTGGTGGGAATTTATGTAACCTTGAATGTCTAACTTGACCGGACTATGTCATCACCTCTACCCGCAATCGTCAGTTGCAAATACTGGCGAAATATCGAGCTCCGTAAAAAACAAATTTAACCATGGTAATAGCCCTGTTTTTTAAATAATGACTATCATTAATGTATGATAATAATAATACTAGCTGGTCGAGCTCAAGATCTTGACGACCGGGACGGATGAGACTCTTAGGATCAAATAAGCAACCAGAGTCAGGGTTGGGCTGCCAAGTCTTTCCTAGCAAAATTTACTCCGACCTTTAGGTAGACTTTTAAGTCTACTTCTTCTAGTTCCCTCAACCAATTTCTTATGACGGTCATAACATGACAACGGTACTCACCCTAGCCCACTGATGCGGCTTCAGACACTGTATCTTCAGCCTCGGCGGGAACTGCGGTATGACGTGCTTGTCGCTGGTGGTTGCCATGACAACGGTACTCACCCTAGCCCACTGATGCGGCTTCAGACACTGTATCTTCAGCCTCGGCGGGAACTGCGGTATGACGTGCTTGTCGCTGGTGGTTGCCATGACAACGGTACTCACCCTAGCCCACTGATGCGGCTTCAGACACTGTATCTTCAGCCTCGGCGGGAACTGCGGTATGACGTGCTTGTCGCTGGTGGTTGCCATGACAACGGTACTCACCCTAGCCCACTGATGCGGCTTCAGACACTGTATCTTCAGCCTCGGCGGGAACTGCGGTATGACGTGCTTGTCGCTGGTGGTTGCCATGACAACGGTACTCACCCTAGCCCACTGATGCGGCTTCAGACAATGTATCTTCAGCCTCGGCGGGAACTGCGGTATGACGTGCTTGTCGCTGGTGGTTGCCATGACAACGGTACTCACCCTAGCCCACTGATGCGGCTTCAGACACTGTATCTTCAGCCTCGGCGGGAACTGCGGTATGACGTGCTTGTCGCTGGTGGTTGCCATGACAACGGTACTCACCCTAGCCCACTGATGCGGCTTCAGACACTGTATCTTCAGCCTCGGCGGGAACTGCGGTATGACGTGCTTGTCGCTGGTGGTTGCCATGACAACGGTACTCACCCTAGCCCACTGATGCGGCTTCAGACACTGTATCTTCAGCCTCGGCGGGAACTGCGGTATGACGTGCTTGTCGCTGGTGGTTGCCATGACAACGGTACTCACCCTAGCCCACTGATGCGGCTTCAGACACTGTATCTTCAGCCTCGGCGGGAACTGCGGTATGACGTGCTTGTCGCTGGTGGTTGCCATGACAACGGTACTCACCCTAGCCCACTGATGCGGCTTCAGACACTGTATCTTCAGCCTCGGCGGGAACTGCGGTATGACGTGCTTGTCGCTGGTGGTTGCCATGACAACGGTACTCACCCTAGCCCACTGATGCGGCTTCAGACACTGTATCTTCAGCCTCGGCGGGAACTGCGGTATGACGTGCTTGTCGCTGGTGGTTGCCATGACAACGGTACTCACCCTAGCCCACTGATGCGGCTTCAGACACTGTATCTTCAGCCTCGGCGGGAACTGCGGTATGACGTGCTTGTCGCTGGTGGGCAGTACGGCTGCGGACAGCGGCAGGCTGCTGGGGGAGCGGCCCAGCTCGATCTGCAGGATCTCCTTCGAGGTGGCTTCCACGAATATGGCCGGGAAGAGTTTGGTGTCTGGTTCCATCTGGTGGGGGATAGAGAGTGAGAAACATTTTAGGTTTCGGTTCCCTGGGCGTTTTCCGTACGTTGCCTCATAATTGGGCTATTGTACGTGATTTTAAGATGCGGGTTTCTTCGCGAAGTTTTCTTTTACCGTTACAG
Organism: Idaea biselata; assembly: GCA_958496205.1. Taxonomy (NCBI): domain Eukaryota; kingdom Metazoa; phylum Arthropoda; class Insecta; order Lepidoptera; family Geometridae; genus Idaea; species Idaea biselata. The sequence goes on from OY292395.1 coordinate 39,416,301, forward strand.
TGTTGTTAATAGCGACTGCCTGACTGACTAACGGATCTACGCACAGCCTAGCCACTAATAGTAATGGGTTAAAATTTGTACAGGTTATTCTTAAATACTCTGTATTTTTGTTTTTTAATTGCTCTCGGCAGATTTACTAAAAGAAAAGAAAAAGAGCGACATCTGGCTGTAAGTGGGTTCACTGCAAAGTTAATCCAGCGCAATGGTGAGACTACTGAAAACTGGTTCCGCTAGATGGCGTTTAAACGAGCCATAATCAAAAAGGAGACCATAGTAGATTGTATACCAAGGGAGAAAAGACTATTTTTACGGCGAGAGTGTTTTTTGAATCCAGAGAGGAGCGAGGGATTCTTAAGTAGAATCCTGAGCGAATCGAGGGATTCAAAGTACTTCACTCGAGCGAAAGATAGTGTTTGCTCCCGAGGTGAACCCTCTACTTTTCATCACCCTCTATGAGAAAATGAGTAACGTACTTTGACCATTGTTCGCGGCTGACAGTAACTACCAATTTCTATCAAAACCTGCCTTCTTCTACCAAACTACCATTTTCTACCAAACCTACCATTTTCCATCAATAGGTAACTATTTTTTTTTTACTACATCCTACTTTTTTTTCCCAAAAACTGTCGATTCTATCAAAAACTACCATTTTCCACCAAACCTACCATTTTCTACCAAACCTACCATTTTCCACCAAAACTACCATGTCTACCAAAAAGTACCATTTTCTACCAATAACGACTTTTTTTCACCAAACCTACCAATTTCTACCAAAACTCTCCATTTTACTAACATTCTACCTATACGGTCGAACACCCATCACTTACCTATCAGACACACAGTACGGTGATAGGAACTCTTTGTTAATTGAAACTTTTTAAAAATATTCACATTCCAAATTCAAATCTCATTATTGCCCTGCTAGCAGGGAGAAAAAACGCTATGAAAATGCCCGCTAGGAACATCGGCAGAAAAGCGCTAGTTCTTGCCCTGTTTACAGGGATTAGACTAGCTCTTTTCGAATAGATGAATACTCTAGAATCCCTCGCTCCTCTCTGGATTCAAAAAACACTCTCGCCGTAAAAATAGTATTTTCTCCCATGGTATACAATCTACTATTTCGAAAAATCCACGATTGGAACTTGCGCAAGTGTAACACAGCTAGTGTTCTGATCGTGACATAAGTATCCAGGGCACAGACATACATATAGCTAGACTACGCGAATTCATGTCCTTCGCGTGTCAGAAAAACGTGTAAAACCCTGACAAAACGTCGCGGTAGTCGGAGCTAACTGTCCGCGCGCATTTATAGTTGCCGGACGTCCGTAAAAACCAATAAAATGCTTCGTAGCGTGATTGATTACATACTGCAAAATCCCAAAAAACTAGAGCACCTAAGGGCAGGAACCATGTGGCCGTGACGTCACAGTAGGTATTAAAAAGTCGGCACACTTGGTTTCAATACAAATCGAGGTACATGTGACGTCTAGCTATATGTATGTCTGTGATCCAGGGTATACCTACCTTGAAAACGAAGCTGGTTTCCTTCCCCTCGCACGTGAAGGTGACGGTCCCGGTGGAGGTATCCACGGAGCATCCGATGAACATCCCCTGAGAGGCCCCCTTGGCCGTGGCTTCCGCCATCACCTCGTTGTACAGCTCGTCTGCACGGACCATGTAGCACGATTGACGGTTTACGCTGTTCAAGGAAACAATAATTTTTTAACCGACTACAAAATAAGGTGGAGGTTTTCAATTGGGATGTGACTATGTGTTTCCTAGACTTGGAAAATTAGTTTTTTTAATGCTGCACCCGACTGGACCTGCAACTGCTGATTAAATTAATTACAGCGATGTATTTTTACCACTAGCGCCATCTATGATGTAGTGAGAGACTGGCGCCAGTGATACAATATATTTAAACGTTCGCGTTGCGTTCACGGGTTGGTTGGCCTAGTGCCTAGGCCTCATTTTAGGGTTCTGTACACAATTGTGAAAGTGGTATGGAACCGTTCGTGGTTTATTTTCCTCGTGCTGATTTGTATTGGTTTTATTTTAAAAACTCATGGATTCAACAAATATTATTACACAACGGGGTATTAATACCCCGTTGAGTAATAATATTTGTAATGAAAACAACCATGTAAGTTTAAAATCGTATATTCTCATGGATTCTAATTCAATTAATGATCTTTCAGTGACATGGAATCTTCTTACCTCTCAACAATTCGGTCGTAATCATCAGTAATGATGACAGATGATTTGGTCACTTTGTTCTGGTTGAAGTCCTTGGAGTGGAGATGGTATTGCGTGGTCACCCATCCAATGTACACGTGGGTCGGGTCTTGACCGGGGAAAATTCTAGAACAGATACAAACATACACTTTTTAAATTCACACATTTTAAGTTGACGATGTTATACTGATTTGATAATATGAGTTGTATTGTTGCTCGAAATATATTTATTTTCTTACCTCGACGTTTCAACCACGTTACAATGGTTTTGGTCGCGAGGGGAATATAATAGTACGCGATAAATACCAGGGAAAATGTAACTAGATACACACATATTTTGGAACAAACATCGGCTCGCATTTGCCCTGATGGGAAGCGACGATGAGATCGACAATGTAATATGCTTGCCTAGAAGCAAATTCACGAAAAATAAAGAAATATTGCAAGATATAAAACACAGGGTCACCTAGCCCCAAACAGAGCAACTAGGCTGGTATTACGGTGACTAGTTAACAGATAGACTCCTCGCGACCAAGACCATTGTAACATGGTTGAAACGTCGAGGTAAGAAAATAAATAATAATACGCGATAAAGACCCGGGAAAATGTAACTATGATATAACAAATCTTGTGAATTTAAAAAGTTTAACAAATAGACAACAAGAATAGTATTTGTTACCGGAACGATGGAAAACTTAGGGTGGACTGGGATAAATTGACAAATGAGATGACGATAATGAGGTCATAAACTTAGTTTTTGTTCGCAAATTTCAATATGATCCTGACATCCATTTTGCTAGAATGAAAGCACTCGTTCTTTCAAATAGCACTAATAAGAAATTTGTTAAAACAACTTACCTAACACCGTAAAAGTATTCGTTGATAAGTTTAAGACATTCGGCATCAAATATTTCATTTCCGACCGTCTCAGTCGTTGAGGCTTGGAGTGTAGAAGTTGTCATTTGTTTACGGTCTTGCGTCGGTGTGGCCATCTACAGTAATAGAACAAGAGTTAGGAATGTTTTGGAAAAGGTTAAGTTGTTGAGATGCTTTATTTAAAGCATAATGGTTAGAATTTGCTCTGCTTTGATATTATTATTCAACTTTGAAAAACAGGTTAGGAGAGTAGGTACTGATTATTTTGATAGTCAATTTCATCTAAAAGATTTTACTAACTTAGTACCTAATCTAAAAGAAAACAGTCGATTTTTAAGATATTTTAAGATTTTCTAAGCTTCTGAAACAAATGATCAAAGCGAGAAAGTTACTTTTAATTATTGTAATTGATAGATATTTATTAAAACAGAAATTGATAGTGAAGGCCGGGGACAAATTAAAAAAAATGCAGTAGTACCATTTAAGTTAGAAAATCTGTCCACATAATATCACAAACTTTTCGGTTCGATATTTATTTGGGATGTACAAATTATATTATTCGGTATGTTTCGAGCCGTTATCAAATCGAAATTTCGTTAGTTGGGCTGAATGTTTGACATTCAAAGCATTATAACACCCCGGCCTTCCCTAATAAGTTATTATATTTTTTAAATATTCAAACCTCTTCATCCATTAAGCGTATACATTTTAGTCCAAAGCAGCTACGTTTTAGCACAACATGAAGTCGGTACATACACTTACGTTAAGCCCAGACTGGCTTCCGTACAAATTGGGCCTACTCGGGCGAGCCTGCATGGCATTATATCTTTGATTCGCCTTTATTGGGTAAAAGAACAAAAAATATAAAACAAAAACCTCCAAATGTTAAGGGTAATATATAAAATCAAATAAATAGTTTTTCAAAAAGTCACTTAGGGCGCTCACAAACTAGACTTTTGTCTGAATGAATTATGAGGACTGAAGGGTGCGAGTTTTTCCATACACAAGTATTTCCCTGTTTTCTGAATATCGTAATTTTTTTTAGCAAAGAAAAATGCCCCGAATTTATGAATATTGCATATTTAGGAGGAGAAAACTGTGATATAAGTTTGTATGCAGAAGCGCACGCCCGTCTGTTCTCTTAATGATGTACTTAAAATGAACTGTAAATAACTCATAACTAAATGGTTCAAAATAAAACCGACATCGGTCAACAAAAAGTCAGTAGTCTGCCAAGGCCCTTACTGTCCAGTAGTGTTCAAAAGTGACAAAGATAAATTCATTCAAAGTTAAATTAATACAAAATCGAAATTAAGAAGAAAACATCAGGAATTTAAAATCAAAATTACGTTTGAAACTCGACTCTATCCTCAGGCCATAAGAGCTACATTACCTGAGAAACTTTGATCTGTGGATTGGGCTGTCTTTGGCGAGACCTTTCAGGCGAGACCTCAGTATCGCTGAAGGGGTCAGGCGTTTTGGATTTACGCGACTTGCCTCTGTCGCCGCTTTCGCCGCGTTTGCTTCGAAAGAACCTTGAAAAAGTGAGGTTATGATAGGTTAAGTTAAAAAAATTAAAGGTCATTAAGTTAATAACATAGCGCCAAACGGAATAGTTCCAATAAGTAGGCCGAAGCAGCCACTTCCTGCAGTACTTCTAGCTTTGTTTTATATATTTTTACGATGTATATCTTTATCATTTGTCCCATACTTGTCCAAATAAATTTTAATGCTTCCTCTCTTTTTTCTATATTCTAAATTAATTTGCTACATTTCACACCACGCGTCACTTGCCATCTAGTAAAATAGTGGCCAATTTAAAAACAGCTTACTTAAAAGGCGATCGTCCCCTTTTATCCTTTTTATCATCAGGACTTAAGGTCTGAGCTCCCAGTTCGTATTTAGCCATTTCAGCTTCACTTGTCGAACGATGCATGCCGTTCACTTGCCCCGGACCTGGAAGAAATGTTCATACTTATTTCCAACGCCATAAAAGTTAAATTAGATTCCACCACGGACCAGGAACCAACGGACATGATCATATTCTCTCTAATACATAATTAATAGTTATTGAATTTTATTGCTAAATTTGATGAAAATTTATCGTATTTGTATATCCAGTCAGCATAAAAAATCAATTGCAACAAACAGTTTTTCAGAATGTCTATCCTGTTTTGGCATTCCACAATTATTATTATGACGTCTACCGATTTTGATTCTGTTTCTGACACTTGTTCAATTTTGCCCAATCATAGGGCTTGATTTCATGGTCAAAGTACATGATATCATGGTCAAACTACAAATAGGTTGGTAACGCATCATCCAATCCCAAGTCCCAAAAACGGTGAATTACTTTTTGTAAAAATAAGTGGTATTAACTGTCCAATGGTTTCCTAGTCAATGAATGGGTAACTGTTAGTTTTGCACATTTAAAAAAAAAGTGAAAGTTATTGATTTTTTTCGTGTTTGATTAAAGGCGAAAATGTCCATTGAGCTAAAAAATTAGAGCAGACATTGTGAAGAATACAAATGCTTAAAAAAATAATTTCTCTTTTAAAATTTTATGCGGATTTTAATGGATGGACGGTATTATATTCAGTTTTATTTTACTCGAGTATACATAGCGTGTTTCGAGGATGGCGGTATTGAGTTGTAGGTTTATTTGAAAATCAGCTGTTTATAAGATTTAGAGGTCATTGACCTTGTGTTAATATTTTTTTTTAGAAATACATTTTGAATAATAAATAATAATAAATAAATAAATAAATTCTCCGAACAACACACAGCGCCATCTAGCCCCGTGGTAAGCGACTAAGCTTGTGTTACGGTGACTAGACAACAGATATAATACTTATATTTATTTTTCTTTTGTAAATACATACATATTATACATAGAGGGACACCCAGACCAGACACAAATATTTATTTTATAAGCATAAATACTTGCACCCGGCGGGAATCGAACCCGCAACCTCCTGCATTGCAGTCGCGCTTTCGCACGACGCGCCACAGAGGTCGTCAATACAATAAATCAACATACATTTTGAATTTTTAAAAGTCGTAGAATAAAAGTTGTTTGCCCAGACCTCTAGATCACCCCCTAAAATTTTGGCTAAAATTACCGAAACACAATGTAGGTATGTGTGAACAGTTAGGCATACACAACAAAAAAGTGCAGTGATTATTAAACTTCAAAGTCGCACGAAATATATAAAACAAAGATGGCGTTGTCGCGCTGCGGGCGGTATGAGTTTTTTTACGCTTTTTTTTTTAAACAGTACAGCCATCCTGGTTTTGTTATTTTATTCGACTAATAATTACTACATGAACATCATTTACATCAGGATTCTATGAGTTATTGAGAACACTATGGAAGGCTTTCATACATTTGATATTTTCGGACATAAGCTTAAGACATTTAAAAAATGGCAAATAAAAAAAATAACATACAACATGATATAAATACATTGAGCTTCATATTTTTAGCGACAATATTAAGTATTGTATTTGATAAAAAAATTAAAAAAATTAATAAAAAAAAAACGATTTATTGGCTATGTCAGTTCTAAGCGTAAGTAATAACTACCTCCGTATAGTGTTTCTATTTCATTATAATATGCAATAATGTATGAAATGTCTTCCAGAACATAGCACAAACACAAAACTCACTAAAAACTTTACTTAGCGAATCACTATTTATCACAAAGATATTTTATAAAGTAAATAGAGTAATACATTTGTATGGAGACCGTGTACTTATCCTATAACTACATCGTCTCAGCATTGCTTAGTTTTGTTAGATTTTTCTCGTAAACTGTTCAAAATAAGTTTTTTTTTTTCATAATAAGCAGTACCTATTTCCTAAGTGTAGATTAACACTAAGAAATAATGTTTACAAAATAAAATATCACAAAAGTAAATTGGCAAACTTTAGCTATTTATATAAGCTACAGCTTCGCTCGTGAGGTCCTTAAAGTCATTAGGTGATCCGCTGAACTTGGAAAGTAGACATTCAAACAAAATTTGTCGTATCGACTGCTTAAGCCAGCCAGGGCACGAGGCAGGGTCGTACCACCCTCCACATTCAGATGTGGAGGAACTGAAGGGGGGAGGCGGGTGATTGGAAATGGTATGGAAACTGTGCCTGAAAACAGTTTCCATTTCCAATCAATAAATAACCAACACTTCAAAAGCTTAACAAAAAGAAAAATTTCCAAAAAAATTTGAACTATTTTCTAGAAAAATCTGACAATGCTGAAGCGATGTTGAAACATCTAGTTCAATAATACGTGCCCAGAGTATTGCTAAAAAAAGCTACAGTTTTTTTTTTCTTTCAAATAATTAACTAAAGACCCGCTAAGTAAAGTTATTCAATGCTTAGTTAAAGCGGTAGTGAACCTGGCAAATAACTCTGCCGTGTAACCGAGCCCTTACGAGGCGGCCGAGACGGCTGTCTCTTGGCTTTCGAAGATGACGGCATTTCTTCCTGGCTCTCGTCGTAGTGCAAACCTTGGGGGAGAAGCGGGGGTGAGTTTGTGGTGTTGGGGAGGAGGGAGTTGTATAGTTTTATTAAGAGGTAAGGTACCGGATGGCTTGGAGCAAATTCGCTTGTTTTTTTTTTGGAGCAACTTTGCTTTAAATACTTGGAGCAACTTTGCTCTGAATACTTGGGAAAAGTTCGCCTTAGGAGCAACTTTGCTTGGAAATCTCGGTGCTATTTTACAGCAAAAAACTTCAAAGCAATTTTGGTCGTTGCTCTAAAATCTAAGAGAAACATTGCCTTGAACTTTAAGTCTGAGACTTCGGAGTAACTTTGCCTTAAATATTTAGGGCAACTTTGCTGCTTCGCTCTGCAATCTAAGTGCAACTTTGCTCTGAAACTTTGTAGTAATGTTGCTCTGAAATGAAGCTTTGGACTGATTGCACAAGCAATTTTGCTCCGTAACAATCAAGTAATAAGAAAAAATACTACTAATTCTGCCACTAAATAGGGGAAAATAATTACTCGGTAAATCAAAAAATAACTACTAGTTATCACTACACTCGCGTGCAGCTAAATCTACTAAGGTTTCTTTTGAAATAAAAGTAAAAATAAGTCGCTTTGGTTTGTAGTCAGAGTGCAGTACTTATAATAAAAAACCGGCCAAGTGCGAGTTGGACTCGCGCACGAGGGGTTCCGTACCACCATTACAATTGGTACGGAACCCTAACACTGGACCAACCAATCCGTGCACGCAACGAGAACGTTAAATTTATTTTATTACTGGGGCCAATCTATCACTAGATGGCGCTAGTAGTAAAAATACATCGCGGTATCGTTGCGTTTTATATCAAAAATCACGTTTTTGATGTGAGAGCCCGTTTTCACTCTTTAGGTACGGAACCCTAATAAAAACCAGTGTAGGTCCCGATCCCGTGGGAATATCGAGATAAAGTTTTCAGCTTTCATTGCGTTTTTTCGAGAAGAATCAACAAACATACACATACATACTTTCATATTTATTATAGTAGTACTATTTCATTAGGGAGTAAGACGCAACGGGAGCTTACTCCGGATTGGACGGACGGACCCTCTCTTGTCCACTACAATAAGTTACCTTTAATGTCAGTGATAGTAAACCCGCTCCTCATGATCTGGTCGATGTGCGCCGGCATCTGAGCTTCCACCGCCTCCTTCATCAGGATTTGTTGCCGCTCCTTGATCTCGACCCAACGACGGGCCTTCTCTTGTTCACTACAAATATAGAACCGGGATAAAATACGTGAGGTCGCATTATGCGCTGTGATTCGTTTCCTTATCATTAATTAATTTAGTGTAATTTGTTAACGCCTAAAGTTTAGTGTGTGTGTTTGTATTAAAACCTTGTCGGTGATATGTCTATAAAATACTGTAGGGCCTTATTAACCGACGGGCCTTATTACCCGCATGTACCCGTGCATAGTTATTATGTTGAACTGCAACTGTTGATTAAACCGATATTCGTATGTGACTGTATCCACTCCAGCCTACAAATCATGGATCCGAATAATCATGCTGATGACGTTGTAGAGCCCCAAATAATTATATTTAGGACTCTATTAACCTTAAATAAAGTGGCCAAGTGCAAGAACAAGTTGTTTTGCTTTAGCGGCAACAGAAATATATCATCTGTGAAAATTTCAACAATATACTTGTCACGGTTCATGAGATACAGCCTGGTGACAGACGGACGGGCGGTGAAGTCGCAGTAAAAGGGGCCCGTTTTACCCCTTGGTTACGGAAGCCTAAAACAATACAATGTTGGTAGGTAGGTAGGAACTTACTCAATGAACTGTGAATGGCATATAACAGGCAATGACAAGCGAAGGAACTCCCAGTTGGCTTTCTCCATCGTCTCAAAAGTGTTGTGAGAGATTTTTAAACACGGTGGGGTTTCTGAAAATAAATAAATATTGAAATTGAATTGTTTAGTGCTTAGATATCATACTGACGTCGTTCCTAATGCCAATTATCTCATCTGTGTTCTCGAAAATGGGCTGGGCCTCTACTTTAATTCTACGAACGATAAAACGAAACGATAATTCCAGACGAAAATGGTTTTGAAGGACGGATGACAGATTTTATTTCTTTCTTTCGTTCGTAGAATTCCCTTTCTGATCCTTGGTGTCTCTATTCCTAGAATTGGTTAGTATTTACCAGAACCAGCTGGGATCCTAGTGACGTCGATCCTAGTGTCAATCATCTCATCTGTGTTCTCGAAAATGGGCTGATCCTTGGTGTACCAGTGTGTGACGTCACGATTCATGTTCCTGGAAACAATTAAGTCTGGTTACAGACTTTGGTTAAATCATAGACAAATGATGACTTTCATTTGTCTATTCTATTCTATATGACTATTCAGTTTTTACTTTAAATTACTTTTTAAACGTACAAGACTTGTACCCCTATTTCCATACTTCCCGGATCTTAATCGCTCTTGGTCGGGTCTTCTCGCGACCATGACTTTTGCAATATAGTCAAGACGTCGAGGAAAGAGAATTTAAAAATAAATACGCGAATCAGGCTCGTTTTAAATAAGAAATGTACATTTTAATTAAAGTAGAATCCATAAAACATATAAAAAAAGTGATAAAACTTTTTAATAATAATAATATTCAAAACCGTTTTTGCAGTGAAAAAAAAAACAAAATGTTCTTGTAAAAAGCTCGACATTTTAAAAGCAATAAAACAAATGTTAAGTCCCAAAACGAGGTCTTTCTAGACAGAACAATCAAAGTTTTGGTATAGATTACCCTTGCTGAAACACACTGTATAAAGATACTTACACACAGAAAGGCTCATAACCCTCTTGCAGGCCACAAGTCGTAAAATACTTCAACGTATTGACATCCTGGCCGTAGGTAAGTCTGAAAAGTTATTAATTGGCTATGTAAATAAATAATATAATAGATTTACAATAGATATTTTCAAAGAAAAATAAGTAAGGGGAATCCGCAATCAAACGGACACTATCGAAAATATTTTATGTTTTTTGGGTGTTGGAATAATTTTCGATCAAAAACTTAAGATATCGATAGTGTCCGTTTCAAAACACGTCCGTTTCATTGCGTATTCCTTTTACGTTTTGTAATATTTTTTTTATTGTTCCGATACGTAGACCGGTGCAGCCACTGAGAAAGACCACCATCTCACCGATTGTAAGTGATGATATTGTCTAAGATGTAAAATGTACGCTGATCTAGAAGGAGGAAGACATTAGTGGAACAAGATCCGACCCGACTTAGTGGCTGCACCGACCAACGTATCGGATCGACGAGTCAGCTTTCCGCTAAGGATTTAAGCCAGGCTTAGGCTGTTTAATCATATTACTTACCTAGCCTTCTGTCCGACCCCTAAAGTACAAGCAGGCACAAAGTTGTCTCCTTGCACTTCTGCGAAAGTTGTTTCGCCTCCCAGAGCATCCATCAACAATTCGCCGTTCAGAGAGAAACCTGGTGAAAACGCAGGTAGTGTAACTTAAATTTTTATTTTTTGTACAAGAAAGATTAACAAAGAAGTTAAGTACAAGTTGAATTAACTTTAGGGGGAATACGCAATGAAACGGGCGTGTTTTGGAACGGACACTATCGAAAATATTTTATGTTTTAGGTGTTGGCACCATTGATGACACTAGACCTGTGGACCTATGACCAGAGACCCTTGTCTGTGGTTATCAATAGTGCCAACACCCAAAAAACCTAAAATATTTTCGATTAAAAACTTGAGATATCGATAGTGTCCGTTTCAAAGCACGTCCGTTTCATTGCGGATTCCCCCTACTTTGCTTTTAACTTTTAACCGACAGATATTAAAAACAATGGCAAATTTTAAACTTTAATTAGATCCTGACGTTACTAATTATTACAGACAAATAAGATAGGTAAATAAATACCTCTTCTAATCTACAGTTTTGATTAATAAGACGGTTCAGTTAGTAGATCATGCAAAACCAAACATTTTAGAGGAAAGTCCACCTACTAGTTCTCCATACAAACGTAGTCGACTGTTTCCTCCTAGAATAAAGACATTATGCCATAAAATATCTGCCATAATAAAATTATGCCTCTACGTTTTGGTTTTTTCATTTTCTTATTAGAATAGAAATAAAAAAAAAGAATATGAAAAAAATCAAAATGTAGGGGCATGGTCATGGCTGATATAGATTTTATGGCATAAACATATAGCTCTAATATCTTTATCGGAGGAAACAGTTGACTATGTTTGTAAAGTTTGTAAGTATAGAGAAAATAGTAGGTAGACTTTCCTACTTATGACAATCATAGAAGTCTCGAACCCAGTACGTAGGTACGTGTTTGTTAAAATTATTTTAAAAGGAATAATACGGTGCTATTAGAAAATTAGTAAACAAGAGAGGGATAGTGCTATACAGCGAAAAGAGAAAGAAAAAGTGCTTATGTTAGGTCTACATCATCTGTTATAACTATTAAATAAGTAATCTAACACCTACAAAATGCAATTATTTGTAATAAAATATAACGTCATAAGTTCACTATGGACATCTTGATGAGCAGGCGTCATTCTAGTGTCCTTTGGTGACCCCAGAATATAAGCTACTGTATTCTAATGAAATGGTATAGATGACACAAACAATACTGCTATACTATAATATATACCTAACTCGATATTTAAAATAACGATAATGTACCTTACCCATTATTACAATAATAAAAACGACTTTGAACATGAAGTATAATGAATCGACCGGGGGCTGTATGTAATTCTGTTTAATTTTTTTTTCTTATTTTTGTTCTTGCACCGATTTTGTCAATTTGGGAATCAGTAAGTGTCAAGTATTTTATAATATTTGTAAGTTATTTGCAGATACAGAAACAGTCAAGAAATCGTATAGTCATTTAAAATGGCGCTATTTTACAAGAACTCTTCACGAGGTTTGGAAGCAACGGAAAGTCCGTGTTTGGCTTGACACTGGCTTAAAATGTCGAGCTACACTTCTCTTGTACACTTTTACCAAACTAAATTAATTAATATTGTGCCACTCAGATTTATGGTCAGCATTAATATTTGTCCCCGGCGGGAATTGAACCCGCAGAATTCTGCACTGCAGTTGGGCCCTCCCTTGACGCACCACTGAGACTGAAAATGTCTACTTGGTTATGTCACCTATCTGTGCCTAAGCTCCGAAGCTCTGAAGTGCAGTCTACAGCAAGCAAGAAGCTATGCGAGGTGGGTCCGCTTTAAGCGTCTCAAGCGATGCAGTGATGTTATACAATTTTAAATTATTTTGAATTATGTGGCAGGAACATTTTTTTAAATCATGCGCTATCACAAAACTGCACTCGGCTTTATGGACAGAAGGGGAAATCCTGTATTAAAATTGTCCATAATTTATTTTAAACATCATTACAATTATTGCAAACAATACGCTCGAAATAAAACTGTAACTTGCATGCAACTGAACTAACTGAGCAATCGAAACTATATTGACTCAAAAGTTAAAAATAACGGTATTCTCTTTAATTTTATGGAATAATGTCAAAGACCAAATAATAATTCCTTGGGATCTTCAATACGATGTATTAAAAGTTCTCAAAATAGAATAAGACGATAAGAAATACAAGGCAAACCTAGCAACCATTGGATATATAATTAATTAGCTTCAGCCAAACTCAAAGGCGAATAAATTTAAAGACCCTGATAAAATGCACAATGCACATACAAACTCATAGTGGGTTTCTCAAGATCTCTAAAAGAGCGCGTTAACTTTAGCGGTGATTAATCCGCGGGTAGGAGTAAACTTTCTTATGTAATAGTAGGTACCAGAACTTTTTCATAGATGGCGCAGTGAAATTTACATCAATTTCAATAAAATAAATAATAGTTTATTATTAAAAAGAATTACAATAGGGTATTAAAATCAACATCAGACCTCGAACTAGGAACAAGTCCTATATTTTGAAAATCTAGAGACGATGAAGAGAGATGAGAGATGAAGAGATATGAATTACTGGGGCCGTAGAGTTTAAGTAGAAAGTACATTAAAAGTAAAATATTTGGCCAAACAAAAGAAAAACACGATAAGCTAAGCTACCCGGCAGGCATTTTAAATGAAGGTTCGATAAAAATCTATAGAATTTCACAGCGCCATCTATAAGAAAGTCCCGAAAGTACTTAGTAAGAAAGTGTCTAACGATCGTTAAAAATCGATCGTCGATCAATACTCGTAGATTAACCATCGTTAAAGTTAACGGTCAGTTAAAACCTCGAGAAACGGAAGGTTAGACAGCCCAGGCATCAACACCTCTTAAATGGCCAATTAAGATTATTAAATAAGCGCCAAAAATGTTTCTGTCACAGACTGAAAAGCAAATTCAATCATTATAATGCCAAATATTACAAAATTCTGTGATATTTACTTATCGTTTTATCAATTAAATCGAGAAATACTCCGACCACGTCACCAACTGCCCATTGCTTGCCGAATGATTCTGTGCTACCGCTGTATACCTTTTCCTCCTTGAAATGACCAGAAAATACTATGTAGACCTTATTTTGTGATGACTACAGCTTAAATTAGTTTGACAGGGTGCAAAAGTAGATTCTGGTAGTAAGATTTAAAAGAAAGATTCGGTTGGTAGAAGCCAGTAAAATGGACGCAAATCTAACAAGCCAGTAAGTCAGTGAAACAGAATAATCATTCTCTTCTTCTTCTTTTCGTATACAGGTGCCTTTTCTAGGCAGGTAACTCTAACTCTGGCCTGGCCTGGCTCTGGCCTCTAACTTGACCTAACGACTGCTATCAGAGATAGCAACCAGGACCAACTGTTTTACGTGAATTCCGAAGCACAGAAGAGCACGTGATTTTGTCCACACAAATTTCCAGGACATCCATCCATTACTTGGATGCGCCAGGCGTTGCTCGACCCGCACAATTATACAAAGTCAGCGGGCGCAGCTAGGCTAATGAGTTCTTCAAATCCTGTTTTACTGACTTATTAACCTGTTCATATTTTTTAATGAAGTACTGGCTTCAGTTCAGCTTCAGATCAGCTCCAAACCATTTAAAACCACCAGAAACTTTCTTTTAAATCTCAAAAACAAAAAATCTGTAAAAAAGAGTTCTAAACATATATTAAAGAATGTAACAAAAGGAAATAAAATTACAACAGAGTACAGGACAGACCACAAATGAGAGTATTATATCAACAACTTGTTACAATAAATTAATCACAACAAATATCTTCTTTTTTTTTCAAACTATAGGGTTTAGTGCTACTCTGATAACGAAAACTATAAATGATATTATTCCTTAGTGTATTATAATGTATTATTATATAATGTACACTTCAAAAAATCTGTCATAGAAAAAATACAGTTTTTTTTGGTTCCAAAATTTACGTTCCGAGCGTGGCTTGAACCTGCAACCTCTTTTTCGCTCCCGATTCCCAATACCTATGTCTGTTCAACGCTTAAGACTAATTCCCCTAAACGTATGCACTTTTATTGTACTTCTTCTCATTATTTTGAGCAGTTGAAAGACCAATAATGTAAAGTAAATAAAAAAAAATAAAGATTTCATAAATCTTTTTGACTAAAAATATCAGAGCAGCACATATTACCCTCCACCTGGCACCGGGCATCAAGGAGCGGGCACGAGGCCAAGGCCAGCCCTAGACCAACCAAGGCCGGGCCAAGCCCAGGCCAAGGTCAGTTATAGGCCAACCAAGGCCAACACTCACTGATGGTCTGATCCACGACATCCAGGAAGCAGCCAACGATGTCGCCAATCTTTAGCTGTTGTCCGAATTGGTCCGTACCGCCCGCGTGCACTTTCAACGACTAACGTATACGCACGTGTTTTAATATACTTTTTAAATGTTATATCAAAACTAGAGACCTTAGGAAGGTAAGCATCTGATCCCGGTAGTAGTACTTTGTCTCTACAGATCACAGATGCACATCTGATCCCATCTTGCAAACCGCAAGGAACTGAACTCACAGCTCGCGTCGCGTTGCAATTCTCCAAAACTCTCTAGTTTTGGATAGTCTTTAAGGAATCTAAAAATCTCTCTAAGGAATCTTAGAGTCCATAGCTAGTTCTTTAGAGTTTTCAAGTCTAGAGTGAATATGTTTCTTCTAAGCAAACACGCTACATAGTAGACCTTATATTCTGCATACTTTTGGTAAATATTCTGAACACATTTTGGTACATTTTCTGAATACTTTTTGGTACATTTCGTACACATACACGTAGATGTGATAACTTACATTGTATCCGTCGAAAGCCCACGAGTTTTCATCCTGTCCCAACATCATACCCGGAGGCATGTCGGAATGGGCCCAACCCACCTTGAAAAATAGAAAAATGGTTTTTGAAACGATTAATTTTAAAAATAATACATTTCGTTACTTTAATACTTTCAAAATTTTCCTCCTTCATCAATGCCAACCTGGTTAATTAAGTGCCTGTGGCGTTGAGGTAGTCGCATTGGAACGGTGATCTAGGGATCGCAGGTTCAAGACCTTCAGTATCAGTGTAAATATCTTTTTTGACAGAGAAAGCGCTTGACCACTAATGGTAAGTGATGATATAGTCCAAAGAAGATGAAGCACGCTCATCTAGAAAAAGGAAAACGGCTGTGAAACAAGATCCAACCCGTCTTCCTTAGTGGCTGCACTGGTACGGAACACACGTCCATTTGGCGCTACGACTTAGGCCCGCGGGTGGTAACCAGCCACGGCCGAAGCACAGCAAGAAACCCGGCTGCCTTTTAGAACGGACAGGGGAGACCGTAACCGTATTCTTTTAGACCCGGGCTGTAAGATCTATCTTAATATTCTATTTTGAGTGCTTAAGGCTGCACTGGGCTTTACTCAAACTTTACTCACTGGGCTTTACTTTACCAGCATCTTACTCAAACCGGGAGTACTCCCGGTTTCAGTAAGATGCTCGTTCGAACCCAGCCCTGCGTCTATCGTGCGTTATGTTTTTGCTGGGGTATTGTTTCTTTAAAATATTTCTAAGATCTATCTCCTTGTTCGTGTCGATGGCACAAAAAATTGACAGGGGAATGTGGTTAAACCCGCCCACTCCAGTGTGTTGCGAGACCCAGTTGTTGCTGTTCTGTTGTTGTTGTTCATAAGATCTATCAAGAATGTGAGAAGAAGAACTTACCCTCATAGGTCCAGCGGTAAGTATCTCGAACTCAAAGTACCATTTCCCAGAGCTCACGGCGTAGTTCTTCTCAGCTCTGTACGTTCGGAAATCTGCCTGTTTTTGTTTCGACGCTTCAAGTAAAAGTGCTGTGGAATTTGAAAACGGTTTAGTTTTAAATAATCACTAAAATATTACCTACATACACAGACAGACCTATGTTCATGAAACATCATCTCTAGTACTGGAGGACCTAATTGGCCTAGCTGAACCTGCCGATTTTGAATAGTCGTGTGTAACCCACACACGAATCCCGCAACACCTGGCGTGGTCATTATTTGGCTTCGGAAGCGGTGTCGCGGTTGGCTTTCTTAATGGCCTCGTCTACTTTGTATACCAATCTTTATAAACTTTTTAAATTCTCACGATTTGTTAACATGTTACATTTTCCCAAGTCTTAATCGCGTATTATTATTTATTTTCTTACCAAAACGTTTCAACCATGTTACAATGGTCTTGGTCGGACCCCTTATGCGGATCCATAGCTCTCGAAAGGGATGCAACCGGGAACATCGCTCGGATGATGATGACAATGGTCTTGGTCGCAGTCCCCTCGCAAAAACGCGAACTCGCGAGACCCGGGAAAATGTACCTATACCAACCTTCATGTTGCTCTCCTGTGGGTGGGTCCAGGTTGTATCCATAGACTAGTAAGGTCCTGACGGTTTCGGAAGCGGTGTCGCGGTTGGCTTTCTTGATGGCCTCGTCTACTTTGAGGTAAGGGACGAGGTGAGGTGAGCGATGCATGTCGGGGTCCTAAAATATAAAAACTGTTAGATAATGTCGAGGTTAGAGGAATACAGTTGTTGAAAAAAAAACTTACAGAAAAAGAAAAAAAATAAGCTAGGTTTTATTTTAAAATGCTTCCCAAAATTGAACCACTGACGTTTTTGAAAAACGCTTTACGAAATTCTGCTCAACGCAAAACTTCATATATCATTTTTTTTTTAAATTATAATAAGTACAAAAATATTGGAAAAACAGTACCAACATTTATTTTATTACTAGGTATTTATTTAATAGGTAGTTTAATGTTTAGTTTTAGATTTAATATAAGTAAAACATAATTATGAAAATGAAAACTTTAAAATTAATAAAGTTTCCTCAGTTTTAGTTAAAAAAAATCTCATGGCCTAACTTCGTATTCATTAAAAAAAAAAATATTCAGTAGCACACAAGTTATAAATAATTATAAGAAAACAAATCACATAAATATAATTAAATGACATAAACAAACACAATAGGTACATGTATAAATAAAAATAATAATATAAAAGGATAATTCTCGATTGGCAGCAGTTTTCTTGAGGGATGAATGTGCGTAGACGCATCATGCTGTGACCCTCACACCTAATAAACTATGACAATACTAAATGTGAGAGTCACAACTGACGCATCCACTGCCGCTGGTGTGTTTTAGAAGATTAGCTAAAAGAAACATAGTAAATACAACAATATAAATAAAAAAATATATAAATATTTACATTAAAAAAACAGTAAAATAAATAAACATATTTTGAAGTAGGTATAGTTTTTTGCTATCGATAGAATTAGTTAAAAGAAAGATCATTAATACTTACATACCACAAAGACATTAACATTTTTAAATAAATATTTCTATGGAACTAGATTTAAATAAATATTTGCATACAAAACATAGATACAAAACAATAAAATAAGTTAACATTTTTTTTCGCTTTTGGATTCCTGAATTGATAATAGTACCGAAATTGTTTACCAAGGGATTAAACAACTATTTTGTAAGCGAGAGTGTTTGTTTAAATCCTGAGCGAAGCGATGGCTATTGAGGGCAGCGAAGGATTTAAAGTACGTCACTCGAGCTCGAATAGTGTTGGTTCCGAGGTCGCCAGTTCATTTTTTTATTACAAGTAATGGCGAATAATGGATGGACAATAAATAAATAAATATTGTATAGATGTTATACACAGTTCAATCTACCCCTAAACTAAGCAACTAGGCTTGTAACATGGGTACTAGACTTACAAAATATTATTTTGTTTACACATACATAAAATACATATAGAAATAACTCTCCGAACGGCACTCAGGTGTAATGGTGCTGGCTTGTATCCTACACTCAGGTGTAATGGTGCTGGCTTGTATCCTACACTCAGGTGTAATGGTGCTGGCTTGTATCCTACATTCAGGTGTAATGGTGCTGGCTTGTATCCTACACTCAGGTGTAATGGTGCTGGCTTGTATCCTACATTCAGGTGTAATGGTGCTGGCTTGTATCCTACATTCAGGTGTAATGGTGCTGGCTTGTATCCTACATTCAGGTGTAATGGTGCTGGCTTGTATCCTACATTCAGGTGTAATGGTGCTGGCTTGTATCCTACACTCGGGTGTAATAGTGCTGGCTTGTATCCTACACTCAGGTGTAATGGTGTTGGCTTGTATCCTACACTTACCTCGTTAAGGCCATACGTCCACTGCTGCTGGATTCTCTCCCTGGCCCACAGGTTGTGCGTGTTCTCAGCGAGCTGGTCAACCAGTTCATCCATCTTCGGTGTCAGGGTGACAGCACTCAGGTCTAATGGTGCTGGCTTGTATCCTACACTCAGGTGTAATGGTGCTGGCTTGTATCCTACACTCAGGTGTAATGGTGCTGGCTTGTATCCTACACTCAGGTGTAATGGTGCTGGCTTGTATCCTACATTCAGGTGTAATGGTGCTGGCTTGTATCCTACACTCAGGTGTAATGGTGCTGGCTTGTATCCTACATTCAGGTGTAATGGTGCTGGCTTGTATCCTACACTCGGGTGTAATAGTGCTGGCTTGTATCCTACACTCAGGTGTAATGGTGCTGGCTTGTATCCTACACTTACCTCGTTAAGGCCATACGTCCACTGCCGCTGGATTCTCTCCCTGGCCCACAGGTTGTGCGTGTTCTCAGCAAGCTGGTCAACCAGTTCATCCATCTTCGGTGTCAGGGTGACAGCACTCAGGTCTAATGGTGCTGGCTTGTATCCGTTTGACTGGAAAGAAGAAAATTAATAGAAAATACGCCAGGATAACGTTCTTGTATCTTAGTTCAAAGTAGTTGCTCAATCACGATTCAAAAAAGAGAGAGAAGAATAAGAGGAATGAATCTGGTACTTGAAAACGTGGCCAATGAAAGGAGTTTGAGTAAGCCTTTGCCCATTAAAAGGACTGACATTTTACAGAGGTTTACAGTGAAATAAATAAAGTGTTTTATTGATTGAAGCAATGCTGGACTAAATAGAAAACAGAGAAAAGAAATCATTGCATTTAGGGGAATTGCAAATGCCGTAGAGTAGTTTACTACCATAAAACACACACACACTTTAAACTTACAGGATTTCCGTCCATCACTATTATTAGAACTACGGATCTAGTTCGCATTGTTATTAATTGCCTCGACGCTTGGATAAATGGGCACACCGGCCGTGGTCGCAAGAAAACACAACGCGACCGCGCGCGTTATCTACAACGCGATCTAGACCAGTAGTTGTAATAATAATAAAGAGGGTACAGAACATTCAAATGATCCTAGAGAAGGAAGGCCAAAAAAGGTACCTAAGAAAAGTTAAGGAGGAGATGTGTAAATGGCAGACTTGAAGAAACACTCTGGATTGATAAAAATAAACTCACCTGCATAAACGGTTCGTTAGGCAGTCGGACGTTGCGAATACGCGCAGGTGGCTTGTCCAGAGTTATGTAGTAGCCGAGAGCTAATATCGTCCTAGACATAAACATAACTATCGGTTAAGAGCATCCTAAAATGACTGGAGTAACGACATTTTGATTTTATTTTTAAAGTCCTTCCTACACTAGTAAAATTAGTTATAATCTGCAGAGTCCGGTAGATGCAGCTACGTGCCTCAGTCGAAAACGCGAATGAATGCAGTCCTGAATTTTATCTCGATAGGAAAGACATGTGTGGCGCAAGTGGAAAGACGCATTACAATGGATTTGAGGACTGTCCGGAATCAGTTATAGACAGATCGTGTCCTCAAACGTTAGTGATGCTATATAGGGAGATCTGCCTCGTGCCCAAAATGAAACTACCTGATTGTCCAGATAGGTACTGGAGCAATAAAGCCGTTCACCACTCGCATCTCAGAAAGGAGCTAACGACAACCTCGCTGCGGCCGGTAGAGAAGCCACCTGCGGCACTCCTCCAGTGTGGTACCGGAGCTGTTTTGGCGCGCCCACTTCCCGGCATACATCTACATGCCTACCAAGTGCCCTATAAACCCTGGTAACAAGCTGGCTGGCTTATTGTGACAACTGGGTTCTCCCAGTGGCCACAATAAGCTAGCCACTTCTGTGTGTTATACTATGTACTCACTTCAAGGTCTGCACGGCGAGCTGTATGTCGTATCGTTTCTCTGCCGCCGGCAGTCGCTCGAAGGGAACGAGACACGGGTGGATCTTGTGCAGGTCGTCGCGCTGCTCGCCGTACATCCAGCCCGCTTCGATCTGTACGGGGGACAAGGTTTGGTCAGCTCTTGGGAGGAAAGCACTCTAAAATATCTGCTTTTTGCTGATTAAATGACTAACTGACTGATTGTCCTCACTGACTGACAACGCCCAGCTAAAACTGCTGATAGATAGGGCTGAAATTTGGAGAGGGTGTTCTTTATGTGATGTAGGCATGCGATAAGAAAGGATTTTTAAAAATTCCTACGGAAATGGAAGTTATGCGGGTAAAACCGCGGGACACAGCTAGCATTTGATTAAGCAATTTTTTTACTTAGAAGAAACATTATTTTATTTGTCAATGAAAATTAAGGTAAATATATAGAATAAAATCTAATTTCTTAAACTCTGAGAACGATACCAACACGACTTAGCGGCGGCACAGCTAAACAGTCATTTTACATTGCAAGGTTGTCTCAAGAAATAGCTTCTTTATTTGTTATTTTTTATAATGTGTTGGATCAAATATCTATCTTATTGAATTAATAGTAATTTACCGTCTCCTTTTCTGATTTAACTTCGACAAAACCTGAAATGTGAAGTTCTTACCTTATTCATCGCCCACATTTCGTGTATATTTTCTGCAAGTTTATCTCTTATCTGTTCTATGTACGTCGATAGAGTGATCTGAAAATAGGACAAAAATAAAATATCTTACATGTATTAGAGAGAAATAACATATTATTATTGCGCCATTCCATTAAAGGATACAGAGAAATAAATTACATTAAATTGAAATTGAATTGAAAAACTAGCAGCTATTTTGGAAATTTACTGGATGCATAGTGGCGACAAACTTACAGCTAACGTATCAACAGGTGTAGGCACGAACGCAGTATCGTCTTGCACCAACGGAGGTCCAGCCAAGGCCCGCTTGGCCAGGTTACCGAAGTAGAAACACGGCTCTAGACTGAGCACTTGTTGAGGCAGGAGACACTCCACCAACGGGGAGTACCCTTCGGGAGCCGCGTAGCGCAGCCGGCCGTGCTCACCGCCGAGGAGGAAGCGGCAACTGTTTGGTTGAACGACAATTTTATTACTATGAATACTTTTTAAATGTAAGATGATAAACAACTTTTTACAACATTGTGAGTTAATTGTTGCTCTCAAATATTTAAGTAGTCCTTACCTTGAAATTAAAGAATTTTTTGGGTTTTAATCGCATTGCGTTTATTACTTTTAGCATTGTTTCAACACTCAACGTTTTGAGACCTTTCCCTTCTTAAGGATTGACAATCCTGAAGACAATCCCTTCTTCAGAATTGACAATCCTATTGAGTGTTGATACAATGCTAAAAGTAATAAACACTACGCGATTAAAACCAATAAACGTCTTTAATTTCAATACAACATCGCGAAAACAAAAGAAAAATGTACCCTTGCATTTTAAGTAACGTTTCAGCATTCGGCAGTAGGTTTACTAAAATAATCCCACTTCTTCTTTTCGTATGGACGTATGTCTTGCCTAGTATTGTCTCACGATACGTGTCCCCGGAGACATCGCACATCGTCGCCAGATGTCTTGTCTCCGTCCACAACAGTTTTCATTGATAGTCTGGCGAGGTCTGGCAACGTTCTATAAAATTGCATGTCTTTGAAGACACGTGTGAAATTTGTCGCCTAATGGGTACGAGGCTTTAAGAGTGTTCAGATCGCCTTAAGGCCGTTAACTTGAGCTAACGACTGCTATCAGAGATAGCAACAAGCAAATCCAGTTCTCTATTACCTACGCATATATGTTACAGCGTCCCCAGCTATGACCAGCAAGGGTATAAAGAGAGGGGTCCGCTGTACCGTCAGGGGTCCGCTGTACCGTCCCCCCCAGGGGAAACCGTCAGGGATCAGTTATAGAACGATCGTGTCCCCAATGCTAGATTCGGTAGGTTTCAGAGATAGCAACAATGGCACTAACCTGAGTTTACTGGAACAGCTGATGACCGGGAAGAACATGCCCTCCAAGTTGAAGTTGGTGAAGGACCCCGTGACCCTCACTCCATTGAACATGAAGTTAATTATCGGCACCGTCAAGTCGAGCGCGCAGCCTATAACGTCACCTGAGCGAGGACATAAGGAACGTAAGGTAACAATTTTTAAGCTATTGCATAGCTTTTATCGCGAGCTTTGAGCGCGGCCATCGAATCAAGAAAATCCGTAACGAAAATAAATCCTAACACCGAGCATGGTGCCTACCATGCTCGGTGTTAGGATTTATTTTCGGGTCTACATGGTAACCATGGCAACATGGTACAAAATAAATAAATCATTATAATTGCATAAGTTGATAAAAAATGCTATGCAATCATTGAGTTAATAAGTAGTAACTAGAGATGATGTCTCAAACAAACTTCATGTTCCTTTTACACAAAATCAATAAAACAAGCCGCTACAGCGCTGACAAAATTGTAACGTCTTTTGTGAAAATGAAAAATAATATCACTGGCAGCGCTTTTCCCTTCAGTAAATGACGCTTGTGACGTTTTAGTCAAAAGCATCATAGAGTAATGTGTAACGTGCCAGATAGGACAATTCGATTAATCTATAAATCTATATAAGAAATTACCTAAACTTTGAATTAGAATTACCTCCAAGCTACCGTCAATTTATACTTTTAAACACCCAACACTCCTTGCCCTGCGGTTTCACCTTCATTTCACTATTTTTTACTGACTTCAAAAAAAGATGGAGGTTTTCAATATATTCACGCTGTGCTCTACTATATTATGTATATTATGTACGATTTCGATGATTCTTTTTTTTATAAGGTGAAAATCTCGAGTAGGCCACAAAAAAAATTGACGAAGATCTGATGAGAACCTTCGAAATGATGAGCAGAATAGTATCCCAAAATGCAGTAAATTAATATTTTTTGGACTTTTGAACTTTTGGAAATCAAATTGATGGAGCACCCATAGCACCTTCTCATCAAAAAACTTCTCAATCAATTCAAAAACTTACTTCAAAAAAATAAGAAAATAACCTCTCTTACATACATACACTCGACTTTTATCTATTATGTAAGCTGAAGTCGGGCACTTTTACTAAGTAAATAAAGATGGTTTGTAGTTTAGCTGCCCGTCTTCAGCTTACACAACAGATAACTTTTTTAAGTTTATCAAATGTTATTTTTTCTTTTTTTTGAAGTTAGGTTATGAATTTTTCAATTATATAAGGAATTAAGGTTCATGAAAAAAAAAACCATGGCGACATGGTAGGCGGAGTGGGGGGTGTTAGGTTTTATTTTTGTTACGGAATTTCTTGATTCGGTGGCCGGGCTCAAAGCCTGCGATAAAAGCTATATTGCATAGCTTAAAACAAATACTACGTAATAATAACCGATAGTCAAACATAAGAGAAACCGCCGGCGATATCTAGTAGTCTGTGGTCAAAGGTGTCCTAAGAAAGTACTTTTACCATTTTCATATTGAACAAACATAGTGTCCGTTCTGTGGTAGGTTGATCTTTGATTATTTGTATACAATTTTATTTTTCAGTTTTTACGTATTTTGTAACAATTATTTCGTTTATTAACCGATAAAAGGTGATCCCGTGGTCTTTGTTTTGTTGTTTTTGAACTATTTTTGGAGGTTTTTATACGATATCCTGGAAATTAAATTATTTTTCTAATATGTGTGACCTCGCCCGCTGTTGAACTGTCACTGAACGTTTTGATGATAGTGTGGCTGCAGTTGCTTGGTTCAACAGTCTTCCTTCAGATGCCATATCTACTTTAGGTTGAGATCAATGTATGCAATAGCTTTACCGCGGCAGTCCCCGAGTGCCACACTTTTTTTTTTAATGTACCTCTCCACTTTTGATCGTCTTTTGTTTCTGTTTCGATCGTGTTTCGTTTATGTATTGATCGTCTTTTGTTTTGGATTCGACACTACAGAGGTAAGGTACAGGAGTAATAGTGCAAAAGTAGGCTAATCAAATCACAGAATCAAATTCAATTTTAAAAAAGTTGTTTTGATTTCCAATTCCTTGGAGTCATCAAATCTAAAGTGAATAGGTTTCTTCTAGGCAAGCATGTTCCATTGCCGACTTTAATCGTCACTTCCAATCAATCCCAATCCCTAATTCCAGTAAAAAAAAATCTTTTAATGAGGAGAAATGCGACCTTATGCACTGTCCCACATAAGACTTCGGAGCGGTGGGGATGTGTGGGGCTCCCGGTTGGCCTAGGATGATGAGCGGCCACAGGTTTACCCACTAAAACTCTTTCTCTTCATTATTCCAGAGAAAGGTTCCAGAGGGCTGTTTGCAACTATAATCTGGGTGATTGGTCTTAATGAGTCCCTCTCCTGAAAGCTTAAAAAGGAAAAATCCTCACGAAAGGCCGCCGCCATATCGGGCCCTTAGACTGGTGGCGGACCATGGACAGATGTGGCCATGGAGGTGAACTCGGAGGGGGGAAGTCCCCTCCGAGTTCACCTCTATGGCCACATCTCATGTACAAAACCTAGCCTAAGGTAAGAAACTTACCCTTCCTAATGTAAGGCTCCTCAGCATGCGTCCTGTTAACTGGTGTCTTCCGCCCCCCGGACCAGAGGAAGGCGCCGTCGTAGCCGAAGGAGTAGAGGTCGTCGCCCACCCCGTTCCCGCCCCACTTCTCGCCGCCGCCGGGGTACGGCACGTAGCTGGAATGGGGGCCAAGGGAACCGGTGTTGGTCAAATTATATATGAGGATTATAGATATAGATGCAATATAATAACATCTTTGGGAATAATTGACACGACCTATGGGTCCATGGGCATGGACTTATGCCGAGGCAGATCCTTGTTGGCAGCAGGCACACGGTTTCTTGGACTTTTTTTTATTACTTTCTATATTATGAGCTGTTTTCTTTTTTATATTTCTGTTATTTCTTTTGTGTGTCTTGTTGCCAATAAATATTTTCTATTCTATTGAAATTTTTTCAACTATACAGGGTGTTTGGTGGAGGGTTAGACAAACTTGGTAGGCGTGTAGGTCACCCTATTTGTAAAAAACAATTTGAAGGAAAAGATCCTAACTCTTCACAATTTTTTTTTATAATTATTTTTGTGATTTTCTAATTTTTTCCCAAATTTTACCTCTTTACCCCTACATCTTTTTTATGTACATGTTTTCACTTAAACTTGTTATTTGATTTTAGTCCCAGATGTATCCTTGATCTATCGAAGGCATCTTTAATCCAAAATAATGAGAAAATAATTAGTTATGGGCTCTCAAAGTTAAGAAAATAAAAAAATGTTGTTCAAAAGGTCAACTAAACATCGTTTTAAAAAAAAAAAACTAATAGTGATCAAGGAGTTCAACTACTCTTAAAAACTTTTCTTGGCATCCCTTATTACAATGGTGTACTACATGTAGCATAAAAATCTACCAACTTGTCAAAAACAAGGCTTATGGGGAAAATGGAGTGAAAATTAGGAAAGGAAATTAGGTTGGGAAAAAATTAGAAAATCACAAAAATAATCATAAAAAAAAATTGTGAAGAGTTAGGATCTTTTCCTTCAAATTGTTTTTTACAAATAGGGTGACCTACACGCCTACCAAGTTTGTCTAACCCTCTACCTAACACCCTGTATAAAAATAAAAACCCGTTACAGTGCGTGCCGAGGCATCCGTACCTTTTCTTTTATAAGGTGGAGAAATGGAGCCTTAAGTACCGTTCCGCCGCTCCGGGGTGAGCGACGAGGATGTGTGGGGCTCCCTGCTAGCCTAAGGTGATGGACGGCCAGTGGGTTACCCACTAAAACTCCACCGGTTCCTCACACGTCTCTATGCCGAGACTACGGAAAATTTTAGGTCTTCCGCGGCACCCGACGGCAGTGGTCCTTTTGAGGGCCCCTGTATTTGAGACGGGTCGCATCTCAAATACAGGTGAGCCTCATGAGCGGCGCATGGAAACCGCTCCGTTGAGGGCTCCGTACTTGCCCATTAGGCCACGACAATAAAAAAAACACGTTTATTGTAACGGCAGCCCCAATTATATATTTATTTCATTCATATATGAAAATTTCAACGGTCCAGCTATTATGAAATACAGCATGGAGCCTATATGTGTGCTGGTGACAGACAGACGGAGTCTTAGTAAAATGGACCAATTTAACCCGTTGAATACAGAAATCTAACAAACTTGAAGTAACCACTCACCCAGTAGTATTGGCCCATCCAATCCGCAGATGCGGCATCATGTGTGTTGTCTTCTCGATGTGGTCCATCGTGACTTCGAAGTACCACTTCCGATACACCGCGGACCCTTCCACGCGCCCAACGAATATGTTGGGTCGGACACTGAGGGAAATAAGACCAATATGTTATTAGTTATTACAGTACCATATGAAAGTTTCTAAAGTTATTGATAGATAGCGTTAAAATCTGCAGATTTTTATTATAGTCCCGCAGTGTTATCCACAAGTCCCGATTCCGTGGGAATTTTCAAAAATCCTTACTTACATGATGCGAGAACACACTCTCCAAATTTCAGCCCTCTACCATCAGCGGCTGTGCTATGATCAGTCAGGACTAACCATTTTATGGATATAGATTCATGCGGGGAGGGGATATTTTTGCCACCAGAAGAATACAGAACTTGGTAGTAAATGGCCGTAGTGCGAGAAAGATACTAAAGAAGAGATGGAGGAACTGCGTTAGGGGGATGTGGGGGAAAGAGGTGGGAAAAACTTTGACAGGGAATAGATTGGAGTAGAGCGGGATAGGGGCAGGTAATGGGAGATTTATTTATTGATAAGAAACTATTTCACGAAACGTATTATAACGGGCATTAGAAATCTCCAGAAACCGATCATTAGATCTTTACAACTCCTTAGATTTTTATGACCACAAAAAACAGGACATACTTATGATCTTAACTTTGGAACAAGAGCGAGATATGCTTATATATTTATAAGAGAGAGCGAATGAGAGAGCTACCGAATTACTGACAAACTTTAGTAGCGTTAGAGTTTTAACAAGGCGTTTCTAATATGATTTAATACTTCAATGGTCTCACCTTGAAACATGATCAACCAGTTGAGTCTGCAACAACAGATTCTTCCCCGGCAACAGATAATCGCAGATGTTGTTCTGTGAACTTCGCACCGCTACGCCGTTACCGACGCACAGTGAGCACAAAACGTCCAAGACTTTCGGATCCCGACCGTGTTTCTCCAGTAGGGATATGATTACTTTTATGTGTTCGTCCTGTAAAGAAAATAAATACATAATATGGACTTTGCACACTGCAGTGTTACCTTACACGTAGTTTGTAGTTCAGAGATGTTTAAAATCGAATATAGGTTTAAAAAAATGTACATACACTTGTCAAAATTTTCGAAAATTTACAAAATTATGAAGATCTGGTCACAAAACAGAATGTTCCATAGGATCGAGGACATTGTGAACACACCTTTTTCTCCATATTTAAAACTTTTTATCTAAGTCATTAAATATTAAACTACATGTTTTAACTGCAAAAATAATATTTATAGAATCACTCTAACACTGGTATTTATAGTCAATTCTAAGTTATTACTTATCTAAGTAATGTGTCTGTCACATTCTTGCTGACGTTAAAAATCACTAATAAGAGACAAGGCATTACTTAGCCAAAGTCATCACTCAGATTCGTCTATAAATACGAGGGTAAGTTTACAAAACTAAATAATCAGACATCACTTCATGGATGTTTTAGTTTAAATTTAAGGGACTGTTAAAAACGAGGGTGTGTATGTACATTTTTTTGAAATTAGCCAACATCGAATTCGATTTGATAAACCAAACGATAACGTACTTTATTTTAGAGATAAGGTGGTTTTAGTAGTATTACCGGATGGGGACATTCTAAGGTAAGTATTTAGCGAATCTCGTTTAACAAAATTTACCTTCCCTAAGATGTTTATTTACTAAAGTAAACTAAAAGAAGCATTCCTCACCCGCATCATGTTCAAGGCTTCAGGCGAGTCGATGAGCACACAATGCAGCACATCCAGCATGCCGGTGCCCTCGCCCGACGCCTGCGAGCCCAGCCGCGAGAACAGCCAGTTCAGCCGGTTGGAGTTCGCGAACTGCGCGCAGTTCGTGTGGTTGCCTTTGATTATGGCCGCTGGAATCGACAGTTTTGAGTAGTTAATTTCCTACTTATATTGTATAGGTGAGAGTTGGTGTGTGTATGTGTGTGTGTTTGTTGTTTTAAATATTACTTTGGGATTTTTCCTTACAACGGGTGCAAATATCCCGAGATCATTTTCCAGCCCTGTTCCGACTCGTCTTCTGCTAAGAACTCTGCCAAAAAACTTTAAGAGGCTTCCGGAACCCATTCGCAATTAGAGGGCCTAATCTTACCTAAGAAGTAATACAAATACCCCAAAATCATTTCCCGGCTTTACCCCCATTCGTCTCCTGTTTAGAACTTTGGCAAGAAACCCTACGAACTCCCGGAAGCCTTCCGCAATGAGAAGGTGTAGTCTTCCTTCAGGATCTTACCTAACAACTGGTACAAATATCCGGAGATCATTTCCCAGCTCTGTCCGGACTCGTCTCCTGCCAGGAACCCAGCCAGGAAACCCTGGGACGTGATGACGTTGATCTTGTCTATGGCTTCCAAGATCAGGTTCAGGATGCCTTCCTCTTGGAACAGATCCTGACGGTTACGCAAGGCACGGAACTTGTTCTGTTTCTCTTCGTGTTCTGTGGGATACAATGAAGAAAGAAAATATACATAACGTGCATGGCGAAAAATGACTATCTCACAAAAGGGATGCCAACGAAAATATTAAGTCTTAAAACCCTCCTTTTCTACTTTTAAATTCTTTATTTTTTGACGTTTAACGAAACGGAAGCGGACGGAATTAATTTAGTATTATTTTAAGACTTTCGTTTGATGCAGTGGACAATTGGTCAAATTTACAAATTGTGTCAATTGGTCAAACGTATAGTTACCGCAAATTTTAGTGTTCATTCGTCAAGCAGTGATAAAGTGTCAATTGGTCAAGTCGCTCATTTGCGTCGATTGGTCAAGTCTTTCATTTGTGTCGATTGGCCGTCTTCGAAAAGTGTCAACTGGTCATTTCTTCTGATGGAGAGCCAGCCACTGTCCGAATCAACTAATATGTGTCACGGTCTTTGGCAAGTTGCCACAAACCTAAATCCGAAGGTAACTTACCCATGTCCTCGTCAGGTTGAGCGAAGTAATTGATCAGATCCTCCAAACACATCACCATTTCTCCAAGATTCACGGACGCGAAGAACATCGAGTGACGACGGTTCTCTTGTAGAGTTTCCAGTCCACTGTGAATGGAGTTTCTTATTAGTAATTATTTTAATTTGGATGTATGTGTTTTTTTTTTTTTTATATTTGTGTTATTTTATTTATTATTTACATATTTGTCTATTCTGTTTGGTTTTTTGGGTAATTTGGTTTTGTATTTTAAGTTATTTTAATTTATATGATTGTGTATTTTCTGAATAAATGTACTTTAATATTTGTATTTTGTTTATTTGAGACTGGATATCAGATATATTTGATATGCGGGCAGCAGTCAAGACTATGATAAGTCAATATTTTAAGTTAGTCTTCTTATCTAAGCGATGTTTCCAGTTGCATCTCTCTCGGGAACCCGGGGTCTGCTAAAACACCAAATTATTTAGGATCGGAACGGAGTAGGTAAGTCATCATTGACCATACCTACTGCAAATGGATTTGGCAATATTTTTACGGCTGACACTAACCCTCCTAGGGCCCAAAGCATGGAATTTAATTAAATTAAAAAAAACTTACGTGATAAACTTAGTAAAGAGCGAAGAACACTTCCTGATGACCCTGGCCGTTCTAGATTCTTCTTCCTGCGACCTAGAAAAGTCCAATCCGTCGTCCATTTTCCCCTCCTCGTGTAATATCGCCTGCTTTTCTTCCACTTTGCCCACACCTTTCTTCTTTGTTTCGTATGACTAGAAAAAATAAAATAATTATTACATTTGATATCTACATGAACATACATATTCGCGATGTATAGTAGACTAGCTGCGTCCCGCGGTTTCACCCGCGTAAGTCCCGATCCCGTGAGAACATCGGGATCAAAAGTGACCTTTGTTACTCAGGGTGAATGTAGCTTTATAATGGTGAAAGAATTTTTGAAATCGGTCTAGTAATTTTTGAGTTTATTCATAACAAACATACAGACGCACACACACACGTCTTGTTTTTAGTATTTTTTGTTATAGCGGCTACAGAAGTTTTTCCCTTCATAGTTTTCACCCTAATATTCTATTTTAAGTGCTTAAGCCTGCACTGGGCTTACATAGAAATATTAAAAAAAAAACAATAGTTCTGCAAAAACAAACAACGCCGGTAAACTAATTGGTCAAGTCGTGCTCCCGGATTGAGTAAGATGCGGGTTCGAATCCAGCCCTGCGTCTATCGTGCATTGTGTTTTTGCAGAAGTATAGTTTCTTTAAAGTATTTTTATAGTTTTTACCCTTTTACCCAAAGGGTAAAAACTCTAAAAACTACGTAAAGTACAACAGCCGTACCTTATAAGACAGCCACAGCCCCGTCTCCGAATGCTGCACAATGACCGTGGAGTCACCGTACTTGATGATGGGAGCTCCGATCACTTCCAAGTCCTTGTCTTCCAGCACCTGCTTCTGGTCGTCTTTCTCCAGCCGCAAGCAGAACGCGCATGAGGCCGTCGTCGCTTCCTCTCTGGATAATAAAACAGTGGATGTATGTAGTGCGACTCAGAAAACTACGTTCTTCTATAGCGCCATCTAGTTTCTTTCTTTGGAACTAAGGTTCTTTGGAAACAAAGCACCTTGAAGGTTATGGTAAAGTTGCCACCGCTTTACCATAGCTCCTGACTTAAAACTATGAGTCCGATCGGGCCAATTTCATGCAAAATACTTGATACTGGCAAGATGTACGACGCCAAAATTAGAATAAGAAGAAACTTGAAATATTATACAATAACTTGACCCTGGCTGTGCCAAATTGGCCATATCAGTCTGAAACCGAAATATTAAAAAAACCATAAGTGAAGATTAATAATATGATTCAGACACTGAAATGAAACTATACAAGTACGGTGGAATTGCTATATCATACAAAATGACATTAGATCTTTGTGCCGATTTGATTTGCGCCATGTTGTGCTGTTTTCTATTGAAAGTGATGGTGACCGTCCATGGAACTAATAGTTCCGTAGACGGTCACCATCACTTTCAAAACGCGCGACAACAGCGCAACATGGCGCAGATCAAATAGGCACAAAATTCAGAGCGAGACCCTCAAGTCCATGTAATGAGGTTGAAAACTGCCATTTGCTCACTTCAGATGGCGCTACTGTTCGATGATTCCTACTATTTGTCAAACTTCATAGTATTTTCGTATACAAACTAAGTTATTTTGAGATAAATTTACAACATGACGCTTTGTTTAACTGTGGATTGCAAAAACATAACAAATTATGTATTCCCTAAAGATGCTTGACAGAAACTTGGGATCACTCCAAAGTAGCGCCGGCTGTTTGACCTTTTAGTTTATAACTCCATTCATGTCAGTGGATTCATACCTGTTAACCAAATAAAGTTCGTTCTGGTCGTTGACCCCGAGGTACCGTCCGGTGGTGATGTGTCGGATACGCATCGGATGGTGCCAGTTGATGAACCCGCCGGCCCACTTGGTCCGCGCGAGCTCCAGCCGCCACAGCGACCGCGCTTGTGACATCACCGACCCGCCTTCGTACACTACGATACTGTGGGGGGGATATTACAATGAAACTAGCTGACCCGGCAAACGTTGTTTTGCCTTATAAATAACTAGCAGAGCCCCGCGGTTTCACCCGCGTAAGTTCTGATCCCGTGGAAATATCGAGATCAAAAGTACCCTATAGCCTTCCTCAATAAATGGACTATCCAATACTGAAAGAATTTTTCAAATCGGACCAGCGGTTCCAGAGATTAGCGCGTTCAAACAAACAAACAAACAAACAAAAAAACAAACAAACTCTTCCGCTTTATAATAGTAATAGATTAATTAGTGAAGCGGACTCGTCTGTGTTGTAGTACGTAGGCCGGTGCAGTCACTAATCATAAACATAATACTGAAGTATTTTAAAGAAACAATACTTTTGCAAAAACACAACGCACGATAGACGGAGGGCTGGACTCGAACCCGCATCTTACTAAAACCGGGAGCACGACTTGACCAATAAGTCTACCGGCGTCGGTGACTCATACGCTGTATTTTCGCGTGTATTGCTTCATCTATTACAACTTAGGCATGTTTTTTAGCAATATTTCCATGAAAGCCCAATGCAGGCTTAAGCACTTTAAATAGAATATAAACATAATAATGGTTTCACAAAAATGTTAAGTCGAAATAATGTATTATTCTAAAACTTTTTTTTCCAAAATACTTTCATAAAACACTTGTCTAGTTCAAACTAAATAAAAGGTTTATTTATTTATTCAACAAAATCCACAGCTCTGAGTGCCAGTAAATACAAAAAAATCAAAAATTAATCTTACAGCCAACAAAGGATTTACATTTTTTATATTATCTATTCTATTACTATTATAAAGCGGAAGAGTTTGTTTGTTTTTTTGTTTGTTTGAACGCGCTAATCTCAGGAACCACTGGTCCGATTTGAAAAATTCTTTCGGCGTTGGATAATCCATTTATTGAGGAAGGCTATAGGTTACTTTAGGCGGCTTAAAACCGCGGGGAGCTGCTAGTGTTTTATAATATGAAGTAGTATACTCACTTGAGCCCGCCGTCCTGTCCCCACGTGCTCGGGATGGTGAGACATTCGTCCCCGCCGTGGAAGAATCGTAACACGTCGCCACCGAACACGTATCCGACGTACTTCATGCGCGATATGCCGGTGCCGTATGGCTGCACCGACCAGTGCGTCACGTGGAACGATGCGTTTACTATAGACACTTCGTTTTCTTTTGTTGTGTGCTGAAATAGGTGTTCAGAAAAGTATATTTATTGATCGAGCGAGCGAAGCGTCTCTGCTTCGAGTCTGGCAAAATTTTGTTTGGTCTGTCAGTATGTTGGTTCTCCTCTACCGGTAGTATTTTTCAATTGATCTTCACGAAACATGGTATAATGGTACTTTGAATTTTTTCCGAGGGATTTTTGAGGTATTTCGCCCACTAAGGGGGCTAAGTGCTTGCCAGGTCTACTGGTCGCAGAAATAGGTAGGGGGAATCTACAATGAAACTGACACTATGATAACCATAGACCTGTGGGCCTGTGACCATGGAACCTTGTCTATGATCAAAAACTTGAAATATCGATAGTGTTCGTTTCAAAAACGTCCGTTTCATTGCGGATTCCCCCTACTAGTATACTAGATATTAGTAAAGTCATGTTCAAGGTGTTTTATACCCGACTCGCGATGTTAAGAAAGGTTAAGCATTTATCAGGTTATTGTGTATGTATGTATGTAAGTTTATTCTGTTGAGACGGTCTAAAGTCGAAACTGGTGGACTGATTTTGCTGATTATTTTGCGTTTTAGTATCGACTAATTACGCATCCGGTTTACAAATCGAGATAAAAAGTAAAAAAAAGTAGCCTATGTGTTATTCCATGTTTTCAGCTTTCTACATACCGAGTTTCATTACAATCGGTTCAGTGGTTTTAACGTGAAAGAGCAACAAATCTACACATACACACGCAAACTTTCACAATTATAGTAAATATTCATAGGAAGTCATAATAAGGCAAATCTTACCAAATATCTCTCAGTGGCAACAGACACCAGAATAAGGTCGTCTCCCACCCTTACTTTCTCGCCCTCAGATCTGAAAGTTTAAATTAATTTAACTTAGAAACATTGTTTACATTTCTGCTAAAACACCGATATTGCTGCCTTTTGCCAGTAACTGGGTGCTAACTTTGTTTCAGTACTCATTAGATTATTGAAAAACTGGCCAAGTGCGAATTGAACTCGCACACGATGGGTTTCGTACCATTATATCTCAAAAAATCACGTTTGTTTGTTTGTGGTTTTAGTAGGTATTTGTTGTTATAGCGGCAACAGAAATACATTATCTGTGAAAATTTTAACTGTCTAGCTATTACAGTAGATCATGACATACAGCCTGGTGACTGACAGATAGACATACGGACGGTCTAGTCTTATATTTACAAGGTTTTTACCATTTGGGTACGGAACTAAAACTTGTAAATTGCTTGCTCCTGAGAAAATCGGCGGAGACAGACAAGAGAATAATATCTTATAAGTACTGATTAGGCAACGCCTGGTGCGATCATCATTGGGAGGGATGACCCATATTTGGCCGGAAAAAAACCATTAAGGAAAAAAAACGTCCCAGATTTTTCAAGTCACCCTCTTACTGCTATATTTAAAAAAAAAAGTGTGACACTCGGGGACTGCCGCGGTAAAGCTATTGCATAGCATTTTTTTTTCTTAGGCTACATGGTAGGGCGGAGTGGGGGGGTGTTAGGTTTAATTTCGTTACGGAATTTCTTGATTCGGTCGCCGCGCTGAAAGCCCGCGATAAAAGCTGTTGCATAGCTTTTAAGTTTAATTTAAATATCACCTCTGTTTGCTAGCAGGGTGCAGCGTCCACCAGCACGCTTCGCCTTGCGAGTGCTCCTGTAGACCGACGTCGAACGCCAGCTTGTCCTGGGAGGACGATGTTGATAGACATGCCAAGTACTGAAATGGACACAACGTGTTCGGATTTATATCGAGCGCATGGCAATTTTGTAATTGTGTTATAACATACATAACAAACAAATACCGTCTATCCCCGGCATAGAGAAGGGTTACCCCATCTCTTCCCGTGGGTGTCGTAAAAGCCGACTAAGGGATAAGAGAGCTTAAGAGAGAGCTTAAGTTAGAGCTTGTCCCCCCAAAATAGGGGGGGCTAGCTCTCTCCGCGCGGTGGCGGATAAACTGCTTGGTCCCTAGGGTTGGTGTCATGCCGGCCGTAAAAATATTGCCAAATCTATTAGCAGAAAAAAAACTAAATCAATTAACGAAACAAACAAAAGGTTTAAATAACCCCTTCCGCAACACGGTATAAAACTTAAACAACAACGGTTCTCATACAAAATGACCTGAATAAACACAAAATAGAATTCGTCGTGCAGAATAAAGTTTCAAATCCCAAAGGAAGTTACCCGGAAAGAGCTACATTAAATTTTTCAACAAAAACTTAGATGCTATCTGATTCGAATTTTCTTAAAAAGTACAATTCCTAGGAGATGGTAATAAAGTATTTATTGTAGGATGTTTTTTAAATATTAAAAAGAAATTGTTAACTAATTTTCTAATTTACTAAGTAAATAAATGTTGACACGGTTTATTGGCGTAGTTTTACTCAAATTATCCCAACCGTCGCCTTAAATCTTACCCATCTTAGATGGTAGTTTAAACGTAAAAAAAAACTCACCATGTCGCTGTTGAGATGCCTCAGAAGTATAGCGTTACCGTAAAGCAATGTTCTGTGGCCAGATCCAGTGCCTTTACCCTGAAAAAAGATGTTAAATTTATGATGAACTGTAAACTTATGATCAACTGTAAAACTTATGATCAACTGAGAAGTTATGATAAAAATTGAAAATTAGGTACGATTACTTAATCAAGACAAAGGGTATATGATATGATTATGTTTGTTTTGGGATTATGTCTCGACTAAAATTGTTATGACTTTGAAGTTAAATTCCTGACAGATTTTAATTAGGGACATGAGTTTGAAATTTCAGATTCAGATTCTTGTTTGTGGCTTTTTGCTAGCAGCTTAGAGAAATTTGACCAGTTTTTATGTGAGAAAAGTTTTAAAGTTAGGTAAGTCTATCTATTCAAAAGTCACGTCACTTATTTTATAAATTTTGACGTTTAATTAAAAAATCCTAACTTTAACTTCAAAGTCATGACTCTTCATACAATTCATACTAGGTATGTCTTTTAAAATATCCAACGAAATTACTAAATGATGAAAAATTAAGTTTTTATCTATGGTAGAAATAAAAATTTGACTATGAGGAGTATATATTGCAATGAAAATTGAACAAAGTATTCGTCTTAAGTTCTTTTAGTGCACTACTGAATTTACAAATGGTCGCAAGTATAAGAAAACAAATGATTACATACAAATAGTTAAATTGAAGGAACTACTATTTAGTATGTTGATCAACTCTATACCTACACTACAGGGTGCGGTGACATTAATGGATACATATTCATATAATTCCCAATAGATGACATCATGGTGGTTCAACATAATAAAAAAATATGTGCAAGCCATGTTCCGCCAAAGAGAAATGATTTTTTTACATCTTTTGCAATTTAAAAAAACATACAACAATCGTTTATAGCGTGAAAGAGTCATTATTGAAAAAAATAACAATAATTTTCATATTTATTAATTAACAGTTATATTTTTTTGACATAATGTACCTAATAATTTTATGGAATAATATTTTTAATTGACATTTACTAACAAATAAATCAGTGTAAAGTGAAATTGAATATTACAATGAAAATTGACGGAATGTTAAAGTAATAATAATAACACGATAGTTCCCCCAGTAGCTAATCCACTATCATCACATCACTATAGCCCATGTTGTTTGCATCCGTAGATTTCTCAAAAGTTCTATCCGGTCCGGTGGTTGTCCTTGGCTGCATTTTATAGTGCAGACAGGGATAATCGCCGGCTTGGTGTCCACTTCATTGTTTGCGAGTAAAATTATTATTGAAAAGGGCCTCTACGTGTTGGCTTCGGCTCCACGCACGCCTTCCAAAAGTCTGGGGCTCCATAGCCCCGTGATACTGGACGTATAACACGATAGCAATGTTGCATGCCAAATTTGGCGGAATAAAGAGGTCTATTTTCTGTATAACATCTATTTTAAATGTACCTACCCTTATTTACAATAAATGAATTATGAATTTTATGATGAGTTGTATGGCTATGAAAACAATAGATGTATGTTTAAAAGAGTCAATTCTCTTTGGCGGTGGGAACGTGGCTTTCATAAAGATTAAGTTATTGAACAAGTTTATCACTTGAAAGATCTGAAATAGCGAGGATACACACAGGAAACCTGAGCGGTTTTATGTGTGATAATTTTTAAGTTAGTCGACATTTTCACGCAACATTCAGTTTCAGGCCTTTATAGGTCATGCCAAAAACTTTTGCAGAGCAGAGTTATAATGTCATATAAAACTTTATTTCTAAAATTATTAATCTACACTTAGACAATGAAGAACTTGGGCTCGAATCTTG
Source organism: Idaea biselata (assembly GCA_958496205.1). NCBI lineage: Eukaryota > Metazoa > Arthropoda > Insecta > Lepidoptera > Geometridae > Idaea > Idaea biselata. The sequence continues at coordinate 39,454,846 of OY292395.1, forward strand.
CCGAGATCGGAATTTTTGAACATATTTTTGCAAAAAAGCTATAACATTGTCACAAAATACAATTTTTCTTATTTATGTACCGCCATGATGTAACCCTCATCAGGATATTTATGGTTATCCATTAATAACGCCACACCCTGTACACATCTTGATTATATTATTTAAGTGAGGTAAGTAATTATTAGACTTAAAATTGACAATTAAAAACATTATAAGAAGAACTATAAAATCTACTAGTCTACTAATGCATCATGCTATAAAATACTTTACACACCACAATATGTTTATTCGTTATTATTTTTTTTATTTTATGATCGCATGAAATTCTATAATGACTTTATGTAAATTCTTATGATCGAGTTTTAAAGTGTAATTCTTTTTAATAATAATAATAAATGACAGTTTAATAATTACAAAACTATTAGAACGTATGATTTTATAAGTAAAAACGAAGAGAATGACAATGATCACAAGTTACTAAAACAGAAATAAAAAACATTAGTAAAGATAGTCAAAAGACGAAGACAGGTGACAGAATTAGTTCAATTTTGAATTTCCAAAATTTTTCGAGACAGCCAATCGAAATCAAATCAATAGATGAGTGATCTACATGCAGTTTTACCGGAATTCAAAATACTTACTAAATTTTCTTTCCCCTGGAAAATTTCAAACGATCGAAATACGTAAAAGAATATTATTCACAATATCTTTTCATGTTAAATCACATTTTTTTACAAAGAAACATAGATTTGTTATTTATTAATACGGGTTTGATGGCTTTTTGAAAAGTTCTTTTAGAATTGTCGGAATTAGAATACCAAATTTCCATCCACTTATAAATATTTCCAAATGAAATTTCCAAGTAATTCTTTGCCCAAACTTTGAGATTTCTAATGCAATACGCGTAGTGATAACTCGCGTCGCCGTAGCGTCGCTCATTCTTTTGTGTGTATATGTTTTCCTGAGTAATTTAGGGAAAAGCCTACCTACTCTTTTCTTCTTTACAAACGGAATCGACTGTTTCCTCCCTGTCTAACGACATTAGAGAATATATGTTTTTGCCATAAAATCTATATTAGCTATGTCCATGTCCCAACGTTTAATTTTTTACATATTCTAATCTTTCTAAAGAAAAAAAAAACAAAACGTAGGGACATGGTCATGGGAGATATAGGTTTTATGGCATTTGCTTTAAAGTCTTTATCCAGGGAGGAAACAGTCAGACTACTTTTGTATGGAGAAAGAGAGAGACTTTCCTCTGAATTCACAGAATAGGCGATAGTCACAAAGAGATTTTCCTCACACGGAGGCGTGTCGCCCCGTACCAAAACTTCAGATATTATAAAATGAAACCAAAACGTCGCTCGGCAAAATAAAATGTACAAAATAAACTACATAATTGATATCAAGACCCGTATTAATAAAAATAAAATAAAACAAAAAAAACTATGTGAGTTTAAGTGTGTATACAAGAGATCTGCTTTTTAAAACCTTTTCTTTATTTATCGACATACATATAAACTGTGATTTTAGTTGTCGTATAAATAGAAAATTATTCAAAGGGTGATACAGATACTGAAGGAGAGGTGTGGGCTCCGGCTACGATTGGCTTTAACTTAACTACAGAACGAACTAAGAGATAGTAGGCTGACTCGCTTGTATTATATTAACCTCTTGAGACTTGGAGTGGCTGATCAGTACCCCTACCATGGAGTTGGTACGTGAAAACGTGCACTGTAACGTGAACAGTTTGAGCATGTCCACAACGCAAAATATCGGGTCGCGCGGCCGCCGACTCGCGACCGGTGCGGCAGGGAACAGTCGGAGCGAGCGCGCTGTAACTGTTAACGTGCACGTGTTTACGTATCAGCTCATGGTAGGGGTACAGGCACTGAATTGATTTATTATATTTCTTTGGATAACATTTTTTTTAAATATATTACAGCTAAATAATACTAATTTTGCAATTTCCATGAAATACCTCGCCTTGCCTATTTTTGGCACAGTTTTTTTTGCCCTATAAGAATTGCGAGGATCAAAAATACCAGGAGTGGTATTTTTGAACCGTTAGAAAACTCTTTCGGATGCGAAAAGCCGCGCAGTCTCGCTCACACACATGCTCAACGAGCGAGAGCAAGTTTGCAAAATTCGAACTTTCGCATACGAATTCAATTCCAGTGGTTCAAAAATACGGCTCCTGTTTCAAGATGGCTTTCGTCCACAGCTATTCACTAAACGACACGAAACACGACACTTTGAGATTGCCTACAGAATGATCACTCTGTATTCTTCTTGTTTCATACCTTTTAGATTGCGTATTTTAATTAGTTTGTTTTCTTTTAATCAATTTTTTTTACGTAGTTGGGTTATAGTTTTAATAGTGTTTTTTTCTGTGTTTATTTTTTACTTTGATCTGTTCTATTCTTTGTATTTCTTTGTAATTTTCGGTACAATAAAGCCTTTATAAAAAAATAATGTTTACTAACCATAAGTTTTGAAACAACTTAAGAGTAGGTAACATAACATTATCGTAACCCAAGTTGCATGACGAAGTTGTTGTTGTTGTTTACATAACGAAGTTGTTGTTGTTTGCATAAGTTGTTGTTGTTTTCTATCTAACTATCGTATCTACGCGCAATCGTAACCGGAGCTACTTTGGTTAATTCGAACAAAACTTTACAAGTGAATATAACCATAATATACAGATGTGACAATAGGGAGAGTACTTACAGTCTCTGAGCCGGCCGCCGTCACCAACTCTTGCAGGGCTCTTACTGACAGTGCCTGGAACGAAAACGTAAACACATATACTTATAAATAAATAAAATATTTAAGCCCGTTAATCTGTTTATTTTATATCTATCTATATGAAAGAAACTCAAATTCAAATTCAAATCATTTAAACAGGAATATAGGTCATTATCTCAATATTTACAAAAGATGTTGGGTGTAGTTCGCCAGCTATGTTCTACCTACTAGGTGTCTGATTTGGTTGTCTTAAATTAAATTACATCCCTAATTTTCTCACCTTGACACAGTCTCTTTAAATTAAATTAATTCATTATAAGGTATGCAAGTTGATTAATTAATAAACAAATTAGAAAACGGCTTAACCAATTTAGCTAAAAATTGGAGGGGATGTAACTTAGAGCCAAGAGACGTAGGACTTTTTTGCCTCTAAGGCGGAACAAAGTTCGCCGGGTCAGCTATTAACAATATGTATAGGTAAGTTCTCTCTTCATAATTATGATAAATTAATGCAAATTGAACTTAGAAAACCTTATCTTAAATTCAATTACAATGAAGTTTGTACAAAGGAAAAGAATTAAAAATTATTTCTTTGAATTGTAAACGAAACTTGATCAAAGTAACCCGAATTCGATTACAGTGGGTTAAGAAAGTTAAGCGTTGCGGTTAAACCGCCGCGGTTACGGGGAAAGGAAACCTAAGGGGTTTCCAAACTTACTTTGTCTACTGCCCACTTTGAGTATAAATCTACTATATAAAAATAAGTCGGGTTTTCCTTCCTGACGCTATAACTCCAGAACGCACGAACCGATTTCCACGGTTTTGCATTCGTTGGAAAGGTCTCGGGCTCCGTGAGGTTTATAGCAAAGAAAATTCAGGAAAAATTTAATTATCTATAATTTATAAGGCAAAACAACGTTTGCCGGGTCAGCTAGTTATTTTATAAAAAAATATGTTTCACCTAATTAAAAACCATACTGTGCATTCCTGTATCAAATACAGGAATTTTTGAGTTTATTCATTACAAACATACAGACACACACACGCACAAAAATACAAATATTTTCCTCTTTATAATATTACAAGCAGAATCCCGCGGTTTAATCCGCGTAAGTCCCGATCCCGTGGAAATATCGGGATTAAACGTAGTCTATGTTATCCAGGGTGAATGTAGCTTTCTAAAGATTTTTTGAAATCGGTCAAGTAGTTTTTGAGTTTATTCATTACAAACATATAGACACACAAACACACACAAATCTTTTCTCTATAAAATATTAGAGGTAGATAAGTAAAAAACTGACCTGTTCTATAACAAAGACGCACTGGCTAAGGTCCGGCGGTATGTTCTTGTCGGCAATGTTCTCGAGGAAGCAATGCCGGTTGCCGAACCCCTCAGCCGCCAGACACACTCTCTCGCCGGTGGCCGTGCATGACAGGCACACCATGTCTTCCTGTGAACAATACAACATTTTATAGTACAGTTTTTAAGCTGTTGCATAGCTTTTATCGCGGGATTTGAGCTTTGAATGAAGAAATTTCGTAACGAAAAAAACCAACCCCCCCCCCCCACTCCGCCTACCATGTTGCCATGGCAACGTGGTACAATATTAAAAAAATATGTAATTGCAAAACTTAATAAAAAATGCTATGCCATAGCTTTACCGCGGCAGTCCCCGAGTGCCACACGTTTTTTTACTCATTAAACACACCGGCTCGTGAGGATCAGCGATTTTCTTTTTTCGTGTAGTGGTGTGGCTTTAGCCGGACATGTCCGGCTTTTTACAGTCATGTCCGGCCAAATATATACAAGTCCGGCGTGTCCGGGTATTGTTAGGCTTTTGATTGACCCCGTCAGTCACGCGGACACCCATAAAGGTTCATACAAACTCAGACGAATTCACTCGTGTCCGGTTAACAGTTGTTGGTTAAAGGAAGATTTTGTAGGTAGAGTACTCTTTGTATGTAATTCATAAAAGTAGGTAAGGTACTTACATATAGGTACCTAATTATGTTTTTTATAAGCAAATGGGCCGCAACGTGGGACGCGTTGTGCGAGGCCTATTTGCCACAGATAGGAGAAGAAAAACCACATTGGTTTTTCTTCTCCTTTAGTGCAAAATGTCCGGCTAAATATTTATCTGTGTCAGGCTTTTTAATTTTTAGGCCTGGCAACCCTAGGTGTGGCTCACCTAGTGTTAGAGTTTTCAGATCGCCCTAAGGCCTCTAACTTGACCTAACGACTGCTATCGGAGATAACAACCGGGACCAACTACTTAACGTGCCTTCCGAAGCACGGAGGAGCTCAAGAAAGTAAATTTTTGCCACACAAATTATCGGTCACCCATCCAAGCAAAGACTGCGCCAAGCGTTGCTTTACCCGCATGACCATTCAAGATCGGCAGGTGTAGCTATGCCAATTAGCTTATTATTGATATCGATAAGTGGTACCGATGGGTAGATAGATAGATAGATAGATTAACGCTTTATTTGCACAACAAACAATATACAAAACAACGTACATATGTAAGACAAATACACATAAAGCTTAAAACTAAAACGTTGCACAAATGGGCGGCCTTATCGCTAAAAGCGATTTCTTCCAGGCAACCTTTGGATGGAGAAGGTCATTACAGCATGCGCAGTAGGCAAAGTGAAATTGAGTCAGATTGGCTTCGATATAAGTATTTAAATATAAAATAGAATGGGTAGTAGTAGTAGGATACGGTAGTAGTAGTAGGGAAGTTAGTAGTAGGGTAGGTTAGTAGTAGTGTAAGGTTGTAGGTTTTTTTAAATATTTAATGGGCAGGACAACGTCTGTCGGGCTAGTTTATGAATAAAACCATAGTGTAGGAAAATGTTAGTCATACAGACAGCCGACAGGTTAAATTAAACTAGACACAACGTTTTTTTTTTCATATTCATTTGAAACGCGACGGCACTGGGTACTATTTAGGGTTGTCATTCGTAATGAAACCGCAGGACATTTAAGTGGAGGTATGTATGTGGAAAAGGTCCAAACTTTTTGTTTGTTGGAATTTTTGGGTTCAACGTAAATTGTAATGTGGGTAATCGTACCTACCAACTCTATCTTATTATTTTATATGATCAATCGACCTTGGGCCCATGGGGACTAAATGCTTTCTTCTTTTTTCAAAATTAATGTTAGCTTTTGGTGACTAAACAGTTGGCTGCTACTTTGGCCAAGGAAGAAGTATTGCTTTCCAAAGAGGCAGTGCAGCCAGCCTTTTGGGTGCCACACTTAGGAACTCAATTATGGATTTTTATTTCTTATGGTTTTTGGCAAAATAAAATATTGTTTTTTTTTTCAAGAAATGCTTCCATTAGTTCGTACTCGGTGGGATTCGACCCAGCGCGTTAGATTGCTTTTCCACGGGTAATTAATCGATTTGTTAAGGGGACAGTCTACCGACTCTTTTCTCCATACAATCTCTACAAACGTAGACTAGACTGTTTCCTTCCTGGATAAAGATATTATAAAAAATATGTCTATGCCATAAGTGACAATGGCTTTTATCAGTCATGACCATGGTCCTATGTTTCGATTTTTTCCATTTTCAAATATTTTCTAAATTTTATTTCTAATCTAGAAAATGAAAAATAACTTGAAAGGTGTCAAGGGACACTCGGATGGAACGAAGTTCATTTCTATAAAAGAGAGAGAGAGAGACAGAGAAACACGCGCACGTCCGTCGCACGGCTTACGACTATAGCAAAAAGTGTCGTCACAATTTTTGGTCTTAATTTTTTCCGTCTAGCCCCCTTTCGCAACGCGCGATAAGGAACTCCGTTCCAAAAAAAAACGTAAGGTCATGGTCATGGCAGTGTAGGTTTTATGGTGTGTAGGTCTTTATCCAGCGAGGAAACAGTCGACTACGTTTGTATGGAAAAAGAGTAGGTAGACTTGGGGTTTGGCGATATTACAACCGGTAAACTTTAGTTCAAATGATACTTCTCGATCTATTTTATGTTCTAAAGTGACAACCCTAAGCAAGGGCGCTCGCGCCTACCGCCAATTACCGGTTCTATTCATCCAGAGACTTTGCAGTTCCAATTCATTTCTCAAACGGTTTCCATGGCGTTCTGCCGGTGAACTGGGATCATTATTCATAATTTATGAATGAACACTTTTAAACGACGTTTCTATTCATTTTTTTATGACTAAAGTTACTAAAGTGTCTTCCTACTAATTTCTACTAATATTATAAAGTAGTAGTGCTTTTCGATTTCACCCGCAGAAGTCTTGATAATATCGAGATAAAACGAAGGACACACGTGTTGTTCCAGCTAGTTGATTACGTAACTTTTTTGCTAACAAATCTTGATTGAAACCATTGAAATTGTTGATTACACGTCATGTTCCCCCTTACTTATAAACATCTGCATAAACTATGTACCTATTGTTTGTCTTTTACTGTGACATGAAGTTTCAAAGTTTACGAGACCAACGTTACATTAACTTAGTCATTGTTCATAAGTAAGGGGATATATGTAATGAGTTTATATTTCTATTTTCCATGTTAGTCGCTGGTTTTGATTGCAATGGCAATTTGTTTGCGACTGAATGACATGAAAAATGACGACGTGTAATCAAAAATTTCAATTGTGTCAATTGTTTGCAATTTCAATTGTTAGCACCTAAGTTACGAAATAACGTAATCACAGGCCAAGTCTCCAGCTGCTTATGTCTCTAGTTTCATTGCAATCAACCGATTGTTCTGATTGCAAAATGTAACTGAACCCAGTTACATTTTGCAATCAGAACAAACTAACAAACTGTGACGTTAAATTACAATTAAATGGAACGAGAAAACTGTGTCTATCTGTTAAGAAATGCTGAACCAAATTTGTTGAAGTTTGTTACGAAGATGGTTAAGTCCTTCAATACCGAACTTGGGCGGGTAAAGTAACGAGTCACAACAAGTAATGCTATTACAACTACATAATTAATTGATAGGAATAAAGCCTTGAATATAGCCTTTCGTGATCAAATATAGGTTCTAAACTAAACTATTCAAGACTAGCAGCGCCCCGCAGTTTTACTCGCATAAGTTCCGATTTCGCGGGAATATCGGGATAAAAAGTAGCTTATCTGTTAAAACAGATCTCCAGCTATCTGCATATTAAGTTTCATCGCAATCGGTTCTGTAGTTTTTACGTGAAGGCGTAACAAACATACTTATGCACAAACTTTCAACTTTATAATATTAGTAAGAAGGATACCTACGTCATATTATCTACATTATTAAAATCGACCTATTTTCTGTTAATACAATATTTGCTTGTATTCACTACAAATGATTTAATGTCATTCTTTAAACAAATGTTAAGCACCGCCTGGCATAGTCGTACCTTCGATGGGTGACCGATAATGCCACCCCTATCTATAAAAGGCTTTGTCCTGACTGACTGATAAACGCACAGCCTAAACCGCTGTTAGTAGAGAGCTGAAATTTGTAGACTATTTTCTTTGTGTGATGTAGGCATTAGATAAGAGGGATTTCCAGAAATACCCACGAGATCAGGACTTACGTGGATGCAACCGTGGGACATATCTAATCTAGTCTATTTACGAGTATATAAAAGAAAGTTGTATGAATTTCACTATTTATAACTCAAGAACGGCTTAACCGATTTGGATGAAAATTGGTGGGGAGGTAGCTTAGAACCAGGATACGGACATAGGTTATTTTTTGCCTCTAAAGCGGAACAAAGTTTGCGGTGTCTGCTAGTTACAAATTTGAATAGGAAGAGCCCTTACCCTTTATTTCATAACATTTGCAATATACGGACTAATTTACAGGGCTTTAAAATCCTTTCCTGTTAAATTGGGTATTTAATATGGTTCAAAAGGTGATTTTGAAATATATTTTTTTGTTCGTTTACCCAGTGGTGTGTCTCACCTAGTGTTAAAAGTTAGGTCGCCCTAAGGCCTCTTACTTGGTCTAACGACTGCTATCAGAGATTACAACCGGCTTTGATGGATGCTTAAGAGGAAAGCCTACCTACCCTTTCTCTCAAAAATAATATTTGTGCCACACACATAATCGGTTACCTATTGAAGGAATGATTGCAACAGGCATTGTTTATTTCGCAAGACTATACAAGATTCGCGGGGGAAAATAGATGCTGTACAGAAAATACGACCAAATAAGGCATTCAAGCGCAATATTGAAAAAAAAAAGATGTTCTTAAGTCGGTTGTGGCTATTATAATATTTTTTCTTTTATGGCTGTTCGTCGACTACTCTAAGACGAAGATTTTAATATTTTTTTTGTTACAAGCTAAGTAGAATCTATTTTCTACAACATTAACTTACCGTACGTAAGAATGAAACATCATCTTGCTCGCTCGCTCCTCCTTCTGCTTCCGCCATTTTGAATTTTCTATCTCACTCTTCTCAGTTTAGAAATATGTTTCCATTACTCGTCGTGAAATGCATAACTGAAAAAAGGAAATATAATTTTAATTTAGTCTTTAGTTAGAGACTCTTACAGCCGGATACAGAAACGCCACTTAAAATTACTTAAATAATTGAGCACCTTCTAAATTTAAAAATGGTATGAGAATTTTTGAATTTGAGAGGGGCTTACTTGTTTGAGTAGAACTCTAATTTTGAGTTGCGTTTCTGTATTCGGCCTTTAACCTATAACATGAGTTTATATACAAGATTGTTTAAAATTAGTTGGCATCCATATAAGGGGTTGTTCTTCACCTTTAGGCGAACAACTTTTATAGTACAACTTTTTAAAATTCCGACTTTTTATCGAATTTGTTTTTAGTTTAAATGTTTATAAATTTCTTTTAATTTTTGTATGTAGCTCAAGGTTATTTTATTTAGAAAATTTATTTTCAAGGAAAAATAGCATTCAAAAATTAAATGTTTATTAAAAAATCGAATTTTGTCCTACGTCTTTTGAAAGACTTTTTACTTTTTAGGGTTCCGTACCTAAAGGTAAAAACGGGACCCTATTACTGAGACTTCGCTGTCTGTCTGTCTGTCTGTCTGTCTGTCTGTCTGTCCGTCCGTCCGTCCGTCCGTCCGTCCGTCTGTCCGTCTGTCACCAGGCTGTATCTCATGAACCGTAATAGCTAGAAGGTTGAAATTTTCACAGAAGATGTATTTCGGTTGCCGCTACAACAACAAATACTAAAAACAAAATAAAACAATTATTTAAAAGGGGCTCCCATACAACAAACGTGTTTCAAACATAACAAGGAGTCAGGACAGGAAGAGGGACAGGAGGACAAATCGAGTTGGTCATGGAATTCAAAATGGCTGCCCTATCTGTCAAATATACCAGTCTGCCTTCACTTACCAAAGAGTTTATTTTATGTTTCAGATTTTCTTTGTGCCAAGGTTTTTTTTTTTGAGTGTTTCGGTCGTTTGATGGGAGTAAGAATCGAAGATAAATATTTCATATTTTCCTTTAAAATTTAAAAATTGGTTGTTGTAAACCATTTTAGGGTTCCGTATCCAATTGTGATAGTGGTACGGAACCCTTTATGCGCGAGTGTCGCACTTGCCCCGTTTTTTCCCCCATTTAAGGTGTTGTTTTTAAATAGGTGCCAACTTATTTCCAATAACCCTGTACACAGTAAAAAAAAGTTAACTTATTTACCCCTTTTTTTTGGCTACCATTACCAGGCCTCCGTCACTCTATGTACTTGTGCGCTATAATTACCTACCGCCCGGCCGATCGGTCTCGGACCGCCGGCGATCCAAGTTCAGTGCGGTTGTCGCAAGCGAAGCGCGCGTACGTTGTTAAATTTCTCATTAAAGAATACCTAAAATTTAATTCCATTCGTTCGTACGTGTACCTACAATACAATACGTACGTAATACGTACCTACCTACAAACATTAAAGTTTAAAATAGGTACTTTAGAGATGGTAAGAAATACATACAACACTATATTAAAGTTAAACAATTGTAAATACAATAAATGATTTTCTTAAAATTGTGTTGTTATTTATTTTACTTTGCTTATGTACAACTCAACTATTATATAATTATAGCTGACCCGGCAAACGTCGTTTTGCCTTATAAATTATAGATGGTAGCCGATTCTCAGACCTACTGAATACGCATATAAAATTTGGTAAAAATCCGTCAAGCCGTTTCGGAGGAGTATGGTAACTAACATTGTGACATGGAAATTTTATATATTAAAAAAAAGATACCTACACTCTATGGTACAACCCTGACGCTTGAACTGAGGCGTAGGTAAATTCTGAACACAAAGGAATTGCGCTCTTATGAGCTTAGTAGTAACACAGTAGTAAGGCGCGATTTCGAATGCACCAGGTGCGTCGGAAATTTTGTAGGCTATTAAAATGGCGGCTTTCTTCAAGATCAAAGCCGTGCAGCTTCTGTACGTAGTACTATTATTTATTCTGTGCCATTACCCATATACCCATATATGAGGGTAACATTTATCAATACAGGATTAGTAATTAGTACTAATTGCTGGATAGTGTTGACTAACCACATTTTTAAATAACCATTTAACAAATTTTAACTTATTTCCGAATTCCGAAAAATCCTTTATAATCGGATGTCCTCATCATATATAGAACACACGCTCCAAATTTCAGCTATCTCCTATTCGCGGTTTAGGTTGTGCGTTGATCAGTCAGTCAGTCAGGACAACGCCTTTCATAGATATATACCTATACTTATTTGTCAGCCATGATGTAGCGAAGGGAGCGTCATTGGCCTCGGTGAGGTCATCCACCGTACAGGTGTTAGGTCACAGTGGGCATTGAAGTAGATGTTTCATAATTCATACAAAAATTTACGAACCCCACTTTTCAAACGGAATACTTAAACCTTATACTGAACAGCTACTCAAATTTGAGGGCTACTTAAGCAATTGAGTAGTTCTTAAACTCAATTTGAATACTAATTTTGAATTTAGCAGCTGCTTAATGTGTCGGTATTCAGCATATTCATGGCCGTTAACAAAGCATCAAAGGTCCTAATAGATAGTTAGAAAAACCGACCAAGAGCGGTTCGAAAGGTTCCGTACCATTATTACAAAAAAACACATTTGTTGTATGTGAGCCCCACTTAAATAATTATTTTATTCTGGTTTTATTAATATGCTGTTTAAGCGGCGACATAAATACATCATTTGTGAAAATTTCAACTGTCTAGTTATCACGGTTTACGGATATCGCGTATGAGTATAATTCACCTACGAATGATACGGATACGGATACGCGTTATGCGGACAATGGAGTGTTAGTAAAATGGAACCGATTTTACCATTTAGGTACGGAACCCTAAAAAGACGCACAATCGAGCACCATTACTATACAAGTCTCGTATTTTCTTTTGTGATACAAATAAAACGAGTTTATGGACTATTTTTATTAGAGAACTAGCTGTACCCGCGACTTCGTCAGCGTTTTTCGAACACCTACTTATCGCTTTGCAAAAATCTACGCTTAAATGGACGACCAGGGAAGTACTGTTGATAAAAAATAAGTTCTCCTACATACAGTGCAACCGACTTATCAGTTATAATGCTGTCGGGCAGTGAAACTACATGCAATCTATTTTTTTTTACGTGGGTGATGCGCCTAAGCACCGTCGGGTGACTCTCCGGGGAAAGCGGCCTCTGTGCGGGCTCTCTGCCATAGGTTTACCAACTAAATCCCCACGGCGCGGCGTCCCTCACTCCGCAAGTATCGAGGTTACCGTCTCGAGACTCTCAAAGCCGGTGGTGATCCAAGGCTCCGAAAGCCCCAAGTTCACGACCACGGGATGAAGTGATTTTTTTAAAGACCCCTCCTTGCCGAAAGGACCCCCGGACCCGCTGACGCAGGCTTACGGTTGGCAGCCAGACCCTGGCAAAAACCACGACAGCCCCCTCGTTCTGAATCTGATGATAGGTACCCAGTAAAACTGCCCGACTTCAGCTTACATATCAAATAAGTTGGTGGTACTGTATATAGAAGAGGTTATTTTGTCCTTTTTATCTGGCGTCGGGATTTAATTTATTTAATTTTACCATTTTTGTGCATTCACGACTGCCAATAAAAATCATCAAAATTGTAACCGTAACTTTAATCAATCACTGAGGAGTTTTCTGATGAGAAAGTGGTTTCAGGTGGTCCATCAATTTGTACCTAGTTCTTTATTATATTCTATTGTTGAAAATCCATACATTCATATGATACATAGGTACATATGTACATTCAAAAAATATACAGGTCAAATTAAGAACCTCCTCCTTTTTTTAAGTCAGTTAAAAAAAGGTTCTATTGCGTTAATAGATACTACTCATAAAATTTGTTTTATTTTAATATCTTCCACATACAGACATCTCTCATTTACAATTCTAGTATAATAAAATTATAGTATATATTCATGAATTATCGGTCGGTCCGACCGAAAATTTTCTTCAACAGTTTCAAACAAATTTTAAATTTCGAACGTCAGAAATTATCATTCGGAGAAACGCAATAGGCCTTCTGTACATACGGATAGGTCCAAAATCTGTTTTTTTTTTTCGAATTTCCGGATAACCGGTTTTTTTCTTTCGAATTTTTCGATATCCGGATATCCGGAAATTATGTGTTAATTCCTCACAATATACTTCTTTGATATAACATTCAAATCAATTAAGAGAACATTAGAAAAAACACTTTTTCCGGATAACCGGACTTGATATCCGGATAAAAAATAGCCTAAAACCTATTCGGGGCCAAAAGCTATCTGCATACCGAATTTGGTTGAAATCGGATGAGCCGTGTCTGAGATTCGCGTAGTCAAAGTCCACACAAACAGACAAACAGACAACCATATTATTTTAAAAATAGGTTCTATTGCGTTAATAGACACTTTTAACATTTGTTTTTTTTTAGTATCTTCAAAAAACAGACAAACAGACACACAGACAAACAGACAACCAGAAAAACATAAAAATAGGTTCTACTGCGTTAATTGATACCCGTACAATTTATATTTTTTTTATATCTTCCAAAAACAGTTACGATTTTATTATATGTATAGATTTTAGCATAAAAATACCGGATACGTAAAGTTTTGTTATTTTCTAACAAAACTGTATCGTGTTTTTTTTGCCGTCTCTACTGTGTACACCAAAAAATATAAGACCCTCTTCACTCTATTTTGACAGATAAGAAAAGTACTGTGATAATAAAAAAATAAACATTAATTTTCTTCTTTAAAAAATGAACGAATGCTTCATAATTTCAGACGAATGATATTTTCTACTTTGACCTAATACCCTATACTAATATTATAAAGAGGTAACGTTGGTAACGTGTGTGTTTGTATGTCTGTATATATATTGGGGGTAATCTCCGAAACTACTTGACCGATTTCAAAAATTCTTTGGATGGAAAGCTACATTATCGAGGCATAGGCTAGACTTATGAACCCGACATTCCTGCGGAACTTACGCGGGTGAAACCGCGGGACGCAGCTAGTCGTTTATAAATAAGGGGGTGAACTTTTAACTTACCTATATTAAAAAACAACCCTACTAACACTAACTAATCGAATTAATATGCGAAATAATGAGAATGAATCTTTGTCCCGTTCTAAACTTAACTCTCACCCCCCTACATATAAAGTTCATTTTCAAATGGCATTAAAACAATCGGTACCTACAAAGCTAACTCATGAAGTCATGATTTATGTATTCATTCATAACAAATGTTAGCGAAATGATAAATATGTTTGGTTTACTTTGAAGGCCTTTGTGGCATGTCGGGGGAAGGCCCGACTGTAATGCAGAAGGTTGCGGGTTCGATCCCCGCCGGGTGCAAGTATTTTTGCTTAAAAAGAATTATTTTTTTCTGGTCTGGGGTTTTTCTATAATAATAAATAACCATTTATTTCAGGCAACCAAGGCCCATAAATACATACCTTACTATCTATCTGCTTATCTATGTTTCATATGTATGTATTTACAAAAAAAACCTTGTCTACCCATAGTACAAGCCTAGTTGCTTAGTTTGGGGCTATAGATTGCGCTGTGAGCAACGTCCTGCTATGTATTTATTTATGACTCCATCATATAAAGAACACAACTTTAAATTTCAGCTCTCTAATAACAGCGGTTTAGGCTGTGCGTTGACTAATCAACGCACAGCCTAAAACTATAAATAATCTATAAAATGCTATTTCCACAGTCTGGAAAAAAGCATTTTATATATTATAGATTACCCACCTATTGTTGCTATTGATTCCTAACCTATTGTTTCAAATAACTTTTATAAATATTTATCAAAGTAAAATCAGCTTTGGAGTAGGTACTGAAGACGCGTAAACAAGATAATATTCTAAGGTAAAAATTAAAAATGCTTTTGATAAAAACCAACAAAGTAACAAAATAAATAATAACTTAAGTAACAAAGAGAAATCAAGATTAAGTTAATTAACACCACAACAGTTTCCAACGCTTTCTACGAAAACAAACTTAGCTTTACCATCGAAAGTCCAAAAATAACGTTCAACTTCCGAAGAATCTTAGTTTCGGGACCGAAAACATAACTTTGTATACTTAAAACATTTTTTTTATTTAATTCAGTTGCTATTTCAAAGTAGACTTTATTACAAGGGATAACGGTGGGATTTGCTTCAAAAAGATTAGGAAACATATGTTAACTAATTTTAACAATTACGTAGATTATTGTAAAAATCATTTAGTGTTTGCTGAACTATTGAACCTTGAACTTTAGACCTAGATTTAATATTGATATTTATAATAAACTAGCAGCGTCCCGCGGTTCCACCCGCGTAAGTAAGTCCGCAAAAAATAATTTTCTTTGTGGATAGGGATCTCCACGTCACAAAGAACATACCCTATAAATTACATGTCTTTAGGACCAGTGGTTTAGGCTGTGTGTGCATTGATTTATAGTTCAATCATCCGGGACTTCGTATTTTATAGGTTTTGTAAGATAAATACTTGGCCGTGTAGCCCCAGCCATAGAATACGGTTACCCCATCTCTTCCCGTGGGTGTCGTAAAATCTGAGGGAGATTAGGAAACCTTAAGGTCTCCCCGCGCGGTGGCGGATAAACTGCTTGATCCCTAAGAGGGTTGGTGTCAGGCAGGCGGCCGGCCGTATAAAGATTGCCAAATCTAATTGCAGAAGGTATGGTCAATGATGACTTACCGACTGCGTCGACCCCAAATAAAATAAAAACATTTGGGGTTAAGCGGACCCCGGGCTCCCGAGAGGGATGCAAACGGGAACATCGCTCGGATGAGAAGAAGAGAGAAGAAGTTAGATAAATACTGCAAGATGATGCACAGAGCGTAATCGACACATTCGAAGTTCTGTTGTAGCTTAGCTACAATTTTTGTTGATGTGTAAAATTTCGTAGCACTGCTGTAGCTACGGTTTTTGTTAAAGTGTAGAATTTCATAGTTCTGCTGTTTCAGCTACAGTATTTTTTGTCAAAGTTTAATATCTCGTAGTGTTGCAGTAGCTTAACTACAATTTTATACTAAAAGTGTAAAATTTCGTAGCACTCTTTTAACTTTGCTACAATGTTCATAGTAAAAGTGTAAACTCTCGTAGCATTGTTGTAGCTTAGCTACAACAATGTGACTTACACTAAGTGTAAAACTTCGTAGCACTGATGTAGCTTAGCTACAATGTTTGTAGTAAAAGTGTAAAATCTCGTAGCATTGTTGTAGCTTAGCTACAATTTTTATAATAAAAGTGTAAAATTTCGTAGCACTCTTTTAACTTAGCTACAATGTTCATAGTAAAAGTGTAAACTCTCGTAGCAGTGTTGTAGCTTAGCTACAATGTTTGTAGTAAAAGTGTAAACCCTCGTAGCACTGTCGTAGCTTAGCTACAATTTTTACACTAAAAGTGTAAACTCTCGTAGCACTGTTGTAGCTTAGCTACAAATTTTGTAGTCAAAGTGTAAAACGTCGTAGCAATGTTGTAGCTTAGCTACAAATATAGTCAAAGTGTATAACGGAGCTACTTTGTATGTAAAATACCAATGAAGAGCGACCAGCCAACGTCGCGTCTCAGACGAGTATTACGTCTCACAGACAAGGTCGTGAGACCTCACCCAGGTCGGATGGGTCAATAAATAAAGCTATGGCACTTACTTGTCAAAGTTCTTGGCACTGTTACAGAACAATAAAGTTAAGGTCGCTAGGGGGAAGTGCGGCTTGGGGGAAAGTAAATCGAATTTAATTCAAAAGTTATTTATTCATTGAGTGCAATGTATAAGGATACATGATTTAATTTAATTGTTATATTGATAAAATCGCTACATAGTCACCATATAGGTAGATACTTCTCCTAACACGATAGGCGATTTTATTAATATAATCATTGTAAGTCCGGTAAATTGATACTCGTCGCATTGAAATTTAAATTATTCCATAGTTTTAGTTGTTATCTATCCCCCTTACTTATAAACAACTTAATAAACTATGTATCGGTAGTCTACTACTGTAATATGAAGTCTCAAAGTAACAGACTGTCTAACAGACTGAGACAAACGTTACATAAACTTAGGCATTGTTTATAAGTAAGGGGGTATAAATATGTAATGAGTTAATATTTCTATTTTCCCCAAAGCCGCACTTCCCCCTACGTACGGTATAGGTACGAAGTTATCTAGTCTATTCGAATGTAAACAAGACTATTTTAACACAACAATTCTATTTTTTACGACCTTTGACGGGAAACAAACATTTATAAAGTTAGCGGACTCGATGGTTACTTGGATATTTGATCGTCTTTTATTTATCTAACGATCGTCTTTTTTTATAATCAGTACAGGGATGGTATTTTATAACACATGTTGTTGAAAGTCAAAAATGGATGATTAGACCGTATTTTATCTAATTTTATTTTTCACAACATGAACTATAGGCACAGCTAAACTTTTCATTCCAAGTATTCGTTGCCTGAAAGAAATCGCTTTGAGCGATAAGGCCGCCTATTTGTACAACATTTATTTAGTTTTATATTTATTTATGAAATTATAATATAAATTGTTGGAAATTGTAGTGTTGATCAAAATAAAGTGTTTACCTATTTAAGTAGAAAGATCTCTACGTTATTTACTAGACATCTAGTGAGATAGTGGTCAAACGCTCATCTACCGATTGTAAAAAAAACTCGATTATCAAAAGTTGTTAAAAATTTGCGCAATGGCAATGACCTCTTGACCGCGCAAGGTCATTGACCTGATAAAATGCGCGAAATACTAATACAGTTTTATTTCCTACCAGTACATAACTGCTCTTGAATAAATAACTGAAGGATAATTCCTCGGCGTGAAATTGCGTGTTATATCACTGACTGATCCAATTAGGATGTGAATAAATAAGATTTTTTATTCTCTACGTGAAAAGGTAGCGGAAATACATATTTTATTTTATCCTGTTTGGGGTAAAATTGGGACACTATTACTGAGACTTCGCTGTCTGTCCGTCTGTCTGTCTGTCACCAGGCTGTATCTCATGAACTGTAATAGCTAGACGGCTAAAGTTTAAAAACTTAGCTTCTAAAATAACTTATTGAAACAACCCCTTACGGCTTAGATTAGCCTCGCAAAAACAACAGAAGCCTATTTCCACAGGTTTTATAATTTTACAGCATGCAGCAGCAGAACATAAATCGTAAATAACGGTTACCGCAAAAATGACTAAATTAGAATAACAAGGAAAGAAAAAGCACAGCTCTTATCAAACAATTTTCACCCTTACTACTAAAGAAATAAACACTACACCACTGTTAGAGCAGAATTAAAAAGCACATAGTAATAATTCAGGCAATTTACGCTCTTAAGTCTTGAAACATAAGGTCTAAAATATTTTCTCATTAGTATGCTCTGGAAAAGACGACGTAAAAAAGAAAAATACCTTAGCGTCGCAAATAGTTAGGTGAATATGGTTGTTTTGACTCGAATTCTTTGTATGAAAAGTTTATTTTGTCGCTGTCTTCCTTTTTAAGCGACTTCAAAAAAGAAAAGGTTTCTCAATTCGACCGTGTAGATTTCTTTTTACGTGTGTTCGCCGATTAGTCAAAGACGGCTTGACCGATTGTAATGATTCTTTTTTTTTGAGTATTTTTCCTTTAAAATATTTTTCTTTGAAAGCCCAGTGCAGGCTTAAGCACTTAAAATAAAAATAGGGTTTTTTTGTTAGAAAGAAAATAGTGCAAGGGTGTTCCCATAAAAATTGATGAGGATCTGATGAGGATCTTCGGAGTGATGAGCAAAATAGGTCTACGGGAAGCAGTATATTGCTTACTTTTGCACTTCTAAAAGTATTATCAGACCTTGTGCTACTGAAATATTTTAAAGGAACTGCAAGGAACATACTTCTGCAAAAACACAACGCACGATCGACGGAGAGCGGGATTCCTGTGCTACTGGTTGGGATTTAATGGAGCACCTGGAACCACCTTCTCATCACAGAACTCCTCAATTGGTTACATATGGGTTACAATTTGGAGAATTTAGTAGGTATACTTTTCATTGATTGAGTGTAATATATTTTTCTAGCTCTGATTATTTGACCTATTCGATCTGTGTAAACTTTCTTGCAGTCTAAATGAATTTCCTACGCATCCGGGTTGCTATCCTTAATTGAAATACTAATTGCCTAGTAAATTTATTGCTAGAACCATGTCACGAAAACTTTGGTTAATATCTAGCTGATAAATACAAAACACTGTATCTAATGTAATTAACCATATTACCTCAATTAGCCTTAATATTAAACGTGGAGTAAGGTCAGAGTAATTTTACTACTTTTTGTTTCTGTCTGTCAACTTTGAAAGTTCTTGTCACGGAAAAGACAAAGCATTCTCATAAATTATTTTACCAATAGAAAGCTTTATTATCGAGGAGTAACATAGGCTACTTTTGATCCAGAAATTCACACGGGTTCGGGACTTACGCGGGTGAAATCGCGGAACGAAGGTAGTAACTTACAAAATATGTACCGAGCTAGTTCACAATCGTGGAATCGGTTCGGAACATTTTGGTAAATGCTCGTTCAAACTGGAGTTTCCGGAAATAGTCGCTAGATTTTCTGATTAAGAGAGAATTTTACGAGTTTCCAAGTTACATTTTACATTGATCGTTTCTTTTGCAAATTTTAAGACAAGTTACTAAGATTATTCTAAGGCGGACTTGGGCCAGGCTGGTTTAAAATTTTAACTCCCAGAGTTTACTAATACCTATTAGTAAACTCTGCCGTGTATCCCTGACATAGAATAAGGTTACCCCATCTCTTACCGTGGGTGTTGTAAAGGCAAACCTTAGTTCTCCCCCCACGGTGCCTGATAATCTGCTTGGTCCTAAAAGATTATCAGCCAACAAACAATTTGAGGTTTAGCAGACCCCGCGGTTCCCGAGAGGGATGCAGCCGGGAACATCGCTCGGATGAGAAGGGAGAGTTTGACTTCTTTTTAAAAGAAGCTTTTTTTACCGACTCCGGTAGACTAATTGGTCAAGTCAGTGCTCCCGGATTGAGTAAAGATGCGTTGTTGGTTCGAATCCCGCTCTCCGTCGATCATGCGTTGTGTTTTTGCAGAAGTACTGTTATTTTAAAATATTTCTAAGAAAGCCCAGTGCAGGCTTAAGCACTTAAAAATAAAATGTAAATATTAAGATTTTTTTTATATTGTTATGACATGTTATTGAAAAGACTATATTATCTTTATCTAGAGACTACAAAAATCAGCCCTAAAATAATTAGCTACCCGTTTAAGTTTATTCCCCGATTTCACACCAAATACAATTGGCCCGGCCAACACTCCGAGCTCTGACCCTCTCGTAAGAGAAACGAGAACGACCTCCTACTACAATACTACAAATATAACCCAAACGATAAAAGTCGTTTGGATCTCGAAATAAAACTCCTAGTCTTAAATTGGGTTCTTACGATGGAGCTTTGAGTCTAAAAAGGGTTTAATTTCGTCGGTTCTCTTATGAATAAAAGAAAATATCTTTGTGAATATTTTTTCTTAGTTCTTACCACACTTAGGATATACTGACTTTTTGCGAAACAGCTTTTATAAATGTTAGTAACCGGTGGGACTCGACCCGCGACTACTGGTATTCCGTTCCAGCGAGTAGCCGCTACGTCACTAGTAAGCCTCCCGTCAAGCCGAAATTAAGAAAGCAACTTCTCGTGTTCTTGCGAGTCCGAAATCGACCGAATCTAGCATTTGGGGACACGATCTGTCTATAACAGATCCCTGATGGTTTCCCCTGGGGGTGGCCTGACGGTACAGCGGACCCCTCTCTTTATACCCTTGCTAGTCATAGCTAGGGACGCTATAACATATATGCGTAGGTATTAGAGAATTTCAATCCAACATCGCGAATGTCACCTATTTTGGGAGATATTTGAGTCATACGGTCTTCCCCCATATCCGATCTTACCTGACAATATTCGTAACTCATCTTTGTCTGCCATTGGTAAATTTTCTAAAGTAAAGTTGCCTTTGAATTATGCTACGGCTTACCGGAAGATTACAATAATTACATTTTTGCGTGACTTTCCTCGCAACTATTTACGAATCACGCAACTTTGTGGATCTAAATTACGGTAACTCCTTTATTTTTTTAAGTCAGTTTATTTGACAATTTTACAAGATAAGTTACCTACTTAGTACTTTAGTCCCCTCTCGACCAAGACCATTGTAAGGTGGTTGAAACGTCGAGGTAAGGAAATAAAAAGTTAAAAATGACGTGATTAAGACCCGGGACAATGTAAAATTATGAGTCAAAATCGTGTTAATTTAAAAAGTTTACCTACTACTTAAAAAGTTTCTTAAATTTGGCCTTTAGAAACTGACCCCAATCAATTGTATTGTTATAGTTCAGTTTAATAGGTCAACACACATAAGAAGTCTGGCATATGTCTATGAATATTTAGCCAAATTATACCCCGCTAAGGTCGTGTCGTATCTATATTTAAAAAGAAACGAAATTCTATTAGTTATCAACTTATCACTATTGAAGACTGCTGTAAAAGTGGCCTGGAAAATTTCTAATGGTGCGATTATCTTATATATAAAATTTCCATGTCACAGTGTTAGTTACCGTACCTACTCCTCCGAAACGGCTTTACCGATCTTCACCAAACTTCACATACGCTTTCAGTAGGTCTGAGAATCGGCTACTATCTATAATTTATAAGGTAAAGCAACGTTTGCCGGGTCAGCTAGTAATATATAATAATTATTGATCCAAAACAAATATGTTAAAATGTACCAAATGAATGATTGTACATCGCGAGGGAAGTATGTTTTTTTTCTAAATGTTCTTTGTAATTAGAAAAAAAAAACAACAATAACGTAGGGTCATGGTCATAGCAGATATAGGTATTATGGCAATAACATTTATTTGCTCTGCTATCTTTATCCACGGAGGAAACAGTCGATTACATTTGTATGGAGAACGAGAAGGGATCCTTCCCTCTTAACGATATAATTCCTGTCTCAAACAAATATAGGTACCTACAGTCGTTTGAGTAAGAAAGACCGTATGTATTTTAAAAGAAATAATTATGTTTACGTAGACATGACGTCAAAGAACTTGTAAATTATTTATTTGTAGTCATTTTGTAGTCTAATATTAAAACTCGGTACATGACTCTACTTGTGAAAGTCAATATATTATATGTAATATTATAGTATAGTTTATTGTATATGTAATGTTATGTATGTTATATGTAATGAACTTGATTTATTAAATATAGCTGCGTCCTGAAGTCCCGATTCCGTGGGAATATCGGGATCAAAAGTAGCCTATGTTACTCAGGGTGAATGTAGTTTTCTACTGGTGAAAGAATATTTGAAATGGTTCCAGTAGTTTTTGAGTTTATTCATTACTAACATACAGACACACATACACACAAACATACAAATCTTTTCTCTTTACAATATTAGTAGACGAAATACGCACTTATTATAATAATTATGTCAATATTATAAATCTACGAAGTTGGACAGATATCTATCTGTACTAATATTATAAACGTTGGTAACATTTATGTATTGTCCGGGTAATCTCTGTAACCACTTAACCGATTACAAAAATTCTTTCACCAATAGAAAACTACATTATCGAGAAGTAACATAGGCTACTTTTGATCCCGATAATCTCACGAGATCGGGCCTTACGCGGGTGAAACCGTGGGAATCTACTAGTGTTTAATAAAATTAATATCAGAGCGACGTCACGGGTTTAGTAAACACACTTACTTTTTGAAGATTTAATCTTAATGTTTCCACACTGATACACCACCACTTATAAAACTTTATAATCTTTTTTCAATTTCACAAATTATGTAGGTAATAAAATTATTTAATATCACAAATTATGTAATTAAATCATTTAATGAGCATCCAGAGACATTTATAAGTTGACATTTTGTTTACGCCAATGCGTCACGCGCCCTAGCCGTTACGCCCCCGTTTTGGACGAATTAAAAAAAAATATAAATTAAAATGTTATTTTTTTCCTATTATACTATCCTATCCTTCCTACTAATATTATAAACGTGAAAGTTTTGTATGTATGTACATATGTCTGTATGTGACTCCTTCACGCAAAAACTACTGAACCGATTGCGATGAAACTTGGTATATAGATAATTAGAGACCTAGGCTACCTTTTATCCTGATATTCTCGCGGAATCGGGATTTACGCGGGATAAACCGCGGGGCGCAGCTAGTACATTTATAAAATTGTGTGCAGAAGTATGGTTGTTAATCGTTGTAAGTAAATAATTTACTTCCGAACATTTTCAAAATAATGTCATGTTGTCCATTCCTGTTAATTAACCTACAAAGAAAATTAATTATACTCCCTTTTAAACTAATTCGAATGAAAATGAATTGAAAACCTTGGTAAGAACCCTTTTACACTTACACTATACATTGATAAGTACCCTTTACACTTACACTAAGCATTCGAGTCAGTACTGTCAATCCTTTCCATTGACGATTTCAAACATCTGTATGCCTGTGAGTTTGCATCGCTTGATTTCTACTGATTTTCGTTCGACATCAGACTTCCGCGTCGAGTGGTTTCTGTAATAGTAACCAAACGCAACTCAGCCAGTTGTACGCACCTGTAGTACAGACGGTAGCGAATCACTGTGAGTCACAAGGACTAACCTAAAAAGGTAGAATTGCGGGTAGTTGACTACAGAAGGCCAGACATTTGAAGATGCAACACGTCGCTCCGTAAAATATTAAATTAATAAAACTCTCAAGTGCTCTCAAGTAAGGGATGATGCTCAATAGAAAACACGGGTTGAACCCGTGTTTTCTATTGAGCATCATCTCTAAGAAAATAACATGGCGCAGCCGAATCAAGAACCAAGAAAAACGTTGCTGTTGTGCGCTTTACATAATAGAAAATTTGTGACGTTCAACGAAAATGTGTTAATTAATGGTCATTTGGACAGCTTGATCTCGCGGTTTCACCTGGATAAGTCCCAATCCCTTAATTTTTGAAAAATCCTATCATATCGGTTGCCTACATCACATTAAGAACACACTCTCCAAATTTCAGCTCTCTACTACCAGCGGTTTAGGCTATGCGTTGATCAGTCAGTCAGTCAGTCAGGACACAGGCTTTTATAGATATAGATATGATTGTTGTGTCTGATACAATTTCATTATTAATTTACGAGTAAGCACGAACATTAAAATTTCAATGAAGTAGGTACCGAACAACATGGAACTAAAAAAAAGGTGTGGCACTCGGGGACTGCCGCAGTAAAGCTATTGCATAGCATGTTTTATCAACTTATGCAATTATATTTTTTTGTACCATGTTGCCATGGTAGGCGAAGTGGGGGGTGTTAGGTTTTTTTCGTTACGGAATTTCTTGATTCGGTCGCAGCGCTCACAGCCCGCTATAAAAGTTATGCAATAGCTTAAAAAAACTTTGTAGGGAGCCAACAGACAGACAAAAAGTGTCGCCTCCATGATATTAGTCCTAACCTATCGATTCGTGTAAGTTTTGATGTCACCTCCGGCAGTAAACCGTGAAACTCTGCGATTGAGGTCACACTGTCTTTGTTGTCATCTACTTACTGTTTTATGACGAAAAGTTAAGTTCTAATCAGTTAAATTACTTTTCGAACTTTTCTGATAGAAATAGCATGAATAGAATGATACTTTTCTTTCCTGATTGACATGATTTATTAATTACTAGCTGCGGTCCCGCGGTTTCACCCACATAAGTCCCGATAACGTGGGAATATCGGGATCGAAAGTAGCCTATGTTACTCAGGGTGAATGTAGCTTTCTAATGGTGAGGTAATCTAAATTTTTTTGAAATCGGTCGAGTAGTTTCATAGATTACCCCCGATATACATACAAACAAATATAGGTACCTACAGTCGTTTGAGTAAGAAAGACCGTATGTATTTTAAAAGAAATAATTATGTTTACGTAGACATGACGTCAAAGAACTTGTAAATTATTTATTTGTAGTCATTTTGTAGTCTAATATTAAAACAATGTCAATGTTACAAACTTTATAGATAGGTAATCCCATTAAAAAAAATCGGTACATGACTCTACTTGTGAAAGTCAATATATTATATGTAATATTATAGTATAGTTTATTGTATATGTAATGTTATGTATGTTATATGTAATGAACTTGATTTATTAAATATAGCTGCGTCCTGAAGTCCCGATTCCGTGGGAATATCGGGATCAAAAGTAGCCTATGTTACTCAGGGTGAATGTAGTTTTCTACTGGTGAAAGAATATTTGAAATGGTTCCAGTAGTTTTTGAGTTTATTCATTACTAACATACAGACACACATACACACAAACATACAAATCTTTTCTCTTTACAATATTAGTAGACGAAATACGCACTTATTATAATAATTATGTCAATATTATAAATCTACGAAGTTGGACAGATATCTATCTGTACTAATATTATAAACGTTGGTAACATTTATGTATTGTCCGGGTAATCTCTGTAACCACTTAACCGATTACAAAAATTCTTTCACCAATAGAAAACTACATTATCGAGAAGTAACATAGGCTACTTTTGATCCCGATAATCTCACGAGATCGGGCCTTACGCGGGTGAAACCGTGGGAATCTACTAGTGTTTAATAAAATTAATATCAGAGCGACGTCACGGGTTTAGTAAACACACTTACTTTTTGAAGATTTAATCTTAATGTTTCCACACTGATACACCACCACTTATAAAACTTTATAATCTTTTTTCAATTTCACAAATTATGTAGGTAATAAAATTATTTAATATCACAAATTATGTAATTAAATCATTTAATGAGCATCCAGAGACATTTATAAGTTGACATTTTGTTTACGCCAATGCGTCACGCGCCCTAGCCGTTACGCCCCCGTTTTGGACGAATTAAAAAAAAATATAAATTAAAATGTTATTTTTTTCCTATTATACTATCCTATCCTTCCTACTAATATTATAAACGTGAAAGTTTTGTATGTATGTACATATGTCTGTATGTGACTCCTTCACGCAAAAACTACTGAACCGATTGCGATGAAACTTGGTATATAGATAATTAGAGACCTAGGCTACCTTTTATCCTGATATTCTCGCGGAATCGGGATTTACGCGGGATAAACCGCGGGGCGCAGCTAGTACATTTATAAAATTGTGTGCAGAAGTATGGTTGTTAATCGTTGTAAGTAAATAATTTACTTCCGAACATTTTCAAAATAATGTCATGTTGTCCATTCCTGTTAATTAACCTACAAAGAAAATTAATTATACTCCCTTTTAAACTAATTCGAATGAAAATGAATTGAAAACCTTGGTAAGAACCCTTTTACACTTACACTATACATTGATAAGTACCCTTTACACTTACACTAAGCATTCGAGTCAGTACTGTCAATCCTTTCCATTGACGATTTCAAACATCTGTATGCCTGTGAGTTTGCATCGCTTGATTTCTACTGATTTTCGTTCGACATCAGACTTCCGCGTCGAGTGGTTTCTGTAATAGTAACCAAACGCAACTCAGCCAGTTGTACGCACCTGTAGTACAGACGGTAGCGAATCACTGTGAGTCACAAGGACTAACCTAAAAAGGTAGAATTGCGGGTAGTTGACTACAGAAGGCCAGACATTTGAAGATGCAACACGTCGCTCCGTAAAATATTAAATTAATAAAACTCTCAAGTGCTCTCAAGTAAGGGATGATGCTCAATAGAAAACACGGGTTGAACCCGTGTTTTCTATTGAGCATCATCTCTAAGAAAATAACATGGCGCAGCCGAATCAAGAACCAAGAAAAACGTTGCTGTTGTGCGCTTTACATAATAGAAAATTTGTGACGTTCAACGAAAATGTGTTAATTAATGGTCATTTGGACAGCTTGATCTCGCGGTTTCACCTGGATAAGTCCCAATCCCTTAATTTTTGAAAAATCCTATCATATCGGTTGCCTACATCACATTAAGAACACACTCTCCAAATTTCAGCTCTCTACTACCAGCGGTTTAGGCTATGCGTTGATCAGTCAGTCAGTCAGTCAGGACACAGGCTTTTATAGATATAGATATGATTGTTGTGTCTGATACAATTTCATTATTAATTTACGAGTAAGCACGAACATTAAAATTTCAATGAAGTAGGTACCGAACAACATGGAACTAAAAAAAAGGTGTGGCACTCGGGGACTGCCGCAGTAAAGCTATTGCATAGCATGTTTTATCAACTTATGCAATTATATTTTTTTGTACCATGTTGCCATGGTAGGCGAAGTGGGGGGTGTTAGGTTTTTTTCGTTACGGAATTTCTTGATTCGGTCGCAGCGCTCACAGCCCGCTATAAAAGTTATGCAATAGCTTAAAAAAACTTTGTAGGGAGCCAACAGACAGACAAAAAGTGTCGCCTCCATGATATTAGTCCTAACCTATCGATTCGTGTAAGTTTTGATGTCACCTCCGGCAGTAAACCGTGAAACTCTGCGATTGAGGTCACACTGTCTTTGTTGTCATCTACTTACTGTTTTATGACGAAAAGTTAAGTTCTAATCAGTTAAATTACTTTTCGAACTTTTCTGATAGAAATAGCATGAATAGAATGATACTTTTCTTTCCTGATTGACATGATTTATTAATTACTAGCTGCGGTCCCGCGGTTTCACCCACATAAGTCCCGATAACGTGGGAATATCGGGATCGAAAGTAGCCTATGTTACTCAGGGTGAATGTAGCTTTCTAATGGTGAGGTAATCTAAATTTTTTTGAAATCGGTCGAGTAGTTTCATAGATTACCCCCGATATACATACAAACAAATATAGGTACCTACAGTCGTTTGAGTAAGAAAGACCGTATGTATTTTAAAAGAAATAATTATGTTTACGTAGACATGACGTCAAAGAACTTGTAAATTATTTATTTGTAGTCATTTTGTAGTCTAATATTAAAACAATGTCAATGTTACAAACTTTATAGATAGGTACTCCCATTAAAAAAAATCGGTACATGACTCTACTTGTGAAAGTCAATATATTATATGTAATATTATAGTATAGTTTATTGTATATGTAATGTTATGTATGTTATATGTAATGAACTTGATTTATTAAATATAGCTGCGTCCTGAAGTCCCGATTCCGTGGGAATATCGGGATCAAAAGTAGCCTATGTTACTCAGGGTGAATGTAGTTTTCTACTGGTGAAAGAATATTTGAAATGGTTCCAGTAGTTTTTGAGTTTATTCATTACTAACATACAGACACACATACACACAAACATACAAATCTTTTCTCTTTACAATATTAGTAGACGAAATACGCACTTATTATAATAATTATGTCAATATTATAAATCTACGAAGTTGGACAGATATCTATCTGTACTAATATTATAAACGTTGGTAACATTTATGTATTGTCCGGGTAATCTCTGTAACCACTTAACCGATTACAAAAATTCTTTCACCAATAGAAAACTACATTATCGAGAAGTAACATAGGCTACTTTTGATCCCGATAATCTCACGAGATCGGGCCTTACGCGGGTGAAACCGTGGGAATCTACTAGTGTTTAATAAAATTAATATCAGAGCGACGTCACGGGTTTAGTAAACACACTTACTTTTTGAAGATTTAATCTTAATGTTTCCACACTGATACACCACCACTTATAAAACTTTATAATCTTTTTTCAATTTCACAAATTATGTAGGTAATAAAATTATTTAATATCACAAATTATGTAATTAAATCATTTAATGAGCATCCAGAGACATTTATAAGTTGACATTTTGTTTACGCCAATGCGTCACGCGCCCTAGCCGTTACGCCCCCGTTTTGGACGAATTAAAAAAATATATAAATTAAAATGTTATTTTTTTCCTATTATACTATCCTATCCTTCCTACTAATATTATAAACGTGAAAGTTTTGTATGTATGTACATATGTCTGTATGTGACTCCTTCACGCAAAAACTACTGAACCGATTGCGATGAAACTTGGTATATAGATAATTAGAGACCTAGGCTACCTTTTATCCTGATATTCTCGCGGAATCGGGATTTACGCGGGATAAACCGCGGGGCGCAGCTAGTACATTTATAAAATTGTGTGCAGAAGTATGGTTGTTAATCGTTGTAAGTAAATAATTTACTTCCGAACATTTTCAAAATAATGTCATGTTGTCCATTCCTGTTAATTAACCTACAAAGAAAATTAATTATACTCCCTTTTAAACTAATTCGAATGAAAATGAATTGAAAACCTTGGTAAGAACCCTTTTACACTTACACTATACATTGATAAGTACCCTTTACACTTACACTAAGCATTCGAGTCAGTACTGTCAATCCTTTCCATTGACGATTTCAAACATCTGTATGCCTGTGAGTTTGCATCGCTTGATTTCTACTGATTTTCGTTCGACATCAGACTTCCGCGTCGAGTGGTTTCTGTAATAGTAACCAAACGCAACTCAGCCAGTTGTACGCACCTGTAGTACAGACGGTAGCGAATCACTGTGAGTCACAAGGACTAACCTAAAAAGGTAGAATTGCGGGTAGTTGACTACAGAAGGCCAGACATTTGAAGATGCAACACGTCGCTCCGTAAAATATTAAATTAATAAAACTCTCAAGTGCTCTCAAGTAAGGGATGATGCTCAATAGAAAACACGGGTTGAACCCGTGTTTTCTATTGAGCATCATCTCTAAGAAAATAACATGGCGCAGCCGAATCAAGAACCAAGAAAAACGTTGCTGTTGTGCGCTTTACATAATAGAAAATTTGTGACGTTCAACGAAAATGTGTTAATTAATGGTCATTTGGACAGCTTGATCTCGCGGTTTCACCTGGATAAGTCCCAATCCCTTAATTTTTGAAAAATCCTATCATATCGGTTGCCTACATCACATTAAGAACACACTCTCCAAATTTCAGCTCTCTACTACCAGCGGTTTAGGCTATGCGTTGATCAGTCAGTCAGTCAGTCAGGACACAGGCTTTTATAGATATAGATATGATTGTTGTGTCTGATACAATTTCATTATTAATTTACGAGTAAGCACGAACATTAAAATTTCAATGAAGTAGGTACCGAACAACATGGAACTAAAAAAAAGGTGTGGCACTCGGGGACTGCCGCAGTAAAGCTATTGCATAGCATGTTTTATCAACTTATGCAATTATATTTTTTTGTACCATGTTGCCATGGTAGGCGAAGTGGGGGGTGTTAGGTTTTTTTCGTTACGGAATTTCTTGATTCGGTCGCAGCGCTCACAGCCCGCTATAAAAGTTATGCAATAGCTTAAAAAAACTTTGTAGGGAGCCAACAGACAGACAAAAAGTGTCGCCTCCATGATATTAGTCCTAACCTATCGATTCGTGTAAGTTTTGATGTCACCTCCGGCAGTAAACCGTGAAACTCTGCGATTGAGGTCACACTGTCTTTGTTGTCATCTACTTACTGTTTTATGACGAAAAGTTAAGTTCTAATCAGTTAAATTACTTTTCGAACTTTTCTGATAGAAATAGCATGAATAGAATGATACTTTTCTTTCCTGATTGACATGATTTATTAATTACTAGCTGCGGTCCCGCGGTTTCACCCACATAAGTCCCGATAACGTGGGAATATCGGGATCGAAAGTAGCCTATGTTACTCAGGGTGAATGTAGCTTTCTAATGGTGAGGTAATCTAAATTTTTTTGAAATCGGTCGAGTAGTTTCATAGATTACCCCCGATATACATACAAACGAACGTTGCCTCTTTATAATATTAGTATAGATTATTATTAATCGGACATTTTTTTATAATTAAATTCAACTAAGGATTGATTTTTTAATTTACAGATAAAATATATCTGTCTAACTCAATTAGTCAATTATTACTAACTCAATAATTTTAAGTGAATAGGTTTCTGGTACGTACCTTTATTACATCTTCGACATCACAAACAAACATTAATAAATAACGGGGTATTTACCATGTTACCGTTATAAAACAACCATGTAAGTTTAAAATCGTATATCTTCGACATCTTTCTAATAAGTGAAGTGGGATGAAATTCAAGCATTTTCCTCAATTAACAAATTCAAAATGTACGCTCGTCCTGCCCTGCATTGTATTACGTACAATTAGGTAAGAAGTTACATAACTGTCTATAATACAATGTACAAAAACCTTGTACACACTTATACATCGTGTTTATTTAATCCGTAAACTTGGTAATGCAAGGCATTACCAGTATTCCTGACGTAGGTCAAGGTAGGCAATTGCTGGCAAATGTACTGTCGAGGACATACCTACTCTTTTTGCCAAGGTAAGGCTAGCTTGCGCAACTCAGCTACATCTAACTAATCCGGATTGGCTAGCACGAATCAAAATCAAAATACTTACTTTTATTCATTCGGAAATTACAATATATCTCTTTAGGATTAGCAAGATCTCGACATTTTGTATTGACATTTGCTTATCCGTGCTAGCTAATCCGGATTATTTAGTTCGATGTAACTGCGCAAGCTAGCTTAAGGGTCATAATCCACTGGGTAATTTTAGCACCCTCCTTTTTCCGTCGGGGATTAAAAATTATAAGATGGCGGTAAGTACATATTGTAGGTAGGTACATACTTAGGGGTCCCTAATTGTTGTACAATTATTACAATTCCCCCGGCGCGTCGTAGGAAGGCCCGACTGCAATGCAGAAGGTTGCGGGTTCGATTCCCTCCGGGTGCAGTATTTATGCTTAAACATAAATATAATTATGTTTCTGGTCTGGGTGTCTATGTGTCTTCTATGTATCATACATATGTATGTATTTACAAAAAAAAACACATAGTACCAGCCTAGTGCTTAGTTTGGGGCTGGATTGCGCTGTGTGTAACGTCATGCAATATTTATTTATTTATTTAATTTACATTATGTACCTACTGTCCTTTACAGTGTGTTATAGGGGTTGAGCGTTTGACTAATGATGTCAAGTTATGATATGGTCTATTATGCAGCACGTCTTCCTGAGAACATTTTTTTTTTATATTCAGATTTCATCAACTTACTGGATAAGTGAACCCACTTAGCTAAGCCAATGCCGTAGTTATATGTAATCTGTGCCAGTACAAACGAAATAATTAACGTTTACAATGCCACTGACAAAAAACAACAAGAATCCGAGCAACCCACTTTAAAAATTCAAATAATTTTCACCCCGATTGTACTAACTTAAGCTCATGCGCCCGAAAACACCGCACACCATCAAAGCGGGAATTAAGGACCGTGTTTCAAATATTCAGTTACGGATAAGGGTGTTTGCATAAGGAATCAGGCTCTCAATAAAGAGGCCAATCGACGAATCCAACTCGGATGGGCGGCGTTCAGGACGCTCAGAGAAATCTTAATAAGAAAAAAGTCTTTAATCAGCATTTAATGTGTTGCTGGCAACAACATGAATTATGAACTGTTACAACAGTCTTGGTCGCGAGGAGACTGAGAAGACCCGGAAAAAATATAAATAAAAGTATAATTTCCGGCAAACATTTTGAAAAAAAAAATGGCGGATGCGCAAAGTCGATCTTTCATAGAAGTTACATGTAAAATTTCCGATTAACTTTCCCTTCCACGTCAAAATTTTCCAACTTGTTTGCCGGCCACTATACAAATCGTGTGAGTTTAAAACAGTTTATAAGCAAAACAGATTCAAAGTCTGTCGGTCGCGGTAGGTACATGTATTTATTAATCATTTTTTATTTTTTATAAATTCATCAGTACCTACCACGTACCTACCGACCGGTACAAGGAACACTTTATTATGCAAGCACCCTTACGGATAATCTGCACCAGAGGTGGCTATAGCGTTTACTTATTTACACGCGGCTTCGAGATGTGCGGCGAAATGGGGAAAATATTTTATCTTTTGATTTGTTGGTCAGTGTGAGAAAATATAGCGAAATCGTGCGGTGATTGATTCTTATGTACTCAGACCACTGACCTCCATGGTACAAGTCATAGCAAACTCAATTTTGTGCCTATTTGATCTGCGCCATGTTGCGCTGTTGTCGCGCAGTTTCTATTGAAAGTGATGGTGACCGTCCACTGAACTATTATTTCCACGGACGGCCACTATCACTTTCAATAGAAAAAGCGCGACAACAGCGCAAAATGGCGCTAATCAAATCGGCACAAATATTTAATGTCATTTTGTATGGTAGGTATACCAATTCCAGCGTAAATGAATAGTTTCATTTCAGTGACTTAGATAAATGACTTTAGGCTGAAACGTGTGATTTTTTGCCTTGCAAAAGTAGGGACGTTATGACGGTTATAGGAGTAATACTATTATTTTGGTTAGAGATACGGTTCCTGATATGAAGTTATTTAACATAGCAGCGTCCCGCGGTTTCACCCGCGTAAGTCCCGACCCCGTGGGGATATTGGGATCAAAAGTAGACTATGTTACTCAGGGTGAATGTAGCTTTCTAAAGGTGAAAGAAGTGGTGAAGAATTTTTGAAATCGGTTCAGTATTTTTAGAGTTTATTCACAACACACACACACAAAACTACAAATCTTTCCTCTTTATAATATTAGTATAGACTAGCTGGTGTCCGTCAGCTTGGCCGGACCACGCAACAGATTTACACCAAACCACGCTCATTATTTAGTACCTATTTGGTACTATTTAGTACCTTTGTTTATATATTTAGTTTAGGACCAACGCATAGTTTTTAATTTTCAACTTTTTATTATTGTTTGCTTTGTATTTGTGCTACAAGACCTTGCTTCTTGGCAAATTTTGTGCCAAAAAATACTTACCTACCTACTGTACCTAGGTTAAACCTGTGATGATGTGTGTTAAGTTATTGTTTCGTTATATTTCTGCCCCAATTCGAAATTTACGGGAACAGATAATATATTCGAAGTGCCAATAAAATATGACGAAGTTATATCTAAATATCACACAAAATCATCTCATATCACATATCAGTATCACGAAATCTCT
Source organism: Idaea biselata (assembly GCA_958496205.1). Lineage (NCBI taxonomy): Eukaryota > Metazoa > Arthropoda > Insecta > Lepidoptera > Geometridae > Idaea > Idaea biselata. The sequence continues at coordinate 39,489,113 of OY292395.1, forward strand.
GACGTGAAAAACACGACCAAAATTGACAAAAAATCAAGGCATTCGTAATCTCACAATGAATATCACGCTGAAATATGCAACAGAATTCTCTGGCGTATACAGAATCTAATATTGAGAATCTGCCTGAGGCGAGAAATCTCGATTCTTAATACGTTCGAGATAACAAAGGGAATTTTCTTAGGAATTTACAGGAACTTCTTTACAGATTTACTTTTACTTGAAATTAAAGATATTTTTCGGTTTAGAGAACTTTACAGGTTGCGTCATTCCTGAAGTCGTAAAACCGAAAATGTCTTTCATTTCAATACAACATCGCGAAAACAGAAAAAAAAATTTACTTGTCTATTAAAACAACAGGTAGGTAGGTAGGTAAAAGTACTAATATAAAACCACAGAATATAAAAACCAAACAAGGCAATAACCGAAGCTATATATCACGGTACCTAAACACCTTCGCCGTGTTATTTCAATAAGGTAGAATTATGGGAGGCAGCGCCTTAATATCTTTAAGTGGAAACGTTACGACCGTTCATTAAGGAGTTAGGCCCGAAATTACTGAGTGCAGTAGACACGGTTAAAAACCCAATTAACCTAAGACATATTTCAGTCAATCCTGAAGAAGAAACCTGTAAAGGTCTCGAAACGTTGAGCGTTGAAACAATACGAAAAGTAATATAAACACCACACGATTAAATCCGAAAAATGTCTTTAATTTCAATCCAAAAACAGAAGAAAAGTCTAAACCAATTTACTTTTCTTTATTAGATTTTTCAATGGCCGAGCCTAGTGTGCGTAGTGCTAGAGTCCTGAAATAACATTATAGACTACTTTATATCCCAATATTTTTACGGGACTTACGCAGGTGAAACTGCGGGAAACTGCAAGTAGTCATTCGATCCCTTTAGCCAGATGCAAGGAAAGGGTTATGTTTTTCGCGCTTTACTTTGTGTGTTTATAATATTCTTTTTACAACGTTTCCTCCCGGATAACAAGACTATCACGCCTACAAAAAAGAACTCACGACAATCTGACGTTATCTGAACAAAATATTTTTATCATTGTCAACGTGGATGTTGCCGGCAATTTGGGCTAACTGCCAACTCTAGTTAGACTTAGGCTATTTGGACGGAGACCTGACGAGCTTCGGGTATTAATTACTCTAAATGATGCCACATCCTCGTATTATTAAAGGCGAATCTTTATGTGATATGCATGTATGTATTTGTTACTATTTTCACAGGAAACCGCTGACCGAAGTCAAGTCAAAATTCGTTTATTCACTGAGAACAATACAAACAAATACAAGATAATTTTGAAATTAAGACTATGCTGTAGTTTTCAGTTTTTTTAGTGTGGTTTCGGAACGCACTTTTCGATGAGAAGGAACCACAAAAAACTCACGGGGATTATTCATTTTTGTGTTCATGTGTTAAATTACAATTGTCATAATACAGATATCTTTAATTTAAAAAGGAGCAGTGGATTTTTTTCATTAAAATATTATGACGACGTATTATAGTACGCCTTATTACACAATTAAATTTTAATATGATGTTTTGAATCTTGTAATGGACATGTCACATAGAGAGAAATGTAACATGTAAGAAAATAAATAATAATACGCGATTAAGACTCGGGAAAATGTAAGACTAAAGTTATTTTTCGGGTGCCTACTATTAGGCAAAGTCAGATCATCCTTGTGTCTCAAGTTAAACTGACGGATATCACTGTATGCGTAAAATTTACTTAATTTATGATCTTTGATATAGTGTATCTACCTACATACCTATATACCCATAGCATTATATATCGTATGAAGCCAAAACTAACAGTACCTACACCTATTAATCACTGCAGAATTATATACTGTATCTACCTATATACCTATAGCATTATATATTGTATGAAGCCTAAACCACAGAATACATAAATAGTACAAGTACTAAACTAACAGTACCTACACCTATTGATCATTCCAGAACTTGAACCCGGAGCAAGAAACCAAAAGCCGACATCAAACCACTACCCCACAATACCACAAACATCTGCGGTTGCGTCTGCGGAAACAAGATAAATGGTACGTTTGACAGTTGATCAATAATGCGCCACCATTGCGCGCACTTGCAGACAATAGGCTTTTTAGTCGTCCGACATAAAAGCGAATTTCTGTGTGCGTCAGCTTGGCCGGTTCATGCAATAGATTTATACACCAAACTACGCTCATTATTTAGGTTGGTTCTAGGCAGAGTTTTCTAGAAAAAACGAAAGTTGTTTGTTGATCGACAATGTGTTTTTCATGCTCGTCTGCTACCACTACAGGTGCCCAGCATATCTACATTTCGAGTTTCATTGCAATCAATGCACACATAAACTTTACCTAATCTACACTAATATAATAAAGAGGAAAGATTTGTATTTTTGTGTATGTGTGTCTGCATGTTTGTAATGAATAAATTTAAAAACAACTAGACCGATTTCAAAAACTCTTTCACTATTAGAAAGCTACATTGACCTTGAGTAACAAGCATTTTGATCCCGATATTCCCACGGGATCGGGACTTACGCGGGTGAAACCGCGGGACGCAGTTAGTCTTTAAAATATTAGTAGAATGCTCTTGTATAATTTGGCCTCTTTGTATTCGGGGGCATTTATTAGATCTTAGTTAATTGTTTTTCCATAAAACAAATAGATTAGGAACAGCAATTTAAAAGATAAGCTTCAACGGATCCCTTAAACGAGAAAAACAATGATCACACTCGAGCTCAAGTAGGTATGAATTAGTAGAATCAGTCTACATTTAAAACACGCGCTTACACAGCTTTTATACTAAAATCAAGTGTCTGCCAGCTTGGCCGAACCGTGCAATAGTTTAATACCAAACTACACTCATTGTTCGCTCCGTATGTGAAGGACAATTTAGTAAAATGTCGTTCTAGTACTAAAGACACAAAAGCAAAACGACCTACTAGTAAAACGTCTGAAATTTAAAATAGACATATTAGTAAAACGGCTGAAATGACAAAACGGCATGTTAGGCAAAAGGACTGGTACAGTGACACAAAAAATAAATAAATCAAAGATAATAAGTAAATTATTTAATTATCAGTTTTTTTATAATAATGTACTAACAAATAAAAACCTTTTACATAGGTATTAAACTAAACTGCGTTACTTTGTGGTAGTATTTTTTTTCAGGGAGCTTATTTAGCAATCGTCCCCGAAAATAATACGTTTAATGTGCGAAACACGTTTTAAAAAATTAAAGGCAGATATTTCACTTTCTTCTAATTTTTTTGCTTCCCTTTTGTATTTCTTATCAAAGATATAGTCAAAAAATACTTATAATGAATTTTTAATTATGCACTTGAATGTACATTATAGCATAGGTAAGTCCTTTTGCGTAACATGCCGTTTTGTCATTTCAGCCGTTTTACTAATATGTCTATTCAGACGTTTTACTAGTAGGTCGTTTTGCTTTTGTGTCTTTAGTACTAGAAAGACATTTTACTAAATTGTCCTTCACATACGGAGCGTCATTGTTTAGTACTTATTTGGTACTTTTGGTACCTTTGCTCATGTATTTAGTACCTATGTGGTTTCAGAAATATTTATAATACAAAGTGGCCGGCCATTCTGACGTCAGGTTGGCCGGGCCAGCTTCGATTTCTCGTTTAATAGTACCAAATGGGTACTAAATAATGAGCAAAGTTAAGTGTAAATTTATTGCATTGCATGGTCTTAACCTAACCTAACGACTGCTCGTTACGTCAGGTTAGAGGCTGTAAGGCGACCTCACAACTCCAACACTAAATGAGACACACAACTACACGGTTGTTACCTCTGCTAGCAGTCGTTAGGTCAAGTTAGAGGCCTTAGGGCGACCTGACAACTCTAACACTAGGTGAGACACACTACTTCACGAAAAGAAGAACGCAAAATACCACAACCGAGTGCATACTTAAACGCGACTCAATATTACTTCCCATCTTATCCTAAAACGGTAGACGCAAAGATATCTTGCCTTTAGTAAGGAATTAAGGATCTTTTAGTAGAAAACAATGGAATAGTGACCTTATTTGTACTAAGTTAGAGTTGACAATGGCATTTGCCTAATACAGTGAAAGCGAAAACTTGAGTGTGTGAGTCATTTGTTATTAGGAGCTGTTGGACGGATTGGATGTTTGGATTGAAAATCGCTGAAGCTAGGAACGTCGCTGATACTGCAAAATCTTATATCTGTACTAATATTATAAAGCTGAAGAGTTTGTTTGAATGCGCTAATCTCAGGAACCGCTGGTCCGATTTGAAAAAATCTTTCACCAATAGAAAGCTACATTATTGAGGAGTAACATAGGCTCATTTTGATTCCGATATTCCTCCGGTATCGGGACCAAAGCGGGTGAACCGCGGGACGCAGCTATTTTTAATATTATAAAGCTAAAGAGTTTGTTTGAACGCGCTAATCTCAGGACCTGCTGGTCCAATTTGAAAACACACGTTCACAGCACACAGGTCTACAGTTTTATGGTGATTGTTTTAACGTCTTTTTCCTTTACGTTGGTTTTCTTTTTAGGGTTCCGTACCTCAAAAGGTAGAAAACAGGAACCCTTATAAGAACACTTTGTCCGTCTATCTGTCTGTCCGTCTGTCTGTCAAGTCAAGATAGAGTAGAAATTCAAAGCATTACTGGGTAATTAGGTGTTTAAAAATCAAGGTTCTGCTGAGTTCACACGATAAAAAGATATGGGCGAATTGCACTTTTTCGAAAACTTGTAAGTGTCAAATGTGTTAATTTTTGTTTCACACATAATTGCCATAGACCTTTTCTATCATTAAAAATATATTAAGATAACTTTTTGTTTTATTAGCAACTAGCGCCCGCGGTTTCACCCGCGTAAATCCTGGTCCTGCGGTATTATCGGGATCAAAATTATCCCTATGTTAATCACAACACTTTTAACTTTTCAAACTACTTTATTTAACTATAAACACTCACTTAATATTATTGCTTACAAAACTCAATCATACAAAACATTCGCTGGGACCTCACCATTCGGTGTGCGACAACGTTAGCGCGATCTAGCCTTGCAGCGATTTGCGGAGTGGCGCCATCTAGTTTTACTTTGACGAACTAACATTTATTATATTGATTTTAATTGACTTATCGTTTTAGACATTCCGCCCACCAAAGAACGTCGTTCTTTTCTTTGTTAAGTGGTTCCTAACCGCCCACCATGTGAGCACTACAGTACAATATTGAATGGACACCAAGTACCAACCGCCCACCGTGAATTCTCAACATTTGAAATGGCTAGGTCCGCAACTACGCAACTAATTACTAAAATAAACACAAAAAAAACTAATTTTGCTTTGAAAACCTTTTCTAAATTTCAACTAAACAATCGGAAACAATCTGACCTCAAAACAACTAAAATTAAGAAAACAAAACTAAACATTTGGTCTAAACATAGGTATCTAATTTTCTGCTTTCGTTACAACACACAACTTGTTACAGGGTCTCTTTAACAATCCGTTTTTAGTCTTCACCGTGACTACACGTGTAATTGCATCTTTACCGGGATGCTTATCGACAATTCTACCTAATAACCACCTCGCAGGGGGTATGTTAAAATCTCTAATTACTACAATATCATTTATGTCAAGCTCGGACCTCTTAGTGGTCCATTTATACCTTTGATTTAAGTTCACTAAATACTCATCGGACCATTTTCTCCAAAAATCACTGACCATCTTTTGTGCAAACTTCCATCGTTGAAGACCGGAAAGTTTAGTAACATCAGAGTAATGTTCATCAGGTATAGTGACGAGCGGCTCGCCGACTAAAAAATGGCCCGGAGTCAAAGGTAACGGATCATCTGGATTATCGCTTAGCAAGGATAACGGGCGCGAGTTTAAGCACGCTTCAATTTGAGCTAACACGGTGGCTAATTCCTCGAAAGTTAGCGTCGAATCACCTACCACTCTTTTTAGATGTGTTTTTGTTGAGCGTACTCCTGCCTCCCACAAACCTCCGAAGTTCGGGGCGTGAGCCGGAATGAAGTGCCACGTTGTTCCTTCGTTCGCCACTAATTGGACCAATTCGTCGGGTAGCTGCGACACAGCCCGTGCACGCATCTCTTTTAGTTCCTTGTCAGCACCCACAAAATTGGTTCCATTGTCGCTGTACAAATGTTGACATTGACCTCTACGCGACACAAATCTGCGAAACGCAGCGATGAATCCAGTTGAAGTTAAATCAGACACGGCTTCCAGATGTATCGCCTTGGATACCATACAAATGAAAATACAAATGTACCCTTTAAATGATTTGGAACCGCGTCCAGGGGAAAATCTTAGATTTATATGTCCCGTAAAATCTACTCCTGAAGATCGAAATGGTTTGTCGGGGGTCAGTCTAACCGTTGGAAGTTGACCCATAAACTGTTGATTATTTTGCCGAGAATACCGAACACACCTGGTGCATTCTCTGTAACACTTCTTGACGCGTTCTCTCGCTCGAATTATCCAGAATTTAGCTCTTAAAAAGTTCAACATAATTTGAGGACCACCGTGCAGCGTTTTATGATGAGCGTCCAAAATTATAAGCGTAGTGAGATGACTATCACTAGGCATAATTATGGGATGTTTCTTTTCAAAACGTTCTGCACTTAGTTCTAGGCGTCCACTTACTCTTAGAACTCCATTTCCGTCAAGAAATGGAGAAAGAGTATGGAGCACACTACTCCTTGGAACATTTCCATGACTCTTGAGATATTTTATTTCGTCGGCAAAATATAATTCCTGAGTCATTCTTACACAAATTTCTAAAATCTTATTTTGTTCTTCCGGTAAAACTGTTTTATGTCTAATTAACTTCTCTTTTGGCAATCTCAAATTCAAAAATCTTCTACAGTATGCCAGTACTCTCAATAATTTAGGCAAAGCCGAAAATCTAGTCCATATAAAATCCTCTTCATTTTTGACAACAGCCGTAAAGGCTTTTACAGGTTTTTCTTCTTCGTGAGTAGTAAAACTAACATCCTTTTTACAGTAGTTATCCTGGTTTCGCAGAAACTCAGGACCGGTCCACCACAGTTCAAATTTGGCTAAGTCAGCAATGGAAGTACCTCTCGACGCACAATCGGCCGGATTAACCTCAGTTTTCACATGACTCCATTGCTCACGCTCTGTAACAGTCAGGATCTCTGATACTCTGTTGCTGACGAATGTAGTCCATCTACTAGGTTCGCCATTTAGCCACGCAAGCACGACAGTAGAGTCCGACCATGCGTACAACTTCTCTTTTGGGACTGCCATCACCTGTGATACTTCATTAAGTAGCTTAGCTGCGAGTGCTGCAGCACACAACTCCATACGAGGAATAGAAATCTCCTTCTCAATAGGAGCCACCTTAGTTTTAGCCGTCAACAATCTCACATGGACCCCGTCTCTATTTTTACATTTCAGATATACCGTCGCAGCAAAAGCCTTTTGTGACGCATCAGCAAAAGCATGTAGCTCTACTGAGTCTTCTTTATAGGAGTTTAACCATCTCGGTATAACAATAGTATTAACTTCAGCTAATTCAGTTCTGAAAACTAGCCATTCTTTTAACAATTCAGGTGTCAACTCATCGTCCCAATTTAGTCCAGACTTCCAAAGTTTTTGAATAAAAACTTTGGCTACAATAATAACGGGCGCAATCCAACCCATGGGATCGTACAATCTCGCAATGTCTGACAAGACTTTGCGCTTAGTAATTTGTCCGTTTGTGTCTGGAAGATTATAACTGTATTCGAAATTATCAGTTACTTTATTCCACGTTATGCCGAGCACCTTAATCATGTTACTAGTTTTAAAAACAAAGGATTCATTCGAACATTGCTTTTCCTTTTCTATATAGTTTAGCAAACTCTGACTGTTACTACACCACTTTTGAAGTCGAAATCCTCCCGCTATCATCAGCTTATTCATTTGATCGTATATCTCTTTAGCATCTTCTTCAGTTTCGCATCCGGTAAGTAAATCATCCATATAATAATCTTCTAATGTTATTTTTGCAGCTAAAGGATATTTCACTTCTTCATCTTTTGCTAGCTGTTGGAGAGATTTCACCGCCAAGTATGGTGCGCATGACGTTCCAAAGGTAAGTCTCAGAAGCCGGTAATGCTGAATTGGTAGTTCAGGATTCGAACGCCACAATATTCTCTGGAAATCAATATCTTGTTTAGATACCAACACTTGGCGATAAAAATGTCTTAAATCAGCGACAATGCAGAATGGATGAGTTCTCCACCTCAGCAAAATATGGCGCAGGTCTTGTTGCAGTTTTGGACCTATAAGTAAGTTGTCGTTGAGGGACACATTATTGACTCCCTTACAGGAGGCATCGAAAACAACCCTTACTTTAGTAGTATCCTTGTCTTCTCTCACCACGGCGTGGTGAGGAAGGTAGACCGCCCGAGCATTGTCAATTTCTTCTTTATCTGTAAGTATCTCCATATGATTTTGATCCACATAGTCTTTTATAACTTTCTCGTATTCTTCGTGTAGATTCCGGTTCTTCTTCAATCGTCTTTCAAGTAGCTGGAATCTTCTCGTAGCAATTTCTTTAGATTTTCCGTACACACACTCAGGGTTTACGGAAGTAAATGGCAGTCTTACTACATAGCGACCTTCTTTGTTTCTCACTGTAGTCTTCTCATAGATCTCTTCGCATTTGATTTCTTCCTTCGTCAATCTTTTCTTAATGGAATCTGGTTCTCGTTCCATTTCCCAAAATTGTTTAAGTAGGACGTCCTCCTTAACCTGTAAATGAAGACTTACCAACTGGGGTTTGACAAGAGGTTCCTGTGAAACTCTTCCGGACAGAATCCAACCTAGTTGGGTATTCTGTGCAATGGGACCAGACTGAGCAGGATGCTTCAACAAACCTTCGAGCATTATCTCACCATGAACATCAGCACCTAAAATGACGTCAATTTTTCCAGGTGATCCGTACCTAGGATCGGCAAGAGGCAAGTTTTTAATTTCAGGCCAGTCAACGATAGCAGTCTTATTAGAAGGAAGAAACGATGTCAGTGAACTCAAAACAAAGGCATTTACATTAACAGAAAAATTGGAGTTATGAAGTGATGCTAAATCAAAAGAGACCATACTTTTAGTTCTAGATTGACCATTACCTACACCGGAAATTAAACCATTTACAGGAATGCGTTTAAGACCTAAACATTGAACGGTGTTTTCACTAATAAAAGAGGCTTCCGAGCCTTGGTCCACTAATACACGCACTAATTGAGAGTAGCCATTTTTTGAATTAGCTTTGGCCACAGCCGTCGCTAATAACACCTCTGGATGGTGTTCCTCGATTGTAAAATGGGCTACAATGTTCTTCTCCGCCGACTCTGCATCCGAAGAAGGATCTGGACCTCTGGCCGCCGTCATGGTTTCTAGAACTTGAGTTCTCTCTAGATGTAGCAAAGTGTGATGTCGTCTTCCGCATCGACGACAACAAGTAGCTTGATGGCATGTTCTTACTGTATGACGAGGAGACAAACAATTGTAGCAAACTCCCTTGGCTTTAATAAACTCGACTCTCTCTTGGGGGGATTTGCTAGAGAACTGCGTACACTTATGCAATAGATGATCTTGGTTACACAAGGTACAGTTCGATTTCTTAGACGTAAGAACGCTCTTCTCCTCTACAGCAGTAGTATGAAATGAATTTGTAGTGGGAGTTTTCGGTTTGTTGTGATGTGCAATCTTTGCATTTTTATATTCAATTTTTGGAACCACTTCCATGGTTCTAAATCTTTGTTCCAGGAACTTCACTAACTCTGCCCAAGAAGGCAGCTCCTCAGATTCAGAGCGACTGACTTCATCTTCCCATGCTCTTCTAGTTACGTAGTCCAGCTTAGATACAACCAAATGAATTAAGATGACGTCCCAAAAATCAACATTGACGCCTAAGTTTCTTAGTGATGTCATGCATGACGTTGTTGTATCTAACATTTGTCTGATCGCTGATGAAGATTCAGTAGCCATAGTCTTCTGTCCAAAGAGGCGTTTCATTATCTCGTTTGCATTGTAGCGCTTATTGGTGTACCGTTTCTTCAAGGATTTCCAGGCCTCCTCGTAATTACTCTCAGTGATGGCCAAATTCCTAATCAAATTAGCAGGTTCACCGGATAAGCCACTTTTCAGGTAGTGTAGTTTTTGGACTGAGCTTAAATTTCTTTTATTATGTATCAGTGACACGAACATATCGTGGAAAGTCTCCCAATCTTCGTATGCACCGGAAAACGTCGGCAATTTAATGGTAGGCAGATGCGTTGTATCATTTGCGCTCGACGGTTCTACCGGACCTTTATATTGTGGAGCAGCACCTTCCCTTTCATCGTGATCTTCACCCAATATAATCTTATACGAGGTATAAATCTCTTCAGTCGCCGCGTAGAAATCACTGGTAAAATAAGTAGATTTTTTCTTGCCACGTACTTTAATAATTTGAAAATGGTTGCCAACAAATCTATTCCATAAAGACTCCAAGGACTCCATACGTACTTCAAGATACACCTTCGTTATCCTATCCTTAGGAGTTTTTTTGTAGTTGGTGTAATGCCTGAGGATTTGTTGATTTATTTCTTCTTGAGTAGCTATAAGAGTTTCCATGGCGAAAATATTCTACGTATCGTATAAAGTGACAGAGACTATGTCCAAACCAAAACTTTAGTAAGCGGCGTAAGGACGAGACCACAAAATTTGACAAGTCCGGTAATCACTAAATTTTGTAAGTCCAGTATAGACGGAAACGAAAAATTTTACAAGTCCAATAATCAGTAAATTTTATAAGTGCCGTATAGACGGAAACGAAAATTTTTACAAGTCCAGTAATCAGTAAAATTTTCTAAGTGTCGTATAGACGGAAACGAAAAATTTTACAAGTCCAGTAATCAGTAAAATTTTCTAAGTGTCGTATAGACGGAAACGAAAAATTTTACAAGTCCCGTAATCAGTAAATTTTATAAGTCTTTTAACACTTTGACACAAATTTTATAAGTTAATGGAATTTCACTGAATTTACTAAGTCTCTGGAATTTAATCGAAATTTTTCTAAGTCTTTGGAATTTCACTCACTTACGCGAATTTCTCTAAGTCCTGGCACAGTTCACCGATTGCACTAAGTTCACAACACTTTGTTCCTTATACATTCCCTGGTTTCGGCACCATTATGTTAATCACAACACTTTTAACTTTTCAAACTACTTTATTTAACTATAAACACTCACTTAATATTATTGCTTACAAAACTCAATCATACAAAACATTCGCTGGGACCTCACCATTCGGTGTGCGACAACGTTAGCGCGATCTAGCCTTGCAGCGATTTGCGGAGTGGCGCCATCTAGTTTTACTTTGACGAACTAACATTTATTATATTGATTTTAATTGACTTATCGTTTTAGACACCCTATGTTACTTGAACCATCCTTATGAACTCAATCGGTCGCACCGTTTGACCTTGAAGAGGGAACAAACAAACAAACAAGCAAATAAATAAACAAACAAATTTTCGGATTTATAATATTAGTAGAGTTGGACCATCCTTTACTATTTTTAACCTAAATTTCCCTAATAAAACCGCAAGGCGAAGCTAGTGAGCGTTGATAATTTATTTTTAACCTAGAAGCGGGAAGTAGGTCAATTTCATACTAACTGTTGCATATGCTGTGACCTGGTGAGAATCGTAGATTCCGGGCGATAGATACATACCGGAGATGCTTCCTGGGAGATTTTTAGTTATCCGGCCTGATTGGTACATTTCTATATTGGTAATCAGTTTTCAAAATTGCTATAGAGACCTATATACCGTGACTTCAAAATTAGAAATATATATATATATATGTACTACAAAAAAAATTCAATAAAAAATCCATCATCAAAAATTCTGTCGTGATAGGATTCGAACTTGTGCTCCTCGCTTGCTGGAAATCCTATGTGTTTTATACGTAGTCGATGTCCCTCCACTGGCGGACAACAGCACGAATTTTTGGAAGTCGGTTCGTTGTACGATTTTAAACTTACATGGTTGTTTTCACTACAAATAATAAATCCAGTACAATACAGTTCGCGAACCGATACTGTGAGTGTTGTTTGTCGAATACAGAATCGAGCACATAGTGAGCTCAGTGACAATAGTAGGGGACCAAAAACTAGACGCAGCGAGCGAATTAGGAAGAGGGTAGTTCGATATAGACGCCCCTAACTGTCATTACCTACCCGCAATCTCCAGTCTGTTGAAATTACTGGCGAAATATAGAGCTCCGTTAAAAAACAAATTTATACATGGTAACCCCGTTATTTAATAATATTTGTGGTCGGTTCGTTGTTCCCCAGTGGGTCCCAAGCCTATGGCTTCGACATAGGGACATAGGGACATCGGGAATAATCGGTCCAGTTCTATAGTGGCCATCGACTTGATACTTACCTAGTATACGTACTACATAGATATTATACCTACTCTACCCACACTATACAGAACCAACGTCGAACACGGCTCATACATATTCATACGCTATGAAAGTCCAACATCTAATTACTGTACTGCAGATAGGGCAATGGCGCAGAATGCTCTCAAATACAGTACACGCAACTCAAATACTGATGCGTAGGTTTATGCAAGGTGTGTGTATCTCACTAATATTATAAATGCGAAAGTAACTGTCTGTCTGTCTGTTACGCTTTCACGCCTAAAGCGCTGAACCGATATTGATGAATTTTGGTATAGAGATAAATAGAACTTTGGAGCAGGACATAGGCTACTTTTGATCCCGTAAATCCCGCGGGGTCAGGACTTACGCGGGTTAAACCGCGGGTGCAGCTAGTTCTAAATAAGTACTGATCGTTTAAGGCACGGACCCCTGAACCATGATTTTACAAAATGTTTACTAACAAGCTTTGTTTCCACCCTACTCTTTGAAATAAAAAAAAAGAAAACATGTTAATGTCGCAAAACGTAGCCAGTATATTAATTTACAAAGGTCCCAAACATTTACACGATCAGTTCCTGAAAAAAACGATAATATGGCCAAAGTCCTAAACTGTCATCTTTGGGCCACTTTCCGTGCCGGTGAGTGTTTACAAGCCCACGCATTAGCGTTTTTTTAAGTGACTGATTTTACGCGGTTCTGCGTTTTCAGCTATTCGTAAACCGCTTGCGTTTAATCGTAGTTCGTTATAAGGCTTACGCGGGTGAACCACGGGACAAAGTTCGTAATACTATAATCTTTTCTGACACGCGGGAAACTGGAACACCTCAGATTCAACTTGGGTTTCCTCCAGTCGCTTGTAATAAATGTTTTCTTATTTACGACCGTAATAAATACTTATTGGATAGATACCTATACGTATACGGCTTTCGTTCGTAACCATACATGTAATAAATATGTATCATTTTAGGGTTCCGTAGCCAAAGGGTAAAAATGGGGCTCTTTTACTGAGACTCCCCGTCGTCTGTCTGCCTGTCCGTCTGTCACCAGGTTGTATCTCATGAATCGTGATAGCTAAACAGTTGTTTTTTTTAACGTTTGATATATTTCTAATTAAAGACATTTTTCGGTTTTAATCGCGTGGTGGTTATTACTTTTAGCATTGTTTCAACGCTCAACGTTTCAAGACCTTTACAGGTCTCTTCTTCAGGATTGACTGAGATGTGATTTGTCCTACTATTATACGCTAAAAGTAATAAACACCACGCGATTAAAACCGAAAAATATCTTTAATTTCAATACATTATCGCGGAAACAGAAGAAAAATCTGATGTATTTCTGGTGTCGCTCTAACAAGAAATCGCTAAAAACAGAATAAAATAAATATTTAAGTGGGGTCCATACAACAAAATTGTTTTTTTTTGTTATAATGCTATGGAAAAATTGGTGCACGAGTACGACATGCACTTGGCTGGTTTTTTATTAGCTACCCTATAAAGTTGAGTTTCAGATTCAATATCTATTTGCTCTTACAATATTTTTGACTAGCTTCGTCCTGCACTTTCACCCGTTGGATGTAAAATACCGGGAAATAAAATAGCCCATACCATACTACTCCCAAGAATTCGGTGTTCCTTCCTTCCAAGTTTCATTGAAATCGATCCAGTAGTTTCGGACCCTATTCTATACAAACAAACAAAATAAATCGTTCTTCTTTCTTATTATATAAGAGTAGTTAAGTAAGTTACGAAAACTTACTTACTCGTAAATCTAAACTTAGGTAACTTTAGTTAGGAATTTTCGAAACTTTAGTTAAGTAACTTATTATGAAAATAAGTTAGTCACGAAACTTTGTACCTACCACACGTAGGTAGATACAACAATAATAAGTATTAACAGTAGGAAAATAAATAATCATAAATTCATTGAAGACAGCGCCATCTAGCCCCGTCGTAAGCTACTAAGCTTGTGTTACAGTAACTAAACAACGGATATAAAATACACTTATATTTATTTTTGTATTGTAATTAATTACATACAATTATACTTATAGACACCCAGACCAGAAACAAATACTTATTTTTGGCATATTCCACAAATCCCCTTACATGATCCCCTGCCCAGGGGATTAGTAGACTTTTTGTCCACAAATCCCCTGGCAAACCCGTCGTATTGCCGCCAGGGGATTTGTGGATAAAAAGTCTACAAATCCCTTTACCGATATATAAAATCGGTGTAAGTCTATAAATAAAATTTATTTATTTATTTTTATTTATTTATTAGGTTACCAACAGTTTATTACCAACAGTAAAGTACACTATATCTAATACAGAAAAACACATTTCATTGAAAGATGGACAAGTGTGCTTACCAATTATAGGTATACACAACGTTATTATAAAAAATGAGGTACATTCCTAGGTTCCTAGGTTTAACAGATCAGATACAGATATCATTGGTTAAGTTAAGTAATACTATTAAGCGATACTATAAAAAAAAAAAAAAAAAAAATACAATATACACAAAATGAAAATAAAATAATTAAAGTTTCGAAAGAAACGAAGTACACTATACGTGTGGCGTATAAATAAACTAGCTACGCCCGCGGTTTTTTTTCTTTTATTATTAAATTAAAACTTAAATATCATGATTTTATTTTACATAGCATTAAAAATCACTAAGGTTTGTAGTATACTAATACTGTAATCTGCGAAGATGTTACAAATAAAGAAATAAATACCAAATGCGGAAGAAACAAAGTTAGATTATGTCTATCGATACGCGTAAGATGCACATCTATCGAACCAATCAAAAAATAAGAAACCAGCACGGCAGGTACTTTCTCTAATAATAAAATAAGACAGTTGTTAAATAGTAAACCTAAATGTCAAAACATTCTTAATAATATTACAGGTGGATTTGGGTAGATACAAAAAAACAGGTCTTAGTCCATTTATGATAAAAACGTTTTCAAGTTATAAAGGTTGCGTAGACTAGTTAGGTAATGCAATTTTAGTTAAATATTCTTCTAGGTTAGACTATCGCGTAATTAAGACGCGTAATTATATGTGCACTGGTATTCTGTCCGTACACATTGACGATGAAAGAATTGAGCGTTGTGCACAATCGACACTAAGCGGCCGACCGAGTCCATACACGGACACTCGCGTAGGTCCCGTCCCCGCGGGAATATCACGATAAAAAGTAGCCTATCGGCGATATAGTCGGCTTTAAACCGGTTTTCAAAGGGTTGTTATTGTTCTAAGTATTGTAAGGAAATTTGCATTTTTTATCAGTGTGTTATTTATTACCTGTTTCGGAATACGGTGCATTTTTGCGACTCTTTAAATTTATACTAATATTATAAAGCGGAAGAGTTTGTTTTTTTGTTTGTTTGAACGCGCTAATCTCAGGAACCGCTGGTCCGATTTGAAAAATTCTTTCAGTGTTGGATACTCAAATACTCAAATACTCAAATACTCGTTTATTGGTAAATAATCATTACATGTCAAAAATTTAGATATATAGTATTAAAAATATGATAGTCCATTTATTGAGAAAGACTATAGGTTATATTATATTTAAAAAAAAAATATAGGGATCCTTACTAAAAGTCCAATAATGTAACACAAGGTGTGAAAAAAATTACCCTTAAATTCTTTACATCGCGTGCGCTGCGAAAACTATTAGATAGAGAACAAAACTATGTACTATAACTTTGTAGAACATGTGATTGTCTACAAAAAACATCGCTACACCATATGTCTAACTATTGTAGTTATCTCACAATAAGTGTTTTTGTTATTTTTTTTATAATCAAAAAGCCGTCGCTTTAATAACCTTTTATTTTGTACCTTGGTATAAATCCTTATCAAAATAAATTACTTCATATTCAAGACAAATTCAATACCTTCCTAGAATCTTTTGAATGATTTAATTCGGACATTTCATTAAAAAGATATCGCGATATTAAAAATGTAAGTACATATGTTCCAACCACTGACCTCCACGGTACAAGTCGTTGTACAGGGGATAGCGCACTGAATTCTGTGCCTATTTGATCTGCGCCATGTTGCGCTGTTTACTATTGACAGTGATGGTGACGGGAACTAACTATTCCTACGGGAATAGGACTTACGCGGGTGAAACCGCGGGACACTGCTAGTTAATAAATATGGCTGGTAGTTCAAGTGGTGCTAGTGGCATTACACATTACAAAAAATAAAGCTACGGTACTTCTACATGCTACATGAAGACTGAGGCTATCTAACACACTGTTTTTATATGATTAAAAAAACGATAATATAATTTTAAATTAAGGGGATTTGTAGACTATTTGTCCACAAATCCCCTGAGTAATCCGCCGTATCGCCGCCAGGGGATTTGTGGAAAAAAATCTACAAATCCCCTGGGCAAAGGGATCATGTAAGGGGATTTGTGGAATATGCCTTATTTTTAAGCATTAATAATAGGAATCTGAGGAATGTGGTCATCGATTTTATATGCTGACGGTACCATTGAGATGAAATTGTGATGTAGGTACTAGTATGAGGGGAGTGTTTTGACGACCTCTGTGGCGCGTCGGGCGAAACCTCGACTGCAATGCAGAAGTTTGCGGCTTCGATTCCCTCCGGGGACAAGAGGTACTTGTGCAGACCATAAAATGTGTTTCTGGTTCTGGATATTTTTTCGATGTATCATTTATGTAACTATGTATTTATAAAAAACATACTATTCTGTTAGTACCTATATCCGTTGTAAGCTTTAGCCTTTTTTAATTAGGCTTGTAGTCAGTAAATACCCATAGTATAAGCCTAATACCTAGCTTGGGGCTAGATTGCGATGTGTTTAACGTCCTGCAATATTTATTGATTTACTAGCTGACCCGGCAAACGTTGTTTTGCCTTATAAATTATAGATAGTAGCCGATTCTCAGACCTACTGAATACGAAAATAAAATTTCATAAAAATCGGTCAAGCCGTTTCGGAGGAGTACGGTAACTAACACTGTGACATGGAAATTTTATATATTAGATATAGGTTATAGTTAAATCGCATAATAACCAAACTACAAGGCAGAAGGCTTATCTTCGACGATCGTGAAACCTCCCACTACGGATGCTGCTTATCTGTTTACGGAATACTTCCCGGAAACTTCGGCTTCAGTACCCCTACCATGAGTTACTACGTAAACACAGCACTGTAATGTTAACAGTTTTAACAGAACAATACTTCTGCAAAAACACAACGCATGATCGACGGAGAGCGGTATTCGAACCAACAACGCATCTTTACTCAATCCGGGAGCACTGACTTGACCATTTAGTCTACCTGCGTCGGTGATACGTTGAATCCAAGCATCCGTATTGTTCCATATAACACAACTAAGGCATGTTTGCGGCACCCCGATGGCATTGAGTTACACCCTAATGATCGCATCCTAGTTTGTCAAACTAGGTTGCGATCATTGGCGCAATACTGCGCGCCCACTCCGGATGTTCCTTGCCGCACCGGTCGCGAATTGGCGGCCGCGCGACACTATATTTTGCGATACGGATATGCCGAAACTGTTCACGTACTTACTCATGGTAGGGGTACAGAACTAAGGTAGAAGAACGAGGATAGTGGGGTGACATTATTAATTTTACCATCCACGTTCTATCTCCGAACATCAAACCGATAAAATTGCGACATCGATTCATGGTAGAGGAAAATCATAGACGAAAACAAAATAAAAAAGCACTTTAGGGTTCCTTTCCCAAAGGATAAAAACGGGACTTTTTACTTTCTTTTTTGAGTTTTTGAGTTTTTTGAGTTTCATCTACTGAGCTACGGGCAATATAGTCTAAGAGAGCTTCATTTTATTTGCGATAAAGGCGAGCGCCAACGCTTCTGAACTTTCTAAAGCTTATAGGTAGACTACAGCAGCGTCCCGCGGTTTCACCCGCGTAAGTCCTGATTTTGTGGGAATATCGGGATCAAAAGTAGTCTATGTTACTCCTCGATAATGTAGCTTTCTATTGGTGAAGAATTTTTTGAAATCGGTCCAGTAGTTTCGGAGCCTATTCGTTATACACAAATCTTTATCTTTCACTAGTTATCTAATTGTATGAGATCTTAAATAACTTTAGATTAAGTACATAACATAAAATATTGTTGCCTGTAGTGGGTAAGTGATTGTATCCAAAATATTTCAATTTAAGACCCCTATGTACATCACTTAACCATAATATTCTTGATTCTTGGTTAACATCGGAATTAAGTTACTCATTAAGAATTAATTAAGAAACATGTTACTCCAAATGTCCAGCTATACACATACTAAGTTTCATCGCAATCGGTTCAGTAGTCTTTGCGTGAAGGAGTAATAAACATACACAATTGCCTAACCTTTCACCTTCATACATAAAAATTCTATGAACTTATTTGATAAAACTTGTTCAAGAGTTTAAAATATAAAATGCCATATAGTGGCGTGGTTTTCAAACTTTAAACTTTTAGCAGCAGTCGTAGGTCAAGTTAGAGGCCTTAGGGCGACCTAAAAACTCTCTAAGTGAGACACACCACTATACTAAAAGAAGACAAGGCCTTACTCGGAAGAACACGAGAAAATGCTTTCTTAATTTCAGCTTGGCGGGAGGCTTACCCGTGGCGTAGCGGCTATCGCGCTGGAACGGAATACCAGTAGTCGCGGGTTCGAGTCCCGCCGGGTACTAAAGTTTTTGAAAGCATTTTTTCAAAAAGCATTAAACCCTAGTGTGGTAAACAATAAGAAATAACGTTTAGAAGAACACGACTTTAAAATTTCAACAGTTAGTTTTAGTATTCTAAGCTAGACTCCAACATAACACGGAAATACACTATTAACCTAACTTCAACATACGAGAGCAACCTAGGTATGGTAAATCATTACAGAAACCTAAAACTTACCTATTTAAAATATATTTATATGAAATCCAAAAAATGATCACTAACTGAAACACTCACAGACACTGATAAATTATTCACTTCACTTATTAAAAGTTTTTTTTTAGTATTTTTGTAAAGAGACGCGCGGCAGACGTCATGACGCGACGAAAGCCCGCAGGCGACTGAAGGAAAGCTGCAAAGCTTATGCGTATTTGCAAGCCACAAGTACCTACTGAAAATTTCGTGAGTTTTTCGACTATTTCTTTGTTTGTGGCTCTCTTTAGTAGGGTTAATGTGTTACAGATAAGGAATTATTTTGGGGTTGTTTTGTTATCACATCACGTTGATATCTAATATCGACAGATATAATATAACTGATGGGGTTACTTTATTCAATTTTTTTACCAGCACGGTGGCGGGTAAACTCACCAACTGTGTCGATCGCAAATAATTTGAAGTTTTAGCGGACCCCCCGGGCTCAAGAAAGGGATGCAACCGTGGACATCGCTTAGATGAGATGAAGATTGTGAGTATAATTTCTAATTTAAAATATTTTATAACAATCTATACTAACATTATAAAGGGTAACGTTGGTAACATATATGTATTGGGGGTAATCTCCGAAACTACTGGACCGATTTCAAAAATTCTTTCACCATTAGAAAGCTGCATTCACCCTGAGTAACATAGGCTACTTTTGATCCCGATATTCCCACGGGATCGGGACATACGCGGGTGAAACCGCGGGAATCTGCTAGTGTTTTATAATTAAAAATAAATATGACTAGGTACGTTGCGTTGTACCGTGAAAAATCACGTTTGTTGTATGGGAGCCCTAAAATATTAGTTTTATTTCGTTTTCAACTGTCTAGCCCTCACGGTTTATGAGATACAGCCTGGTGACAGACGACAGACAGCGGAGTCTCAGTAAGAGGGGTCCCTTTGGGTACGGAACCCTAATAACAATTCTAAATAAAAGATTGTTCAAAAATGCTAATAACTGTGAACGCTTTATAGCAAGGCGCTGCTTTTATGCTGTCTGTATTTCATGAAACATATCTTTCTTTGCATGCATCACTAACTATTGACATGAAATCGTATATTTTATTGGAACCAATACTTTACATTAAATTTTTTTTATGAGAAATAAATATTACTGCAAAAACACCTTTTTTTTTTTTTTTTTTAACGTGGAGAATCGCCTTAAGACCTTCAGGCCGCTCCCGGGGGAGAGCGGCCCGGTGTGTGGGGGTCCCCCTGGCCGAAGATGGTAGATGGCCAGGGTATACCCACTAAACTCCACGGTGTCCAGCACTCCGCCATTGCCAGAGCTCGCCGGAAAGACCTTTCGGATGAAACATCGACGAGCTCTAGCGGCGGTCGGCCCCGTCGGGCCCCTTCTCCGAAAAAACCCCTAACGGGGAAAACCCTCTCGAGAAGCGGCGCGGACACGCCGCCACCATCTCGGGGCTCAGTGTTTGGCGACGGACTCCCCCGAGTCCGCCGCCAAGAGCCGTTTAGACCGACGGGTGAGGTCTGTGGCCCCGTCGCTGACCACTTTTCGGCTACAGGGGATAGGGCGAGCGGCAACGACACACCGACACTCCTCTTCCCCTGCAGCCCCACCGCGTCCGCCATCAACGGTGGCGGCCCCGCCGAGGCCGCGGCAGATAGGGAGAGCGGCAACGCAACACCGACACTCCTCTCCTGCCGCGGCCCCGAAACCTCCAGCCGCGAGCCGAAGCTCGAGCGGCCCCTCCTCGGGTGGGTTCCACTTGGTTCACCGTGGGTGACCAAGCCACGGCTACTAAGCCCCCCCCGCCACGACAAGGCGGGAACCCTTCGGGGGGGACTGCAAAAACACCTAAGAGTAGCTAAGTATTTCTTTTAATCTAACCTAACCTACCTACTTACGAGTATTTATTTTAGGTAATTATGGTGAATATTTCTTTATTTAGGCTAACATTTATTATACCTGATGTTAAATCTTAGCCTAAATAAAGAAATACTTCGCTTTTTAATTGTAGACTTTGATAAAAAAAACACAAAGAATGAAAACATCGGATTATAGTCTGTAATTAAAAACTACGGAACCCTAAAAATGGACCATACCTACCAAAACCATACCTACTAAAAATGCAACAATAACTTTCACTTCCTCTATTTACCTAACAAAAAACTCCTAAATTCACATGTCAAGATAAACTAAGGCATAAAAAACTACCTCAACCAAATTAAAAACCTCCTCTTTTTTTAAAGTCGGTTAATAAAACCATTAAAACCGATATCACAAAAAAGCACGATTTTTATCGACTTTCCACTATTAATTAGTAGAAACTATTTATGATACTGTGGTAATGGTATTGGCATTTTAATCATAGATCACAAATGAGCCGGCGCATAGCCAAATTGAAAAATAAAATGTCGCCTTGGTAATGCGAATAGGTTAGTAGTCTTATTATAAATACAAACAAGTGGGTACCTACCTACCTAGCTATTGGTCAGGGATACAAAGGCCAAAATACTCAAGTGATTATCGATCTGTGAGTGATGGCAAATGGTCAAGGGACACCGAATGACTAAAACTATGCATATATGATATAGCGTCCCCGAGTATGGCCACTTTGGGCATGCAGATAGAGGTCCGCTGTACCGTCAGGGCACTCCGAGGAGCAACCGTCAGGGGAGTTTTCGGCGGGAAAGTGGAGACAACATGTCGTGCTCCAATTTTATTTTCGTTAAACTATGTTGTAAACCCGGTTAAATTGTGTAATTTTGGTGGAATCTTATTCAATTTAGTTCCGTGAATGTGCACAAGTGTAGTGAAAACAAAATTGAGTGTTAAACATGGACTTTCCGTCGTTCGCGTCGAAGCTCCTTGAAGGTTATAGTAAAGTTGCCACCGCTTTACCATAGCCCCTGACTTTAAACTATAGGCCCGATCGGGCTAATTTCATGCAAAATACTTGATACTGGCAAGATGTACAAGATGTACGACGTCAAAACTATAATAAAAAGAAACTTGAAATATTCTAAAACTTGACCCTGGCTATTCCAAATTGGCCATATCGGTCTCAGACCGAAAAAAAAAACCGTCAGGGATCTGATTTAGACAGATCGTGACCCCAAACGCTGGTTCGGTTCTCTATAAGAAGAGCTACCACGTGCCCAAGTGACTAGGGCATGCAATATCGGAAGGTTTTCAATCCCGGGGCGATATCGATATTAAGAGCTCAATCCCGGGATCCCGGGATTGATACTGGGATTTTAGATATCGTTAAAAAAGCGAATTTAATACAATAAAAATGTGTTAAATATAAAATATTTAATATATTTAAGACTCTAGTGGTTTCATTACGTAAATACGTTACCCCGAGGGCCGTCCACCCCATCATTTTGGAAATATGGCGGACAAATAGCCTAAACCCGAAAGTGTCTAAACTTTCGCGACAAATTCTAGGCGCACCACTAAAATGATGTTAGCAGACAAATTTTGCATGCGAGCTTGTATAAAAAATACTTGTCTTAAAAATTGCAATGAATCACGTTACTTTTATTGTTTTAAACATTTTACGAAACTCCCTACGCTTCTAAATCTTTACAGATCTCTTCCTCAGGGGAAGATTAATTTGGGTTTATTTTTAATAGTTCCATTCAATCATTCCATGAGGAAAAATATAGCTAAAAACCTTAATTTATACCCAAATAGTAAATTGCTCAAATCTCGATATCGGATCACTCAATCCCGGGATTATAATATCGAACTTTTGCGTCCGAGATCCCGGGATCCCGGAATTCATGCCCTACAAGTGACACTACCAGAAAAATGGCAAAATAGAAAAAAAATGGAATATGGTAAAGAGTAATAACTCTTAAGGGAAAACCCTTAAAGGGAAAGTCTACCTGCTGTTTTCTCCATACAGACATAGTCGACTGTTTCCTTCCTGGATAAGGGAAAACCCTTAAAGGGAAAGTCTACCTGCTGTTTTCTCCATACAGACATAGTCGACTGTTTCCTTCCTGGATAAGGGAAAACCCTTAAAGGGAAAGTCTACCTGCTGTTTTCTCCATACAGACATAGTCGACTGTTTCCTTCCTGGATAAGGGAAAACCCTTAAAGGGAAAGTCTACCTGCTGTTTTCTCCATACAGACATAGTCGACCTATATCTGCTATGACCATGCCACTACGTTTTGTTTTATGATAACGTTTGACATTTTTCAATAACATATTCTTTCATTTCCTCATTTTTTTGGTTCTCTATACATTTTTGAGTCAATAAAGTTTCGATTGCAGTCCAGTTACAAGTTATAATATAATTTTGAGTGTATTGTTTACAATGATTTTGAAATTAAATGGACAAATTATATTATGAAGTAATAACCTGCTTGGGACTAAATACCACATTTTAGAGAGATTTTCTTAATAGAGCTTTAAGTAATGCTCTGTCTTGCTCTCGCAAATGAAATTTGACGACAGCGTAAATAAGATAAAGCATTCCTTAGCTTAACATGCCTTATAAGCGATCACCTGCGTAAGTCCCGATCCCGTGGGAATATCGGGACCAAAAGTAGCCTATGTTACTCCTCGACAATGTAGCTTTCTATTAACGAAAGAAATTTTTAAATTGGTTCAGTAGTTTTAGAGATTACCCGAAAATACACATACATGTTACCAACGTTACCTCTTTATAATATTCGTAGGTATAGAAGTGTAGAGTGGCGATTTTCGAACAATTCTACTAAATAATCCTACCCTACTAACCTTTGTGTGTAAGTAAGTAGACTAATGTGTTTGTTAAATTGACCCTTCAAGAAGCCAAAACTCCTGAACTGATTGCGACGAAAGCTGGTATATAGATAGCTGGAGATCATTAGGGTTCCGTACCTAAAGGTAAAAACGGGACCCTATTACTGAGACTTCGCTGTCTGTCTGTCTGTCTGTCTGTCCGTCCGTCCGTCCGTCCGTCCGTCCGTCTGTCACCAGGCTGTATCTCATGAACCGTAATAGCTAGAAGGTTGAAATTTTCACAGAAGATGTATTTCGGTTGCCGCTACAACAACAAATACTAAAAACAAAATAAAACAATTATTTAAAAGGGGCTCCCATACAACAAACGTTTTAAAAATAACAAGGAGTCAGGACAGGAACAGGAGAGACAGGAGGACAAATCGAGTTGGTCATGGAATTCAAAATGGCTGCCCTATCTGTCAAATATACCAGTCTGCCTTACTTACCAAAGAGTTTCTTATAAGTTTCAGATTTTCTTTGTGCCAAGGTTTTTTTTTTTGAGTGATTCGGTCGTTTGATGGGAGTAAGAATCGAAGATAAATATTTCATATTTTCCTATAAAATTTATTTTATACCTATTTCCCCGCGAGATCGGGACTTACGCAGGTAAACCCGCGGGGCACAGCTAGTGTAATCATAAATTGATTCTGTTTAACTTAGTTTAACTTGTAAATTCAATACGAAGATGATCTGAGAAAGAATTTGGTGTCTTTGTATTACCAAATCAGATTTCAGATGCCAATAAACCTCTTACGCAATCCAGCAATTAATACCATACTAATCTACAAACAAAAGTCAAATATAATACCTAAACAGTACGGTTCAAATTAAGAAGAGCAACTTACCACACGTTTAAGTACTTAGGTACTACAATCCATCAACGTTGGATACACTGATCACACATTTTCACACAAACACAATCACAAGTTTTGTCCAGTGACCTATCCAGTCGGAATCGAAGAAAAAAGGGTTCGAAATTTAAAAATTAAAAAAGCGTCCGGGCTGCTCAAGCGCCGGACTGATTGAAAATTTGAATTTAGAACAGCACGCGTGCGTACCGGCTGAGTTATTTATATTTTCGCTGGGCGTCTTTCTATAGGTACTTTGGCTAACGTTACTTGAGCTTTTCAGCGGTTATGACTTGTAAGAAAAAGGAGCTCTATGTTATTTGGGACGTAGGTACCTAGCTAACTAAAGTTGAACTGTTATACGGTACAAAATGTTAAAGAATTGAGCTCTACGTTATTTTGGTAATTGAGTTTGACAGACTGAAAAAAAGATAAATGGTTGAACCCAGCCATCTCACCTGGTATTTAGCTTACCAGAAACATTTCTTCTTCAATAAGTTCTAATTAGATAGGTCGTAGAACAATATTTGTTCGCCTAGACGTATATAACAACCCCCTATCGGTTTAAATTAAAGTTGGGGAACCACGTTGTATATCTATCTACATCTTATCTTACTAATTATTATGAATTCAAAAGTAACTCTGTCTGTCTGTTACGCTTTTGCGCCTAAACCTCTGAATCAATTTCGATGTAGAGATAGATAGGACCTTGGAAAAGGACATAGACTACTTTTGATCCCGTTAATCCCGCGGAAACGGGACTTATGCGGATGAAACTGCGGGGCGCAGCTGGGCAGGGGCGTAAGCCTCGTACCCGCGGGATTTACGGGATCAAAAGTAGCCCATCTCCTTCTCCAAGGTTACATCTATCTCTATACCAAAATTCGTCAAAATAGGTTCAGCGGTTTAGGCGTGAAATCGTAACAGACAGGCAGACAGAGTTCCTTCCGCATTTATAATATTAGTAAGATTATTATAGCCAGAACAACACATCCGGTAGAGACAGTCTTGCCACAATATCTCCCAAGTGTGATTCATACAATTATGTTGTGTGCGATGCCAAAAATTTGCAATATTTTTGTTTCATTCATCTTTCTTGGACCGAAGCATAGCCCAAACCGCTGGTCCTAGAAACATGAAATTTGGAGGGTGTTTTCTTTGTGATGTGTAGTGTGTAGGTATCCATTAAGAGGACAGTCTCCATTCTCTTTCTCCATACAAACGTAGTTTAAATTTTCCTCCCTGGATAAAGACATTAGAGCAAATATGTTTATGCCATAAAACCTATACAATACTGTCGGCGGATCTAGGCCCGTCTGAAATTGTTGTCCCCATATTCCCGCGGGATCGGCACTTATGCGGGTGAAAATATTAATGTTGTAAAAGATGTGTCATGTTGTACTATCTGTAAAGTTAGAGCTGATTTACATTGGCTCATGGCGGGAATATGGGGACAACAATTTTCGGGAAGCCTAACTTCAGACGGGCCTAGATCCGCCGACAGTATTGTACCTGTCATGACAATGCATCTACCTTTTTATTAGAGATGGGCCGACTAGGGGTTCTGCCGACTAGCAGACTAGCCTGACTAGTCGGTTCCAAAATTGCCGACTAGTCGGCAATGCAAATCATTATAATTCCCGAGATATTTGGTTTAATCATAATCACTCTGCGATTGTTGGTATTTTTGGATATGTTTGCACTTCGAAAGCTGTAGCGAAACTTCCAAAAAATGGTTGAAATAAAAATAAAAGTTGGAAAAAAAATTTAGCTGAGGCATAGTTATGACATTTTAGATGTTTAGGTGATGTATGTAAGCTATGACGTGTTTTGTTTACTTTTTTCTGACTACACACCTTCTAAACTGTACTACTAATTAAATAAATATTGCTTTTATTGTATAATTGTTAATTGACGACTAGTCGGCATTATTTGCCATTTATTGGCATTATTTGAAAAAAATTAAAGGTAAGGTATAAGTATAAAAAGATAGATGCATAGTCATGACAGATATACGTTTTATGGCATAAACATATTTGCTCTAATGTCTTTATCCAGGGAGAAAAAATTTAAACTACGTTTGTATGGAGAAAGAGAATGGAGACTATCCTCTTAAGAAAGGTTTTTTGGAAAATCCCGCTTTCACGCCCTCTAAACCCTATTTGATGAACTTTGGTATAGAGATAGAGACCTTGGGGAAGGACATAGGCTTCCCGCGGGAATATCGGGATCAAATCCCGATTCCCGCGGACTTACGGGACTTACGCGGGTAACACGGCGGGCCCTAGGACGTCTCAACTCTCAACTATAAAAAAAGGAAGCAACATGTGCTTAGGAAATGGAATGTTTTCCGAAAGGGGGTAGTTCTAGACGTCTAGGCGAACAACGTTTGTTCTACGTCTTTTGGAAATAGCTTCTTTTTCCAAAGTGTTTTGATATTTTTTAGGGTTTAGTACCCAATGACAGCGAAGTCTCAGTAATAAAGGGTCTCGTTTTTACCATGTGGGTACGGAACCCTAAAAACGAAGTATAGGTGGAAAATAATAGACAAATTAAGATAAATTGAAATAAATAATATTTATTAACCGTATAACAGCCGATTATGTATCTACACAAATTAATTATTATGAACTATAGTTGCGCCCCGAGGCTTCACCCGTACGAAAACAGAGCTCACTTTTAAACATTATTTCTTAGTGTTAAGTGTTTACCACACTTATGAAATACTGCTTTTTGAAAAAATGATTCCATTTTTTTTTGCTTTGAATTACCAGTAGTCAAAAAGCTTATCTTGTTTTTTTTTCATATTTAGGGCTATGTCTGTTACGCGAATTAAATATAAAAAGCCGCTGCAGCGCTGACAATTATTATTACGTTTATCATAAAAATGAAGTGAGCATCGCTGCGGGCGGAAGATGTAGTCAATGAGTAACGATTGAAGCATCACTAAATTTGCTGTAGCTTTACCGCTTTCACACGTACATACATACTCACAAACTTTCACAATTATAATATTAGTAGGATTCTCTTGCGATTGAAAATTATACAGGTGAACCCACGGTACGTAACTAGTTGTGACATAAACTAACTTATATTATATCCACAACTAACATAACTTACAAAATTAATAAACAATATACAGGATGATTTTTTTAACACTTATTTCAGGGAAGAACTTTTCCTTATTCTTTTTTAAGGGATCTTCTTTTTCTGTTTACGTTTTACGTTTTCCAAATAAATAAATAAATGTTCCTCTTAATACTTGAGACAATGATGTTCTTATAGGGGAAGATACGGTATATTCTAACATTGCGTAGTCGAAAAATGAGCTAGAAACACCTACATGCAAATACACACCCCCACATAAACATTTCATGTACATTGTAATCAATGAATGAGATAGAGACGTTCCAGGCTGCAGCGCGAACGAGATAGCAATCAAGCGATATGGGGAATAGCAGTGTGACAGTACGTGTTCACGTGACAACGGTTCCATGTACGTCTGAGGCTAGTGCGTCAGCTGACGCAGTTTTATCGTCTCATTTACCGTGGCTAGGTACCGTCATCATCATCATCCGAGCGTGGTTTCCGGTTGCATCTCTCTCGAGAGCCCGGGGTCCGCTTTCCTACTTTTACGTCTCCACTTCGCACGATCTTCGGCATCCCGTGTAGTGAGGCCATTTGCACGCATATCCGATCTTACGACGTCAAGCCAGCACTTCTTGGGTCTTCCCAATCTGCCGCGGCCGGGCGGAGGCGCCATAGCAAGACATTTGTTTCCCACGTAACTAGCCGGTTTTCGTAGAACGTGGCCGTACCACCGTAAGCGGCATTCTTGCAGTTACCGTGGCTAGGTACCGTATCTGCTCTTATTTGTTTTTATCTAAGACTTAAGATAGAACATATTACTCAATAGAATCCTTAGGATAATAGTGTCCGACAGTTTGGCCGGACTATGCAATAGATTTACACCAAACTTCCCTTGTTATTAAGCCTATACTAAATAGGCTAAATAACGCCTAAATAAATAAATAATAAAAATAAATTACGAGGCTATTGTTCATAATATTCAGTACCTACGTGGTTTCGAAAATATTAGCGATACAAAGTGGCCGGCCATTCTGACGTCAGGTTAGATACAAAAAAGGAATAGCCGAGTTGAGAACTCCATTTTAAAGTCGGTTAAAAAACAAATTGCATTTACTTGCAGTTTTATTTTATATACACACCCGGGAATCTTACGGACTCAAATTAGAAAACTTCTCTACTTTTATTAATCATTCGATATATTAATTCATCTTCGTCATCCTCATCCTTACAATGTTGGCGTTTGCATCCCTCTCGACAGCCCGGGATCCGCTTTAAGTCCGGTATAGTCTCATCGACCACATCTAATAGATTTGAAAATGTTTTTCCGAGCAACCGCCTGCCTGACATCAACCCTCTTGGCATCGTCTTTGAATTCTTAAGTACCTACTTATCCTTTTTTTTTAACAAAGATGGTCTATCCTGAAGAAGAGATCTGGAAAGGTCTCGAAACGTTGAGCGTTGTAACAATGCTAAAAGTAAAAACGGGGCAAGTGCGACACTCGCGCATAAAGGGTTCCGTACCACTATCACAATTGGATATGGAACCCTAAAATGGTTTACAACAACCAATTTTTAAATTTTATAGGAAAATATGAAATATTTATCTTCGATTCTTACTCCCATCAAACGACCGAATCACTGAAAAAAAAAAAACCTTGGCACAAAGAAAATCTGAAACATAAAATAAACTCTTTGGTAAGTAAGGCAGACTAGTATATTTGACAGATAGGGCAGCCATTTTGAATTCCATGACCAACTCGATTTGTCCTGACCAATCAGAAGCGACCTCACATTGTAGTACTAAACTCCTTGTTATTTTTTAAACACGTTTGTTGTATGGGAGCCCCTTTTAAAGAATTGTTTTATTTCGTTTTTAGTATTTGTTGTTGTAGCGGCAACCGAAATACATCTTCTGTGAAAATTTCAACCTTCTAGCTATTACGGTTCATGAGATACAGCCTGGTGACAGACGGACAGACGGACGGACGGACGGACGGACGGACGGACAGACGGACAGACGGACAGACGGACAGACGGACAGACGGACAGACGGACAGACGGACAGACGGACAGACAGACAGACAGACAGACAGACAGACAGACAGACAGACAGACAGACAGACAGACAGACAGACAGACAGACAGACAGACAGCGAAGTCTCAGTAATAGGGTCCCGTTTTTACCTTTAGGTACGGAACCCTAATAAAAACCACGCGATTCAAACCGAAAAATGTCTTTAATTTCAAAGATGGTAAATTAAAATATTCGAAAATTATTTAAAAACCCTTGAATGCAATTTTGTTACTTTTTTAAAGTTCCGTATCTCAAAAGGTAATAAAGGAGCCCTTATTACTTGTCCGTCCGTCTGTCTATTTTAAGAAAGATATGTTAAATTTGAGTAAAACTATCTGACTAATATATTTTGAGTAATTTCTAAAGAAGAAGTGTTAAAAAAATCCACCCTGTATTATAATCTCTATACTTTAGTGTGAGTGAGATAGCAAATATTCGAAGCGTTTGAAAGGGACAGCTTATATTTAATAATTTTATTTACAATTTATTTGTTATTAATTTAATTATTTATTATTAAATATACATCAGTGTTTTATTGCGGTATAGTACTTTTTTGCGTGACAAAATAACAAACACACCTAAACTCTATTTCCGAATCTTAGATCAAAAATGTAAACAAAAAACTCTTACATTTATTTAAAAGTGACAGCTCTTTATTTACTTTTTCCTTCGAGATTAACAGTTCTTTGTTTACATTTTTGATCTAAAATTCTGAAATAGAGTTTACAAACAGATACGCAAACTATTAGTTTTAAAGGAACACGCAATAATAGTTTTCGTATTCCAAAAAAACTAGCTATCATTTCCACTAAACTGTCCCGTATCCAAAATGGCTGCAGCACTTGGTATAACGATGAGATCGGTAACCCTTTTGGCACAATTTGAGGTACATTCGCTGTCTCTTCCACTCTTACAACTAAGGCAATTAGGGTTATCCTCTATCTCACTCACACTCGCTTGTCTTAGATACTGAGCAACATCAAAACTTTCGTTTTTAGAACAAAAATCTGATTTTTTATCCTCAGAACAACATTCGATTTCATTTTTAGAATAAAAATCAGAATCTTCTTTGCTTTTAGAACAGAAATCGCTAAAACTATCATCTTTAGAATAATAAAAATCAGGAATTTCTCGATTTTCTGGAGAAATAATCAAAGGGGGATCTTTAAACGAAAAATCAGCATTTTTTCCATCATCAGAACAACAGAACTCGGTAAACTCTCCATGTTTCGAACAATACCCAGATTTTTTGCCATCTTTCGAACAACAAAAACTACTAGTCTCTCCATTTTTAGTACAAAAATCGCTATTTACTTCATCTTTCGAACTAGGACCAGTATTTTGTTGGTTTTGAGAACAAAAATCAGTGATTTGTTCGCAAATTAATTTAACATCATCGATTACCTCATCACCATTGTTAGAAGAAATCCTAACTAATTTCAAATGTAGATCATTTTCATCATCGCCTAAGCTAAATTTGACTTTCTCCTCGTCCGATGGCTGATTTACTTCCAAATCGGAATCGTGAGGCTTTATTTCGGCTGAATCGTTTTTGATAAGTTTCATGTTGTATATGTTTGATTCACTACCCATTAGTGATGTTGTTGACGCGTCCAGTGTTGTTATTTCCTGAAAAAAAAAACACAAAGGATTTTTATCAACGTTGCGTTGAGGGTTGAAACAATGCTAAAAGTAATAAACAGCACGTGATTAAAACCGAAAAATGTCTTTAATTTCAATACAACATTGCGAAAACAGAAGAAAAACCTATAATTTGTATTAAATTATCATACATTTTATTTTTACCACTACACGGGGTCAACCATTTAAACCGCCATTCAGGGGGGAGATAGCGAAACATGGTAAAGGGAGTTGCGTCCGATTGTGACAAAAACTATAATAGCTAATTTTGGTATTCGAAAAAAATATTACCCTAGCCAGGAATAGAACCTTGACTATTTGCAGAAAAAATAAACAGCCTAAATTTATTATGTACGATACGTAGCTGGAGACCTGGAATAACACATGGGTTACTTTTAATCCCGATATTACCACGGAATAGGGACTTACGCGGGTAAAACCGCGAGGCATCGCTAGTTTTTAATAAAATAAGAAATAGTAATGTTATTTATTTATAATCCCAAAAAAATATACTTACCTGTGAAAACTCGGCGTTGTAAAAATTAAAAATGCACCCACAAAAATAAAAGCCAACCACTTAAAATAAACAAATAAATAGCAAAAAAAATGTTAATAAGCGTTCATAATGTAGTAAAAACACACTATAACGAACTATTGTTAAAGGAAAAGGGCCACCACTTTAGTGTGGAATTTTGCACAGTGGGAGATAACGTGTTACGTGCCCTGCTTAGCTATACCAAAATTATAAAGAAGCAAAGTGTAAATGTATGTCAATGTTGATAGCATGTAAATAAATCCATCTAGAGGTTTGACAGATACTAAAGAATAAACAATATTGCTGTTATTTCTTTTGTGTGTCTTGTTGCCAATAAATATTTTCTATCCAATTCTATTCTATTCAATATTGCAAATATTTCCTTTTCTTGCAGTCGGGAAAAGTATTATCGTTTATAAGGGGTATATGTTTTAGCTAGCCTTATCTATAACAATAATTCAAAGCATTGAGCCCGCCTATAAGACTCATGAATGAGAGAGAGGGCGAAATACTCTATATACCGCTCCCATGTTTTACGATGTGTAAGTAAGTACCGAAGCCAAAAAATAAAGCTCATTGAAAAAAAAAGCTCATCACAAATAAGCGATAACATATTATTAATACACAGGTGCAATTAAAACAAACACAATAAGAGTAAACACAAACAAAATTGTTAATAATCGTAGTTATTAGTTCCCTGTTAGTTTTTCGACTAAGGCTCGATTAGAACGTCATCTACCAGAATCGTTTATCTCTAGTAATAGAAAAATATGGAATGTTAGGTCCATTTCTATTAGTAAGTTATTGGTGCCAATGGTGCCATGCAGAAGGTGTGCATAAAAGAAATAAATTGTATGCTTTGAGGTTGCAGCAGCCGAAAGACCATTTACCTCCTTAATTATAAACGATTATTAACAGCTGCATAAATTATGTATCGTTTGTCTTATACTGTGACATGAAGTTTCAAAGTTGACAGACAAAAACAAACGTTAGGGGTACGTTAGTAAAGAGGACAGTCTACCTACTCTTTCTCTATACCAACACAGTCGGCTGTTTCCTCTCTGGATAAAGTCTTTAAAGCAAATATGTTTATGCCATAAAACCTACATCTGCCATGACCATGCCCCTACGTTTTGTTTTTTTTTTTCATTTTCTGTTTGGAGAAGAAATAAAATTCAGAAAAAATAGATAATGTAAAAATCAAAACGTAGGGGCATGATCAGATTACGGCTGATATAAGACTTATGGCATAAACATATTTTTTTCTAATATCTTTATCCAGGGAGGAAACAGTCGTAAAGTTTGTATGGAGAAAAGAGTAGATAGACTGTCCCCTTAAAAGGGCCCGTTCACACAGACCGGCTCGGAGAGGAGAGCAGATTTTTTATCACGTTTAAAACAGAGTTTTGAGTTATTGTATAAGGTTTATTGTTTTATTATTGAGATTGCTCGAGAGCAATCCTTGAAAGAAGTAACATGTAAAAAATAAACCTTATTACAATAACTCAAAACTCTGTTTTAAACGTGATGAAAAATCTGGTCTCCTCTCCGAGCCGGTCTGAGTGAACGGGGGTCAGGGGGTAGGGGGGTAAGGGTTTGGTTGGATATCGGGTTCGGGTGTGATGTGTCTGCTAGGCTTGTATTACGGAGCACTGACCTGGTCGTCCCGGTAGCTGCCGACACTGCGCGAGGCTCGGTGGCGGGACTGCAGCACGGCTTGCGGGGAGTGACCCTCCACGGCCTGCTGCGAGGGATAACCGCTATTGTTACACACTTCTCTCATCGTGAGGAAACCGACATGTCCTAGGACTCACCACGGTCCGAAGACATGGGATATTCAGTGTTTTCTATGTATCATATGTATGTATTTACAAAAAAAAAAGAATAATATGTAGTATATCCGTTGTCTAGTACATACCCATAGTACAAGCCTAGTGCTTAGTTTGGAGCTAGATTGCGCTGTGTGTAACGTCGTGCAATATTTGCAATATTTATTTGCAATTATTATATAGCTGAAGAGTTTGTTTGTTTGAATGTTCGTGCAATATTTATTTATTTATTTTATTTATACTCTACTTTCTAACCCGTCGAACTTTGTTCCGCTTTAGAGGCAAAACAAAATAGAAAAACCCGGCCAAGTGCGAAACTCGCGCACGAAAGGCTTCGTACTACTATCACAATTGGGTACGGAACCCTAAAATGGTTTACAACCAATTTTTAAATTTGATAAAAAAAATGTGAAATATTTAGCTTCGAATCTTACTCCCATCATACGACCTACCTTAAAAATTGTTTGTTGTAAATCATTTTAAGGTTCCGTACCCAATTGTGATAGTGCCCTTCGTGCGCGAGTGTCGCACTTGGCCGGGTTTTTTTATTTTATATTTTTCTTGTGTGATTGTGTGTTTTTCTGAATAAATTTATTTTCTTTCTTTCTTTCTTCTTTGTGTGTTGTGCGTGCAAGCTTCACCTAAATAAATAAATTCTGTGAACAACACACAGCGCCATCTAGCCCCGTGGTAAGCGACTAAGCTTGTGTTACGGTGACTTGACAACGGATATAATACATATATTTATTTTTCTTTTGTAAATACATACATATTATACATAGGGGGACACCCAGACCAGACACAAATATTTATTTTATAAGCATAAATACTTGCACCCGGCGGGAATCGAACCCGCAACCTCCTGCATTGCAGTCGCGCTTTCGCACGACGCGCCACAGA
This sequence comes from Idaea biselata, assembly GCA_958496205.1. Taxonomy (NCBI): domain Eukaryota; kingdom Metazoa; phylum Arthropoda; class Insecta; order Lepidoptera; family Geometridae; genus Idaea; species Idaea biselata. The sequence goes on from OY292395.1 coordinate 39,524,218, forward strand.
GGTCGTCCAAAATATATTTGACTAGCTGCGTGCCGCGGTTTCACCCGCGTAATTCCCGACTCCGTGGGAATATCGGGATCAAAAGTAGCCTATGTTACTCAGGGTGAATGTAGTTTTCTAAAGAGTTTGAAATCGGTCCAGTAGTTTTTGAGTTCATTTATAACAAACATACAGACACACACACACAAAAATGCAAATCTTTCCTCTTCATAATATTAGTATAGTAGATAGATATAGATTTATAAAGCACACAAGTGTCTCCACACAGAAAGGTTATTTTACGAATTTCTTCATGCAATGCGACCGTCCTTTAATATTGATAATAATAGCTCATGTGGATGAACAACATGCAATAAAAAATTGCTAGCTAAAAAATGTTGCAAAAATGTATATTTGTTTTTTTTTGTAAATAAATAATATTTCCCATAATAAAACACTCTGAACTAGAAACAGACATTTATGGTCAGCATAAAATACTTGTCCCCGGCGGGAATCGAACCCGCAACCTTCTACTTTGCAGCCGCGAGCTCACCCCACGGGCCACATAAAAAAATTAAATGCGTAACTTTAAATACAATGAAAAAAATATTGAAATATTAGCAGCGCCCTGCAATTTCATTCGTATATGAGGATAGCTGGAGATATGAATGAACATATAGGCTTTTTATCCCGATTTTTCCGCAGGATCGGGACTTTTACAAGTGAAACCACGGAGCGCTGCTAGCACGGCAGGTGACCCGGTTTGGGTCAATTAAGAATTTTACTACTGAGGCGTTCATAATTGTTTTTTTTTTTGTAAAGTGGCATAATTATATCATACTATCTGATCCGGCAAACGTTTTTGCCTTATAAATTATAGATAGTAGCCGATTCTCAGACCTACTGAATACGCATATAAAATTTGGTAAAAATCGGTCGCGCCGTTTCGGAGGAGTAGGTACGGTAACTAACATTGTGACATGGAAATTTTATATATAAGAAGATAAGCCAGAATTGTCCCACTTGCCCAAGGCGTCCCTCCAACTCTTACATTAGGGTCTATTTTGGGCTATGGTTCGCCACTCAGGCTTAAATTTGTCATTAAGAATATTTATGGCATTAAGAATATTTTATACACAAAAAAAAGTTCTACGACATTCCGTCATGAAATAATCAACAGTTTTGGATGAGCCCGACAGGGATTTTGAGTTTAGCGGCTATAGGGCTCTTAATAAGAAATTGTGCAGAACGGATGCAAACGACATGCGCCTTTCCTTGTGAAAGACAAGCATCTTTAATATTCATTGGGTATGGGTAATAAGTGTAATGAATATTTCTAATAAATTTATATTTTAAAATAAACAAGTCTTGTTTTCATACGTAGCCTCATAATTCAATCCTTAACTTTCGCGGACGCGGATTTCCTTAAATCCACCCCCTTTCGGCTTAATACCCCCTCCTCGGAACACCCGGTATATCTTAACTACAACTCTCTTAAGAACGTGGCGACTGTTACCATTTCCATACAAACTTAAAACCACTCCACTACATTCAAATAAAACGGAGAAACATTTTTCAATGAAAAAAATGTTTTGCCGTTTTATTTCATTTTGAATGAATATTTTGGAAAACCTTGCGGAGGAGACCCTTTAAAAGTAAAATCTTAATCCGAATAATATCGATATTAAGGTAGATAACTAAATTTTTCATAATTTATTTTGGTATTAAGTTTGTATGGAAATGGTAACAGTCGCCACGTTCTTAAATCCCACAAAACCACAAAGGGGTTAGAGACCACAACCGGGTTACCTACCCTATTAGTATGAAGTAGTACATACCGAACAGAAAACTTGTTAAACCAACCAAGCAGCATGCACGCCATGCTTGAGAGTAGTAAAGACTGTATAGCCTAGCTTACCTTAAACCTATTGAATTGTCTGTACTTCCCTATGTCGGTGGCCACCAGACTCCTCAAGGACTGCGTGCGAGGACACTGGCTGTCCAGCCAGCGGTATGTGCTGTATAGCTTCTGGGGGTCCGCTCTGAAACACGGTGATAATCCCTTTCAAAATAAATGAAGTAGGCCTGCCAAATACAGTATTGTCTTCTATTTTAAGAGTGGTGTTGGTCTAGTGGTAGATACCTCGGCTTTCATTCTGAGAGTCGTGGGTTCGAATCCAAAACGACCGCGCACCAATGTCTTTTTCTTTAAGGAAAAGGTATCTGCGCTAATAACATCGCTCTTACGGTGAAAGAAAAACATCGTGAGGAAACCAACATGTCCTAGGACTCACCACGGTCCGAAGACATGGGATATTCAGTGTTTTCTATGTATCATATGTATGTATTTACAAAAAAAAAAGTATAATATGTAGTCGATCCGTTGTCTAGTACCCATAGTACAAGCCTAGTGCTTAGTTTGGGGCTAGATTGCGCTGTGTGTAACGTCGTGCAATATTTGCAATATTTATTTGCAATTATTATATAGCTGAAGAGTTTGTTTGTTTGAATGTGCTAATCTCAGAAAAAAATCCACCCCCCTATTCTCCAGTCCAGAATAAAAAATGATTTAATAACAAAACAGGTATTTTTATTGCTCAATAAAGTTTTACAAAGTCATTCAAAAGGTATTTGATAAGTAGTAGGTACCGAATATGTTTGGTAGTTCCAGCGAGGTTAGTAAGGGGCCAGTCTAGAGGCTGTTAAGAACGTGGCGACTGTTACCATTTCCATACAAACTTAATACCATAATTATTATTCATAATTTATTTTGGTATTAAGTTTGTATGGAAATCGTCACAGTCGCCACGTTCTTAAGGTTCTTAACATTTGCCTACTGAAGAATCAATATTATGTTCTTGACGGCGTCAATTTCAAATAATTTTATTGTTCGTATTAAGCAGTCTGGAATGCATTGTCTCAGCGGTCGCAGGTGGCCCGCGCCCCCCTCAAAGGGCCCCACTTAGGGAACCCCCGCTATATATACAAGTAAGTGTATAAGTTAATACTTACAGTTGAGTATGCGAGGTCAGCAACCTCTGCAGATTGAGCAGAGTGGGGCGTATGTCTGCAATAGGCAGCCCGCGAGCCCCACACAGCTGCCCGATGCATTTGTTGAGGAGAAACATGGCGTAGCGGAATAATGTCACGTCGCCGCCGCGCGCGTATAGTGGGATACTGGAAGGCACCACTTATTTTATTTATTTCTAAGTGCTTAATAAAACAGGTTGCATTCGGGGACTGCCGCGGTAAAGCCATTGCATAGCATTTTTTTTCTTAGTTTTCATGGTAGGCGGAGTGGGGGGTGTTAGGTTTTATTTTCGTTACGGAATTTCTTAGTTCGCCGCTTGTGTCGCCGCGCTCAAAGCCCGCTATAAAAGCTATGCAGTAGCTTATCATTTATTTCAGGCTATTAAGGCCCATAGATACATACCTTATAGACTAACATATATATTTAAGCCCCCACTTGGCTATCAGAAGCCTGCTTAAAACATAGTTTACCAGACACTAGCTGCGTCCCACAGTTTCACCCGCGTAAGTCCCGATCCCATAGGAGTAACATAGGCTACAAAAGTAGCCTATGTTACTCAGGGTGAATGTAGCTTTCTAATGGTGAAAGAATCTTTGAAATCGCTCCAGTAGTTTTTGAGTTTATTCATTACAGACACACATACACACAAAAATACAAATCTTTCCTCTTTACAATATTAGTATAGATAGTATAGATGAAACAAAAAATAGACCCAATGCACTAACTTAGGATCAGGCAAGTCCGGCGTAACATCCAGGATCTTGCTAGCACTGCCCAGCAGAGAGATCTGGTACCGCAGCGGCTGGTGCAGCAGCCAGGCGACCACGCAGACCGCCTGCGCGGCACTGCCCGCCGCCACGCCGTCGCCCGCCGCGCCCGCCCGCCCGCACTCGTCGCCGCAGATGGGTAAGGGAACCCCGCATATCGTCCATGTTACTGGGTCAGACTGGAGGGGAAAGGTGTGGTAAGTGGAGGTGACATCAAACATATCTGTATCTTTTAAATAGTGTCCGACCGAAAGTTCGGTTTCGGCCAGAAAATCAAGTTTCGGTTTCAACCAAAATCGTCCGAAACAAAAACAAAACTAAATATATTTTGCCGGCGCGTGCGAGTGAGAAAACTGCAAAGAGATTGGTTTCGTTTGATCATTTCATTCATCATTTTACACATATTAACGGATTAACGTTAACTTGCGTTAATTCTTCCGAAATGTAACGCTTTAACGTTTAACGAAGCCTATTTTTTTAGTAGCGGATTAACGATTAACGAAGTTAACTACTTGATTAACGGTGCCCAGCTATAATAATAGCAAAGCGAAAACATGAGTTTAATTTCAATCCAACATCGCGAAAACAGACGAAAAGCATGACAATATAGAATATCTGGTGCAGCTGGGTGAGCATGTCGTTCCTGTAAGTCTGTAAGGCGACGTGCGAGCGCTCACCCGGATACTCACGTGTTCAATATAGAATATCTGGTGCAGCTGGGTGAGCATGTCGTTCCTGTAAGTCTGTAAGGCGACGTGCGAGCGCTCACCCGGATACTCACGTGTTCAATATAGAATATCTGGTGCAGCTGGGTGAGCATGTCGTTCCTGTAAGTCTGTAAGGCGACGTGCGAGCGCTCACCCGGATACTCACGTGTTCAATATAGAATATCTGGTGCAGCTGGGTGAGCATGTCGTTCCTGTAAGTCTGTAAGGCGACGTGCGAGCGCTCACCCGGATACTCACGTGTTCAATATAGAATATCTGGTGCAGCTGGGTGAGCATGTCGTTCCTGTAAGTCTGTAAGGCGACGTGCGAGCGCTCACCCGGATACTCACGTGTTCAATATAGAATATCTGGTGCAGCTGGGTGAGCATGTCGTTCCTGTAAGTCTGTAAGGCGACGTGCGAGCGCTCACCCGGATACTCACGTGTTCAATATAGAATATCTGGTGCAGCTGGGTGAGCATGTCGTTCCTGTAAGTCTGTAAGGCGACGTGCGAGCGCTCACCCGGATACTCACGTGTTCAATATAGAATATCTGGTGCAGCTGGGTGAGCATGTCGTTCCTGTAAGTCTGTAAGGCGACGTGCGAGCGCTCACCCGGATACTCACGTGTTCAATATAGAATATCTGGTGCAGCTGGGTGAGCATGTCGTTCCTGTAAGTCTGTAAGGCGACGTGCGAGCGCGCGGCTAGCGACCGCAGCGCGGCGGCGGATTGCCGCGTATCCTTCACGCCGTCGTTGCGGCGCGAGAGCGCGTGGTAGTTCTCCATTAGTTCTGTACCTTTACCAGAGATAAATAAATAAAAACTAAATAAATTCTCTGAACAACACACAGCGCCATCTAGCCCCGTGGTAAGCGACTAAGCTTGTGTTACGGTGACTAGACAACGGATATAATACTTATATTTGTTTTTCTTTTGTAAATACATACATATTATACATAGAGACCAGACCCAGACCAGACACAAATAAAAAGGTTTAAAGAATCTTTATCTATCTTCTATTTATCTATATTTTTATAAAGCGGAAGAGTTCATTTGGTTCTTTGAACGCGCTAATCTCAGGAACCGCTGGTCCGGTTTGAATTTGAAAAATTCTTTCAGTATTGGATAGTCCATTTATTGAGAAAGGCTATAGGCTACTTTTAATCCCGATATAACCACGGGATCGGGACTTACGCGGGTGAAACCGCAGGACGCAGCTAGTTTTGTGTAAAAGTAGAGCAGTGTTGGTCTAATGGTAGATACCGCGACTTTCATTCCGAAGGTTGTGGTTTCGAATCCTGGCCGACCGGGCACCAATGTGTTTTTCCTCCATTCTCATTCTCCATACAAACGTAGTCGACGTTTTCCTCCCTGGATCATTAACATTCCCTGGACATTAGAGCAAATATGTTTATGCCATAAAACCTATATCTGTCATGAATGACTATGCATCTACCTTTTGATTTTTTTCATTTTCTAATTAGAATAGTAATAAAAAACAAAAAAATCTAAAAATCAAAAGAATCAAAAGGTAGATGCATTGTCATGACAGATATAGGTTTTATGGCATAAACATATTTGCTCGAATGCCTTTATCCAGGGAGGAAAATGTAAACTACGTTTGTATGGAGAAAGAGAATGGAGACTGTCCTCTTAAGAAAAAATCAAATGCGCTATTAGCATCGCTCTTATGGTGAAGAAAACATCGTGAGGAAACCTACAGCTTAAAGTCACGCAAAAAGGCCCAGTTATAGGGCTAGTTACGGAAACACAGTAAACGTAAAGTAGCTGTGTCCCACGGTTTCGCCCGAGTATTCCAAGACCACCACCTAACCATCTCTGATACAACTGAACTAACAATATTATGTTATAGCAAAATAGGCGCTCAGAAGTCGATTTGCGGAAAACAGCCCAACAACAAAATACAAATTATGTTATAGCGTCCCTACTTGGCGACCAACATTAAGAGGATAGTCTCCATTCTCTTTCTCCATACAAACGTAGTTTAAATTTTCCTCCCTGGATAAAGACATTAGAGCAAATATGTTTATGTCATAAAACTTATATCTGTCATGACTATGCATCTACCTTTTGATTTTTTTCATTTTCTAATTAGAATAGTTTAATAAAAAATCTAAAAATCAAAAGAATCAAAAGGTAGATGCATTGTCATGACAGATATAGGTTTTATGACATAAACATATTTGCTCTAATGTCTTTATCCAGGGAGGAAAATTTAAACTACGTTTGTATGGAGAAAGAGAATGGAGACTATCCTCTTAAGACTTGCAGGAGGGGTTCGCTGTACCATCAGGTCACTCCCAGAAGCTACCGTCCGGGATCAGTTATAGACAGATCGTGTGCCCAAATGCTCCTCTATTTATACCCAAAGTGGTCATAGTTGGGGACGCTATAACATATATGCGTAGTCTTAGTTGTCCAGGGTCCCTTGTCCCCAAACCATCTGACAATAGCCGTGACCGATTGGAACAAATAGACGCGACAAGATTACAATAATAAGTAAGTTTACAAGAAGATAAGACTTAGACACAATGGCCTTCGGGAACTTAACTTGGTATCCATAGTATTATTGTGACCTGATAACGAATAATGCACACCACCTACTTTCTAAAAAAACCAGTGTTGGTAGGCCTCTGGGTCGAATGAGTGCTCATACAATAATACAATAGGTTGTTGATTGCTGGTCATCATTTACAAGTCCATAAACAGAGTAGTAAATGAGCACAGAACCTTGGCCGGTTTTTTAGGGTTCCGTACCAAAAGGGTAAAAACGGGACCATTTTTTTATTTTTTTTTCGTGGTGTGGTCGTATGATGGAAGTGAGAATCGAAGCTAAATATGTCACATTTACCTATCAAATTTTAAAATTGGTAAACGATTTTAGTGGTCGGTACCCAATTGTGATAGTGGTACGGAACCCTCCGTGCGCGAGTTTCGCACTTGCCGAGTTTTTTTATTCATTATTATTAGTACAACTTACCGACATCCAAATTTTCTTCAGCTAACTTAGCATGCCTCTCTTTCAGTCTTCTTATATTCGTTAATTTGCTGTCCCTTTCATCAGACAATAAAATGCGTTTAAAGCGAAGTATTTCTAATTGTTTCGTTAGGCGAACGTGTTCTGCTATTTGAAATGGTGATGGTTTGGCCTAAAATCCAGAAAGAAAAAACTAAATTATAATGAAAAGCCACTTTTTTACTTAATACTTATTCATAAAAAAACGGGGCAAGTGCGACACTCACGCATAAAGGGTTCCGTACCACTATCACAATTGGATACGGAACCCTAAAATGGTTTACAACAACCAATTTTTAAATTTTATAGGAAAATATGAAATATTTATCTTCGATTCTTACTCCCATCAAACGACCGAATCACTCAAAAAAAAAAAAAAACCTTGGCACAAAGAAAATCTGAAACATAAAAGAAACTCTTTAGTAAGTGAAGGCAGACTGGTATATTTGACAGATAGGGCAGCCATTTTGAATTCCATGACCAACTCGATTTGTCCTCCTGTCCCTCTTCCTGTCCTGACTCCTTGTTATGTTTGAAACACGTTTGTTGTATGGGAGCCCCTTTTAAATAATTGTTTTATTTTGTTTTTAGTATTTGTTGTTGTAGCGGCAACCGAAATACATCTTCTGTGAAAATTTCAACCTTCTAGCTATTACGGTTCATGAGATACAGCCTGGTGACAGACGGACGGACAGACAGACAGACAGACAGACAGCGAAGTCTCAGTAATAGGGTCCCGTTTTTACCTTTAGGTACGGAACCCTAATAAACGACCTCTGTGAAGCGTCGGGCAAATACCCGATGGCAGAATACCGTACAAGTATTTATGCTTAATCATACATATTTACCGCATCGAAATACGTTGTGTAGTTTTAAATCTAAACAAAAAGCATACATAGGGACAGATAGACAAACAGCGGGATGAGACTTTGTACTTCTTATGTTTTATTACTCAAGGCAGTTTTACTAAAAATATTTTTACAAGAAATGCATCATCAAAAATTCTTCCGTGACAGAGTTCGAATCCCCTGCGCTACACGAGAACCCACGTGACACGGTTAAATTAACGAATATGCTTCCTCCCCGATTTTGATGATGCATCTCTTTGTAAAAATATTTTTATCGACTTCGTAGCGAAGATTTAATACGTACCTTAAAAGACAAGAGATCATTTAATTTCAAAGCTAAACGTGGTCCATTTGATACAACAGGCTTATCTTTACTAATCCTACCATTTCTCATAGACAAATCTGTTTGAGAAGAAGATATATCCATACTATGCCTCTCCTCATCAGGTGAAAACAAATTCCTCTGCGATTTACTCCTAACTTTTAATTTCTCTTCAAAATCTATACTATTACTCAGTGCTGACTTCTTATAAATACGCTCTTTGATTTCTTGGACCGCTTCTTGCTTCTTCTTAATAGAATACTGTAGCAAATGCAGCTTTTGTAACTTTGTGGCGGTGTAACTTGGTCTAATTTCGGATTTTAAGAAGTTTAGCGCGAGATATCTGTATTTAGGAACAGTACTGTATTCGTTTCTAAGGTCATAGTATTCTGCAGTCTCGCTCAAGTCGACCGTACTAGCGAATAAGTCTTCATGCGATGCATTTTTTGAGTTATCACAGGTTGCATTTGCGCTACGAAATTCTTTCACGTCTAAATTGTCCGGAGTATGTTCGTAGATATGATTGGGATCAATTTTCCCATCATCACTTCTCCTTAACCCCTGTCCTATATTTAAGCTGTTAGAACTGCGCAGTTTGGAGAATTCTTCGTAATCTCTGTCTACAGGACTGTGGCTTTTAGAGTACTCCTTATCAAACCTTCTAGATTTGCTGGGGGATATGGATCTGGATTCTTTTAACCTTGCATTTATCATTTTTGATTCTATTATGTTTTTTGATAGGTTTGTTCTTCCAGACGAATCTGAGGATAGGGACCCATGTTCGAGCTCGTTTTCTGGCGGTATGATGTCCAGTTTCAAACTTCTGTATGAACAGAAATAACCGCCGTGCATTTGAAAGACTAACGTGTTGCTTTTGAAGCAATCCGAGTTGAAATTGGAGGCGAGGTTAGCGCCAATGTACCGCAAACCACTGAGGTAGACTCCCCATGTTTGTATGATTGTGTCTTGCATTTCTTCAGTGGAATTCATTTGATGACACCATATTCTAATTACGACGTTTGTTGATGATATCCTTTGAATTATTTCTGAAAATATTTAAATTCAATATTAATTAAGGTCATTAAAATAACTTTTTAAATGACCAATCGAGCGAAGCGTCTCCGCTTCAATTCTGCCAAAATTTGCTTTCGTCTTGGCTCAGTCAGTGCAGTATGTATGTTATAGCTTTATCTCTAGAGAACACATTTTTTAACCAATTTTGATTTATCGTATGATAAAACCGATAATTATCTTTTTCAATTAATTTTGATGATGAAGGATTAAATATTTCTAATTTTTATTGCTGAAAGCAATCTACAAGGACAAATGCACCATCAAAAAATCCTTCCGTGACGGGATTTAAACCCGTGGGGGGCACGAGTTAGCTTGCCGGGCGAGTGCGGTAACCATTACGCCTTACGCCACACACGAACCTACGTGACCCGGTGAATTAATGACTACGCCTCCCCTGTTTGTTTACAACAATTTCATTTCTCCTAGTAAAATAGGTAGTTCCGATAGTAGGTAGTAGTCCCTGTAGGTATGTATTGGGTATTGGTATTGTTTTTTTAAACCCATATTCATAGTAAGTACTTTGTACTGTCATATTTCACATCAATACAAACAATCCGCCTCAAACGTGTATATTTATCATCAAAACATCTCAAAGCTGAGACGATAAAAATAGACATTGAACTAGGCAAGTTAACCTATTTGTCTGTGAGTCACTCTGTTTAACCATGCGCTTTGAAATTGTGTCGCGTTATCTCTATCATTATTCAACACTATTGTGCGACTGATGGGTCATTCGTGGTATCACTGTCCGAAATTTCATTTAATGTTTCATTTCAAATAATATGATTCTTGGTTGCCTGGGAGATCGCCCTTAGGCGATAAGGCCGCTCATTGTGCCACACCCCTACTTCAGAAAATTTGATAAAAAAATGTAAACAAAAATCGCATGCATTTATTTGAAAGTGACAGCTCTTTATTTACTTTTTCCTTTAAAATTGACAATTCTTTGTTTACATTTTTGATCTAAGTTAGGCTCCCATGGCGTCTTACTGCCTAGCGCCTTTAAAAGGAGATCCGCACCATACAGTGGGACAAACCAACGGGCTAACAAAAACAAAAAAATAGTCTTGACAGACAGGCAGACAAACAGACGGACGGACGGAAAACAAAGTGAAACTAGAAGGTTCCTTTTTTTACCTTTTGAGGTACAGAACTCTAAAATTTAAAATATTGAATTACCAGAATCGATTTCCTTCCACTTAGGATGCGGTGAGCAGATCCTCTCAGTCATGTAGAAGGGAGCGGACATCGTCGTGTGATGCAGTGTGAGGTAGAAGCTGCACTGGTACGGACACAACTCAGGAGGTCTGATGTTATACCCTACAATCTGCAACAGAGTAAGAGAGCAGGTGCTAAATACGCAATTTTTTCGGAGGCTTCGGTCGCAGCTTGGCTTGCCCCATCTTGAAGTTTAAGCAGCTTTTGCAATAAGGCTATATTATGCCGAAACTAGCAGAGTCCCGCGGCTTCCCCCGCGTAGTCCTGATCCCGTGGGAATATCGGGATCAAAAGTAGCCTATGTTACTCAGGGTGAATGTAGCTTTCTTATGGTGTAAGAATTTTTGAAATTGGTCCAGTAGTTTTTGAGTTTATTTATTACTAGCTGCGTCCCGCGGTTTCACCCGCGTAAGTCCCGATCCCGTGGAAATATCGAGATCAAAAGTAGCCTATGCTATTCAGGGTGAATGTAGCTTTCAAATGGTAAAAGAATTTTTGAAATCGGCACAGTAGTTTTTCAGTTGATTCTCAGATCTACTGAATATGCATATAAAATTTGGTAAAAATCGGTAAAGCCGTTTCGGAGGAGTACGGTAACTAACATTGTGACATGGAAATTTTATATATTAGATTAGAAGATAGATAGATGAAGATTACGAATTCTCAGTATAGTCCTTTTAAAGGTACTACTATCTATTCCCAGTAGTTCTTACAGGTTTCTTAAAGAAGTACCGGAAACAAGCCTCAGTAGACCCTTCCAAGAAACTATTAAGTAGCCCACGCACTTGGCAGTCTGGCTACGTTGTTATGGGAGCCCGCGCACTAGGCAGCCACGAAATCCCAGCTAAATTCTGGCTGCCACAATCAGGCTGCCTAGTGCGCCGGGTACCTTAAGCTAATACGGATACAGTACCCCTATCATGAGTTGATACGTAAATACGTGCACTGTAACATTAACCTAGGTGTTGTCTTCTCATCCGAGCAATGTACCTGGTTGCATCCCTCTCAGGAGCGCGGGGCGCGTTTTTTTAAAATTTGTAATCGGTGCCATAGGTAAATCATCAACATCATTGACCATACCTTCTGCAAATAGATTTGGCAATATTTTTACGGTCTAGGGACCAAACCAGCACGCGGGTGTACCTCAAATCCCTTAGGTGCCTTTTACGACACCCACAGGGATGAGATGGGGTAACCCTATTCTATGCCAGTGCTACACAGCAAAAAAAACCTAGATGTTTTGTTACTACCAAAATAATTTGATAAGAATTATCACTAAAATTACCTACTTAGGTACAAAGTTTTTGTTATAACATTACAACATAATACCTAGGAGTCATATCAATGCTATTATTTAAAAAGATAACTGATGCAATTGCACACAAATATCATGAACTTTAATATCTACTGACTTATAGAAAAAAATATTTGTCATTGCCTTCACTGTGTGCTAATCTGGAGATTGATAAATAGATAAATGGTATAAAGATAACTGGCTATCATTTGATATACACACTTATACCAAGTTTCAAAGAAATCGGTACATTCCCTTAAAGATTAAATTCCTATTTCTGAGAGATGATTGGGTGGGATCAAAAATAGAATGATGTTATTTTAAGAGTCATTTTATCTAAATGCTAACTTGATTTTAACAGGACATAACCATCAATTATTAACGCTGTTACATTACAACTCATGGAGCAGTTAACAAGCTAAGATTCTACACATATTTGACTTAACAGACAGCCCACTATGCAGAGCCTGCATGGAGCTAGACGTAAAACGGGAGGCTTTTATAAAACCAAATCTGGTGGCAAAGTTTATAGAAGAGCTGGGATAGTGCACTGCTTATTACTGCGCACAGCTTATTGCTTCTGACAGAAAGAGTCCTCACGGAAAAAGGACCCAGTTTGAGGAAGTCTATTTGCGGAAATCAAGCCCATAAACAAATACAATTATATAAGTATTTACACTCACATTTATATGAGTAACTAGCTTTGCACAGGAGCGAAGGATTCAATACTCAGTACTTTGGGATTACCCAGGTATATGCCAGTGTCTGTGCCCTTGTATCTAGGTTAATTAATACAAACATTATTATGACATCAGAGTTTATATACCTATCTATTGGAGTGGTGTTGGTCTAGTTGTATATACCCTGACTTTCATTCCGAGAGTCGTGGGTTCGAACCCAGGTCGACCATGCACCAATGTCTTTTTCTTTAGGAAGAAGTTATGTGCGCTAATAACATCACTCTTACAGTGAAGGAAAAAATCTTGAGGAAACCGACATGTCCTAGGGCTCCTGTACAATGGCCCAATTATTGTGAGAATGAGTGCGGAAAAGTTTCTTAAATTTCTGTAAATTATCATTCAGTCATACATGTAGGCAGAGTAGTGTTCCACAGTAGATCCTCACATAGAATTCCAAAATTAAGCTAGGTAAAATTTTGTTTTAAAGAATAGACTTAATTTTTTGGCTCGAGTTGCAGCAATAAAGGTGGCACAGATCACAGATGTTCATGGAATTAATTTTAATTAGACAATTGAAAAACTTTTTCAACCTAAACTGCCAAGGTTCCTTTATTTTATTTTATAAATATTTTCTGCTAGAATGCAGATGTTTGAAGCCATCCTCCTAATTCCTGTAGGTGTAGGTAGGTAGCACCCAACCACGTTGGAAGGGAAATCCCAGAGTGTTGGCGTTTGTTGGTAAATGTTTGAAGTCACAACAAAAAAAAGGCACCAATTTTCGGTTCTTTGTTCGACTTACCTGTATTAGATTACGTAGCCGAAGCTGCTGGGTTGCCAAAGGAGTCCATTCCCTGCATCTTGGTCTCTCAAACATTTTCACAACAATAAAATGACAATAAACAAAGGTCTGCACAAGATAGTTGCACTTTTGTTTTGTTTTCGACCAACGCACTATTTAAGAATAAGTAATATTACGTTAGTTTAGTTTAGTTTATTTAATGCTGTTTTTAAACAAAATGTATTATCTAACAGCAATTTCGAGTGCATTTTTTACCAAAAATGCAACTTGAAAAACCTTCGAAAAATAGCGAGTGAAGTGAATGACGATGACCACAGATAAAAATGACACGACTGATGACATTTATGACACTGACAGCAATACTACTTAAGCCTTTCCAACCGAATAAAAAAAGTTTCGATTTTATGTACATAAAGTACCTAAAAGATCGGCATTGTGCCTTTTCCTTATTTTGTTCCTTTTAGTGAATTTTCAAAGTTAGACGGTGATATTCTGAAAATAAAATTACAGAAAAAGATTTAAATTACTTTTAGTGATATTTATCAAATCTCCGGGAATCTAGAAAATACATATTGGCACCGCCGCCGATTGTTGATGGGGCAACAATCGGCGGCGGCGGCGGGCGTCGGCATCGGTATGAGTAATCGACGCGTCTCGATTTGAAATTTTCGCGGTTCGAAATTCGGCTGTCAACTGTCAAATGAATTCGATGCCGATGCCGACATTTTGCTCCAAAAGCCGGACACATTGGGTTTTTCATCTGTCTGTGGCAAATAGGCCGCACGCAACGCGTGCCACGTTGCGCCTTATTTGCTATAAAAAAAATAGGTACCTGTACTTTTAAGAATTACTTACAAAAGTGTAGGTACCTTTAAACCAGCAAGCGATAGTGCTTATTGAAATGAATAAAAAAAATATTAGCTTCCAAAAAATCATTAATTATGTTTTTTAAAGCGCGAGTGAATTTGCCTTAATTTGTACGAATTGCGTTGTCCGCGTGACTCTGATGCGGTTGATCAAAAGCCTAACAAAAGCCGGACAGGCCGGACTTGTGTATATTTGGCCTGACACGACTGTAAAAAGCCGGACATGTGAAAAACTGTTTTTAACTTTTTGCCACTGTGAAATGTTTAGTGAATTCTGGAGATTTTTCAAGTTAAAAATACCCCTAGATCTGTTGAACTTTTAGATCTAAACTAGTGAAAAAGCTTTCTGCAAGTTGGCAACACTGGTTATAATCAATAATAAAATTAGGGTTACCAGATCTCCGGATTTGTCCTGAGATCTCAGGATTTTTGGACATTTCTCAGGATTGCGGGCGGATTTCGCAAATCTCTTAAAATCTCAGGATTTTTAGAAATTTCAACAAAATACCAACTTAATTAAAGATTTTTTAGTAAAAAGTAAACAAACTAAAAATAATCATTCACTAAATAACTAATTAGAAACCTACTACTGGTGCATTTTTTCTTGAATTCAATCAGCATTTCTTTACGACTGTATTATAGAGTACTTAAATAAATAGTGCTGATAAGAGCTAGCTACTTAATCAGTTTTTTTTTGGTAATAATTGTACAATTTAAATTAACCATTTGGTCAGAATCATTTGGTATCTTCTATAACCATTCTTGGGTAATAATTGCATAAAATTAACACCTATTTATAACGCTGCCAACCCCCCCCCCCCCCCCCGCTCCCCCCCCCCCCCATTACGAGTATTAAAATTGTAAATACCTAAGTATGGGGAAAAAAAACAAAGTGTGAAAAATCTCAGGATTTTTTGGTGGAAATCAGGACTTTTCTCAGGACTTTTGTTTTTTTCATCTGGTAACCCTAAATAAAATAATCTTCCATCCGTCATATTCTCCGCTAGGAGTGTATGACGGATGAGCTCGTACCCCTCCACCCGCACCCCTCCCCTCCATTAGTTCCGGGCACATCGTTCAGATAGCGGTAGTTATGCTAGTTGACACAAATTCGCCGAGAGAGGGCACTCTTTTTCCGTACTATTATACTACTCTTTGGTGTATGTGTTCGGTGCGTCACAGGCTTTGCTCGCCTGCATTTCATTGTGGCGGCTGATCTTTATGTTATCTCCTCTAACCTAAAACCACTAACGTTTATTTGTATATTTAGACATCGCGTCACGGCCCGCCTGCAATAGTAAGTGAATTACATAATATCTGAATTTACAATGTAGATATGTTGGCTTTTCTCGCATCATTACGATGGATAATGCTTGGAGATAAATACAATGGCACATGCCCTCGACATTTCCTTGCTATTTTTCGTATAGTGACCAGTGACCAGCAGATAAGTTAAAAAGTTTTGTCGTGTCATTTTACATGCGCTTTTTATGAAAAATCGACTTCTGCGCATCCGCCATTTTGTTTCAACTAATCTGCCTCCTATTGATTTGTTACATTTCTATCTAATCGGAAGGAATGTGGGGACTGGGGTGCGGGTACCTATCAGAAAGGACTTCATTGACACAAGCGGTATGTATATATATATCTACTACCAACATAACATAACAGCACTGTTATGCGTCGCTGATAATCCTTTTTAATTATGGTGGTATAATGGATTATTGGATTATTGAACCATTTTTTTATTTTAAAGGTAACAAAATAAAACAATGTTGACTATGCTCCTCACAGGTCAGCTATGGCATCGGAACACTTCAGCGGGCAAGGCTACATCAACCCAGCAGTCACATTTCACAACAGAATGTACATTCTTCCACCCTATGTTGCGTCCATGTGTAATAATACCACACTTATTGCAAGAAAATCGTTTTTCACCACTATTATCAATAAATCTACTTGACAACATCTTCTAACAATCATTGCCACATTGGTTACTAATGATTTTTATTAGTATTTAGAAAAATTGTAAGACCTTAGTCCTTTATACAAATTGTATTGTAACTTGTGTTGAATACCTCCTTGATTAAGTTGCTAAAAATAATTTATTTACTGAAATGTTTTGCTTCCATGTGTAATAATAACCCATTTATTGCAAGAAAATGGTTTTTCACCACTATTATCAATAAATCTACTAACAACATACCTATTCTAACAAATATTGCCACATTGTTTACTAATGATTTTTATTAGTATTTACAAAAATTGTAAGACCTTAGTCCTTTAAACAAATTGTATGGTAACTTGTGTTGAATACCTCCTTGATTAAGTTGCTAAAAATAATTTAATTATGTACTCAAATCACTAAACAACTTACTTAGGGGTTGTTGCCAATGCCAATGTTAAGTAAATAACAGATTTATTTACTTATTTTAGTTATAAGATTGTACTTAACCTACCTGCCACTTTGTAAATAGTAAAATTATTTTGTTCTCAAGGTGAAATCAAAGGGTTTTATACCAGTATGAATTATTAGATGCCTTATCTAGCTAAATAAATTACTTTCTGCATTTAAAATTAATTAATCGATTATTCTATAAATTTGGGACTACTACGCTAATGAAATTCGACTAAAATCCTGACTTTTTATTTGTTATTTTATTGCGATTGTTCTAACTGCAAAAGTTATTTATCTTTTCTCAGTCTATCTATATATTATTATTATTAGGTACAGCTCGAAAAAATAATTTTATTATTGATATTGATGATTTCAAATTAACAAAAAAAAATGAATTTTAAAGACGTAGCTCTAATCGCAGCTGTAGTATAAGTTAAAAATAGTATAAGTTAAAAATGAATAAAAAACTGTTATTTTCATAAACATTTGTTTTACTTTATTAATTTATTGCTCTTAAATCATGAAACCTCAAACTTATAAGCATTTTATTTTGTACTAAATGTACCACTTCATACGACTACAAACTACGAATACCTACCTTAATAAAAATCTATTAGACATTATAAATACAAGACAATGTGAATAAACGAAAGTTAGCGGTACCTTAATTTTATTTTATGTGCCATCGATATTTACGAGACATGGATTATTCAATGGGGTGCCACACGCAAAGCTGTAAGTAGATGGCGCCAGGGTTGCCAACTCATTATCTTAGATAGGTGCTAAATGACATCTCAAATAGTGCTAGATTGATAAAAAAAATAAAAAATAGTGCTAGATTGATAAAAAAAAATAAAAAATTGTGCTATTTTTAAGACATAATTTTTTCTATGTGTTTTTTTGATTCCGAATGCCGCTAAATTTCAAATATTCTCGCATTCAATTCTGTTTTGCAAAATACACACATTGCTTTCAAACTATCTCCAAGCACAGGTCTAAGCTACTTCTTGTATTTTGGATCGTTCTCCCACTCTTTTCTGTAATTTTGAACTTATCTCACTTTTTTGCTTAAAGGAATATCCATTTTAGTAGGTTTTATAGATCACGAAACACTTAATTGATAAATTCACAACTAAAAACATTCGCAGTTCGATTCTACAGTGACAAGAAAAAAATCAGAATGATGGCTGTATAGTGCTAGATTAAGTGCTAGGTGCTGAATGTTAAATTACAGTGCTGGAATTGCGAAAATAGTGCCAAATCTAGCACCGAAAGTGCTAAGTTGGGAACCCTGGATGGCATCAGATGATCTTTTTTTTTTTTTCGATGATGGTCCTCCATCAATGGAAACGCCGAGTTTTTTTTATGCTTTCGGTCTCAGACCGATATGGCCAATTTGGCGCCGAGAGTTGTAAAAAAAAAAAAAAACCGGGCAAGTGCGACACTCGCGCACAAAGGGTTCCGTACCACTATCACAATTGGATACGGAACCCTAAAATGGTTTACAACAACCAATTTTTAAATTTTATAGGAAAATATGAAATATTTATCTTCGATTCTTACTCCCATTAAACGACCGAATCACTCAAAAAAAAAAAAAACCTTGGAACAAAGAAAATCTGAAACTTGAAACTCTGGTGAGTAAGGCAGACTGTCATCTCGAGAGTCCGGGGCCAAAAAAAAAGAAAAAAAAAAAAAAGAAAGGCAGACTGGTATAATTGACAGATAGGGCAGCCATTTTGAATTCGATGACCAACTCGATTTGTCCTGACCAATCAGAAGCGACCTCACATTGTACTAAACTCCTTGTGTAACACGACGTATTACCAGGCCTCCGTCACTCTATGTACTTGTGCGCTATAATTGCCTACCGCCCGGCCGATCGGTCTCGGACCGCCGGCGCAACCGCACTGAACTTGGTTCAGTGCGGTTGTCGCAAGCGAAGCGCGCGTACGTTGTTAAATTTCTCATTAAAGAATACCTAAAATTTAATTCCATTCGTTCGTACGCGTACCTACAATCAATCAAAAATCAAAAAATCAAAGTACGTTTATTCATTCGGATATTAGCAAGATATCTCTTTGACATGTCATTTTTTTTTTTTATTTAATCTACTCTACTATGTCTTCGGATCGCGACCTCCATGACATGAGAAGAAGACACAAGAAACTCATGGGGTTTTTTTTTTTGTATATTTTTTTTTGCAGTAATCATGTGATTTACATTGTCGCATATATAATATTATTGAAGAAAAGTGGAACTGGAGCAATAATCTATACTTACTATAATAATCCTTACTAGCATTACAAGAGCGAAAGTAACTCTGTCTGTCTGTCTATCTGTTCAAATAAGTTATAATATACAAAATAAAAAAGAGTAAAAAAAAATAAAAATACTTAAACACTATCTCATCCACAAACACACAACCCGCCCAACACCGCCCAAACCGCCCCGGGACCCACCACCAGAGTTCTGTGGTGCCAGCCTTGCATTCCTTTCCTACACTCTAGAATTTTATTATAAATACAATACGTACGTAATACGTAGGTACCTACCTACAAACATTAAAGTTTAAAATAGGTACTTTAGAGATGGTAAGAAATACATACAACACTATATTAAAGTTAAACAATTGTAAATACAATAAATGATTTTCTTAAAATTGTGTTGTTATTTATTTTACTTTGCTTATGTACAACTCAACTATTATATAATTGTAGCTGACCCGGCAAACGTCGTTTTGCTTTATAAATTATAGATGGTAGCCGATTCTTAGACCTACTGAATACGCATATAAAATTTGGTAAAAATCCGTCGAGCCGTTTCGGAGGAGTACGGTCGGTAACTAACATTGTGACATGGAAATTTTATATATTAAAAAAAAGATACCTACACTCTATGGTACAACCCTGACGCTTGAACTGAGGCGTAGGTAAATTCTGAACACAAAGGAATTGCGCTCTTATGAGCTTAGTAGTAACACAGTAGTAAGGCGCGATTTCGAATGCACCAGGTGCGTCGGAAATTTTGTAGGCTATTAAAATGGCGGCTTTCTTCAAGATCAAAGCCGTGCAGCTTCTGTACGTAGTACTATTATTTATTCTGTGGTATTACTTTAGAAAAGTAGTTCATGAACTCTACCAACAGATGGCGCTGCTAAAGAAACAAAGCCCAAGCTAGATCGCGCTATCGTTGCGTTTAGGTGATCAATAGACCTCGGACGTGAACTTTGTCCATTGTATCCTCGGATCACCTGCAGGCTACCTTGGTACGCATCGGGCCTCTGCATCCTTCTTGGAACAGAACACCTGAACGTCCTCGGTCTATCTATACGCTGAAAGCGTGACAGCCTGAAGTTCCCCTCCCCCTCGAACTACACCGTGCGCCGCACCTCTGTAACAGTGCATCCGCCTGTGCATCCTAATTGGAACACGGTGTGGGACCTGTCCGCGTTAAGGCTGTTCTCCTGAAAGCCGTGATAATATACTCGTATCGACTTGAACCTGCATTTTCATCACCTCCACCAACTCCACTCTAGGGCATGAATCCCGGGATCCCGGGATATCGTAATCCCGGGATCTCGGACGCAAATGTTCGATATTATAATCCCGGGATTGAGTGATCCGATATCGAGATTTGAGCAATTTACTATTTGGGTATAAATTAAGGTTTTTAGCTATATTTTTCCTCATGGAATGATTGAATAGAACTATTAAAATTAAACCCAAATTAGTCTACCCCTGAGGAAGAGATCTGTAAAGATTTAGAAGCGGAATTGGTAAAATGTTTATAACAATAAAAGTATCCTGATTCATTGCAATTTTTAAGACAATTATTTTTTATGCAAGCTCGCATGCAATTTTTTTCTGCTAACATCATGTTAGTGGTGCGCCTAGAATTTGGCGCGTAAGTTTAGACACTTTCGGGTTTAGGCTATTTGTCGGCCCTCGGGGTAACTTATTTACGTAATGAAACCACTAGAGTCTTAAATATATTAAATATTTTAGATTTAACACATTTTTATTGTATTAAATTCGCCTTTTTAGCGATATCTAAAATCTCAGTATCAATCCCGGGATCCCGGGATTGAGCTCTTAATATCGATATCGTCCCGAGATTGAAAACCTTCCGATATTGCATGCCCTACTCCACTCCCCTACAAGTGGCAGCCCAACGTCGAGCCTGAATCTTCGGATCCCTGAAAACTGAACCTGAAATCAGACTGATAGAGCCGAGTCGGAGAGTCACGTGGAAGATTGAACCTGCATTTTCATCACCTCCACCAACTCCACTCCCCTACACTTGTTATTTTTGAAACACGTTTGTTGTATGGGAGCCCCTCTTAAATATTTGTTTTATTTTGTTTTTAGTATTTGTTGTTGTAGCGGCTACCGAAACACATCTTTCTAAACACATCTTTCTTTTGAAAATTTCAACCGTCCAGCTATTACGGTTCATGAGATACAGACTGGTGACAGACAGACAGCGAAGTCTCAGTAATAGGGTCCCGTTTTTACCCTTTGGGTACGGAACCCTAAAAACATCTGTTTGACAGTTCTTAATCCAAACCTAAGATTAGTCCAGGGGCGTCTCTAGGTCATGTAGCGCCCGTGTGCAAATATCTCCTTGGCGCCCTCTAGTAAGAGTTAAGAGTGATTCCAATATGGAATAATAAAGGTACAAACAGCAGTAGGTACTAACTTGACGTAGGTAGGTACCCCTAATATTATTTTATTGTGAAGTTGAAAAAATATGTCGGGAAACAATAGGTACCTACATACACCGATATCTTTTGAATTAAATGTCCGAATTGAATAATTCAAAAGGTCCTAGAAAGGCTTCGATCATATAAAACGTAGGTACATAGATGCACGGTCGCCGCTCTAGAAATGGAGCCGTCAAAACAAGGCATATTTCAGCCGGTTGCTGCGAAACAAGGCATATCGCTGTCAGTCGTACATAAGTGTTTTACAACCTTATTGCCCAGTGATTAAGGTTTACATTAAACTGTACTATGTCCGTATAAGTAAGCGTTGAAGTAGTGCCGATTTTTGATTTCGATTTTGTAGGGACCGTGTATCTATAGTTTATATTTAATCGAAGTAGAAAGGTATTGAATTTGTCTTGACTAAGAAGTAATTTTATTTTACCAATAATTAATACAAAGGTACAAAATAAAAGGTTATTAAAGCGATGGCATGTTCACAAGTTCCAGGTCGGCAGTGGCAAACGTACGTAGGGTTTTTTCCCCTTCCCAATTTCGACCGCCATATCCGTAGCCTCCATGAACACGTTCAAATTCCATCCCCATTTCACCCACATGACCGTTCAGATCACCACCCAAAACGATTCCCTGTGACAACGAGATAGCCCCAAGGACCTCGCCGAGTTTATCCCAAAACCACCTCTTATCAGTGTCGCTACAACCGACTTGTGGCGCGTAAGTACTTATGACGTAAGTAGGAACCCCCCCAATAAGCACCTTCACGCAAAAAATATACGGATCACCCCGACTTGGATAGGTTAGGTTAATGTTAGAACATGATTACACGCAGCGCCTAATACTATCTATAAATAAAACTAAGCTGCGAAGACTAAGCTGCTGCCAAAGCTGCGAAGGTGAGTCTCTGGTGCTGCGTTTTGTCACGCAAAAGATAATTCTATTAAATAAAATTATAGGGTTTGTTATTATATGAACTGTCGGTTATATTATCTGAACTTTATATGATATAAAATTATACGAAATGAAATTATACGTTTTAATATTTATACCATTTAATTTTATACCAAATATTACACACCCCTGAGAATCGGCTACTATCTATAATTGATAAGGCAAAACAACGTTTGCCGGGTCAGCTAGTTTTACTATAAATTCGGACATTCATCAGTATTGCAGTGGACCCTTCATTTTCGTCCTACTCTTGATAAGTTAAAAGATATTGGATGTTAAGTTGGATGGACGACAGTCCTAGGAAGCTCTAATTAAAAGTTATCAAAAAACTATATGGCACCAGCTAAAAATGGCTCATGCGCAAAATGTCTCTTTTGGTAGTCGTAAAACGTCTCTTTCGCACAATGTCTCTTTCGCATATTGTCTCTTTCGCAAAATGTCGCGACAGGGACTTTGAAATAAATTGCGTTTTCGCAAAATATCTTTTTCGTAAAACGTCTCTTTCGCCCATTGTCTCTTTTGCATAATGTCTCTTTCGCAAAATGACTCGACAGGGACTTAGAATAAAATTTCGTTTCAAAGAGATATCTTGCTAATATCCGAATGAATAAAGGTACTTTGATTTTTTTTTTTTTCGACGACACGTCAACTCTGCGCTAATTACAAATTGACTCTTTAACTACGCCGCGTCTTACACAGTCAGTACTTCCTGGGCAACCGCTTAAGTGCGGAAATTTGCACAGTGGGAGGTAAAGTGTTGTATCTAAGAAAGAGCCCAACACTTTGAATAATTATGGACCGTCTTCTGAAAGTAGGCGATGCGATGGACCGACCTACAAAAAATAAAATTGGGTAGGTAGGTGCCTATGTTATTTATCATAGGTAGGTACTAATTGAATTTTATTTTGGTACATCACATATATTTTAACTCTTAAAAAAAGAAAGGAGTAGATATCCAAAATTACCCAAATCTAGAAATATTTTTAATAGAAAAATACTTCAGCAAAAACACAACGCACGATCGACGCAGAGCGGGATTCTAACCAAGAACGCATGTATTACGCGACCCGGGAGCAATGACCCAAATCTGTTCAACAAACAAAGTCATAAACTTACAAACTCAATCACATACAAATTGAAATTTAATTAGTGGAACCTGCATCGATGTAAGATTTACTTCCCAACTTTTAATTATTATTTATAGCTATACGTTTTATCTACCTGCGTAAGATTGAACCTGTTAAAAATGTTGTAATAAAATAGAAAAGCTTTACCACTGGAAAATATGGACTTTACATTCAAATATTTTATGATTTTCTTGTTGAAAATTATTTTTATCATTGCGGTAAGAATATAAATTGTGGAGTTTTCTTCGTCAAAACGAATCAAGATTGACGAATCAAGGATCGTACCTATTAAAAATCATCACACAAAATATGTCACGTTATTTCCAGACCCTCCTTAGTAGGGCTTGCAATCCGGATAACGGATATCCATATTATCCGGATATCCGTCGAAATTAATATCCGGATTTAGTTGACTTTTTTATCCGGATAATTCGGATTTTTCGGATAATTACTTTGCATGTACAATATAGGTACCTTCATAGGTTTTACATAGACACCTTAAAATAACAAGTAATAGAAGATGAAAATATGGAGAGTTAGTGATGAAAAAGTAGTACCAGGAGCAACTTCTATGTAGTACCTTGTTGTTCTTGTGGATAAAGGGTTTATTCTAGAGGTAGAAGTTGATAAATGATAAGTGAGCAATCTATTGTATTTGGATGAGCTATCCTGTTCATCATTCCGAAGATCCTAATTAGAAATTCATAATATTTTTCTGGGAGTAATTTAAGGGTATAAATAAAATACCTTATAACTAAAAAGAATCTTTGAAAACGGATCTCATAGTGAGGAGATATCAAGGAGCCCCCTTTGTGGGATAAATACTCCACCAATTTAAAATCCTCCGCCACCAAAAAAATGTATAGGCTCATAGAATCTGTAAATCAAGTTTCATCAAAGTCGGTTAAAAATACTCCCTATAGAGGAGAAGTAACAAACTAACCAACTGTAACAGAAAACAAATATTGCCAGACTTGAAGTAGAGACGCTTCGCTCGTTCGCTTAATCACAGACATAGCAAGAATTATCCAAAGTTGACAATTATTGCAATTCATTAGTGTTTTAGTTTTTAGTTATTTTATCGGTGTCGTGTATCTATTTCTTTCGAAAATCCACTTTAATATATCCATTCTCCTTCTTCTTCTGGTGCCACGCCACAACTGGAGGTTGGCCGTCAGCCCAGCGAACTTGTTCCGGTCTTGTGCCAAGCAAAAAAGTTGTTCCAAGCTGAAAATGTTCGTCCACTCTCAGATGTTTCTCAACCACGACTTCTTTCTTCGTCCAACGGGTCTCTTGCCTGCGACTTTGCCCATCATTATTATTTGGCGAAGCTCGTATTTCTCGTGTCGCAAAACTTGACCCAAGGATGCTACTCGCGTCTCTTGCCGACACGTTGGAGTACCCGCACGTTGGAGACTTTCTGTGTCCAGCTAACACGTGGCATTCTACGATAGCACCACATCTCGAAAGCTTCAAGGAACCCTTGTGCATTGACTTTCGCAGTCCAGGCTTCACTACCGTATATTACTACTGGTCACACATAACACTGGCGTATTCTAACTCTGAGCTTTATGGATAGTTGGCGACTGCATAAAACTTTACCCATTTACTTTAGGGTGGCTTGGGCAATTCCAATCCGAGTACGAATTTCTTGTTTGCTATCCCATTTTTCATTAACCCATGCAAAAGTATAAATACCTCTGATTTAACCTTTGGAACCCGCACTATATCTGAACCTGCGACAGTGATTCTGGGATTGAAGTAGTTCCTTGATACTACCAGAAATTTAGTCTTAGACACGTTCATACTCAACCCTGCTTTCAACCTGTACTCATCTGTCTAATAATATCTGTAGGTCCAGCTCTGATGAGGCTACAAGTGCAGTGTCATCGGCATATCTTAAATTGTTCACGATTTTTCGGTTTAACATCGACCTCATATTCTTCTAGCGCTTTCGATATTATCGCCTCCGAGTACAAATTGAACAACGGGGGAGACAAGATGCAGCCCTGTCTGACTCCACGCCGTATTTTTAATAGTTCTGTTTCTGAGTCCTTGACTCGGACCGCGGCCCTTTGGATCCAATACAAGGTGTTAATGACTCTGAGTCTGTTTTTGCCATCCAATCCAACGTCGATCAAGCGCTGCAACAGGATATCATGTTTGACGCGATCAAACCCTTTCTCGTAATTTTTACGTTATACCTGACCGGAAACCAAACTGACTATCTCCCAATTTATCATCACATTATGTATGTTTCTTATTATGGATGATAGCCAGGAATTTGAGTACGTGGCTCATCAAGCTGATCGTACGATACTCTGAACACTTTTTGGCATTTCCCTCTATTGGAATGTCCATTGGAACCTACGAAACCAAGACAAAATTCAACTACGAGTCTTGGACTAAGAACCCAGTTGAAAAATAGCAGTGTTCTTAGCAGTACAAAGACAACATCTTATTGACTTTCCGACTAAAAACGGTTGAACCGATAGCAGTACCCAAAATATTTGTCAAATAGATACAGAATTTCTTACAACCTGATAACTGGCTAGTAAAAATTTGATCTGGCTCAAGAATAGGTCAACGAGAATGTAAATTAATTAATAGTGTAAGCAGCTTCGATACAGCGGCTACCGCACAGGAAAGTACTTATTTTTCGAGAGTTTCAGCAACTGCTTCAACAGCTTAAATCGAAATAAAAATCAAAATTGCCCACCGAGATTTCGAGAAAACTTATGAAACTATTGAAATATGCGTAATATATCTATTAAAAACCTTTGTTTTTATCAATTAAAACTTTGTAGTAAGGTTTGTTTGCTTAATTTTATTAAATTTCAAAAATTATCCGAATTATCCAGATATCCGGATAATCTAATTTTAATATCCGGATTATCCGGATAGCCAAAAGTGAACGGATAATGCAAGCCCTACTCCTTAGTAATTAGTAACTTTATTTCTTGTTTCGAATATAAAATAATGTTCTGCTCGTATCATATTTTTTAGGGTTCCGTACCCAAAGGGTAAAAACGGGACCCTATTACTGAGACTTTGCTGTCTGTCACCAGGCTGTATCTCATGAACCGTAATAGCTAGACAGTTGGAATTTTCACAGAACATGTATTTCTGTGGCCGCTATGGCCACAGAAATAAAATGAAACCAATATTTAAGAGGGGGCTTCCATACAACTAATGTGATTTTTCACGTTAATACGTAACGTGAAAAATCACATTAGTGATTTACTGATACTCCGTTGTCTGTCCGTCCGTCTGTCACCAGGCTGTGTCTTAGACCATATCATCACTTACCATCAGGTGAGAGTTTTTTTTTCTAAAAATAGCAATTTTAGTTTTTAGGACCAATCAGCCATTGCAGCAGATCCGTCAGTAGTTCTAATGAGAGGAATAGTTCTAATGAGAGACTATCATCAAGTAATAATGGCAGCAGTTCCGACAGTTCATCCCAGTCTATAGAGGATCCAACTGACGACAGTAAAGACAGTGGCATGGTGACTGCATCGGATTTTTCAGACACTATCAGCTCCGAAGCGGATTCAGACCTATCAGTCACTGACATGACTATCACTGAATCACTATCAGTCACTGACAATAACTCAGTCAGTGATTCACAACCAAGTGATAATGACAGCAACTCCAATGTAACTGTGCAGGGTGATGAAAGTCATGAGGTTAGTTTCCAGGATTTGATACCTATGGCACTCCATACACACTGAATCTCGTTAGCGATCTGTGATCAAAATCAATGGTCGCTATCCAGAGTGAGTGAGTACAGGGTGCCTTTAGCAACACTATCGATTGATGCGATAATATCATCGAAACCGTGACGATTTTTTTTGCGAATATGAACAAATATTTTGTTTTACCACACTTATAATACACTTACTGCTTTTTTGAAAATACTACATACGTAGTAGGGGAAGGTGGTACAAAATGATCCCCCTAAGGGAAAACTGCTGTAAAATAGTGTTAATCAATGATTTCGTAACATTTATAGTTTTTGTGGTTAACTAGTTTATCGTCCTACAAATTAGTAAGATTTATATTCAATTATATCGATCCCGGGGAATGATCTCGGGGGATCGTTTTGCCCCTTTGATTTAATTGAAACATTTTTTGAATTTGAAGACATCAGGTACCATTTATTTACCTCTTCGTGATTAATGATTTACTGCCATACAACAGAATTGTAATTGTGACAACATGATAGTAACATAAATAAATAAGTTTTCTAAAATGTTTGACATAAATACCGGAAAATTCACCTACTATTGTTATCTTAACGCGTTTTACTCGAACTTCTAAAAAAAATAAACGGCGCACACGACTAGGATAGGTTAGGTTATTGTTAGAACATAATTACACGCAGCGCTTTGGCAAGCAAGCAAAGCGAGCGTTCCGCGACCGCGGTCACCAAAGCGCCTAATACTATAAATAAAGAAATGTGATGTAGGGCAAACATTATTAATTAAAACAATATGATCATTGAATGTTACGAAGAAAAAATATCCGAAATAAACAGTATTAATAAAAAAAATATGATCACTAACTCTTATGAGCTCCGTTGGTAGTAATAAAATGAATAAATAAAAACAGTATAGATTTTTTCTACTGTTTTCGCAATGTTGTATTGAAATAAAATTAAAAATGAACTTTTGAGTCAATCCTGAAGAAGGGACCTGTAAAGTCTCGAAACGTTGAGCGTTTAAACAATGCTAAAAGTAATAAACACCACGCGATTAAAACCTAAAAATATCTTTAATTTTAAAAAAGTATGAAAAAAAAAGTATAATTTTATTTATGAAGAGTGATTATTATGAACACAAATCGGTAGTAAGACAAAGAATAGGATTTAGAATTATATGTGAGCCACTATGGACCCTAATAAAATATAAACGTCAACAGTGGGTAAAATGATTCCTGGGATCATTTTTGCCTACCTGTAGAGGGATCATTTTGCCTCAAACGGCAACATAACCTAAAACTTCTCAACATTCATAAATGGTTTCAACTACGACAACAGAATATGGCTGATTACATTGTTAGATGACACCTAAAACTGCTACAAATTCTTATATCAAATTAAGTATACTAGAACTAAAGTTATATAATATCGAATCTGTGCTTACTTTAGATTTAAGAGCCTGATTTTAGTTTTTTTGTAAAAAAATTGTTGTAAACACTCACACCGCCATGACAGTTTGCTCATCACTAAGTGAACGACTGTGGAACTACTTGTTTTAATCAAAGCTACTAGATTACGTCGCTAAGTCGATAAAACAATCAGGGATCGTTTTACCCGCAGAGATCGTTTTGTACCACCTTCCCCTATAACATAATAATGGATATACTATATTTACTTGTTTTTTGTAAATACATATTTTAAGTACATAGAAAACACCCAGACTAGAAACAAATATCTATTTTGAAGCATACCTAAATATTTGCACCCGGCGGAATCAAACCCGCAACCTTCTGCATTGCAGTCGGGCCCGAAGCGCCACAGGAGACGTCAGTTAGGTACCTACAGAATTACTCCCATGACAGGATTCGAACCTGTGCCCCTTGCTTGCCGGGCGAGTGCGCTTAAATATTTATAGTAGTTTTTTTCCTTCTTAAAATGAATAGAATCACTACACATATTCTATACACTATCTATTAAATGGACAATCTCCGTCACTCGCGACAAAACTGAAAGGGAAGAGAAAACCGACACGAAAGCCAAAACCGAATGACCACCCGAAAATGTCACTACAGGGAAAACTTGACCCAGGCGAGTAAATGAACATACTTAGTAGTTACCTATACCATATAGACAGGAGGTCGCGCACTGAATTTTGTGCCTATTTGATATGCGCCATGTTGTCGCGCGTTTTCTATTGAAAGTGATGGTGACCGTTCAAAGATCTAATTAAGTAGGTATTCTGTCTTAGAATACCTAAGAAATAATAATAAAGAGCCGTGTAGCACCGGCATAAAATAGGGCCACCTCTTCTCTTCTAAGGAAGGACTAAGGAATCTGAGGGAGACTATCAAACCTTAAAACTTCTCTCCGCGCGGTGGCGGATGAACTGCCGGGTCCCTAGGAGGGTTGGTGTCAGGCAGGCGGCCGGTCGTAAAAATATTACCAAATCTAAGTACTTGCAGAAGGTATGGTCAATGATGAGTTACCTACTGCGCCGACCACAAATTAATTCGGGGTTTAAAGGACCCCGGGCTCCCGAGAGGGATGCAACCGGGAACATCGCTCGGATGAGAGAGATATTATTTCTTATGAATAATTTTAGATGAAAATTTAATAAAATTGAAAACATAAATAATAAAAATAAATAGCTTATTAAACAAGAAATATTACAAATGGATTGAGTATAAACAACGCACCTCGAACTAGGAACTCGTCCTGTATCTCGAGAGTCCAGAAATAAGGAAATTACAGTGAAATCGTGGAGATAGTCTAGTAACAAACTATTGTGCGAAATAAAAACAGTAGATGAGAAGCGCAAGCATACTACTCAGACTACTAACTAACGGCTAACCACCGGCTAACTAACATTTTTTGTCTAAAATTTGGATAGGCTTTGCACCAATAGGAGGTTCTTGTCTTAAAAATACACCAAAATGTATATAAAATATTCTAGTAGGAAACAATGTCACCTACAATCCATGCACAAAAAAAGTTCTACGACATTCCGTCATGAAATAATCAACAATTTTCGATGAGCCCGACAGGGATTTTCAGTTAAGCGGCTATAGGGCTAATAAGGCTCTATGATAATTTGAGTGATTGTGAGATGTGTAGGTATATGCACATGTACATTATGTAGGTAGGTATGTGAAGTGAGTGGGTGACGTTTGAAATTAAATCCGCTCCCCTGACACCAGCCTCTTCAGAGTTAGGCAGAGGGCGACCACAATCACTGTGAGTGTGCTTATGTATAGGAATGTGTAGATTAGTGAGAGTGATAAACAAGCGCTGTATTAGTGCGTGCGCCTCATAACTTATCCTCAGCATGGTCTTTTTACCACAATTAGTTAACTAATTTTAACTAATTTATTAAGCATGGCAATAAAGAATTATTTTTCATATAATTTTTTACCCGACTGCGCGACGCAAAGAAGGGTTATGTGTTTATCACTCGATGTATGAATGTTTGTATGTTTGTTCCTATTTAATAACAGCTAAAAAACAACGACCAAAACAACAAGTGGATATGGTCACCTTTGATAACAACACAGTACGTGCTAAAATGATAGACTTAAGTAGTAGTCGCGAAGAAGATGAAAATAAAGATAAAGATAAACAATTATCAGCTGAAGGAGTAAGTTCTAATGAAGAAGGATCAAAAGTAAAAGAAAATATACAAAATGAACCACCAGGACCTGATTTTCTTGATGATGAGGTAAGTTATTATAATTACGTGGCAAGTTATTGTAATAATAATGATTAGATATGTAAGTAATTATAATTTCATTATACCTAATGATGATGATGTAAAATGTAATACTAATAATACTTACACTAGAAATATTTTACAAGGAGAAAGGCTTCATCAAAATCTTCCCGTGACAGGATTTGAACCTGTGCCCCTTGCTTGCCAAACTAGTGCGCTAACCATTGCGCACTCGCCCAGAACCGTGTATCCCCGGCATAGAATAGGGTTACCCCATCTGTTCTAGTCATAAAAGGCGATTTAGGCCCAGGACCTTTCGAAAACTATACTTAGAATTTCCTAAAGTCGTAGAACAAAAGTTGTTCGCCTAGACGTCTAGAACAACCTCAGCCGTTCTTGGGTTATAAATAGTGTAACTAACACGACTTTCTTTTATAAGTATAATCTTTTTTCTTATATTACTTGTACTATTTATGTATTCTGTGCTTATATATAAAATTTCCATGTCACAATGTTAGTTACCGTACTCCTCCGAAACGGCAAGACCGATTTTTACCAAATTTTATATGCGTATTCATTCAGTAGGTCTGAGAATCGGCTACTATCTATAATTTATAAGGCTTATATAGGCTAAATTTATAATTTACAACGTTTGTCGGGTCAGCTAGTATAATATAAGATAGATTAATTTATAAGCGGATAATTTTCAGGTATATCCTATAACCCTGGATCAAGAGGTAAGTACCTACTGTACACAGGTGTAGATTTATCATACAGATTTGTCGCATCAGATATTTTTTAAGAAAAATCGTACGTGTGTAGTCAAAATTAAGAACTGTACAGTTCAACTGACGATCTAATCGAAATTTCATTAGATAAAACTGAGCATATTAGTTTTTGCCACAGTTTTTGTTACTTACACAGCCTACTTTTGCACCAACTACTTTTGTTTCACGCAGTAGTACGGTCGGAATATGAAGTCAGACACCGATAATTATTTTTTTATTTGGAAGGTCCTGACTAAAATCTCGATGCAGATCTTAGGAGAACCTTCGGAATGATGAGCAGAATAGCATCCCAGAATGTAGTAAAATACTCATTTTTGGGGTCATAAGAACAGCTTGCGGAAAAATATTATCAATATTAATATTAAAATTATTCATTCGATGAAGTCATGATACGTGTTACTTTAAGGGGTCCCATACAACAAACGTGATTTTTGACATAAAAACGCAACGATACCGCGATGTATTTTTACCACTAGCACCATCGAGTGATAGACTGGCACCAGTTCACGGATTGGTTGCTCCAGTGTTCATTTAAAGGTTCCGTACCCAATTCTGATAGTGGTAGGTACGGAACCCTTCGTGCGTGATTCGGACTCGCACTTGGCCGGTTTTTATTTTTATTTTCTTACTTTAGCAAGAAAAGGAGCGGTACAAAGAAGAACTTAAGCGAGGACATGACTTAAGTCACAAAATCCAGCCGAATAAATACCAAGACTTAGGCAGGAGATTCCTACATCCGCCTAATAAACAGGTATGTACCTATATTATATTATCACAGGCAGTGCCCGCGACTTTTTCCGCCTAATTTTTTTGAAAATATAATATTACTAGCTGACCCGGCAAACGTTGTTTTGCCTTATAAATTATAGATAGTAGCCGATTTTCAGACCTACTGAATACGAAAATAAAATTTCATAAAAATCGGTCAAGCCGTTTCAGAGGAGTACGGTAACTAACACTGTGACATGAAAATTTTATATATTAGATAGCCTTTCATAATAAATGGACTATCCAACCCTGAAATAATTTTTCAAATTGGACCAGCGGTTCTTGAGATTAGCGCGTTCAAACAAACAAATAAATAAACAAACAAACTCTTCAGATTTATAATATTAGTATAGATTACTAAAACTCTAAAAGATAAAGTATTATATCCGTTGACTAGTCACCATAATACAAGCTTAATAGCTTACCATGGGGCTAGATGGCGCTGTGTTCACAGATTAAACGTATGTATGTATGTAATGTTTAATACCTAAGCCGCTGCAGCGCTGACAATATTGTAAGGTCTATCGTAAAAATGAAATGAGCATCGCTGCGTAAGTTAAGTCGATGAATAACGATTAAAACGTCAAAAGCATAATTGACAAAAGACAGTCCCGTTTTTACCATTTCGGTATGGAACTCTAAAAACGATCTCAATAGGGTTATATTTTAATTACAGGATGACGACGAACTAATAAAACTTGTAAACGAAGACGACAGGCCAATCAATTTGGAACCTAAGTGGGTAAGTCTTGGTGCCCATATGTAGTTACTAGCTGCGTTCCGCGGTTTCACTCGCGAAAGTCCCGATCCCGTGGGAATATCGGGATCAAAAGTAGCCTATAGCCTTCCCCAATAAATAGACTATCCAACACTGAAAGAATTTTTAAAATCGGACCAGCGGTTCCTGAGATTAGCGCGTCCAAACAAACAAACAAACTCTTCACCTTAATAATAATAGAAGATTCAGCTAGGCTAGCATGAAAGCACAAGATAATGTGGCCCGAGGCTATTGTCACTATGGGGTTATATTGTAGCTCATTCATTCATACCCTTTTTCATAGTGGTTTATGAAAAGAGAAATCTATGAACGAATAAAGGATTTCAAGCTTACTAACATAAGGCTTAGAGAGCGCTAAAAACGGGACCTTGTTACTGAGACTCCGCTGTCTGTCTGTCTGTCCGTCTGTCACCAGGCTGTATCTTATAAACCGTGTTAGCTCGACAGTTGAAAATTTTGTTGATGATGAAGTATCTCTAAAGCCGCTATAACAACAAATACTAAACTGTTATTGAAGTAGACGTGATTTTTCAAAATTAAACGCAACATAAGTGCGATTTACTTTTACCACTGGCGCTCATCTAGTTATAAACTGGCGTCAGTGGTAATAATATTTTTTTATTACTTTGGCTTTTTATTTCAGGCAACACCAGATTTAGTTTTAGCAGTGGCTAGAGAATCTAGGGCACTCCAAGCGGCAAGACCGATAAACCCATCAGAGCATTTAATAGACAAAAACATACTTAGAAGTGGGGTGAGTAGTAATGAGGTTGTATTCAGCTTAAAAACAGGGTACAAAAAATAAAAAAAAAATAGGAGTTCATTGGCCTAACTGCACCTACCAATCTTGAATGGTCGTGCGGGTTAAGCAACGATTGGCGCGATCATTACTTGGATGGGTGGCAAAAAATCACTTTCTTGAGCTCCTCCTCCTTGCTTCGAAAGGCACGTTAAGCAGTCGGTCCCGGTTGTTTCTCTGATAGCAGTCGTTAGGTCAAGTTAGAGACCTTAGGGCGACTAGGAGTGACACACCACTACTCGAAAATAGAAGAAGGAAGCGTATTTATTTGCGTAGCGTACCTACCTATTTTTATTTTTTAAGTTATTTAGTTACCTACTTAATCTTTGTATGTTTTTATGCCATCTTTCGTTTTTTAGGGTTCCGTACCCAAAGGGTAAAAACGAAACCCTATTACTGAGACTTTGCTGTCTGTCTGTCTGTCACCAGGCTGTATATCATGAACCGTAGTAGCTAGAAGGTTGAAATTTTCACAGACGATGTATTTTGGTAGCCGCTACAACAACAAATACTAAAAACAAAATACAACAATTATTGAAGAGGGGCTCCCATACAACAAACGTGTTCCAAAAACAACAAGAAATTTTAATACAACGTGAGGTCGCTTCTGATTAGTCAGGTCAGGACAAATCGAGTAGGTCATGAAATTCAAAATGGCTGCCCTTTCTGTCAAATATAACAGTCTGCCTTCACTTACCAAAGAGTTCCTTTAAGTTTTAGATTTTCTTTGTGCCAAAGTTTTTTTTTCATTTATTTTTTGAGTGGTGTGGTTGTATGATGGGAGTAAGAATCGAAGCTATATAAATATTTCACATTTTCTTATCTAATTTAAAAATTGGTTTTGTAAACTATTTTAGGGTTCCGTACCCAAATGTGATAGTGGTACGGAACCCTTCGTGCGCGAGTTTCGCACTTGGCTGGGTTTTTTTTATAGTTTCTCGATGTGTAGTTATTATTATATAACAACATTATATTAACAAAAACATTTTTTTACTCTTCATTAGAATTACTGGAATGATTTATGGAAAGAAGAAGTTAATCCTAAAGTTCTGAGGTCAAAACCTAGAAAACCCTTGGTAAGCCAATCATTATGTTAATATTGTGCTACTAAAGATAATTTTTAAATAAAAAATTTAGTAGCACACATGGCGTAATTGTGGCTAAAGCTCTAATGGCGTAATTGTGGCTAAAGCTCTCATGGCGTAATTGTGGCTAAAGCCCTCATGGCGTAATTGTGACTAAACCCCCCATGGCGTAATTGTGACTAAAGCCCTCATGGCGTAATTGTGGCTAAAGCTCTCATGGCGTAATTGTGACTAAACCCCCCATGGCGTAATTGTGACTAAAGTCCCCATGCAATGCAAAAGGTTGCGGGTTCAACTCCCGCCGGAAGCAAGTATTTATGCTTAAAAATAAATATTTGTCTCTAGTCTGGGTATTTTCTATGTATCATAATTATGTACCCATGTATTTACAAAAAAAAAGGAATAATAATGTATAAAACGATGTAGTAGGTATATCCGTTGTCTAGTACCCATAGTACAAGCCTAGTGCTTAGTTTGGGACTAGATTGTGCTGTGTGCAACGTCGTGTAATATTTATTACTAGCAGCTCCCCGCGGTTTCACCCGCATAAGTCCCGATCCCGTGGGAATATCGGGATCAAAAGTAGCCTATAGCCTTCCTCAATAAATGGACTATCCAACCCCGAAAGAATTTTTCAAATCGGACCAGTGGTTCCTGAGATTAGCGCGTTCAAACAAACAAAAAAACAAACAAACAAACTCTTCCGCTTTATAATAGTATAATAGATAATAGATTATTTTATTTAATACGTTGCGTGCGTTGGACGTCCACCAACGAGATGGACGGACGACTTGGTTAAGGCCGCGGGTTCACGGTGGATGCAGGCCGCTTATAACCGAGGCATCTGGAAATCTATGAGGGAGGCTTATGTCCAACAGTGGACCTTTTACAGCTAAAATGATAATGATGATGATTATCTTATTTAATTTCAGGCAGTAATTTCAACAAACATAACCCCAGGATCAAATTTCTACGAGTTAGTGAGGAAACTGCAGCGGATCTCTCCGAGACTTCTCTATGTTATTGATAGAAAAGCGTTCTATACACCGTAGTTCAATCAAATATCTCTTTTTACGCGAACAGCCAACTTATTAGTACAGTGATTCCAAAAGTTATACTATGTTTGTTTGTTTTCCTCTCCCTCTTATTTCCTGGACCCTGCAGACTCTTCCCACTGGACTTGCTCTGTCCTGGCCAGTGTGGAAGTCACATAATGGACTACGAACTGAAGTTGGTCGCTGCCAGGGAAACCTGGCCCCAGGTTACGATTGAATTGATTGACTCGATTGAAACACTTGAAATTGTTAATTTAGGTCCAGTGTTTATTTTAGGGTTCCGTACCCAATTGTGATAATGGAACACAGACGTAGATATAGCTAGACCACGCGAATTCATAGCCTTCGCGTTTTAGAAAAACGTGAAACCCTGACAAAACGTCGCGTTAGTCGGCGCTTACTGGTAGTCCGCGCACTTCTATGGATACCGGACGTCCGTAAAACCTAATAAAATGTCTCGTTGCATGATTGATTAGTAACTGCAAAATCCCGAAAAAATCGAGCTCCAGGAACATATTTCCTGTGGCTGTGAAGTCACAATAGGTATTAAAAAGTCAATACAAATCGAGGTACATGTGACGTCTACCTATATGTATGTCTGTGGTACGGAACCTTTCGTGCGCGAGTTCGACTCTCACTTGGCCGGTTTTTATTATACAATTTACCTACTATCGATCGACTCAGATTGGCACGTATTTTCCATATTTTTATTATGACTTTAAAAAAATAAAAAATATTTCTTATTTTATTGCTCAAAACATCTTTTTTACGGTAAATAACTTTTCCTTTTGTATATTTTCTACTAAGAAAAATATTACTAGTCTAGGTAGCTCGAATGCCTTGAGCAATTGAATTCTATACTAATATTATATAGCTGAAGATTTGTTTATTTGAACGCGCTAATCTCAGGAACCGCTGCGCTGGTCCGATTTGAAAAAATATTTCAGTATTGGATAGTCCAATTATTGAGGAAGCCTATAGGCTACTTTTAATCCCGATATTCCCACGGGATCGAGACTTACGTGGGTGAAACCGCTGGATGCAGCTAGTAAGAAATATTACTTGTGCGTTGATCATAAAAAATGTTTCAATAATAAAACATAGGTGTAGGTAGATATACCTACTCACCATATTTTACCTACGATACCTAATGCTAAAAAATTGTATTAGGTATGCTGTTATATTACTTCTCCAACTTTTACTACTCAAGGTAAGTGCTTCAGCTTAGATTACCTAGATAGTGGGTATTCTAACAACGACGTTCGATTTTTTTTCAATCTTTTTAGGGTTCCGTGCCCAAAGGGTAAAAGGTAAACGGGACCCTATTACTGAGACTTCGCTGTCTGTCCGTCTGAAGTTAAAAAAATTAATTAGTAGAATATTTTATTCATATTTTCTACTTATTAAACTTTACCTTTTACAGTTTTAAATGTAATTTTTTAGGTATAATTATAGGTATTGCTATCCAAAGGGGCAATGCAGCCAGCCTTTTTTGGTACCATGCCTAGGGACTCATTTTTTGATTTTTAATTTTAATTATTTAATTCAATTCAGTGATTTATGATGGTGTGCTATCGGTAATCCTCTTTTACAATTTTCTTTTTTTTAGGTAGAAACAAGGAGATATGATGTCGCGCCTGAGTTCAGATTCATCAACTACCCATTACTACACATACCAATGCCGAGAAGAACTGTTTTAAAAACTAACAACTATAAGTTACATTGGACTAAAAGATTATAACCAAATAACGATATTTTAAAGGAAAAATATATCCGCACTATTTTGATCTACGACGTTACGAGGATCTTCAGGATGACCTAGGCTTAATAATAATTGAGGAAAACACTTTTTTTTGAAAACACGAATTTAATCATTACAATTTACAAGTCGAACACGTAATATTCTAATAAAATGTAAAGTGCAACTTAGCTAATTAATTTAGTGCGTTAATTTAGTCCATTATGATAGTATTGCCTTCGATTGTTGGCTATAGTCTTTTGTTCTCACTTCTTTGTAGAGGTCTTGTGGCAGGATCACCATAATACAAGCCTAGTTACTTAGTAGCTAGTAGCTACTCAATATGTTTAGCAATATCTAGGTATTTATTTACAAAAGAAAAATCATCTTACCAACTATCCCCATTCGGAAAAGTTTACATTACAAAAATCTTCAAGTTTGATTTTTCTAAGACTTGGCGGTAAATTGTCTTTATAACTTTCGAATGCATCACTATAAGTCCAGGGAAATTCATGCGTTACACCGTTTGGATCCATTATGATTGTGTTGCCTTCAATTGTTGGCCTTAGTCTTTCTGTTGTCAGTTCTTTGTAGAGATCTTGTAAGCAAGGTATTGGGACATCGACCTTTTCCGCTAATTTCTTTTGTGACACTGAAAAATAAACACAGACTGAGTAAAACCCCAAACTTGAAATTAAACGACTTGAAGAATTTGTAAAATGTCCCTAGGAGGGTGGTGTCAGGCAGGCAGCCAGCTGTAAATATATTGCTAAATCTATTCGCAGAAGGTATGGTCAAAGATGAATGACTTACCTACTACACTGACCCCAAATAAATAAATATAGTGTGAAGACATATCGTGTGTAAGACAATCTCTGTGGCTTGTCAGGGGAAGGCCCAACTGCAATGCAGAAGGTTGTGGGTTCGATTCCCGCGGGGTGCAAGTATATTTGCTTAAAAATAATAATTTATTTCTTGTCTGGGTGTTTTCTGTGTATCATTATCATAGATCGGATTTTGGGTGCTGTTTTAGACGTTGTCACTAACATGGATATGACTTTCCGGAATTCTAAATTCCGTAAATCCGATATTTCTTTTTAAACTTTACAAAAATATTGTATGTATTGTATGTATGTATGTAATGTAATGTAGTGAACAGGATTTTTTTAATTGAATGCATAAAACTTACCGAGTTATTTTCGTACATGCAATTTCGCAATTTTAAGTTAACAATATCCATAAGTAGAGACCCAAAGTTGAACAAAAAAAATCTTTTGAAGACAGCGGCCATAAACATTGTTTATCTTTTGCAATACCTATTGTCACTATTGTCGGCAATATTACAAAGGCGGCGCCAAGGTATGTTTGTTTATTTTTCTTCGAGCAAATTATTTTGGAAGTTGTTTATACTAAATACCTATTTGTATATATTTATACCTATTTATTATTCCGTTATTCCTATGGGAAAAGTAAAACTGCAATTTAAGCTCATTCGCTTACTTCGGTTTGTTGAGTGCATTCTATCCGTGTGTTTTATGCTATTGTTTATTGACCCCTGCTCGTTACTTGGATTTTGGATTTCACTGCAAAACTTGACATTTTGGATACTAAACGGACTACTATTATTGCAACTGGATTGGATATCTTTGACAATTGTCGAACTTTGGGTGAGTAGATTTTTTATATATTGTAATAGAATAAATAACATAGCCTATAATCAAGAAACTTACACGAATAACTGTAAGTTTCTTGCCTATAATTTGTTGTTAAAAAGAGTGTAGAATTTTTTTTCTTCATTCCTACAAATTTACAACTTATAGATATTATGGATTAGGCTGATTCCGTTCCGAAATATCGAGATAATTTAAATCTAAAAGTAGCTACAACACTATCTAGACCCGGAATTTAAAAAAAGAAATGAGATTTCTATTTTCAACTTGGTAATTCTTAAGTAAAACTGGATATTGGGCGTTACCATGATCTTTTCTCGTTATTTAATTTGTTGTTTTGTTGCGCAAAAAAATAGAGTATTTTTTTCTTAGACTATTAAGAAAAAACACAGAAAACAAAAAAAACTTTTTCTGTGATTTTTTTTGTTTTTTTTTTTTAATTTTATTTATTTATTTTTGATTAGCTGACGAATTAAATCCTGCAAAAAGTAGATCATGGTAAGGGTCAAATTTCAAAATTAGCTTCCAAGTAATTACATTGTTAAATTCCGCAATGTCAACTACTCAGCTCGCACACCGAGGTAGATGGTGCGTGGTGCACGTAGCAAACCTTGAAATAGAACAATTTAAATGTTGAGAGGTACAAAAATCTACTTCCCATTTTAACCAACTCGGTCAATTTGTAAGGAAAGTTGTATTTTTGTATTATTTTCTCAACAATAATTCCATGTCGAGGGAACATTTTTGGTTTTAGTAATACATAAATTGTTATATTTCAATCTTTGCTGGATTGTCTCTACCCTACCGTTGTAAGGAAATACTAGCTGAAAAATAAATGTTTTTCAAGTATTTGAAAATGTTTCTTCCACAAACATGCTTTAGGTGTGTTTTCTCTAAATTGTGATAATTATTTATACTTAGAACAGATTTTATCCATTGTTTGCATATTAATAAAAGAAATATAAACATTAAACCTTTTTAATTTATATGTGTCTTTTATTTATTTCTGACGGATAACTCTAACCTGTAAACAGAATCTCATTTTAAATTTTGAAGATTATTTATTTCTTTAAAATATTTCTAGTAAATATGCCTTCAGCAATAAAAACAAATGATGATGATGATGATACTTTAGATAGTGATAGTAGTCGTGATTTCGACACCTATCCTTATTCGAAATCCCAATCACGATGAAATTCCAAGACGCGGAATTTTTCTCGGAATTTTTTTTGGTCGTATCCATACTTTTGATGTCGCATTTTTGAAACGGCACCCAAAAATCCGATCTGTGATCATTATGTATGATTCTACAACAAAAAAAAGTAAAATATACTACATACTTATTACACTTTTTTTTGTCCGTTGTCTAGTACACCAAGTACAAGCCTAGTGCTTAGTTTGGGGCTAGATTGCGATGTGTGGAATGTTATGCAATTTTTATTTATTTACCATGTTGTCTCAGGAATTCAAGTTGTTCTCTAGTAAAATGTGTAAATCTACAAGTAGCCCCGAAATAGCAGTCTCCGTTGACAGCCCTACTGCAAGGCCTTTTTGAACTTTCCTCTGCAAGTATTGTTTCTGGATCTGTAAGAATAATTTGTGTAAATATTTTAGGATCTTTCGCCTTTATAATATAGTAGGATGCAGCGGTGTTGCTCTAGTGGTAGATACCCCGTCTTTCATTCAAAGAGTTGTGGGTTTGAATCGAGGCCGACCTGCACCAAAGTCTTTTTCTTAAGAAAAAGACATTACTTTTTCTTTTGTGCTAATAACATTGCTCTTACGGTGAAGGAAAACATTGGGAGGAAACCGACATGGCCTAGGATTGATCATGGTCCGAAGGCATGGGATATTCGCCAATCCGGAGTAGGATCCCATGGCGTCTTACTGCTTAACCCTTCTAAAGAAATCACATACAATGGCCCAATTTTGAGTCTAATTGCGGAAAAAGGCCCCGCAAAACTTAACTATAGTAGGATTATCAGGATCCGATTGTGATTGTGATTTTTATTTTATTGTATTTGAGGAACCCACACAACCATTCAAAATCGAAAGGTGCAGATACCTTTCGATTTTGAATGGTTGTGTGGGTTTAGCAACAACCACTTGGTCATTCCTTGGATGAGAAACCAAGGAATGAACAATTGACCAATATTTTTGTGGCAAAAATCACTTTGGAGCGGCTTGTTAAGAAGTTTGTCCCGGTTGTTATCTCTGATAGCAGTCGTTAGGTCAAGTTAGAGGCCTTAGAGTGGCCTGAAAACTCTAACACTATATAGGTGAGCTACACCACTGTCGAAAAGAAGAACACTTTGGTTAGCATTTTATCAATACCCTATGTTTCGAGGTCTGGAAGGACCAAATGCCAAGAGATTTTCATAAAAGTAAACAAGGCTTGCTTACCTCTAAAACTTTGGTAATGTTCCTGTACGTTTTTCTGATGCATTAAACCGTTGTTGTGAGTTCTGATTATAGAAATCGAACACGTCATGGTTTTGTCACAATAATCACAATAATATCTTTTACCCATGGCTTACCCACCAATAATTGAACAATAATATTTTCATTGCAAAATATTTACAATTTACAAATATTTTGAGGTTATATTTTAGTGTTGCCAGGCCCTGTAGGGTTACCAGACTAGTGATGGGTCAACTCGAGTAGCCAACTCGAGTTAACTCGAGTTGCGATCAACTCGAGTCAACTCGAGTTAAACCTTGCGAACTCGAGTTCAATAATAGTACTATTTTTAACAAATTTTAACCTAAAAATACATAATTGGTGTTTATTTTGTTCGATAAATTAATTTTTATTTCGGTCCTATTGCCTTATCTCGGTAAGGACCGAAGGATTCAAATGTAAAAAAAACTACATGTCGTGGTTT
Source organism: Idaea biselata (assembly GCA_958496205.1). Lineage (NCBI taxonomy): Eukaryota > Metazoa > Arthropoda > Insecta > Lepidoptera > Geometridae > Idaea > Idaea biselata. The sequence goes on from OY292395.1 coordinate 39,567,015, forward strand.
CACATGGTGTAAGCCTCGTTCTTGCTGAAATATTGAGATTGAAAAATTTCGATCCCGTGGGAATATTGCGATAAAAATGTATGTATGTAATAATTTAAGTCTCCAGCTAATTACATACTAAGTCTCGTCAGAATCGGAACCTGGTTTGTTTTGGCGTAAAGCGGAAAAGTATATAAAATAATTAATTGGGTTACTCTACCTACTCATGCCAACCAACTCGAGTTAACTCGAGTTACGTGCATTTTAACTCGAGTTGACTCGAGTTACGTTTATTCCGAGTTGACCCATCACTATACCAGACCTTTGAATTTATAGTGAAGCCGGGATTTTATAACAAAAAAGTAAAAACAAACACAATAAACAATATACAGGGAGGGAACCTCCTCCTTTTTTTAAGGCGGTTAAAAATAAATAAATACGAGCGTTCATCTTTTATTCGGCGTTAAAAATATTTTTCAATTCATCAACTAGCGACATCTAGCGATCACAATAAATATCAAAATCGAAACCTTTGTCAGCTAGTTTATACAGTAGATAACAGATGGAGCTGATATTAAAAAAACAGAACACAGCTAGCTCTCTCTTCTATCTAAAATGTAGACTGAGATTTCGCAACACTTGTTGCACTTGCGATTTTGCTGCATTTTTATGGTTCTGTACCCGAAGGGTAAAAACGGGACCTTATTACTGAGACTTCGTTGTCTGTCCGTCTGTCTGTATGTCCATCTGTCACCAGGCTGTTTCTCATAAACCGGTATATACCTAGCATTGACAATAACTTCTGAAAATAGATTTGGCATTATTTTTACGATCGGCCGCCTGCGTGACACGAACCCTCCTAGAGACCAAGCAGTTTATCCGCCACCGCGCGGATAGAACTTACTGGCAATCAAAGTAGCAGTAATCATGTGATTTACATTGTCGCATATACATTATTGAATAAAAGTGGAACTGGAGCAATAATCTATACTATAATAATCCTTACTAGCATTACAAGAGCGAAAGTAACTCTGTGTGTCTGTGTATCTGTTCAAATAAGTTAACTTATAATACATATAAAATTTAAAAAAAAATTAAAACAACTATCACATCCACAAACACACAACCGGCGCAACACCGCCCAACCCGCATCTAGTTTGAAAGACTGTAGCACTACTGTAGACTGATAGCATAGCACAAACATGCCTTTTCCAGTGACTGTAACTCACATTGAAGGACTTCCATCAATGTAAACTAAAATTTATAAAAATAACTAATAACTACATTATGTATAGGTAATAGTTATTATTAAATTGTAGTTTTTGGATTCTGTATTTAAATTAAACCTCTCGCTTCGCTCGTGGTTCAATTCTAGCACCCTTCGCTTGCTCAGGTTTCAATACCTAGTACTAGCACTAAATTGTCGCTAGTACCATTTATGGTAATAAGGATACATGGTGGTACTACAGTCTACACTAACACCTATTGCAAAAAACCAACTTTGTAGCCTAGCATAACAAATAACTATTCTTTTAAATCTATTTTAATAGTGTAATACGTGTACGAAAGTATGTTGCTTGCTTTGATCATAGTCTCTTTGATCTTGGGCAAACAGTTATCTTACCTACTAGCATATTTTTTTTAATTCAAACATCACAAAAAAATAAGAATTATCTAATCGTTTAGGTACATACTTCAATTAAAGAAATGATTACTCTACTTACAATTTACAACACGCTAAAACTAAATAAAACTCAAATAATTTATATTTATTTGACCTCATTGAGTTAATAAGTAGTAACTAGAGATGATGTCTCAAACAAACTTCATGTTCCTTTTACACAAAATCAATAAAACAAGCCGCTACAGCGCTGACAATATTGTAACGTCTTTTGTGAAAATGAAAAATAATATCACTGGCAGCGCTTTTCCCTTCATAAATGACGCTTGTGACGTTTTAGTCAAAAGAATCATAGAGTAATGTGTAACGTGCCAGATAGGACAATTCGATTAATCTATAAATCTATATAAGAAATTATATACCTAAACTTTGAATTAGAATTTTAAAAAATCGTTGAGTATATGGATGTACGCGTGTGTGTCTGTTGCATATCTACGATAAAGCTACCGTCAATTTATACTTAAACACCCAACACTCCTTGCCCTGCGGTTTCACCTTCATTTCACTATTTTTTACTGACTTCAAAAAAAGAAGGAGGTTTTCAATATATTCACGCTGTGCTCTACTATATTATGTATATTATGTACGATTTCGATGATTCTTTTTTTTATAAGGTGAAAATCTCGAGTAGGCCACAAAAAAATTGATGAAGATCTGATGAGAACCTTCGAAATGATGAGCAGAATAGCATCCCAAAATGCAGTAAATTAATATTTTTTGGACTTTTGAACTTTTGGAGATTGATGGAGCGAGCACCTATAGCACCTTCTCATCAAAAAACTTCTCAATCAATTCAAAAACTTACTTCAAAAAAAATAAGAAAATAACCTCTCTTACATACATACACTCGACTTTTATCTATTATGTAAGCTGAAGTCGGGCACTTTTACTGGGTAGATAAAGATGGTGTGTAGTTTAGCTGCCTGTCTTCAGCTTACACAACAGATAACTTTCTTAAGGTTATCAAATGTTATTTTTTCTTTTCTTTGAAGTTAGATTTTGAATTTTTCAATTATATAAGGAATTAAGGTTCATGAAAAAAAATAACCATGGCGACATGGTAGAGTGGGGGATGTTAGGTTTTATTTTTGTTACGGAATTTCTTGATTCGGTGGCCAGGCTCAAAGCCCGCGATAAAAGCTATATTGCATAGCTTAAAACAAATACTACGTAATAATAACCGATAGTCAAATATAAGAAAAACCGCCGGCGATATCTAGTCGTTTGTGGTCAAAGGTGTCCTAGGAAAGTACTGTTACCATTTTCATATTGAAAAAACATAGTGTCCGTTCTGTGGTATGTTGATCTTTGATTATTTGTATACAATTTTATTTTTCAGTTTTTACGTATTTTTTAACAATTATTTCGTTTATTAACCGATAAAAGGTGTCTTATAAAATACTAGCTGACCCGGCAAACGTTGTTTTGCCTTATAAATTATAGATAGTAGCCGATTCTCAGACCTACTGAATACGTATACAAAATTTCATAAAAATCGGTCGCGCCGTTTTGGAGGAGTACGGTAACTAACATTACATTGTGACATGGAAATTTTATTATATAAGATTACAAGTTGAAAAAAACTAACTAATAAAAAAGTCCACCGAAATTAAAGAAAAAAAGGCAGTTGTTAAAATTCACCCTAAAATAAATAATAGGTAGGTAATACTTACTTACTTTTAATTAAAATTAAAAATCTAAAAATGAGTCCCAAGGTTTGCCCAATGCATTGCCTCTTTGTATGGCAATACCTATTCGTTGGCCAAAGTAGCAGCCATCCAGCTTTGTTCACCAGAAGCTAAAATTAATAATTTTAATTATAGTTATAATAGGTAGGTACCTAAAATATATTTGTTACAAACGTATGGTAATTCTGTCACGCTCTATGTGACTGTTTGTTTACACCTTTGACAACCTTTAGGCGCTTCCCCCACCAGTAAATGGGTGAACTTAAAATTAATAAAAAAAATCTATTTACAATCTTGTTCCTAAATAGCCTTATTAATAAACGTAGAATAAGGTGGCAGTAATTTTACCACTTTTTGTTTCTGTCTGTCAACTTTGAAAGTTCTTGTCACAGAAAAAGACAAAGCATGTTCTTACTACTCCAACCTTACTTCACGTTTATTACTTAGGCTTACAGAGTTCCTACAAGTAAAAACAATTTTAGGATTCTGATCTGCCCTACTATAGTGACCTTCTGTAATTTGAACGTGAGTTTCCTTGGATTGTAGGAGAGTTCGGAAGTTTTGCTTGGTAATTATTAGCTAGAATAGATAGCACGAGGGTATACATTTTCATCGTGATCATCAATACTCATTTCCTCTGTTCCAAATGGTTCAAATGAACGCTGAGGGTGGTTGTAAAAAGGATCAGAGACTGTATGGTATTCATTTTCACCGTTTTGCGATGAATTTTGTTTAGCTTTCAAAAGTTTATCGTAGGCGTATTGAATTTCTGAAGGGTGTAGATTTCTATATTTCATAGGTATATCGTGGCTTATAAACCGATTTCCACGGATTTTTGTTGATACGAAATTTGTTATCGGAATTTTGTAATTTGTTGGTACATTTCCGTACTTGGTATTTACAGGCACTTCATGCGGAGCACTTAAATTGCCGATGACTGAATGTTCTTGATTTTTAGTAATTGCAACTTTGTTTGCATGATCTGCAAATGCAGGATCATTAAACGTGCTTTTAGGATTCGCAAATATATTTAATGTTTCCGGATTTTCATAAATTTGGTGGAAATCGTAACCTTTTTCTTTGTTGAAACGATTGTTAAAATGTGGATTTTGATTGAGTGTAAGTGAATTTCCATGGTTGTTAACTTTAGGCCTTTCACGGTTAGTATTTACAGGCACTTCATGTGGATCACTTAGAGTTTCGATGACTGAATGTACTTGATGTTTAAGATATACAACTTTGTTTGCATGATCTGCAAATGCAGGATCATTAAACGTGCTTTTAGGATTCGCAAATATGTTTAATGTTTCTGGATTTTCATAAATTTGGTGGAAATCGTAACCTTTTTCTTTGTTGAAACGATTGTTAAAATGTGAATTTTGATAGGTTGCAGTGGTTGTAGGTGTAAGTGGATTTCCATTGTTGTTAACTTTAGGTCTTTCACGGTTAGTATTTACAGGCACTTCATGAAGAACACTTAGATTATCGATGACTTGATTTTTAAAATGTGCATCTTTGTTTGCATGATTAGCAAATAGAGGATCATTAAAAGTGCTTTTGCGATTCGCAAATGTGTTAAAAGCTTCCAGATTATCGTTCATTTGGTGTAAATCGTAACTTTTTTCTTTGTTAAAACGATTGTTAAAATGTGAATTTTGATAGGTTGCAGTGGTTGTAGGTGTAAGTGGATTTCCATTGTTGTTAACTTTAGGTCTTTTACGGTTAGTATTTACAGGCACTTCATGAAGAACACTTAGATTATCGATGACTTTATTTTGAAAATGTGCATCTTTGTTTGCATGATTAGCAAATAGAGGATCATTAAAAGTGCTTTTGCGATTCGCAAATATGTTAAAAGCTTCCAGATTATCGTTCATTTGATGTAAATCGTAACTATTTTCTTTGTTGAAACGATTGTTAAAATGTGGATATTCACGGTTTTTAGGTGTAAGTGTATTTTCATATTTTGCAGAATAAGCAATGTTGCTTTCATTGTTTAAAAATCTTTCAGTGTCATACATGTTTTTGTGATTCGTGTTTACGTTCATTATTTCCGGTTTTTCAATACGGTCATTAACGCCTAAAAATCTAATAATTGGGTTTAAATGTATATGACCACGTGTGTTATCAAAAAAAAGAGGACGTGGAATTATCTTTAAGACTTTTCTTAGAGCTTTCCGCGAATCTAGTGGCGACATACGATTTGCATATTCTGTACTTGAGTAACTCTTTGGTTTTTTGTAGATTTCTGATAAAACTGAAAAAAAAAAAACAATAAAACGATTTATAATATAAAATACGGCGAAATAAAAAAAAAGTCAAGGCGTAAATGCACCGTACCTCGTTTAGTACAATGACCAGTAGGACATTGCGGGGCATATTCGGCACCTAGTGGCAGTTGTATTGGACTTGACGCTCTGAGACCATCATGAAGTTCATCGATATACCCACCATCAGGCTCCCCTGATCGTGATAATTTCGGTCCTAAATCATCTGAAACAATTCCGGTTCGAGATAATTTTCCCCCTGGAATATTGATTTCAGCTTGATCAGCCGATGAAACATGGTTAAATGTATCATCATTATTTTGGTTTTGGTTTACTTCTGTACTTGCAACTCTTGCAAGCTTATTTCTAGTTTTAAAATTAGTATCATTAATGTTTTTATTGTCATAGTTGAGATTTCTTCGGGTAAAAACAGGAACCGCAGCATTAGTATTTTCTTCCATTTTTTTGTTCTCAAGCTCAGTTATATTCGATAATTTTAATTTTGCTGATTCGCTTTCTTCGTTATTGTTGTTAACGTCACTTTGTGTATTGTCTTGGGATTCCACAATAACATAAACACTTGCTTGTTCAGTAGTTTTGGGTTGATCATTAGTTTTATTATCGATCAAGTCTTTGTTATCAACCTCAGTTGAATTCAAAGATTTTGTATTTGATTCTTCACTTTTTTCGGTATCGTCGCTAACGTCACCTTGAGTGTCATCATGAGAACTAATAACATCATAATTTTTGTTTTGTTCTATAGTTGCAGCATTTCTCTCATTAAAGTTTGCATTATCATGTAAAGCATCTGTAGTATGGGTATCTTCATTGTTTTCTATCAATTCTTTGCCATGAATCTCAGTTATATTTAAAGGTTTTGTGTTTGATTCTTCACTTTTTTCTTTACCGATGTTAACATCACTTTGTGTGATGTTATCATCGGTAAAGGTTTCGGTTTCAATGATAAAACGATCATCATTACTTTCTTCTTTAGTAGGCTGATCTTCAATTTCAGAATTTGTTTCATTAAAGTTATCACTACTAGAGTTGAAAACTCTTTGGGGAATCACAGCACTCCTAGAAAGAGTAGTTTCATTACTTTCCAATAACTCTTCCCTATCAACCTCAGTTACATTCGAAGATTTGGCATTTGATTCCTCACTTTGTTTACCATCGTGCTTGACTTCGTCGGTCATGTCACTTTGTGTATCGTTTAGAGGACTAACAAAATCATCATGAGTTTTTTGTTCAGTAGTTGAAGTTTGGTCTCTAATTTTAGCATAACTTGTGTCATTTAGGATTTTATTATCATTCGTTGTATGGGTATCTTCATTATTTTCTAGAAATCCCATGCTATCGATCTCAATTACATTTAAAGATATTGTTTTTGTGTCGTCAATTTCTTCGTTATCGTGGTTATCGTCCCTTTGTGTATTATCTTGAGGTCTAATGAAATCATAATTACTTTCTGGATCTGTAGTTTTAGTCATTGTGTCATTATTTTTTTTATTGGAATAGTCGAGACCTCTTCGTGTAAGCACAGCATTTGTTGTATTAGCATTTTCTTTATTTTCCGACAAGTCTTTTTTAACATTTTCAGTAACATTTGAAAATAAATTAGTTGCCGATTCTTTACTTTGGTTGACATTTTGTTGTGTGTTTTCATCGTGGGTAGTATAATGTTCTTTCGTTTCGTTATTTACTTTTGATTCATTTGAAGCTTCAGTGTGTGGTATGCGCTCTGCGACACTTTCACTTGTTGTAGATTCTGTGCTATTAAGATTATCTTTACTGCCTAAAAAAATATGAACTCTTGAATGATTTCTGTTGCTTTGAGGTTTTTCAATATTTAGTTCTAGCTTAAGATCTAAAATTGTTCTACTGTTTTCTGAATAATTATTGCTCCCTTTTATGTCTGTGTTAGTCGTATTTTGTAAATTTTCAATACCATTTAAGTTCGATATCTTGGTTTCTGTTTCTAAATTAAATGGTTGTGAATTTACTGTATCATCTATTTCTAAATTAGACCTTCTTATAGTCGCTATAAATGTGGTTTTTAAATCTAAAGGAACAACATTCTCTTTGTTACGATTAATATCTTTAATAGGTTCTGCTTCACGTTTTAATTCCGAGTCAGTATTAAAATCAACTAAGCTACTTCTAGTATCTTCAGTACCATTTTCATGACTTGTATCAGTTGCAGCTCTCTTAATTAAATATATTCTTGGAACTGGTTCTATGTTGGCATTAGGGTATGTGTTTGGATCATCATACGATGTGTTGGTTAATTTAATATCGATCCAGCTTAAATTGTTATTTGCAGTATCGATTGTTCTGTGTAGTTCCTGAAAAAGGTGAAAATTAAAAGATAGTCAATGGAAAATTCATAGAGTCACGGTATTTTTCTACATAAAGTAGAAGAAACAGATAAATGTGTTCGGGAACTTCATTCAAATAACCAGACATATTTACTTAAATACTTACAGATTAACCTGTCCTAGCATAATATTAAACCCGTAGGTACTTAAATAAAACGGAAAAAAGATGTGAGCCGTCACGGGACGACTGGCAGATGTGAAACATCTACTCGCTACGTATAGTACATATAGCGTGTCGAGACGTCGCCACGGCCTGTACCTATCGCCACGACAAATTTTAGGTTTGCCCTCGCTTATAGATGTTTCACATCAAAAACAGAAAACCAAAGAATCCAAATCTAGAACCAGTCCGTCCAGAACGTAATCCAAAATTAATAAATAACACTTAAACCAAAAACAATGAGAAAATCACTAGGTGAGGATATTTAAGTAGGTAGGTACACACTCACCCACACAAAAAAAGGTAAGTACATACATACAAAAAATGTATGTACTTACCTACCCGTAAGTTAAGAACGTAACCTAAGATTACAGTCTACCTACTCTTTTTCCATACAAACGCATTCTACTGTTTCCTCCTGAGATAAGACATTAGAGCAAATATGTTTATGCCATTAAACCTATATCTGCCATTCGTTTTTTTTTAATTAGAATAAAATTAAATTTAGAAGAATTAGAAAAAAAAACAAAACGTAGGGGCATGGTCATGCTCATGGTTGATATAGGACTTATGGCATAAACATATTTTTTCTAAAATCTTTATCCAGGGAGGAAACAGTCGACTATGGTTTCAAAAGTTTGTATGGAGAAAAGAGTAGGTAGACTGTCCCTTATGAAATTAAAACTTACAGCGTTACTGTTGACGGTCAAAAGTTCAATTAAAATCATCAAGATCGCTTTCAACATTTTCACCATTTTAGATTACCATGTTAAGTATATATTTATCTTTCGAACGACGCCAATAGTCGCCAAGAGTCGAAGAGGTCGCTGTGGCCGAAATCGGTTTGGAGAATTATTATAAAAATTATCTTTTATTTTTTTATTATTGGCTTTTATTATTTTATTTTAATAACGACGCCACGTCTATCATTTTACACTGGCAATATTAAATTATAAATGCTAAATTATTACGGTCGTGGTAGGTAAGTTTCACAAATCAATTTAAACGATAGGTATTGGTACCTCACCTACCATTTAAATTGATTATCTGATTATGGAGGAATTCAATTTAATTTAGTCACGGTTTATTTTAAAATTATAACTGACTGCAAGCAACGTGTGCTTGTAAACGTTATGCCTCTGGCCAGAACTGATTTTTCTTGGACGATTAACAATAAAAAAAAATTAAAACATCAGTTTTGAAAACAATGCTGAGGAGATTTACTATGAAAATAATGTTGAGGATATTTACTAGGTTCTGTATGTTGTGAAAACACCATTTCAGAAAATTTACTCGATAGAATAATATCACAAACTTCCCTCTAAATATTACAAATAATAATGTTGAGGATATTTAGTAGGTTCTGTATGTTGTGAAAACACGATTTCAGAAAATTTACTCGATAGAATAATATCACAAACTTCCCTCTAAATATTACAAATAAATAGAAATAGGAAGACAATATTTTACTTACTAAACTAATAAAGCCTGTCGGAAAAAGCGACCAAATGGGGTTTCTTGGTGGGAAGCTTTGGCGGCGACCCATCGGTCTAAGTCGTAGCGCCAAGCGGACTTGTCCGTGTTCCGATACGTTAACCGCTGCAGCCACTAATGAAGTCGGAAAATGAGGGTGTTATGGGTTTGATGTGGGTGTGTATTTGTGTCTGTCTGTGACATCGTAGCCACCAAACGGGTGGAGCTATTTCGATATAGATTTATCTATTTTTTTTATTTTGCTGTCTATACAGGTGTCACCCCGGGGCGGACCACAGCCCGTATATAGGTACTTAAAAGGGCGGGAATCGAACCCACAACCTTCTGCATTGCAGTCACGCTTTTGCACGACTCGCTATAGAGGTCATTAATATTCTACCATTGAAACTTATTTAAAGGAAAAGACTGGCCATTACTGCTGCATGATTTTATCTCTAAAATAATTTTAAACGTCATTGTCTGTTAGAAAGAATATTGTACTTGGAATATTCTTGTACACAAAAAGTATTTTACTATAATTATTTTAATATACAGAAACTTGTACCATTTTACAATTAATTTGCATATATTTTTTAGTTTAATATAATGTTTATTTAGTTTCTATTGGATTTTTTTGTGCTTTGAATTTATTATGGTGAGTCTTCAATTTGGAATTATTCACGACGGGATACGCAGCTCTTGCTTATGTTGCACGCACTGGCCACGCCTCACAAACTATACAAAAGGACAGGTCTAATGATAGGCCTTTTAGTCGGGCATTTTGGGGTCAGGATGAAATACGAGACTTGACGATGCCATAGATTTCACCTGATGCGTGAAGCACAGATCCCAAGTACTTCACTGCCGGTCTGTTCGCCTACGAAGATATGTGGGGGATCTGTGATTTTGCTAGCACTTGGCTATTCAGTCCTTGCTATATTCAGTTACAAACCGCCGATTTCAAGCGACTATTTTCACGCGTTTACACGTTGCCCAAGCCGTATCTTATCCGAATATCATCAGCATACATGGGCAGCCACGGGGGTTGCTCGTGTGCGTCCCAGATGATAACAAACACTGCGTCCAGTATTACTATGAACAGCAACTGACTTAGGACGGATCCCTGGTGGACTCCGATTGTAGGAAAGATTTAGTGTCGCCCAGCAGTTCCAACTACAGAATCGAAGTTTCGGATTAAGAGTTTTGTTGGTCAGGTGATAGATTCGAGTTTAGACCGACAGCGCACAAATGTCTTTTCCTTTTAAAATAAAATTTATGTGAGCTATTTACATCGCTATTCACCCGGGCCTAGTCTGCTCCATACGTAGTGGCCAGATCTTTCATCTGGGAAAGCTGTACCTACAGCTTCTTGTAAGCTAAGCTGACAGGTTGCGCTGTACTAATCATCTGGATTAGAAAATGTAAAGACGCAATATTTAATCTGGGTGACACCCATCCCGTCCCGTCCGTAGCCCGCTCGCAAGCCGCTAGTGACAAAGCGTTACATGATGTGACGTGACAGGACGTTTCCTCCTAAGTCGGTCTCGTCCATTAGACGAAATGAGGAACTCAACTCCAAAAAACGTGTATGTTTAAGGCTGCAGACACTCCAGCTACTCCGGCAGCGCCACCAAAGGCCAATGCGCATAATCCACAGTTCAAATGCTTAGCTCAAAATGAAGCAGAAGAACAGGCTTACGATTTCGTCCAGTACCGAGCAGATTATGTCAAATTCACAAAGTAAGTACCTAATTATTATTGGTATTGTTATTTACATTGTTGTATACAGACATTTTATTACCAAATAGCTGCGACCCTCGGTTTCACCCGCGTAAGTCCCGACTATTACTGAGACTCAGCTGTCTGTAAGTCCGTCTGTCACCAGGCTGTATCTCATGAACCGTAATTGAAATTTTCACAGATGATGTATTTCTGTAACCGCTATAACAAAATAAAAGAAATATTTAAGAGGGGCTCCCACCCCTACAATAAACGTGATTTTAAATCTACACTAATATTATGAAGAGGAAAGATTTGTATTTGTGTGTGTGTGTGTGTGGGTGGGTATATAACATGTAATGAATAAACTCAAAAACTACTTTGCCGATTTCACAATTCTTTCACTAATGGTGAGCTACATTATCGAGGAGTACCATAAAGCTGCTTTTGATCTCGATATTCCCACGGTGCTACTAACGTTGCGTAACGTTTCCAAAGATTTTTTGAATAGATAATGGTACGGAGCCCTTCGTGGCCGAGTCCCACTCGCACTTGGTCGGTTTTTTCTAGCATGTTCGGCTCAATTGCTCATATAATAAAAGGTGCACTCGGTGCTGGTGTGCTGGGAGGTCACACTGGTTACATGAAAGCTGGAGCAGTCATCGGGGTTGCATTCACTTTAATAAATGGTCTATACATATTTACGACGTTGACTGTAAGTTCTTTATTATATTGGATGATGTTATCTAGTCAGCGCAATCTAGCCCCAAACCAATGATGTTCCTAAAGGGGAAGATACGGTATTTCTAACATTGCGTAGTCGGAAAATGAGCTGGGAATCGCAGTATGACAGTATGACAACGGTTCCACGTACGACTGAGGCTAGTGCGTCGGCTGCGGAAGTTTTATCGTCTCATTTGCTGTGGCTAGGTACCGTATCTGCCCTTATTTGTTTTTATCTAAGACCCAGACCACATAAGTAAAAAATAGGCCAAATTAAGCACTAGGCCATGGAGACCTCAAGGGTAGTCCCATAAAAAAGTGAAACGGATCTTAGGAGTGATGAACAGAACAGTTGGAATCATTTTCTCATCACAAAACTCCTAAATTGGTAACATTATAGGCAGACATTGATTTGGAGAATTTGGTACTTTTTCTCAATCGAGTGTAAATTCCAGTAAAAAGTAAAATATCCAACATGTAGGTAGAGGGAATCCGCAAAGAAACGGGCGGGTTTTGAAAAGGACACTATCGAAATTATTTTTGTGTTTTTTGGGTGTTGGCACCATTCTGTGCCATTGATGACCAACCATAGACATGTGGGCCTGTCACCATAGACCCTTGTCTATGGTCATCCATGGTGCCAACACCCAAACAAAATCAATATTTTATCGATTAAAAACTTGAAATTTCGATAGAGCCCGTTTTAAAATACGTCCGTCAGATGCCACTAGTTGCGTAATGTAAACCCAGCTTTAGGTCATAGTTTATGGCTAAATAGCGTTGTGTGATATGTCCGGCAATAATTCTGTGAGCATCACACAGTGCCATCTAGCCTCATCTAGAACTAAGCTTGTGTTATAATTTTTTATCTAAAAATTACAGTTACTGGTACAATCAGGCCAGATCCTCTATCGACGATGCCGGATTCCAGTGATGTCTTATCCAGAAATTGCAGAGGCATCTTTTGCCGCTAGTCATAATCCATGGTTTCACAAACATGCTAAAAAATTCAGGTTCGTAAAAATAAATTAATAAAAAACTACATATATGGATCCGTAGTACATTTTTGCAAAGCGTACTACGGATAAAATATAAAAGTAGTAGTACAGATCCTACCTCTGTTATCTACCACAATCGAGAGTTTCGTAAAGGAAATTGTTGGGCGTCTCATCAAAATGAAGCTACTCACGGAAAACTAGCTTGATAATAATTACTTTTCAAAAATGTACAACGGATCCCTGACTAATAGTACAGTGGCTGGCACACAAGTTGGAAAATTTTGACGTGGAAGGGGAAAGTTCGCTTTTTACATGCGACTTCTATGAAAAATAGACTTCTGCGCATTCGCCATTTCTGCCCATCCGCCGCCAAACCCTAAAAATGAGTTTAATTTCACCTGAACAAGGTTTTTTACAGGTATTTGGTAGATGTTGCTATATCTATGGATCTGTTTGGTGCATGTGCCTGTTACCAAATTATAATAGCGAAAACTGTAAAACAACTGATTGAAGATGAGGCATTGCAAAGTATTGAGGGAAAAGGAGCTGGTAAGTAAAGTCTGGGTTGCCAGTGTGAGAGCTACGCTTTAAGTTTGAAATCAAATAAAAGAAATGACATTCCCTGCATGATAGAATCCGAAATAAGAAATCTGTAGCAGGACCAAAGTCACCGAAATATTACTCAAAATTAGCAGAATGAAGTGGCAATGGGCAGGTCATAAAACTATATGGCCTGCCCATTCCCCAACGGTCATCAGTCTGTATTGCACCGTTGTCCTTCGGTTAAAAGGACTGTAACCGTTGGGGAGTATTAAAGTCATCAAGGGCTGACCACGATGCATTACGGAGTATTGGAAAACCACCTACTCGGTGGCCCGACGACATTTGAAGCGGTCGCTTGATCTCGACGGTCGGAGGCGGCTCGGGATCGCTATTTGTGGCGCGCGGGCGCGTCGTATGGGAGAGGAGAGGCCTATGTTCAGTACTGCAGAGGATGGCTAAAGGCCGAGATGATAATTTTTAGCGTCTACAACTTGTAATTTATTTTATCAATTTCAGGTTACCCCCACTTAAGAGTGTACTTGGCACTTATGATAGTACCAATCATATTGATTTGTTTCATTCGACATTTGAAATACTTGGCGCCGTTTTCTTTCGTAGCGAACTTAGTAATTTGTAAGTACCTTAGGTTGCAGTGATTTTAGCAAAGAAGTACGAAGCTTAAGGTTTCCACGGGTTCTACAGCCAGGTGGCTATTGACCTCAGGCTGTCCCGTCCTGAGTACACGGCCATGATTTTTGAATGCCTGACAGCTGTGCTGTGCCATCGGTTTCGTGTATTGTAGCCTTAAGCGTCAATCGCGTTATCCTATTTACAGAATCCTAGGTAATGACTTTAGAAAAGATAGAGATTTCTAGAGAGAAAGCGAACTCGGGTTATTGAAAAATAGTTGGCATCCATTGATAAGATGAGAGGGGTATGTATGTATGACTTATTGTTTTAATTTGTTGTCCAGTTACTGTCCCATGTCTTCGCCAGTCACGTAGGGGGAATACGCAATGAAACTGACGTGTTTTGAAACGAACATTATCGAAAATATTTTATACTTTTTTGGATGTTGGCACCATTGATGACCTGTGAGTGTGAGCCTGTGACCATATACCCTTGTCTATGGTCATCAATGGTGCCAACACCCAAAAAACCTAAAATATTTTTGATAGTGTGCGTCAAAACACATCCGTTTTGTTGCGGATTCCCCCTATGCAATTTTTTCTCAAATCTTTTAATTGCATATTTCTATTTCCAGTGGTATGTATGCTCACAACTGTAGTTTACGCTGTACAAAACAATCCTACGTTTTCAAATATGGTGGCAGTAAAAAGTTTCGTCGGATTTTTCGAGTTCATAGGCATGAATGTGTTCGGCATGTCCTGCATCGGCGTAGTCATACCAATTGAAAATAATATGAAGAACCCTGCCAGATTTCCAATTGTACTCATGACTGGTGAGTACCTATAATCTACATATATGTACATCTACACTAATATTATAGAGATGAAAGATTTTTATTTTTGGTTGTGGGTGTTTGTCTGTATGTTTGTTATGAATAAACTCAAAAACTATTGGACCGATTTCAAAAATTCTTTCACCAAAAGAAAGCTATATTATTGAGGAGTAATGTAGGATACGTAAGTCCTGATCCCGATATTCTTACGGGATCAGGACTTACGCGGGTGAAACCGCGGGACGCAACTAGTAATTAATAACTGCACACAGATACATATAGTAGGTACTCTGACTCAGCTATGTTCCTAAAACAAAACCTACGATTTTGTTTCTTATTTTCTTATTCTTAATTTTCCCGGGTCTTAAACACGTGATTTTTTCATTTTTTTTCTCCAACCAACAAGTTGTCATTGACAATTGTAACATGGTCGAAACGTCGAGGTAAGAAAAATAAAATGTAAAAAAGAACGTGATTAAGACACAGGAAAGTAAAAAAAAATATGAATATAGCCGAGTCAGAGTGGGTCCCATCTACCCACCCCGTTGGCTGCCGTGGGGGCGGTGGTTGGCACCCTACGACTTCGGTGTACGACGTCAACCACCCCGCCCATTTTTTAAAAGGTATGGAAAGCAACACACACCCACGCAAATGTACCTTGAAAAAAAATCTAATAGGACCCTCTTGCAAATAACATCGTTCATTCGTTGGCCAAAGAAGCAGCCACCCTTTTAGTGACCAGAAGCCGACACTAATAATTTTGTTATTTTCATTGTGGTAGAGACAACGCGAGACCAGCGTGACTATTCTCTAAGAAAAAACCGCGTCGACACGGTTCGCGAATAATCGTATTTTTTTCGTTTTCTTTTGACCACAGTTTTTATCACAAAACTTGGTAATATTTGTGTGACATCATTGGCTTGCAGAATAGTGAGTTAACCTAACAGGTTTCTACGGAGTTTTAGAAAAGTTGACTGGAACTTCACAGGTTTCTACATCGGATCTATGTAGTTTTTACTTATAGAGAATAGCCCCGCAGTCCGCAGAATGCTGGACTGTATTTGGCGTAAAGAATAAGTATTGCCATTCAGCGTGGCAATGCGGCCAGCATTTTGGGCTCGCTGCCAAGTGTCTAATACTTGACGATTATTTTGTATTTAATTAGTTAGTGTAATTTATGGTAATTGCAAATAATTAAAATTTTAAAACGTAACATATTTTTTTCAGGAATGTTTTTCATAATATTGAGCACCTTTACCATTTCTTTTTTTGGATACGCGGCTTACCTGGAGGAATGCCACTCCCCTATTACTATCAACTATCCCATGGAGATGTAAGTGTAAATCTCTACATTGAGTTAGGGAGGAACACATAAATGTTTAGTGTGGAACTGTACCATTTCTGTACTTCGGAGAATCTGTTCTTTTGATAATCTGTCTTTATGAGTATAATCCTGTAAAAAAAAATGTTTTGACTGACTGACTGACTGATGGATTAACACACAGCCCAAACCGCTAATAGTAGAGAGCTGAAATTTGGACAATGTCTTCTTTATGTGGCATCAGGCATCGGATGAGAAACTCACACGTTTCTTATTCCAACAGCTCCGGTACCACACTGGAGATGTAGTACCATATCTCTACCACATCTCAGGTGCGGTACCGGGCTTCTCTACCGGCCTCAGCGAGGTTGTCGTTAGCTCCTTACTCAGGTACGAGCGGTGAGCGGCTTTATTGCTCCAGAACCAGTCTGGATAATGAGGTAGTGCCATTTTGGGCACGAGGCAGCTCTCCTTGTAAAGAACTGAACACTAACGTTTGGGGACACGATCTGTCGATAACTGATCCCGGAAGGTGCTCTTGGGAGTGGCCTGATAGTACAGCGGATCCTGCCTGCAAGTCCAAGGGTACCGCACCAATCGATCGACATCGGTGGACGTTGTTCGATTGGTGTGGTAGCTTTAATAGATCGACGGATACCTGTTGACTAACCAATCCAACGATTGCTGTGCGATGGCATCGGTCAACGTTGACCGCTTAAAACCGCGGCTAAGCTGTTAGTGCGCGGGGCGATCGACGTCGACTAATCCATTCTACCGTCGTCGTCGTTTGATCGTCGAAGAGTGGGAACGCTATAACATTATAATATATTTTTAGTTCAATTTAATCAGTGGTTGTTTCTCATTTCCAATTATGATATTTTTTGAACAATTTATTTTTGAAACTACCTTCATATCTACGAAACGTGTACGTACCTACGTAACTTTAGGACATCATTTGTTCGAACATTTTCTATTTAGGTCTCTTCTTTTCAAATATACAGGTTTCAAAAAAATCGAGAGTGTCGATATGACTATGCTAAGGTGCATACATTTATTTTAGATCTCCTTTATAGTTGAAATAAGATTAATTTACCTACCTACAAATTATTTTTTTCACCAACAGATTCCCAAAAATAATCAAAACATTGATAGCGCTAATGATATACGTGACACACGCCTTAAACTTCTGGGTTCCATTTAACATCTCGTTTCACTACATTCAGAAGCGAATTAAAAAGCGATTCTTATTTTGGGAGTATGTGTGGAGAGCATTCTTCGTGGTCCTCATTGCTGTGGTAGCCATTATTGTGCCGGAGATCAACGCATTGCTGGGTTTCGTAAGTATCATAATTGTACTTATAAATACAAAGCATATATGGTTACTTTAGTTTTCAAAGAAAAAAAGCCTTGGTCAATCAGTAAGGTCTTTTTATGGTCATTTAAACCTACGTCTAGAAGATTTTTTTGTACTACGACTTTTGGAAATTCGATATATAATAATAGGCCAAGCTGCAGGGAAATCACATTACAAAAGGTGGTGTAACAAAATTTATGTTATGTAGCTAAGTTAGCTTGATATAAATTCAATTTCTTGACCTTGGGGCACGACGGGGTATATCTGATATTTTGAGTTTAATATTCTTTTTGCACATAGTGTCTTGATAATAAGTCGTATGACAAAAGTATCTAAGAACAGTATGTAGAAGTCAAAAACTTTTACATTCTGTCCATACATGTCAATTCTGTAAGTCTTACAGATAAAAAGTTACAATCAAAAGAACAAAAATGTTAAATGCGCCATATAAGACACCGTGTCGTACTACTAGCGCCATCTTGTAGGCGGCCACCACAAATAATTTGTTGTTGCTTATTATGGAAACGATTAAAAAATAATTGTCGTAGAAATCTATACTGATTTTATATAATGTTGTTTTTTCTTTTTTTGATTGTAACTTTTTACCTGTAAGACTTACAGAATTGACATGTATGGACAGAATGTAAGAGTTTTTGATTTCTACATACTGTTCTTAGACATTTTTGTCATATCACTTACTATCGAGGCACTATGTGCAAAAAACGAAAAATTAGCAAAATATCGGACATGCCCCGTCGTGCCCCAAGGTCAAGAAATTGAATTTATGTCAAGCTAACTTAGCTAAATAACATAAAATCATAAAATTTGTTACACTACCCTTTGGAAGGCTACGTAAGAGGTGATTTCCCTGCAGCTTGACCTATAATATAGTTCCCGAAAATTTTAAACTCAAAGTTTAAGTACCTACTTGAAAATCAGCTGTTTCTGGGGAATTCTAGAATCAGCTGATCCCGTGGGAATATCCGAATAAATGGTAGCCTACGTGCTTTTGCAAGGTCCTATCTATCTCTAAACTTACCAAAATTCATAAAAATTGTTGGGCGTAAATAACAGACAGACAGAGATACTTTCGTATTTATGATAACTATTTGTAGAGTTATACGTTATGAATTTCATTACGTCGTAATTTATCCATAATTGCCAAATAAATTTTATTTATTTTTGCATGTTTCAGATCGGCTGCCTCTGCCTTTCCAACATGGCCTTCATTTGGCCCGCGCTTATCAATACCATCGTAATACAACAGAGACCTGGGTTTGGCAAATGCAAATGGAAACTGTGGCGGAATATTATGTTAATGGTTGTAGGATGTATATTTTTGTGTATTGGTAGCGTCATCACCGCTATAGAAATGGTTACTGTATTTAGAGCAAGTATATAATTTAATCAATTAATTTAGTTGAAATTATTAGCGGTCTCTTGGAAGTTACCAAAAATTAAATTATATAAATCTGAAATGTTACTTTTAATATTTCTTTATTATTGGCATCATCAAAAAATCTTCCGTGACAGGATTCGAACCTGTACCCGCTTGCCGGACGAGTACGCTAACCACTGCGCTACACGGGAACCAACGCTGCACGGCGAATTAACGATTATGCTTTCTCCCTGTTTTTGTTTACCGACTAGGTTGTTCCACACCAATCGATCGATGTCATCGATCGACATCGGTCGACGTTGGTCGATTGGTGTTGTAGCTTTAATTGATCGACAGGTATCCGTCTACTAACCAAGCAATCGATTGCCGGCAGTTGGCATCGGTCGACGTTGATCGATTGAGTTTAAATTGATCGAGGGATACCTGTCGACTAACCAAGCGATCGATTGCAGGCCGATGGCATCGGTCGACGTTGATCGATTAACCCGACCCCGGCTAAGCAGTTAGTGCGAGGGGCGGGGCGGGCAGCGATCGACAATCCATTGGTCTGGTAGAAATCTACCAGAACAGTTTTACAATTATTGACTGGCTCGGGTGGTTAACTTTACCATTAACGCCTCCGACATGATATTATTTTTATTACATTTCTTGATTGCAATAGGTTTCTGGATATTTTTAAGGAACATTAACTTTACCCGTCTCTTAACTGGGTATGTCAGAAAGTAGACATTTTGAGACTCATTTCTAGTTCTAGTACAGAATACATAAATAGTGCCCTTACGGACGAGAAGACAAGGCGTCCTTAAGTCAAAAAAAGGTGTATTCATCCCATTGGGTAAGAAATTGAGACTTATTCCCATTCGTACCCACTCCAGCCATTACCAATGGGTACAAATGGGAAAAAACAAAGTACTTAAGAGGATAGTCTCCATTTTCTTTCTCCATACAAACGTAGTTTAATTTTTTTCTCCCTGGATAAAGACATTAGAGCAAATATGTTTTTGCTATAAAACTTATATCTGTCATGACTATGCATCTACCTTTTTATTTTTTTCATTTTATTATTTTTTAGTATTATTTTAATTAGAAAAAAATAAAAAGGTAGATGCATTGTCATGACAGATATAGGTTTTATGGCATAAACATATTTGCTCTAATGTCTTTATCCAGGGAGGAAAATGTAAACTATGTTTGTATGAAGAAAGAGAATGGAGACTATCCTCATAAGTCAAAAGTAATAAGTAACGATAACGATAAAAAAAAACAATATAAAATTGTTTTAAAAATAAATATAATATTTAACATAATTAAACCTATCAATAACCTACATTGAGATGTGTTTTCACAATCACAAATTATTTATCAAGCCCTTTAAGTTAGAGTATGTACCAGCAACGAAGAGTAGGACGCCAACAATGGCGACGAGGATGCACTTCCAAAGTCTCCAGTTGTACCTTCCAAGACCTGGGTGTTCCCAGACCACTAACAGTTCTATCACGGCGGGGAATATAAAACCGATATTTGACAGGCAGAATGCGCCTAGCTGAAAAAATATAAAAAGTAACGTATAATATTTTGACACATTTGTGTATCTCCGGCGTAAGCCGTGTATCCCCGGGATAGAATAGGGTTAACCTATCTCTTCCCGTGGGTGTCGTAAAAGTCGACTAAGTGATCTGGGATTGACCTCCATAATACACGCTGGACAGAAGATCGCGAACTGAATTTTGTGCCTATTTGACCTGGCTTATGGCAACATGGCGCAAATCAAATAGCCACAAAGATCTAGTATTGTACATTTTGTATGGTATAGCAATTCCAGCGTACTTGTATATCTAGAGTTCAGTGGATCTGGGGGAGACTAGCAAACCTTAAACAAAGGTAAAGTCGGAGTACATTTACCACTTCTTTTTTTTGACACAATCTGTCTGTCAACTTTGAAAGTTCTTGTCACGGAAAAAGAGAAAGCATGTTCTCACTATTCCGACCTTACTCCACGTTTATGAATAAGGCTAATAGTGACAGGGAAATACATACCAGACCCATTAAATTCCCCATATTCGGGAAAGCGATAGCGATCGCTGTGATGACCCCAATGAAGACAGCGCGGTATACGCGTTCCCAGATCCAGTGCCTCTTGACGTCGTGCTTCTTCGATACGTAGTACCAGACCAAGTTGAGAGGTGCCCAGATCTAACAACATCTTATAGTGACCATATATCAGGAAGTTACATACCAGGCCCATCAAATTCCCCATATTCGGGAAAGCAATAGCAATCGCTGTGATGACGACAACGAAGACAGCTCGATACACTCGTTCCCAAATCCAGTGCCTCTTGACGTCATGCTTCTTCGATACGTAGTACCAGACCAGGTTGAGAGGTGCCCAGATCTAACAACATCTTATAGTGACCATATATCAGGAAGTTACATACCAGGCCCATCAAATTCCCCATATTCGGGAAAGCGATAGCAATCGCTGTGATGACGACAATGAAGACAGCTCGATACACTCGTTCCCAAATCCAGTGCCTCTTGACGTCATGCTTCTTCGATACGTAGTACCAGACCAGGTTGAGAGGTGCCCAGATCTAACAACATCTTATAGTGACCATATATCAGGAAGTTACATACCAGGCCCATCAAATTCCCCATATTCGGGAAAGCGATAGCAATCGCTGTGATGACGACAATGAAGACAGTTCGATACACTCGTTCCCAAATCCAGTGCCTTTTGACGTCGTGCTTCTTCGATACGTAGTACCAGACCAGGTTGAAGGGTGCCCAGAAATTGAGGGCGAATGTTATGAAAATCATGATCGCCATCAGGCATTTGAGAATTGTTGGGAATCTGCAAAATAATTGGTTGTTATAGAATGCTATGTCTTTGTGTTTTTGTTAATAACTGTTTTTGAACCTGGAATGTACCTTGCTTTCGGCTTAGCGGGTATTTTAGTGCTCGTGGCGAAGCGGTCTAACACGCTGGATCGGGCCATGGGTTAGAATCCCGCCTAGTACGAATTTTTGAAAGCATTTTTTTAATAACAGTATTTCCTAAGTACACTTAGCTTTGAGAATTGATGTTTAAAAATGATATTTAAAAAACGTGATATTTATCACGTAGGTATCGTAGGTAAATGAATTTAACGTCAAACTTACACTTCCGAAGGGAAATTGAGAGTGACTGGGGAACTTGAATTCTCCCCGAAACCCCAATAGCCGAAGAATCCCACCATGATAAGAAATGAAACTACTACCACCATTCCTGAAACACAAGGGAGAAAATACGATTGAAAATGTGAATACATATCATTCGGTTTTTGCGATGCTGATATGATATTGTGCTCATTTTAAGTCTCAGTCATAAATAGGAGGTAAGTACTGCAAAGTCCTCGAAACGTCGCGCGTCGGGTGTGTGAAAAATCCAAAACATTATAAAAGTAGCGCGATTTAAACCAAAAAAATACGTGATTTCAAAACAAAAATCAATTATGTAAACATTATTTCTTAGTGTTAATCCACACTTAGGAATACTGATTTTGAAAAAATGCTTTCAAAATCCCGCCGGGTACTAAAGTTTTTGAAAGCATTTTTTCAAAAGCAAAAATCAATGACTTAAATCAATTTGAAGAGTTTTTAAGGGTACCTACCTTTTAAGATCATCAGGCTGCTCCCGGGGGAGAGCCGTCCGGACTGTGGCGTGAATTAATGGCCTGGCCCGAGGATTTTTCCCAATTATCTCATCCCACCAATATAAAATTCATGGAATCATGTTTTACAATTACAAGCGTCTTTATTATTCACTAGCAGATTCCCGCGGTTTCACCCGCGTAAGTCCCGATCCCGTGGGAATATCGGGATCAAAAGTAGCTTATGTTACTCAGGGTGAATGTAGCTTTCTAATGGTAAAAGAATTTTTGAAATCGGTCCAGTAGTTTCGGAGATTACCCCCAATATACATACATACATACATGTTACCAACGTTACCTCTTTATAATATTAGTATAGATTATAGTATTAGTTCCTAACAAACACATCCCTTGCACAGCAGAAAAGTCTTTCAGAGTTTTGATTTTAATTTATGCTTTTCACAACACTCACCACAACACAGAACCTTCGGGAACTGCTTAGGATCTTTCATATTGTTCTCAATAGGCAGCGACACCCCAACCCCTTCCATGCTGAACACCACAATGCCGCAGAACTCGAAGAACCCGTACGCATCCTTCCAGGCAGGAACTGTTGAGAGCGGGGGGGCCTGTTGGAGACTGTAGTACACCGTGGCCACTACACAGGCAACTGAAACCAAAGGCCTTTTTATTAGGGTTCCGTAGCCAAATGGCAAAAAACGGAACCCTTATAGATTCATCATGTCTGTCTGTCCGTCCGTCCGTACGTCACAGCCACTTTTTCCGAAACTATAAGAGCTATAGTATTGAAACTTGGTAAGTAGATGAATAGTTTGCACGAGAGACGCTCCCAA
This sequence comes from Idaea biselata, assembly GCA_958496205.1. NCBI lineage: Eukaryota > Metazoa > Arthropoda > Insecta > Lepidoptera > Geometridae > Idaea > Idaea biselata. The sequence continues at coordinate 39,590,643 of OY292395.1, forward strand.
AGTGGTAAAATGTGTCCCCCCCCCCCCCTGTAACTTCTAAAATAATGGAATGATAATATTAAAAATTATATATGATGTACATTACTATGCAAACTTCCAACGAAAATTGCTTTGAACGAGATCTATCAAGTAGTTTTTTTTTTTAAAGTTTACCTTTCAAATCAAAATCTGTTGTATAGATAATGGTACGGAACCCTTAGTGCGCGAGTCCGACTCGCACTTGGCCGGTTTTTAGGTACTAGAAATATTTTACAATGCAATTTCATTAAAGTTCCTCCCGTGACGGGGTTTAAACTTATGCCTCTCGGCGAATGCGCTATTTTATCATTTCCAGTGGCATTTATTTACACGATTGGCGCCCCTAGATGGCACCAGTCGTAAAAATAAATCGCGTTATCGTTGTTTAAAATTTAATAAAAATACGTTTATTGTATGTGACCCTCCCTTAAGCTTATTGTTTTTAGTTTTTGTTGTTATAGCGGCTACAGAAATACATCTGCGAAAATTTCAAATGTCTAGCTATCACAGTTAATGAGATACAGCTTGGTGACGGACGGGCAGACAGACAGCGTAAGCTTAGTACCTAATATGGTCCCGTTTCTACCCCATTAATGCGGAAACCTAATATTTCAAAAATAAGTTGCTTTATCGCTGAAAAACTTACCGATAAAAACATCAGCGACCATAGAAAAGGGTGCGAGATACTTCAAAGTTGTTATCATGCAGAGCAACATGACTGGCACCAGCAGAGCCAGGATGTAGAGCCTCAACTGTGGAACATCTTAGGAAATCATAGATCAACATTAATGAACTGGCTAGCGGTTCACGGTCATCAGATATGGCCTGGTGAGGTGACAGACAGACAGACAGTCCTTTTATCCGTCCACTGCTTAACATAGGCCTCCCCCATACGACACCACAAATAGCGGTAGTAGGCGGCAGATTAGTTGAAAAAAACCCGGCCAAGTGCGAAACTCGCGCATGAAGGGTTCCGTACCACTATCACAATTGGGTACGGAACCCTAAAATGGTTTACAACAACTTTGATTCAAAGAAAATCTGAAACTTATAAAAAACTCTTTGGACAGTGAAGGCAGACTAGTATATTTGACAGATAGGGCAGCCATTTTGAATTCCATGACCAACTCGATTTGACGTGACCAATCAGAAGCGACCTCAACTACGCGACTAGAATTCCCTTGTAGTTTTTGAAAAACGTTTGTTGTATGGGAGCCCCTTTTAAATAATTGTTTTATTTTGTTTGTTTAATTTGTAGTATTTGTTGTTGTAGCGGCAACCGAAATACATCTTCTGTGAAAATTTCAACCTTTTAGATATTACGGTTCATGAGATACAGCCTGGTGACGGACGGACGGACGGACGGACGGACGGACGGACGGACGGACGGACGGACGGAGGACAGACAGACAGACAGACAGACAGACAGACAGACAGACAGACAGACAGCGAAGTCTCAGTAATAGGGTCCCGTTTTTACCTTTAGGTACGGAACCCTAAAAATGGCGGATTCGAAGGTCACTGTACGGAACTTTGGATACGGAACCCTAAAACCTAAGAATCAAACATTCTCATTCGTTACCAATTGGTATTGGTACAACTGGGAATTCTACTAAAATGCAACAGCATTAGTTAGATATTTGTTTCAGAATCAGAATCATTAAAAACGGTTTAGCAATACAATTGTTATTTCAGTAAAAACTCTAACAATGCTGAGGCCATGTTGAGGCGTTTTAGTTATAGAATACGAACCGGATGGCCATATTGGGGGTTATATAATTTTTGAACGATTTTTTTTTTTTTATTGTTATTTAGTCTGTGGCTGGTATGTATGACTTGTGTATTGTATTTTATTTCTATTTGTTGACATTTTCCAATGTTATTTTATTAATTAATTATGGTTTTTAGTTTGTGTTGTTTTAGTATGAATTTTATTGACATGTAAGTAATTTGTTTTTCAGAACCTATATGTTTTCATATGCCGAACTGGCCAATAAAGAGGAACTTATCTAACTTATTGTTGACCTACTACCATCTGTACATTATACCTATATTATGAATAAATGATTGAATTGAATATTTTTTTGAAATTGACTACACTGCCATCTATGAGAAACATTATGAACAGTCATAGCCCTGCTTTTACGAGTTTCTATGGATAGTAGTTTCTATGAAATGGGTCTGTTATTATTTCCGATTTATTGTTATTATTTTATTAGGGACCTACAAAAAATATTCCATTTTAACACATAAAGACACAAATAAACTTTTTCCGTTAAAATAAAAACATGTAATTGCCATCTGTTGGAATAGTGCTTTATCAAATATTAATAACCTTCCTACAGTTGGGTAAAAACAAAAAGGTTATGATTTTAGTTCAACATAGTTTCCACAGATGGCGCTCACATATATTTATAAACAAGAACACTTTGACCAATAAATATTTTTAACTGACAAAATAAAGGTGGTTCAAATTTATAAAATTAGTAATTTTATAATTGTTCATTTTAGAATTTAGACGTAAAATTATTTTTTTCTGTAAAAAGTTTTTTTTTTAAATCTAACCATATAAAATGGGAATTTCCATACTTCGTCATTGTCACTAGGCAAAGTCTCTGCCTTTATTTTATTACAGAACGAAGTATAGGTATAAATTTCAGTTTAAGGTCAAGGTCCGTATTCTACTATTAAAATGTCTCAAGCATGCCTCAGCTCTGTTCAATTTTTTCAAAAACGGTTCAATAATGTTAGTAATTTTTCTAAAACTTTTTGATTTTTTGCTCTTATTCTTAGTAGAAGAAAAATAAATTTACCTGATGACATTTGGTCTACGCTCTCGCTTTGAATCAACTGTTTTATAGATTTAGCTATAATTATTTGGTAGACACAGCACGCACCAAACAGATCGATACAAATTATTATGTCGACTGCATACCTGAAACAAAAAAATAATATATCAAGTGAAAGTACCTATTCAAGCTATAATTACAACGTCTCGACAACGCGAACGCTTTAACAATTTTTTTTTACATTTTAGAATTTCTTTCGGGACACGTATACCTATCCTAAAATGTCACAACATTGCTTTAGCATTTTAGCATTAATGATACAATGCTCAGCCTGCTTTCTTGCAACAATGCTTTCTCAGAAACGGTTAATCAATTTTGCAAAGTTTCGCAAATGCTTTAGGTATAGCAAATCTAACAATGCTGGAGCATTGTTAAGGCATTTAAGTTATGGAATGTGTGCCATGACCATTCACAATTCGCCAGTGTTCCTGATTCGACAAAAAGCATCAACGACAACATTGACAGCCTTATTAATAAACGCGAAGTAAGGTCGGAGTAGTTTTACCACTTTTTGTTTCTGCCTGTCAACTTTGAAAGTTCTTGTCACGGCATAAGACAAAGCATGTTCTTACCACTCCGAGCTTAATCCACGATTATTAATAAGACTGTAACTTATGTTTTTTTTTTCGTTTTTGAGTGGATTTTTTTTTTGCAGACCATTGAATTTAAGTAACGCTGCACTTACCTAAACCATTTACTATATTTTCTGAAGGTGGGAAAAGGGCCGACTTCCAAAGACGCCTCCGCTAAGTCCGGGTATGATAACTCTGTGATATGCAGCCTCTGGTATAAGATCTGTGCTGATTTTACTAATATCTGGAATAAATGTGAAACTTAAAATATAAATGAAAAACAAAATATAGGTAAATAAATAGGTTCTTTCGTTTTTTCTCAGAAACTCTTGTGGTGTCATTCGTCAATACACTGGGGTACACAGCCAGAAAGGCGAGTTCGAGCCTCGCCCCGAGTGAATTTTTCTTTAAAAATATTTAACCGGTATCTTGCAGTAGGTACTTATTAACTTACTGGCAGTGTCCTCGGTTTAACCCGAGTAAGTCCCGATCCTTCTATTCGGAAATTTCGGGATAAAAAAGAGCCTATATTATTCCTCGATAATGTAGCTTTCTATTGGTGGAAGGATTTTTAAAATCGGTCCAGTAGTTTCGAAGCTTTTGTTACAAATAAACAAATAAATCTTTCCTCTTTACAATCTTTCTTATATATAAAATTTCCATGTCACAATGTTAGTTACCGTACTCCTCAGAAACGGCGCGACCGATTTTTACCAAATTTTATATGCGTATTCAGTAGGTCTGAGAATCGGCTACTATCTATAATTTATAAGGCAAAACAACGTTTGCCGGGTCAGCTAGTATTAGTATAGAATATAGATTTCAAGTTCAACTCACATGTAAGGCCTTCTGAACAATTTAAGTGTTGTATTAGAAATTAATTATAGTGTTTGAAAAATAAGACCGACATGTTCAGTCGATGACAAAGGTCCCTAATATTTTGTGAATTGACAATAATAATAATAAATAACTCACATGAATGCAGTATGTAATGTAGAATCCAAAGACGATTGTCACCACAAGCGAGGTCCAAAGGCCACACTTCATGTAGGCCTCGTGTATCCCCATGATTCCACCGCCTAGGCAACCTTTTATTAGATGCCCTATCGATTCTAGAGAGCTAAAATTAAATAAAAAAAGTAAAATAAAAAAAATGTTTTCACTACAAATATTAAATTAGCTGAAATCTGCGGTCTCACCCGTCCTTATCCCGAAGAAATTTCGAAAAATCCTATCTACATCATATAAAGAACACATTCTCTAAATTTCAGCTCTCTGCTTTCAGCGGTTTAGACTGTGCGTCGATCAGTCAGTCAGGAGTTAGGACAAAGCATTTTAAAAATAAAGATAACGGGGTATTTACCATGTATAAATTTGTTTTTTTACGTCGATATTTTTCTTTGCAATTACTGGGAAAATATCGAAAAAACAAATTTAAACATTTAGAAAATTTATTTTTCAAGGAAAAATAGCATTCAAAAATTTTCGCTTGCGGCGAGGCTTGAACTCGCGTCTTTGGGTCAGTACCCCAACGTCTATACCAACTAGACTACGCAAGCTCACGTCTCGTGCAGCGAAAACTTCCAATGCTATATTCTCCTTTGATTGTTTACGATTAAGGCTCGTTAAAGCGCCATCTATCTAACGCTACAGGAACAACTTTCCAGTTGTTTACACCTGCGTCGTAATGGTTAACTTTACAGTTAACTCATTACTAACGTAAGATGTCGCTTTTTCCATTACTATAAATTTCTATTAATTTTTGTATGTAGCTCAAGGCTATTTTATTTAGAAAATTTATTTTGCAGGTGTAAACAACTGGAAAGTTGTTCCTGTAGCGTTAGATAGATGGCGCTTTAACGAGCCTTAATCGTAAACAATCAAAGGAGAATATAGCATTGGAAGTTTTCGCTGCACGAGACGTGAGCTTGCGTAGTCTAGTTGGAATAGACGTTGGGGTACTGACCCAAAGACGCGAGTTCAAGCCTCGCCGCAAGCGAAAATTTTTGAATGCTATTTTTTCTTGAAAAATAAATTTTCTAAATAAAATAGCCTTGAGCTACATACAAAAATTAATAGAAATTTAAAATTTAAACATGGTAAAAAACGTCCTATCGGCGATCAGTCCAAAGGCGAATCGACTGTCGAAGAACGTTGTTTTTTCATAATATTTGTAGGAGAAGTTTCGATTTTAAACTAGTTCATATTATTATGAAGTTTTCGATCTTTCGTTCGTTCGAAAAAACATAGTAGGATCCCTATTCTTACCTAATGATACTGTGCTTTGACACAAATCATTAGAAATGTTTCTAAGCAGAAATGCGTCATCAAAAATCTTCCGACCCAGGATTTGAACCCGTGCCCCTAGCTTGCCGGGCGAGTGCGCTAACCATTACGCAAATCAACACAAAATCACAAATCATTGTCAATTTGTAAACAATTCGTTCTAATTATTCGACCATTTGTTGTTGTTCTAGCTTACATTAGAATAACCTTCGCTTTGAATTTAATATTTCCATTATCACAGCTGATTTGCCTACGTCTCAGTATGTCTAATTAATTACTGAAGTGAGTCATTGTCTTGGTCGAAATTGACAAAACTGCGTCATAGAATTTAGGCTATGTCCCGCGGTTTTACCCGCATAAGTCCCGGTCCGCAGGAATTTTTAAAAATCCTTTCTTATCGGATGCCTACATCGTATAAACAACACACTCTTCAATTTCAGTCCTCTGCTATTAGCGGTTTAGGCTGTGCGATGATCAGTCACCCTTAAATTGAAGTAGGTACCTATGTGTTAATCCAGATCTCCAGCTATCTGCATACCAACTTTTATTGCAATCGGTTCAGTAGTTTTTGCGTGAAGGAGTAACAAACGCTTACAAATAAACTTCCACATTTATTAAATTAGTAGGATTTAATGAAACTTACATCACAATCTAAGATAAGTTACTATTTTCTTAAAAGAATTTGTAAAAATAAATAAAAAAATCGAGGCCAATGCCACATATAAAAATAAAGAAATATATACCTAAGAGCAAAATTGTCATCAACATAGTTAGTAGTTATTTCTTATCTAAGTAGGTAAATACCACCTAACTGGTAAAATAAGATTATCTACAGTTAGGTATATTTCGCACGTGAACATTAGATGATGTTATAGCAAAATAAGCCCTAAGTTTATCCTCATTTAAAATTTTATCCTTAATGTCAGCTGGTTTTTTGTATTTACATCTTCGTTAAAGGATTTCCAACTTTGATGAGGAAAAAAGCGAGGATTTGCAGATACATATTATATAAAAAAATCTAACCTTATCGTTTGATAGATAGAGCTGAAAGTCACCTACAATAGTCTAGTTTTTCAATGTTTTAGTTTTTATCACGTATTTCTTTATTTGGTTATTTTTGGATTTTTCTTTGATTTTCGTGATGCTGCTAAGAAGTTAAATTATTTTTTTAGTTTATGCGCGTTGCTTCCCACCCTCCTCCCCCTTCCTCCCCAGTATTATTTTTAGCCAAAATGTTTTGGTTCTAAAATTGAAACCTCTCAGTGGTAATCAACACTACCAATGTGTACCTTTACCAGGTAGATGCTATGGTTTCAAATTTTGAATTTACATTAAGATATAGTGATAAATATACGTCGACCTCATTCCGAAGGTTGTGAATATCTTTTCATTTTTGCTTTAAGGAAATAATATTGCTATTACCGGTGAAGGAAAACACGGTGATGAAACGCGCGACTTAGTTAATTAAAGACCTTTAGGACTTTACCTTAGTGCATTACTATGCATGAGGAAAGAACTGTGTGTAGAAAGTAGGTACCTACATCGAATTGTATTTTTTAGGTCCCACTTGAAAACTAGCTTTAAAAGCTAGATAACTTTTTTAGCTTTATAACTCTATAACAATAAATTGACCATTTTAGGTATGCAAAACATTACAGGCATGCAAAACAAAGTAAACATTAGGTATTTTTTAACATAATTTATATGTGCTATATATATGTAGGTAGGTACCTATCTATAGTATTCTTTATACATACTTGGTAGGCTTTTTATTATTCCTCTGAGCTGTAAAGTCATACGGATCCTTTTCTGCATGCAGTACAAATCTTTTCCTGACAGTGGTTCCATCTGGTGGTGGTTGCGGAGGTGGTTTCGAAGGTGCCTCCTCTTCGACGCTGGTTTGGTTGTAGTTTATCTGGCGAAAGTATTGTGGTTTCAATTAATGAAATAAAAACCTTAGTAATCCGTAGACAATTAGTAAAAAACCGTACTAATATTCATTAAAATCGGTTCAGCGGATTGGACGTAAAAACGTAACAGACAGATTTACAGACATATATCCCACTAATATTATATTGTAGTAAGGATGTGAATATTTGAGTGAAAAAAAGTGATTGAGTAAACAAGTTTGTCTTTTACGCCATTGCCCAAGAATTACTGAATCGATTGCGATGAAACTTAGTACGCAGATGGCTGGAGATCTGGATTTACACACAACTACTGCGAAACCGCGAGATACAGCTAGTCTATATCTATACTAATATTATAAAGAGAAAAGATTTATTTGTTTGTTTGTTTCTAACGAACAGACTCCGAAACTAATAGACCGATTTGAAAAAATCTTTAATAAATACATACCTATCTATACTTCTATACTAACATTATAAAGAGCAAAGATTTGTATTTTTGTGTGTGTATGTGCGTCTGTATGTTTGTTATGAATAAACTCAAAAACTAGCGGACCGATTTCATAAATTCTTTCACCATTAGAAAGCTATATTCACCCTGAGTAACATAGGCTACTTTTGATCCCGATATTTCCACAGGATCGGGACTTACCTGCTGCGGTACGCAGCTAGTCGTAAATAAATTTCATTTCGAATTAAACAGTGAAATAAATAATCATTAAAAAATAAGAGCTTGGAAAAGTTCCGAGAGAGATATTAACAGGCCGATAGGGACCTATAACGGGTAACAAATGATTTTTATTGGAAAATTTACGGAACAATGAATGAATAGAGATTATCTTTAATTTTTGTGAGGTTTTTAGGGTTCCGTACGCGATGGGTAAAAACGGGACCCTATTACTAAGACTCCACTGTCCGTCTGTCTGTCTCCTGCAACCACTTTTGACGTCGTAATCGTCATTAATCGCCCGCTGCGATATTCATTTCATTTCAACTAAAGACGTAACGATATTTAATTTCGAGACACCTCTAATATAAGTACATCTCAATTTTATCTCAATGGTACAGTTACTAGAGATGGGGCGACAAGTCGGCAGTTGCCGACTAGTCGGAAAATTATGCCGACTAGTCGTCAACTAACAATAATGCATAAAACCAATATTTAATTGAATTAATAGTACAGTAAGAAGATGGATGTCAGAAAAACGTATACAAAACACGTTATAGCCTAAATACATCATCTTAACATAAAACATCTAAAATGTCATAACTATGCCTTAGCTCGATGAATTTATTTTTTCCTACTTTTATTTCAACATTTTTTGGAAGTTTTGTTACAGCTTTTGAAGTGCAAATTTATCCAAAAATACCAACAATCGCCGAGTGGTCATGATTAACCCAAATATCTGGGAATTGTAATGATCTGCATTGCCGACTAGTCGGCTAGTCTGCTAGTCGGCAGAACCCCTAGTCGGCCCATCTCTAACAGTTACTATCAAAAATCGATGACCACATTCTGATTTTTCAATACATCATAATTATTGAAACAGGATAGACAAGTAAATATACAGAGTTATTTTCAGAATGTCTATCCTTTTTGGGTTCCGTACCCAAAGGGTAAAAACGAAACCCTGTTACTGAGACTTCGCTATCTGTCTGTCCGTCTGTCACCAGGCTGTATCTCATGAACCATAATAGCTAGACGGTTGAAATTTTCACAGAAGATGTTTTTACACCCCGCAGTTGTAATGTAGTAGCTGATCCGGCAAACTTTGTTCGCCTAAGAGACAAAAAAATAGTATCCTATGTCCGTCTCCTGGTTCTAAACTACCTCCCCACAAATTTACAGCCAAATCGGTTGAGCCGTTCTTGAGTTATAAATAGTGTAACTAACACGACTTTCTTTTATACAGGATGTTCCAGGAAGTAGTGTCAAGTGAAAGTGCAGAGGTAGAGGACCGTAAGGGGCACCCGAATCACCATGTAAGATCGCATCTCATTATGGCTAAACAACTCATCGCAGATTAAAAGAAAGAAGAAAATAAATTAGTAAGTTCCGTGATTTTTTGTAGTTTCTGAGTTATGGTTTTTTCTCATTTTCTATTAAAATGTTACCATTGAGACCTATTTGCTCATACTGACTGTAATATGTGAGATAATTGGCTTATTTTTTTAATTGGAGTTGAATAATAGGGTCGTATGACCTGTTACAAAAAAACGTCAGGGTCATAAGACCTAACACTAACCAAACAAAAAAAAGTATTCATAAAGTGAACGTAGGCCAAATGCTATAAAGAAAAAAGACCATAACACCTAAACTACGAAAAATCGAGAAAAAAACATGGGGGTGATTCGGGTGTCACTTCTTATAGTCTCTACCTCTGGACTTTCGCTTGACACTACTTTCTGGGACAGCCTGTAGGTATACATACAGATTAAAAAACCTAAATGTGTATATCAACTTATGACGCCTCCTGAACCTACCCCAAGAAAACGTCCAAACAAAACCACCCAATAACTTTCCCCATCAAGAGCAGAGACGTCAAATATTGACTTACATAATTCGAAGTCAGCTCCATAGTTATTTGCACGGCACTACGACACCACTTCCAACTACTACTTCTGTCAATTAAATGTAGCGAGACGACTTGAGACAGCGGCCTTGTGGTGTGTACTGCAGGACAACTTATTGGGGATTGTCTTGGTGGTTTCTTTGAGGAACATGTGCGCTGTTAAGAAGGATATTTTAATGGTGTGAGATTAAGAAAGTTATAAGGACACAAGTACATTCCCGCGGTTCACCCGCGTAAGTCCCGATCCCGTGGGAATATCGGGATCAAAAGTTACCTATGTTACTCCTCGATAATGTAGCTTTCTATTGGTGAAAGAATTTTTGGAATCGGTTCAGTGGTTTCGGAGATTACCCGGAAAATACATAAATGTTATCTCTTTATAATATTAGTATGGATTTATATATTACTAGCAGTACCCGCGACTTCGTACGCCTAATTTTTTTGACTATTCAACACTGAAAGATTTTTTCAAATCGGACCAGCGGTCCTGAGATTCGATGAACAAACTCTTCAGTTTTTAAAATATCAGTCCAGATCAGGACATACTTTTTTCGAATTGTAAAAAATTAGTCCTAGATTTTTCTTCTGTTTTCGCGATGTTGTATTGAAATTTTTCGGTTTGATTCGCGTGGTGTTTATTACTTTTAGCATTATTACAACGCTCAACGTTTCGATACCTTTCCAGGTCCCTTCTTCAGGATAGACTAAGATGTGATTTGTCCTTCTAATGAATTAAAAAGTTACAGTAAAACTACCGTCTTATCAAAAATCAATTATTAAAAAGGTATCAAAACGTTCCTGTGTACGCAGACTCTAAATTGCAAAGACTATTATTTATTACTAACTATGCACAAATCACCTTTCCAACGATTAATTTATTACAACGTGACTTCGGAAAACGCGCCACTTCATGAGAAGAAGTCACAAGAAACTCATGGGGGTGCTTTTTTGGTGATTTAGGCTTACATCAATAATTATTCTAATCAAAAACTAAAATACTATATTCTACCACCGGCAAAAGTGGCTGACGGTGTCCTGTTCTCTAGCAGCAGTTGTTGGCAGCCAACAACTGCTGCTAGACAACAGGATCACCAAAAAAGCACCCCCATGAGTTTCTTGTGACTTCTTCTCATCAAGGGGCGCGTTTTCCGAAGTCACGTAGTAATAAATTAATCGTTGGAAAGGTGATTTGTGAGAAAGGTGATCATATTGAAAAAATGTTCTCTCATCCGAGCGATGTTCCCGGTTGCATCCCTCTCGGGAGCCCGGGGTCCGCTAAACCCCAAATTGTTTTTTTTTTATTTGGGGTCGGCGCAGTCGGTAAGTCATCATTGACCATACCTTCTGCAATTAGATTTGGCTACTCTCTACGTATATTTTGTTTTTATCTCTAATGTGTCCATTTTGTAAATTACTTTTATATTATTATTATTTTTTTCCTGTTATGTAGTTGTGTGCTTGTCTGAATAAATCAATTTTCTTTCTTTCTTTCTTTCAATGTTTTTACGGCCGGCCGCCTGCCTGACACCAACCCTCTTAGGGATCAAGCAGTTTATCCGCTACCGCGCGGGGAGAACTTAAGGTTTGCTAATCTCCCTCAGATCCCTTAGTCGCCTTTTACGACACCCACGGGATGAGATGGGGTAACCCTATTCTATGCCGGGGCTACACAGTCAAATTGAAAAAATGTAAGTCCTACTTACTTACACTGCACTGAAGTGTAAGTTCGAACGACAATAAGCATATCATTTCGGTTTATTGTCTCAACAATCTCTACTGAAGGATTTTATCACAGTATTTATTTACATTTACATACAAATTTATTTATATTATGTATGAAAAGTATGTAGATACCTATATACTTAACTGATTTATTTTTTCAGTCTTTTATCTTTTTATCTTAGTAATTAAAAATTCAGGGCCGTTCCGTTCGTTTTTCATTTTCCCGGATAATTCGGGTAACTCCTATATCCTGAGTTGGTTGGGTAATGTAACCGAAAGAAAAGAAGTGACTTTCTTGAAAAAAAAAAATCTGTTTTATTTCAGCATTTTTTTCGCTACGTGCCTCAGTCGCAAAAATGAAAGAATGCAATCCTTAATTTCATCTCGGCTGGACAAGCACCTGTGGATAGCGTGGCGTGGTACAACGGTTGTGTATGGTTGCAGGTTCAAATCCTGTCGTTTGGACAATTTTGAAAAGCATTTTTTCAATAAACTAGTCATCTAAGTGTAGGAAACACTTTAAAATAGAAATCAAGAAGTGACATAATGTTCTAAAACAGACAGCGAAGTCTCAGTAATAGGGTCCCGTTTTTACCCTTTTGGTACGGAACCCTAAAAACGGCGACAAAATGATACTAAAATTCCTATATTTGTTGTTTTCACTTAAAATGACTTAATTAAATCTTAATCATCTGAGCGATGTTCCCGGTTGCATCCCTCTCGGGAGCCCGGGCTCATTTTCCGAGCTTTCGCTTTCCTACTATAAGAGGACAGTCTCCATATTCTTTCTCCATACAAACGTAGTCGACTGTTTCCTCCCTGGATAAAGACATTAGAGCAAATATGTTTATGCTATAAAACCTATATCTGTCATGACTATGCCCCTACCTTTTTTTTTTTTTATTTTCTTTTTTATTACTATTTTAATTAGAAAATGAAAAAAAAATCAAACGGTAGGGGCATAGTCAAGTCATGACAGATATAGGTTTTATGGCATTAACATATTTGCTCTTATATTTTTATCCAGGGAGGAAACAGTCGACTACGTTTGTATCGAGAAAGAGAATGGAGACTGTCCTCTTAACTGTAGTTTACCCTCATTTGTAGCCATAAAAGTCAAAGAAGGCGCATCTACTAATTCTACTATGAACTTTTAATACATCTATAGGTACTAATCTATACCTACTTCTATACTAATATTATAAAGAGGAAAGATTTGTGTTTTTGTGTGTGTGTTTGACGCAAAAACTACTGAACCAATTGCGATGAAACTAGGTATGCGGATAGCTGGAAATCTGGATTATCACATAAGCTACTATTTATTTAGATTTTTCCGCACGATCTGGACTTACGCGGGTGAAACAGCGGGGCACTGCTAGTAATTAAATAAAGTTTAATACAAAATCTTGAGACCAGTTGTAATTGTTTGCACAGTTCTTAAAACAACAAACTGACTGGACTGGTATTTTCACACTAGATATACTTACCCATTTTAACCATTTCGAGTACGGAACCCCAAAATTACTAAGAAACTTTGCCCAAACAAAAAGGTAGACAATTTGAAAATGTAACTGCGTACAAACATCTTGGCGTTTTGTTGGTAAAGAGTTTAAAATCTGTGTAGAGTAGAGAGAACATAGTTACATTTCTATCTCATCCGAGGGATGTTCCCAGTAGCAGTTGCCCGGGGTCCGCTAAACGTGTATATCAGGATGGCGGGTGTATGTCTTAAAATCGTAAAGTTATATACATGAGAGGAATGTACTAGCAATGTACTGAATGTACCTAAAATTTGGAGCAATGTACTATTTCAGGGCCAAAGTTATATAAGAAACATGATACACCCGCCATCCTGATATACACCCGTAAACCTCAAATATTTGGGGTTGGCGCAGTAGGTAGGTAAGTCATCGTTGACCATACCTTGTGCTGATAGATTTGGCAATATTTTTACGGCCGGCCGCCTGGCTGACACCAACCTTTCTAAGGACCAAGCAGTTTATCCGCCACCGCGCGGGGAGAACTTAAGTTTTGCTAGTCCCCCCTAAATCGCTTAGTCGTCTTTTGCGACACCCACGGGAAGAGATAGGGTAACCCAATTCTATGCCGGGGCTACACGGCGGAGAACATAATTACATTTTCACATAATTTAATTATACTAGCTGAATGCTGCAGTTTTACCCACTTAAGATCCCGAGGGAATTTTCAAAAAGCCTTTCTTATCGGATGCCTACATAATATGCTTGAAGAAACTCTCCAAACAGCTCTCTACTATCAGCGGTTTAGATAGATGGAGGTGATAGAGATCAACCAGTCAGTCACTCAGGACAAAGCATTTGATAAATATAGATTTTGTTACCTCGACGTTTTGACTATGTTACAAAAGTTTTGATAGCGAGAAGACTCGGTAAACTGTAGGTACTTCTTCTTCTTTTCGTAAAGTGGTGTAGCTCACCTAGTGTTAGAGTTGTCAGGTCGCCCTTAGGCCTCTAACCTGACCTAACGACTGCTATCGGAGATAACAACCGTAGGTGCTTATGTTAACAAACCTTAGAGTAAGCATATAATAAAGTAAAGCAAACTTACTTAGTTAGAAATAAAAAATAAGGCATTACGACCCGGAAAATGCTACTCTGAGAAACTGATGTTGCCTCTATTCTACTCTAATTTAAATATCTTTGATAGTAGGTTGTTGCGAGCTTAATGTTTGAATCCCTTGCAGGGTAGTTTCAAGTAATGATAATTGTTGTCCGACGACTTTCTGACAGTTGAAGACGGTGTTACTCTGGTGAGCGGAGCGCTGTATCGTTTTGAGATCGTAATGACATTACTAGCAGTGCCCGCGACTTCGTCCGCCTATTTTTTTTTTTAAATATTACCTCAATAAATGGAATATCCAAAACTAAAAGAATTTTTCAAATGCAGCGTTATGAGATCGTAATGACATTACTAGCAGTGCCCGCGACTTCGTCCGCCTAATTTTTTTGAAAATATATTATAGCCTATATATTCCTCAATGAAGGGACTATCCAACAATGAAAGAATTTTTCAAATCGGACCAGCGCGAGCGACCAATTCCTGAGATTAGCGCGTTGGGGTGGGGTATCATATTAAAGTGTTTGAAAGCTGATTTCAGGAATTTACCATAATATATAATTTCACTAAAAACCTGGTAAATAAAAAAACTATTAAAAATAGAAGACCGACTGCAAAAAGTAGGCTACTAAAAAGCGTGACACAAGCACAGCTAGACAAGCACTGGCCTTAGAAGTCTAAAGCAGGCAGACGGACGGGACTTATACAATTATACATTATCTTGCCTGCTTTGGACTTTTCAGGCTAGTAGGTACTTGCCTAGCTAAGCTGGTTTTATG
Organism: Idaea biselata; assembly: GCA_958496205.1. NCBI lineage: Eukaryota > Metazoa > Arthropoda > Insecta > Lepidoptera > Geometridae > Idaea > Idaea biselata. The sequence goes on from OY292395.1 coordinate 39,605,944, forward strand.
CTTTTTAGTAGTCAACTTTTTGCAGTCGGGTATTTTTTCGTCAAAGAAAAAGAAATGAGGGGGAACACTAACTTTTTATCCCGGCAGAGGGCGTTAGTCGAATGATCTTAGGTTTGAATTGAGAACTGTCAAACAGGTGTTTTTTACAACTCTCGGCGCTAAATTGGCCATATCAGTCTCAGACCGAAAGAAAAAAAAAACTAGGCGTTTTCATTCGTGGGGGACAATCAACAAAAAAAAAGATCATCCGATGCCAGCGCCATCTGCTCACAGCTTTGCGTGTGCCACCCCATTGGTGTACGTCGGCCCGGTCGAAACCACGACCTTTAGAATTAAACTCGGGGTATCTACCACTAGACCAACACCGCTCTAAGTATAGGGTAGAAATAGAAACTTTCCAGAATACACCTTTTTAAAAGTAAAATTCTCAGCAACATACAATTGCTATCTCGTATCCCAACAAACCTACCTACCTAATAAAATAATTACGTAACTTTTTACAACATCCTGTTTATTTTATTCATTTTTAGTAGAGAGGAATTTTTGAATTTTTGTTGATATTTATCAAAATAAGTTTCCTAAAATATTTGTACCCGGCGGGACTCGAACCCCATAATCAGTGGTGGCGACTGGTATTCCGTTCCAGCGCGAAAAAAGCAGTAATAAATAAAAAAAACGTTTGCGAGAGATTTAAGTTAATATTTTTAAAGCTTTTACGCTTATTCGTCGCTAAACCTCGATCGCTTTGGATAAAGAATATATATTGTTTTATTATATTATTATGCGAAAATGATATAAAGAAATTACTTACGCTCTTTTTGAAAAAGTAACGTGACAGTAGAAATATCGTTTATTCATTAAGAGTAACGTATACAAATACAAATGATCCTTTTGAAACGACTATGATTTGAGTGTGGTTTCGGAACGCGCCCTCCGATGAGATGAAACCACAAGAAACTCATGGGGCATATTTATTTTTTATGATCATGTGGAATTAGTATTTATTAAAGATAAAGATAAAGATCACAAAGTATGGTAAGTACATGATGGTCTTAAATAGGGACCCGCGTATGTGCCGATCTCGCGGAAATAGGTCTTAGGTTATTTTTAACTACATTAAAAACTAAATATATCAAATGTGTATTATTTATTTAAAACAATTCATACAAAATAATTCATAAAACTACTTAAAGACATATGTACCTACAATAATTCATTTTCCATTAGATTCAACGTATTCAAAAACATCCATAGAATAAAATGCAGATATTATAGTAAAACCACCAAACGCCAATAGCAGCCCGTTTTTGAACAGCAACCACCTGTAAACAAAAAAAAATACTAACTGGATCTTCTGGTTTCACCCGCGTAAGTCCCGATCCCGAGGGAATCTCGAAAAATTCTTTCTTATCGGATACGTACATCATATAGATAGAACATACGTACTCTCCAAATTTCACTCTACTGCCAGTGGTTTAGGCCGTGTGTTGATCCATCAGTCAGTCAGGACAAACCATTTATACATATAAATTACTAGCAGCGCCCCGTGGTTTCACCCGCGTAAGTCCCGAACCCTCAAGATATTTGGAATAAGAAGCCTATGGCCTATGTGCTATGTCTCCAGCTATCTATATTCAAAGTTTCGTTGCAATCAGTTTACTAGTTTTTAAGTAACAAAGTCATATTATTTTAATACATACGTATTTGCAAACATTCGCATTTATAAATAAATTAATAAACAATTAATTTTTAGATTGTAGTAAAGGACAATTTAAGGTCAATGACCTCCAACTCTCTTAAACAGCTGATTTTGAAGTAAACTTTAAGCTCAAAATTTTCGGATAATATTTCTAATTTCCAAAAGTCATAGCGCAGAAACTTGTTCGCCTAGACGTGTAGAACAACGTTCTCCATAAACTCCAACACCCTGTATATATCCAAGAGTTCTATTTCTATTCAAGGAACCCTTATAAATACGGCCTTAAAAGAAAGTTGATAGAATTCTGTAGGAAGTCTGTAATAATGTTTTGATATGACCATCGGACGTCCAGGAAAATGTAATAGAAATATTTATCTAGAATTCCATTAAAGGAACAGAAACTTTTGAAATACATATATGTCTTTGTTCAGCGAACATCATACACCGCCATCTAGCCTCGTGGTAAGCTACTATGCAACCGAAAAAGACAGGTAATTATCATTTATCCCGTATTAAGGGGTTGTAGTAGGCCAGAACTGTTTTTTCTCGGACGGTTAATTATAAAATTTATTTGACACATCACTTTAGAAAACAATACTTATTAAAGTTCAGGATATTTACTAGGTCCTGATTGTTGTGAAAACACGATTATAGAATAAAAAAATCATAAACTTCCCTTTAAATTTTACAAATAAATAGTTTAGAAAATTTATTTTTCAAGGAAAAATAGCATACAAAAATTTTCACTTGCGGCGAGGCTTGAACTCGCGTCTTTGGGTCAGTACCCCAACGTCTATACCAACTAAATAAAATAAAATAGCCTTGAGCTACATACAAAAATTAAAAAAAAAAAAAGAAATTTATAAATAAATAGTTTTTGTCAATCAATATTAAACCTATACTAATAAAACTTGGTAGATGAACTGATCTTAGTTCAATGCAGGGCTTCGTTGATTTGAAATTTAAAATTAATGTTTTATTATCGTGTATTTACCAATTGTTTGACTTAACGCTCTAAAATTTTACGTATCTTACGTCCTTCATTAACACGTCTGAAATTCGCTAGCCCTATCCCTGTCACGCAATTGGGTTAATATGGGGCCTTAAGTAGACTTGTGTTATTAAATAAGTCTAACCTTTTGTTTCCAACATAAGGATCTCGCCAACTGACGAAGCTTTCAATCAAAGCAGGAAATATGAAAGCGATTACTGCTATAGAAAAGTTTCCAAGCTGAAAAAAACAAGAATATAACGATTATCTTACTTATAAACGATGACTAAGTTTATGTAACGTTTGTCTCTGTCTGTTAACTTATAAACTTTATGTCACAGTAAAAGACTAACGATACATAAACTTAGTCATAGTTTATAAGTAAGGGGGTAAGTGTTTATGTATAAAACTGTATTTTTTTAAAGAGATAATTAAGGCAATGCATGTTTCGTACTAAAATACATTGTCCAGTACAGGCTTAGTAACAAACCCCAACTATACCTTACCTACTCTACTGTTCATCTAGAACAGATCACTTTTAGCGACCAGGCCGCCAATGTGCCACGTAAAATTAAGTTGTTTATGTTTAGGTTTTTTTTTATTGTTTATGTTTTCTCGCTCGCTCGCTTAGGCGGACATAGGCTGTCAATATATTAAAGGTACAAACTTACTTACAAATACTTACAAACTACATATTTATAAACTACATACTTACAAACTACACACTTACAAACACAGCGATACCGACTAAGTCAGGATATGCAACCGAAACACAAGTTATGAGAATGACATGAAGCACTCTAAAGAATCTCTCCCAAATTCCACGTTTCCTGAAAACAAAAACTGTGCCCTTTACTATATTATTACTAGCTGACCCGGCAAACGTTGTTTTGCCTTATAAATTATAGATAGTAGCCGATTCTCAGACCTACTGAATACATATACAAAATTTCATAAAAATCGGTCAAGCCGTTTCGGAGGAGTACGGTAACTAACACTGTGACATGGAAATTTTATATATTAGAAGATTAGACAGATTATCCTACTAATATTATAAAGGTGAAATGTGTAAGAGAGTTCGGAATTATATTTGTTACTCCTTCACGAATAAAATACTGAGCTGATAGCAATGAAACTTGGTATGCAAAAAAAACCCAAGTTGTTATTCAGATATCCATATCTGGATAACAACTTGGGTTTTTTTATCTCTTTATTCCCGCAGTATCTGGCCTTACGCGAGTGTTTCAGCGGGGAGCAGCTAGTTTAAAACACCTTTCATCCACTGGGACCTGAATCGACTGGAAATTGTTTTTTAGCTCAAAATAATTTCTGTGAGAGTAGATTACACATAGCGATTCCATTGGTTATTCTACGAATTCTTGAACATTTCCGGTGGCAATGCAGCCTTAATAACCTCGAGTCCAGGCTGCCCCTCGAGTTAAGTAGGGCCGAGGCAGCCCTTAGAGTCGAGTCGAGGCAGCCATTAGACTCGAGTCAAGGCAGTCTTTCGAGTCCAGTTGAGTAGAGGCATCCTCTCGAGTCAACCCAAGGTTGTTACTAAAAAGCACCATCTAATTAAAAGTATAGGTAACTTTTTTACCTTCGAAATCTTCTACCAATGTATGACCATAGTATTCTAAATGGCACCCACAATTGAACTGCAAATGTGACGCTAAGCATTATTGCAACCAAAAATTGCAATATCAAAGGAAATCTGTGACAAAAATAAGAATAAAATTTAAGTTTTTTTTGTAAGAGTCGGACTCGCGCAAGAGTGGTTTTGTACCATTATTACAAAAAAACACGTTTTTTGTATGGGAGCCCCACTTAAATATCTTTTTTATTCTGATTTTATTTCTTGTTATAGGGACAACAAAATACATGTTTTGTGAAAATTTCAACTGTCCATATAGTTATTACGGTTCATAAGATACAGCCTGGTGATAAACGGGCAAAAGTGGGACATATCGATGATAAAAAAGCTATTTGTATGGGAACAAGGAACCTGTTAAACTCATTTTGAAGGCCTTCGTGGCGCGTTGGCCCCATGTATTAATCCAGATCTTCAGCTCTTACCATACTAAGTTTCATCGTAATCGGTTCAGTACTTTTAGCGTGAAGGAGTAACAAACATATTCGTGTACTTACTACATACAAACTTTCACATATATACTAATACTAGCTGACCCGGCAAACGTTGTTTTGCCTTATAAATTATAGATAGTAGCCGATTCTCAGACCTACTGAATGCGCATGTGGAGTTTGGTGGAGATCGGTGAAGCCGTTTCGGAGGAGTACGGTAACTAACATTGTGACATGGAAATTTTATATATTAGAAAGATTATAAAGAGGTAACATTAACGTTGGTAACATGTATGTATGTATGTATGTATATTGGGGGTAATCTCTGAAACTACTGGACCGATTTTATATAATAACTAAGTAGGATAGATAACTCACAGTGTGTCTGGCATATGTATTGTAATGAGACTTTGACACTTCTCCCCCCAACCCCAATATCCGAAGAAGCCAATCGCAGCTGCACAGGTTATCACTATTGGCATACCTGAAATCATTATCCATACTTCATACATGCTGATACTGAGCCAGTAAATCTTAAGAGGATAGTCTCCATTCTCTTTCTCCATACAAACGTAGTTTAAATTTTCCTTCCTGGATAAAGACATTAGAGCCAATATGTTTATGCCATAAAACTTATATCTGTCATGACTATGCATCTACCTTTTTTTTTTTTTCATTTTTTTTTTTTTTTTTTTTTTTTATTATTATTATAATTTGAAAATAAAAAATAATAAAAAGGTAGATGCATTGTCATGACTGATATAAGTTTTATGGCATAAACATATTTGCTTTAATGTCTTTATCCAGGGAGGGAAATTTAAACTACGTTTGTATGGAGAAAGTGAATGGAGACTATCCTCTTAAGCAAAGTGGCTGAAAACATAACAGGCTGACGCCGAGTTTCTTCACCAATAGTAAAAGTCAAGGTAACGGCTAAAAGTAACGTCACAAAGGAAATTTTGCATCATAAAGTTTAGTGTCCTTGGGGTGACAAGTCGTCAGCTAAGCTAAAATTGCTAAAACAACTAAAAGTGATGTCAGAAAGAAATTTGTTACTAATCTTATAGAAGAAAGTCGTGTTAGTTACACTATTCCTAACTCAAGAACGGCTGAACCGATTTGGCTCAAAATTGGTGGGGAGTTAGCTTAGAACCAGGGGAAGGACAAAGGACTTTTGATCTCTTAAATCCTGCGAGATCAGAACTCACGACTGACGCGGGTGAAACCGCGGGGCGCAGTTAATCTTCTTCTTCTTCTTCTAATATATAAAATTTCCATGTCACAATGTTAGTTACAGTACTCCTCCGAAACGGCTTGACCGATTTTTACCAAATTTTATAAAATATGCGTATTCCGTAGGTCTGAGAATCGGCTACTATCTATAATTTATAAGGCAAAACAACGTTTGCTATAATTTATAAGGCAAAACAACGTTTGCCGGGTCAGCTAGTATATTATAAAAGAAAGTCGCGTTAGTTACCACTAAACTTATAACTTAAGAACGGCTGAACCGATTTGGCTCAAAATTGGTGGGGAGCTAGGTTAGACTCAGAATAAGGACTAAGGGTACATTTTTTTGCTTCTAAGGCGGAACAAAGTTCGCCGGGTCAGCTAGTAGTTTGATATTTACTATCGCTTTTAACTTGATTTAATCCTATCGACTTGAGGTTATATATAAACTAGCTGCATCCCGCGGTTTCACCCGTGTAAGGACCGATCCCGTGAGAATATCGCGTAGTAACCTAGTTACTCAGGGTAAATGCAGCTTTCTAATGGTGAAAGAATTTTTGAAATCGGCACAGTAGTTATTCATTACAAACATACACACACACACACACACACACACATAAATACAAATCTTTCCTTTTTATAATATTAGTGTAAGACTAACCATACTGCAATATAATTTGAAAATACTTCGGTTTTTTCATATTATTCTCTATAGGCAGTGTAACAGCTAGCCCATCAATAGCATATAAGCATATTCCGTTAAACCTCAGAACGCCGTGGAAGTTCTTCCAAGCTGGACGTTCGAGAAGCCTTCCTTCCGTATTGGTGAGGCTGTAGTAAATGGTGGTGACAACGCTGATTCCTAAAATCAAACTATGATAAACTTCACCCGCGTAAACCCCGATCTAGTACTACACGGTGAAACTAGTACAAAGAATAAAAATATGAAAATAACTTACCGATAAATATATTAGCAACTACAGTAAACGGCGCTAAAAATTTCAAACTCCTTATCATACAGATTAATATCAATGGGCCCATAACGCATATAATGTACAATCTCTCATTCATATTTATTGATTGGATAGTAGGTGATGCATGTTCTAAGGCCTGAAATTTCAGTTGGTATCGACAATAGATGCTTTTGAAAAATTAAATATTAATCCACGACGTCGTAGGTATAACCTATCATTATATGTAGGTACCTACCTACCTATTATTTGTACCCTATTCTATTCCGGGGCTTATAAAATTAGGAGAGCCAACCCCACATAAAGTGGGAAAGAGCGAGGAAGAAGAAAAATAAGATTCTATTCCGGGGCTTCACCCGGAATAGAAATAGGGTTACCACATCTCTTCCCGTGTGTGTCTTAAAAGGCGACAAAGGGATCTAAGGGAGACTTGCCGCGCGATGGCGGATAAACTTGGTCTCTAGGAGAGTTGATGGAAATATGGTGTAAAAATATTGTCAAATCTATTTGCAGAAGGTATGATGACGAACCTACTGCGCTGACCCCAAATAAAAAAAACCGGGCAAGTGCGACACTCGCGCACGAAGGGTTCCGTACCACTATGACATTTGGGTACGGAACCCTAAAATGATTTACATCCAATTTTGAAATTTAAATGTGAAGATGTGAAATATTTAGCTTCGATCCTTACTCCCTTCATACGACCACACCACTCAAAAAAAAAAAGAAAAAAAAACTTTGGCACATAGAAATTCTGAAACTTATTAGAAACTCTTTGGTAAGTGAAGGCAGACTGGTATATTTGACAGACAGGGCGGCCATTTTGAATTCCACGACCTACTCGATTCCCTTGTAGTTTTTGAAACACGTTTGTTGTATGGGAGCCCCTCTTAAATATTTGTTTTATTTTGTTTTTAGTTTTTACTTTGTTGTTGTAGCGGCAACCGAAATACATCTTCTGTGAAAATTTCAACCTTCTAGCTATTACGGTTCATGAGATACAGCCTGGTGACAGACGGACGGACGGACGGACGGACTGACAGACAGACAGACAGACAGACAGCGAAGTCTCAGTAATAGGGCCCCGTTTTTACCTTTAGGTACGGAACCCTAAAAATGGTAATAACAATTGGGGGTTTAGCGGACCCCTGGCTCCCGAAAGAGATGCAACCGAGAACATCGTTCGGTTAAGAAGAAGAGAGGTTAATACTCCTAACATAACTAAAATAATAACCATTCTATCTGCAGTTTTAGATCAGATCGTCCACTGTCTATTGGTGTTTTAGTTTAGTAGTTTACTAACCTTTTTCATAGTATGAGCGATCATGATTTCATAAACGCAACAGTTACCACACATTTCTACAAAAATACATGTTTCTATTATATACCTAGAATGAAAGAAAATATAATTTGATTTCTGTTTGCTTTTGATTGCCATATACAAATAAATATACAGTCACACTATTCGATTATTTTGCCAGACTAAATGACGACCGAAATAAAAACAAAAGACGATCGATGCCTACAGAAACAAAAGACGACCCAAAATGAAAACAAAATACGATCGATACAGAAAAAAAGGCGACCGAAATGAAAACAAAAGACGATAAATACAGAAACAAAAGGCGACCGAAATAAAAACAAAATACGATCGATATAGACGATACGCACGAGACGCTAAAATAATGATTTTGACCACAGACTAGTCTGGCAAACTATAAATATAAATATTGCAAAAGACGACCCAAAATGAAAACAAAATACGATCGATACAGAAAAAAAGGCGACCGAAATGAAAACAAAAGACGATAAATACAGAAACAAAAGGCGACCGAAATAAAAACAAAATACGATCGATATAGACGATACGCACGAGACGCTAAAATAATGATTTTGACCACAGACTAGTCTGGCAAACTATAAATATAAATATTGCACGACGTTACACACAGCGCAAATCTAGCCCCAAGCTAAGCACTAGGCTTTTACTATGGGTGCTAGACAACGGACTACATTAGTAATCGAACCCGCAACCTTCTGCATTGCAGTCGGGCCTTCTCCTGACGCGCCACAGAGGTCGTCAAATAGTCTGGCTATTGTGAATACGATCTTTAAGAGGACAATCTACCTACTCTTTCTCCATACAAATATACAAACGTATTCGACTGTTTCCTCCCTGGATAAAGACATTAGAACAAATATGTTTATGCCATCAAACTTATATCTGCCATGACTCATGACCATGCCCCTACGATTTGATTTTTTCCATTTTCTAATTATTAGAATAGAAATAAACTTTGAAAAATTAGAAAATGAAAAAAATCAAAACGTAGGTTATGGCTGATAAAGGACTTATGGCATAAACATATTTTTTCTAATATGTTTATCCAGGGAAGAAACAGTCGACTACGTTTGTATGTTTGTATGGAGAAAGAGTAGGTAGACTGTTCTCTTAATAAAAAGCTTACCTACCTAATCGGTTTGGAACATCTTTGAACACATTTCCAAGGTCCGGTAGCAAAAACAATTTCTGCCAAGTCTGGGTAAGAGAGCCTCGGTATTCTTAACCTAATATACATTCTGTGAGCTGATCGTACTAGTATCTGTGAAAAATGTATTTAATTATTTACCCCCTTACTTTATCGCGTCCCGTGGTTTCACCCGCGTAAGTCCCGATCCCGTAGGAATATCGGGATCAAAGTAGCCTATGTTACTCAGAGTGAATAAGCTACATTCACATATTCTAATGGTGAAAGGGTTTTTAAGATCGTTCCAGTAGTTATTGAGTTTATTCATTACAAACATACAGACACACATACACACAAAAATACAAATAATTCCTCTTTATAATATTAAAGCATAGATTCAAAGTCCTGACTGATAATAAATATTATTAACGCAGAGCCCAACCGCTGGTCCTAGAAACATGAAATTTAGAGAGTGTGTTCTTTGTAGCGTATAATGATCCACTAAGAAAGGGATTTTGGAAAATCCCGCGAGATCGGAACTTATGCGGGTGAAACCGTGGGACGCAGCTAGTCGTCTATAAGTAAGGGGGTTATTTGGAAACGCAACAGCTATCTGTGTAAAACAAAATCGTGTTAGTTTGAAATGCAAAAACTCGAGCTAGTGTAAGATAGGCGTCGAAATGTCAGTCTGATTTTTAAATTATTAGCGCCATGTATCCACCTTTTTCACTACTATGCTACAATGAAAGCGACCAAAAGAGGTTTCTCACTAGGAGGCGTTAAAATTTATTTTACTACTGGCGCCAGACACTCATTCCATCACTAGACGGCGGCAGTGATAAATATACATCGCGTTTATATGTCAAAAATCACGTTTGATGTATGGGAGCCCCCTTTAAACATTTGTTTTGAGTTGTTGTTATAGCGGCTACAGAAATGCATCATCTGTGAAATTTGCAACCTAGCTAGCTAGTCTAGCTATTACGGTTCATGAGATACAGCCTGGTGACAAACAGACAGACGGACGGACAGGTTAATTTAGATTTTAGATAGACGTACCAACATACAATGTGAGACAATGAATCCTATCACAAATGTAAGCAGCAAAGATGTCCAGATACCGCCGTACATGTAACCAACGTGCATGCTCAAGATACCAGATCCGAGGCAGCCGTTTATCAGGTGAGCTGTCGATTCTACTAAACTGAAAATTAAAGACAATAGATTACAACAGTGTGTTGTTATAATTTCTCTATTTCACCTAGGAGATTGTTTTAAGCACTGTAATTAATTAGGCACAGGAATAGCTTACGGCTAATAATGAACAAAATGCCGGTTTTCATCTAATAGATGGAATAGGTAAGGACTGTAATTTGTACCTTATATAATTTAATTTATTGTAATTTTAATCTCATCTATTCTAATGGTGATGAGACGAGACAGGAAAGCTTGTGGGGTTTATTGGTAACTCCACAAACTCTGGTGAGAGACGACCTTCCTAAATGGCCCTTAGGCGGTAGACTCGAGAGAGTGTGTCGCTCGTGCAAAGGCCCGAGGGGAAGTGCGTACGTGGGTTCCTACATGCGCCTCTCTACTAGAGGCATCTGGGCAAAAGCTAAAGGCTAAATCTGGGCTTATTTAGACCAATACGGTCGGGGTGAGCATTACATCTCTATGACAGCTCCCCGATGTTGAGATGAGACAGGAAACCTGGTGGGGTTTATTGGTAACTCCACATAATCTGTTGCCTCCCACCTCCCAAGCATTTTCCCCACCAAAAAAGGGCGAGGCAATTACAACATACAAATGAAATTACAACATACTTCGTGCCATATGGATTGACTCTTTCAGCTGCAAAATCGTAGAAGCTTCTCTCTGCCCCTGGGTATACATCATACCAGCTTTCTAAGTTTAGTTCATTTATATTTGATTTGTATTTCTCTAGATCAGATACAGCAAACGAATCGGTTGAACTTTCGCTCTGAAATTACAATATAATAGTGATAGGTAAAACATTGATAACAAATTCGTTAGGTACAATAAAATTTTAAGGTTGTTTTGTTTTTAATAATAATAATTTTATTTAATTTAATTTGGGATGGGCATAGTAGTAGTAGGACAAATATTTTTTCATATTAGTTATTACTTATATAATTTAACAGTCATATTGTCTTACAAATTGCGTGGTACGTTATCCCGGTCCTACGCTCAAAAGTAGTAGTACAGATCCTACCTCTGTTATCTACCACAATCGAGAGTTTGGTATAGGAAATTGTTGGGCGTCTCATCAAAATGAAGCTATTCACGGAAAACTAGCTTGATAGTAATACGTTTGCAAAAATGTCCAGGGCTAAATCTCAATGATACCTAGTCATTATTGAGGTGTGTAAAATATCGTTTGCGTGATTTAGACTGTTCTAGGAATAAGTAAATAAATAAATAAATATTGCACGACGTTACACACAGCGCAATCTAGCCCCAAACTAAGCACTAGGCTTGTACTATGGGCACTAGACAACGGATATACTACATATTATACTTTTTTTTTTGTAAATACATACATATGATACATAGAAAACACTGAATATCCCATGTCTTCGGACCGTGGGCGTAGTGAGTCCTAGGACATGTTGGTTTCCTCACGATGTTTTTCCTTCACCGTAAGAGCGATGTTATTAGCGCACATACCTTTTTCTTAAATAAATAAGCAAAGAGTATTCTAGGTCTGTGGTTCTAGGAATGTGTATACTTACCGACTCTCTAGAAGTTGGATTACTTTTTGCTGGGCCATCGGTTGATGCCATTGTATTAATTATGAATATAAGCGTTGAATATTACTGTTGTATTACATTGTTTTCTTAAAACAGAATTAACCAATGTCACTTGCTCCAATGGTTTATTCACCTTTTATATTATATTTTAAGTATAGATTAATGAAACTCTTTATTTCCATGATTTTATTTGTACACAAGTAAAATAATCCATGAATCTTTTTGTGACATTTAAAAGTCAAAGTTTGAAGGTAATGTGTATTATTTGTTTGACAGTCAGTGATAAACCTTCTTAGTCGCTAAACTTAATATGATGGCTATTTCGTGTATAAAAAGTGTATACAGGGTGTATACATATTTCTCCGAGATTCGAGAAATCGCCTTGCGTTATCTCCTGATTTTCTCATGCTATATGGCTACATTGAATCGCGAAGATTCGTGTTTTATTGTCGCGTTAAAAACGTGTTTGATCTTCGACGATAATCTAAAACATCACGATCCCCTGTTTTGTGAACTGCTTTGTTAAAAAAATCGACTGGCTTCTGTTCCTGTTTCGCCTGGTTTCGCTGTCCTACAGGAAGCGGGATTAGGATACATATCCCCATGATTAGGATTACCCCGCTCCCTACTGTATGATTATGTACTTATTAAGAGAGTAACAAGTTTAATACAAAAGTGGAACCACACGGTGGTGCCTGCCCTCCCCCCCACTTAGGGATCGAATTTTTAAAAATAGATTCCTACACACAAAGAACACACTCTCCAAACATGTCTCTAGGATCAGCGGTTTGGGCTGGGACTTGATCAAATGTAGTACCTACAGGGTCCCCAGGCGGCATGTGTTCACAAACTGCAGACTTCAGACTATGTGTTCTTTTATACGGACGGTAATACTTCGCCGGAATTCGAACCCACTACCTTCATCACACTAATATTATAAATCAGAAAATTTAGGTATATAATAAAGGTATATTATTATTTGTTTGTTTGTTCCCTCTTGACGATCAATTTGGATAAAAATTTGCACAGCGATAGTTTAAGTAATGGAGAGTAACATAGGATGATTTTGATACCGATAATACCGCGGGATCGGGACTTACGCGGGTGAATCCGCGGGGCGCAGCTAGTAATAATGATAATCGAGGTAATAGGTATACCAAAAAGTTTTAATCAATGTTAACAGATTAAGTAACCTAAGGTAGGTACTTTAATAAGCAACACAAACTTTGTTTTCATTTCAAAACATAAACATTTGCACTAATTAAAATTTGTCAAGCAAACAAAAACAAAATTTTGATTAAAACTTCGTTATAAAACTTCTCTCTATCTGAGTTCTCTGTGTATTCTTGTGGGAGACGCGATGGTTACCATACATAGAGCCTCGCGTCCTTTGGTTCAAATTTGCCTGGTTTTGATCGTTGTAAGTACCTAAGCCGGGCGCATTTTGGATACGTTTTCATACGAATTTCATTCGTGCGCTAACGTACGGAGACGTACAAACAATCCCATTCTTCTTCTTCTTTCTGAATAGTATGAAAGCACGCATATTGCATATGAAAGAGTCGTACGCATGTATACTGATTTGTATGCAGTCTCCGAGCTTCCATAGTACTTGATAGGATAGTATTGTTCGTACTTCGTATATCTTCGTACGTTAGCGCGCGATGAAATCGGACAAGAACGTGTCCAAATTGCGCCCTATTAGTAAATAAATAGTTATTGAGATTTTCTGTTCACTTTTTGGTCGTGTACCCCCAAAGAATAGGGTTACCTCATCTCATCGTAAAAGGTGAATAAGGGATCTGGGGAAGACTAACAAACCTTGAATTCTCCTGGCTCGGTGGCGGGTAAACGGCTTGATCCCTAGAAGGGTTGGTTAGGTTAGACCGACCGTAAAAGTATTGGCATATTTGTAGAAGGTATAGTCAATAATAATTATTGACTCACCTACTGTGACAGCCCCAAATAATTTGGGGTTGGGGCGGACCCTGGGTTCCCAAGAGGGATTCAACCGGAAACGTGAGAAGATTTTTTTTTCTGTTAGAATGACCTAACGTGCTTTGAATGAACCTTTGGGTAGTTAGTCCCGGTTGTTATCTGTAATAGCAGTCGTTAAATTTTTTTGAATTTCATTTGTATTCTAACAAAACATGGCAGATGTAGGTTTAAAAACATATTTGATCTAATGTCTTTATCCAGGGAGGAAACAGTAGCTGCGTTTGTATGGAAAAAGAGTTGGTAGACTCTCCTCTTAAGAGGAAAGCCAAAATATTTAACCTCGCGACAGATCGAATTAAATATCCTGAATATCCTGAAAAGAACTGACTGCCAACTTTCACGAGTTATAGAGGCACCCCGAGAAGAAGAAGAGGAACATATAACTTCTCTTTTTTAATGGAAACGAAGTTATGCTTCTGACATACTAGTAAAACCTATAGGTACCTAATATCTGCCATGACCCCCGGGAGGGGTACCTACTTTAATTTTACGAACGAACGAACGAAAGAAAGAAAATCTGTCATCCGTCCTTCAAAACCGTCAGAAAATAAAATTTTCGGACGGATGGATGACAATTTTTTTCGTTCGTAGACTTAACGTAGACATCGTTTAAGAAAAAACAGTTCGGTCCCAATTCATCCCAATAATCCCGCGAGATCACGATCTACGCGGGTGAAACTGCGGAGCGCAACGTTCTTAAATCATTTTCAAATTTTCAGGCTCTAAACTTTGCAGCGGCAAGCAAGCGCTCAGTTCTGTCAGAACTCTACAAGCAAGCTGCTGCCCAAAACCGTCCCCTAGTCCTGGTTGTAGACAGTCATTCCAAAAATGCTGCTTCTGCTTCTAAAGAACTGTTAAAACAGAATGGCAAGTTACCGTTCTATTACATGGCTCCAGCACACAACGATTTGAAAGTAAGTACAATCAAATGAAATGAAAAATTATTAAAGAAACCTAACAATGATTTTCGAATACCTATTCAAGTGCGGGGTGCACTTGATATTAGTCGGTCTACTTTTTTATTTAATTTTTTACAATATGGCGTCTGGTGGCCTAACAATGAAGTTCGAACTTTAATCCATCTTTTTAAAGGTGTGAGTAATTTTCAGATCAGATCATTCAGTCAGATCAGAGACGAGTTTGAAATGGATCACTATCAGGCGACCTTTCTCCTTCCAGTTTTTATTAGAAACCCCAGGGCCTCTACTTTAATTCTACGAACGATAAAACGAACCAGTAGAAAATCTGTCATCCATCCGTCCGAAAATTTTATTTTCTGACGGTATTGAAGGACGGATGACAAATTTTCTTTCTTTCGTTCGTTCGTTAGTAGAATGAAAGTAGCCCTCAAGTCCAGTTCTGCACCCTTATATTTTAGTTGATAACTGAATTTGAAAGGCAGTTCGCAGAAAATTGCTCCTTGGACGTATAGTGGTAATCTCCAATGTACTGCATAGTCTTATGGAACTGAGTTATGAGTGAGAAACAACCGTCAATATTAATGCATGTTTCTTACTTTCAGCATAAATCAGTAAATCTCCAAAGTTATAAGTCACATTTTAAACCATCATCAAGTTCAAATACTATACCAAATTTGATAAATAGACTGCGATTACTAACAAGTGTGAGTAGCAACAATAAAATCGGCCGAAGTGACGATCGCTATGACAATCAACGTGAAAGTCACGTTCGAGACAGGGATCAAGATAGAAATGACAATTACTATAAGTCCAGACATTACTGGGAACATATACTAAGTAGTCAATCAAATAATGTATTAGATAACAGAGATCGCAATGATAGAGACCGCAACGACAGAGATGGCAGCGACAGACACAACAACAGACATAGCAATGACAGAGACAGCAACGATAGAGACAGGACCGACAGTGATCGTAATGACAGAGATCTAGCGGTAAAAGATCACAGAGATAGCAATGACAGAGACCGCAACGACAGATACAGATCCGACAGGGACAGGCTTGATCAGGATAGGAACAGAGATAGAGATCATGACAGAAATGACGAAAACAAGTTGTCACAGAAGGATAACTATGGGGCTAACGTACTGAAAACTCTCCTGCGATATTCAAACAGCTTGAACTGCGATGCTATGTATGAATGTAAAGATAGCTGCCGAGTTTTAAGGCAGGGTGGCAATTGCGAAGATCTATGCGATAGGAACTATTCTTGTGAGGGAAGTGCGGAGAAAACTCCCGATGGATGTGGACGAGGCGATGACTGTGCTGATGAGAAGGATGACAATCCTAGTACTCGGGGACCAGGAGATGTAAAGGAGGATGATTGTTATAAAGGAATTTGTTATTAAGTGTTATTAAAGTCTCTTGCAACATGTTTCTTGGTTTCATTTAATTAACACTTGAGGTAGCGCTTCTGATATCTGTTCATCTCTATTATTGTGAGGTTTTTGTTTGTTCTTACGAAAAAATATTTAGATAGATAGATTAATACTTTATTTTCACAACAATTAGTATACATCGAAGTAAGACAGATACACGAAAAGCTTAAAAGTAAAAACGTTGTACAAATGGGCGACCTGTTTAGTTTAACAAGTTTTCAAACTATATGTAGTAAAGAATAGATACATACTATTCTTGTGAAGGCAGTGCGGAGAAACTTCCCAATGGATATGACGAGACGATGACTGAGCTGACGAGAAGGATGATAATCCTAGTACGCAAATACCAGGAGATGACATTAAGGAGGATAATTGTAATTAGTAAATAAATCTTGTAAAATAAAATTAAATCACAAGCTTCCCTCCAGAAATTTTACAAATAGTCAGTCAATATTTTACTTATACTAATAAAACTTTGTAGACGAACTGATCTTGGTTGAATGCAGGGCATCTATGATTTGAAAATTCCAAATTAATGTTTTGTTATCTTGTAATTACCAATTGTTTTATTTTACGCTTTCAATTTTGTGTACCTACTAGTATCTTACGTCCTTCATTAACCCATCTGAAATTTGCTAGCGCTATCCCTGTCACGCAATTGGGGTTATATAAGGCCCTTAAGTGTTATTAAAGTCTTTTGCAATATATTGCTTGGTTTTATTTATGATACAAACTTTAAATTTTAGGTGGAGCTTCTATATATTATGTGTAAAACTTTACACAAAATTAGTTTTCGTTGACACAATCAATAGACCAATAGCCTCATATTTTGTGTAAAGTTTTTAACATATAGTTAGTTATTAGTTAATAGCCTTATTAATAAACTTGGAGCTTGGTCGGAGTAATTTTACAATTTTATTTTTGTTTCTGTCTGTCAACTTTTAAAGTTTATCATGGAAAAAGATAAAGCGTATTCATACTAATCCGACCTTACTCCACGTTTATTAATCTTCTAATATATAAAATTTCCATGTCACAATGTGTCGCCTACCTATCCGGTGATTGAGATGGGGAACGTTGAAATAAGATTCTAAGACCGGTTAGATAGTGACATAATAATTTATTGAGAAATAAACCTAATATAATCTAATACAGTTAGATAGATAAACTAAATAGTTAGTTTATAATAAAAGTAGCTAAGCTAGGTTTATTTAGTTTAAGTTTAGTTTATAAGATGTAATTTAGTTAAGTTATCTAGTGTCTAGTTTTAAGGACAGATTTTATAAATGAATTGAGGGGGCTTGATGAGCTTTACAGATAAGGTTGGATTTAAATTACATTGAGTAGGTAAGCAAAAGAATTAATTTAGAAAAGAAGACATGAGACTTGTTCCCGAGTTAAGCTGGGGTCATGTTTTTAGAAACGGTTCGATGCCAAAGATTGATGCATGACGTTAGCTCTCTCTCTACAGATTCTGGTACGTACAGTAAATTAAACTAAGAAAGGGGACTCATCTTAAAGTGGTGACGATTCCTGTAGTAGTATGGGTAGAATATTATTATATATGAATGATTTGCCAGTCACTGTTCAGGACGGTGGCCTATGCCAAGCTCCAACTTCCATCGCTCCCATAGTTCGGCTGGAAATCTGTAGGTAGTCTAGTTAGAGTGTCTTTGATAGGTGTTTCAAGACTTCTCAGCTCGAACGTAGTTCCCTGGAAATACACCAGTCGAGAAAATGAGTAAGGTTTCGGTGGGCCTTACTGTGTGAAACGCCAAGACACTAGAGATGAGTTTACAAAGTTCACTAAATGATTGTCCTTGGGGGTTCACACAGTTCGCAGCGGAAGGCATAAATTTTAGGTTAGTTTATTACATAATAAGTACATTGTTAAATTAAAATAACCAGTTGACAACACTAAATCTGCCCGTGCCCGGCACTGAAAATATATATACTCAATTGATTATGCTTTAGTTTAATTATTTAAATTATTGTAATTAGGCACATTGCACAGTCAGTACTGCCAGATACAGAAACTGTATTTGCTAGAACTAGGCACTGAATTCATCCTACAATCCATTAATTAGAGTCACGGCGTAGCACGTGGTCGCAACCTTTGCCACCAAAAATCAATGTAATTGTTTAACAAATCAAATCAATAAGCACAAAACGATTGTACTATCGATTAAATAGTTTGGTTTAAGACAGTACTATAAGTCTAGTTCTTAAAATCTTAAGGACACGAGGCGAGAAATTCCGGGCTTGAGTACGTAGTCGGCTCGCTGTCCATCTTTCTTGTTCCTTTTTTTATTGAAAATGCAAAGAAAACAACATTAGATTATCTTAGAATTTAGCGCTTACCAATACAGGGGAGTTGGGTCGGTAAATTATACGTATCAGACAATTTCTGTATTACAACGAATATACGTCCGTTCCGTCTTATGTCTACGATGAAAAGAGGAAGGTGCAGCACACGAACAATCATACGCAGAGCTATTACGGGGTTCTCACAGTTCGCCCGAGGACAAAAGTGCAGTCCTTGCACTTTCTAGAAAATACCTTTCTCTAGTTTGTAAACAAGGTTCAAACGGGTAAGGCAACGACATCTATCGCGCCCGAGTGGCGTTTCCAGAACGAATCGATCTCAATCACAGCTGTATTATATTTTTAAGAACCTAAATAAGCTATCGCGCTATCGACCATCCACAGATGTCGCTATTTGTATATTTATGTTTTTTTTTAAATTAAACTTGATTGTAATTATCATATGTTAGTTTTTCTTATACCTATTTATTAAGATTAAGGATACGTCTTCAGACGTATGTCACACTACGTGACAAATGTTAGTTATCGTACTCCTCCGAAACGGCTTTACCGATTTTCGGTAGGTCTGAGAATCGGCTACTATCTATAATTTATAAGGCAAAACAACGTTTGCCGGGTCAGCTAGTAAGTGTATAAAAGTATAGTTTGAATTTATAGGTTTTGTCGTTGGAGATTTTTGTTTGGTGGCGTCATTCTTTGACACCTCAGTCTAACAGCTAACACCTTATTAAAATTCTTCCGTAAATTATTGTGAAAATCTGTGCTAAATCTGTGTTTTTTTAACTGGAAACTATGCAGGATTGTTCATTGATAACCAATAAACAAATTAATATATAGTGACTTAACAGTGTTGCGGATTTAAGTGATATTTAAACAAAAACAATTATCAAAATATTCCGTGAGTCGAGTGAATGACATTGCAAGTTACGCACGCACCGCACAGGAGTCTCACGGTTGCTGCTACCGCGTAAGCGCTAGATTGGCTTGCGTACTGGCGGCCGATGCATGCGACGCGTCATAGCTGCATTCGACAAAGATTATTTACCTCAGAGCAGACACTTGGTACATCTGAGATCTATAATGAAATGTGCTGGATGTTTAAAACAGGCGGCGAGCGATAATGTATTTCGCTGCACGAGTCCTTCGTGTAAGAAATATTTTTGTTTCGCCTGTATTGGCACGTCTGTTTCGTCCCTATCGGTGGCCACGAAAAGAGTCTGGATTTGTCCTGGCTGCAGCGCGGCACAAGGAAGAGGAGGGGATAACAGTCACACACCGATTGCTCCGATGAAGAAAACCGGTGAGTTCATACGAACAGATGATGACACCTCGACCCCCCCGGTGGTGGGGGGCGGCGAAGGGCTTGAGTTGACGGTCATTACGCAACAGCTGCGCCAGATAACCATCAAACTAGAAGAGGTAACGCAGTCTCTGAATTTATCCCACGAGCGGATGGAGGAGCTCGTAGCTACCATACAGGCTAATGAAAGCCGTATAAAGTACTTAGAAAAAAGAGATGAGGAGCTCACATTTCTGAAAACTGCAGTAGCTCAACTGAAAACCGAGCTCAACTCCCAGGCTCAAAATGGGCTCGTTAATGAGATAGAGTTGATTGGCTTGCCGGAATCCCAGGCCGAGAATCTACAACATACTATCCAATTAGTAGGCACTAAACTGGGAGTAGAGTTGAAAGAGCAAGATGTTGATTGGGTCAGCCGCGTCGGCCCCCGCCCGCGTCCAATTACGACGGACCTAGAGAGCCGGATGCCGCGTCCAGTAGTTGTCCGTCTTCTGCGGCGTTCGAAGCGAGATGAAGTTCTTAAGGCAGCTAAATCACGGAAAAATATCACCAGCACAGATTTGGGAGATCCGGGTACTTCGCGAAGAGTATTTCTAAATGAACGCCTTACAAAGGAGAACAGGATGTTATTTCGTGAAGCAAGAATCCGCGCTAAAAAAGAAGACTACTCTCACTGTTGGTGTAATCAGGGTGCGATCTACGTCAGAAAGAGAGATGGAAAACCAGCGATACATATACGAACGCAGAGTGACCTTGATAATGTTTTTCGTAACTCTAATAATGGCGAGCCAAGCACCTGTACATGATTATAAAATTTTATTCTGTCAACTTAAAAGTAGAATACCATTAATGTGGTTTATTTTTCTGCTAAAAAAAGAACACGATTGTCTCGCTCAGATACTTGCTTGTTTTTACTACGTTATTAACTGTGCACCTCTTACATATACATATATCTATCTATTATTGTTATATATACCATTATATACATTATTATATATACTATACAAAGTTATATTTGAATGTCAATCTTGTTTGATTGTCATGGCAACACTCTATATGGAAACACAAAACACTACACTGATTAAATCAAATGCTCTCAACTTCAGACTTAGGTTCTCGGTAGTACTTTTAGGCCTAGTAACTCAATGCAAACTTATGACACCTAATAATCATAAGATCTCCCAGTACTGTGTCTATCGGTATAATTTTTGGATAAACTCAATACAAAAATGATTCAAATAAACTCAAATAATATTGGAGATGATTTGGATACAGTTCAAATAGAAACTTTGGTGATGAATGAACCCGAACAATGTAAAAACTTTTTTACAAATGAACACAATTTTAAAATTCTCACATTTAATATTAGAAGCATAGGGAAGAATTTTAATCAATTTCTTATATTCCTGTCTCGGATAGGTACTCGTTGTGACATCATTATCCTTACAGAATGTTGGCTGAGCGACATCACTGTTCTGCCGCAATTACCAGGTTACAGCCCACATAGAACCCTTAAAGTAAATAATCAAAATGGAGGCGTAGTTGCTTATATAAAAGAGTCACTTAATGCTTTGGTATCAGAGCCTATGCTTGATGAAGCTGAATGTTTGCAAATAAACATATCTCGATCGTTGGTAGTACTTGGGATATATCGCTCGCCCTCATTTGAGAACCTAGATAATTTCTTAAGATCTTTAGAAGCCCATATTAATGTGCTCAATATCAAAGACACGCCATTTATTATAACAGGGGACCTGAATGTTAATATATTATTGGATGTAGCAGAAACAAAGGATAGAACGAAATACTTGCAAAGCATTGACTATATGGGTTTTATGGCTGAAAACGGCTTTCTGCCGGCGATCACACAACCTACTCGAGATTCGTCTTGTCTTGATCATATTTATGCAAAAGACTTATATCAATCAAGTGTGGGTGTCGTCTGTAAAACGTATATCACTGATCATCATGTCGCATTGTTTGGTACTAACCTCACTAAACAAAAAGCTGTCAGACCTCCTCGCTTTGTTTTGAAAAGGGATGTGAATGGTATTAAAAATGACCTTGCAAATGTAAACTGGGTGGATCTTCTAAGTGATTGCCGAGACGTTAATCAAATGACAGATACGTTTAATAAAAACCTGATGGACATTATACATAGGCACACTCGTATGGTAAAAACCCCTAGATCGAGATACACTCTAAAGCCCTGGATCACTCCAGGACTAATTAAATGTATGAGACAACGTGACAGACTACATAGACTAGCAAAAGCTAACCCAGCTAATGAGGTAGCCCAATTAACTTACACAAGATACCGAAACTTTTTTATTGAATTACTCAGGTCAGTTAAATCAGACTACGAAGCTGCTGAATTAGATGCAAATAAAAACAACCCAAAAAAACTGTGGCAAACGATAAGAGGCATCTGTCATTTTAATCCTCAGCGGGGGGAGGCCAGTGAACTTTTGTCACTTGCAGGCAGTAACAACGACGTGGAGTCTCTTAACATCTGTAATACTCACTTCACTACTACAGGGCACAAACTGGCTAATAGAATACTACAAAACAACAATAAAACGGAGTCTGAATTGGCAACACAAGTCAGGATTCACCAAGCTCCGGCAGAATCATTTTTCTTACACCCTACTGATTACAAAGAAATCGAAAAACTAATCATGGGTTTAGTTGACAATAAAGCTCCTGGCATCGATAAAATAAGTAATTCTTTACTGAAGGACATAAAAGAGTTTATAATTCAGCCTTTATATTTAATCTTTAACTGTAGCTTGTTGAACGGAATTTTTCCAGATGCTTGGAAAATTGCAGTTGTCTGTCCGATACATAAAGGTGGACCTAAAAATAATGTAGATAATTATCGTCCTATTTCTCTTTTGTCGGCATTCTCTAAATTACTGGAGAAACTAGTGAATATGAGACTGACGAGTTTCTTGGAAAGCCGGAACATAATTTCTGACCGCCAATTCGGTTTCCGTAGGGGAAAGTCTACAGAGGATGCTGTGTCACTACTAACATCTTTAGTGGCATCTCATTTGGACGGGAGGCAGCAGTGCATCGGGGTGTTTCTAGATTTAGCTAAAGCCTTTGACACTGTCTCCGTTCCGATTCTACTCCGGAAGCTAGAAAGCGTTGGTATTAGAGGTGATCCTTTGAATTGTTTTCGTAGTTATTTGACGGAGCGGAGACAGTGTGTAAAGGTAGGAGACACGCTTGGAGACTCTCAAGCAATTAATTTTGGAGTTCCTCAAGGAAGCATACTTGGGCCAACGTTATTCATCTTATACATCAATGACATTCATCAATTGTCAATGAGAAATGCAAGTGTCATATGCTATGCTGACGACACGGCAATTCTTTTTAATGCAAAGACATGGAATGAGATGTTGTCAGTGGCGGAGCAGGGGATGAACTTTGTACACCAATGGTTGCAAAGCAATCTCTTAACACTGAACACAAGGAAGACTATGTACTGCTGTTTTCATAAAACATTGGCCTCTGCCCCTCCAGTGTCGTTACCAGCTATGAAAATACATATTTGCAATGGGGTGGCTCTGTCTTGCAACTGTGACGAACTCACAAGAGCGAAGGTTATTAAATACCTCGGGGTTACGCTCGACGAACATTTGTCGTTTAAACAGCATATACATAATCTCTCCGGCCGAATAAGGAAAACTATAACAATAATGAAGCAGTTACGTAATTCGGCAAATTTCGTTACACTAAAATCCGTTTACTACGCTCTTTGCCAGTCATTGATCATGTACTGCATTACTTGTTGGGGATCTGCAGCCAAAACCAACTTAATACAAATTGAAAGGGCACAGAGATCGGTGCTTAAAGTAATGTTGAATAAGCCTCGCAGGTACCCAACAGAGGATGTGTACAGGGATACTGACGTGCTTAACATACGCCAATTATTTATACAAAAAACGTTCCTATCCATGCATAAAACCCTACTAGATTCTGACAAATTTGATTCTTTATCACAGAGAAGAGTTTACTGCCTTCCCTATGTTACTATTAAAACTAAATTTGCAAACCGTTTTGGTGAATTTAATAAAATTCACATTTACAATACAGTAGTGAGGCATTGCAAAGCTGATTTTCGGAAACTTGCAGTTCGCCAAGCGAAACCAATTGTTAGGAAATGGCTGTCTGGTATTGGTTATGATGAAACGGAGCGGATAATTACAATATTACAATGATATATATGTATACTATATCTATATATATAAATTTTATTTATTTATCACACAATATATATTTTTATTTGTTTGTGTATGTATGTGTGTATATATTATATATGGATTATATATAAATTATGTAATATACCCATCTTTTATTTTAAGCATTAGATACTATCACATTATAGTTGTTTTTCTTTTTAATGGATGTACATAACTTACAATATTTTCATATTATGCTACTTATTGTTGGACGAGGGTGTAACAAAAATCATATTCTTTGTAAAGTCGTTTATTAGACCCCTACGATACAGGCGTAGCCTAGTGTGAGGATCGTTAGATATTTTTAGTTAGATATATTCTCCCTGCATAATTTGGTATTTTTTTTTTGTTTTGTCAACTTGAACTTATTTTGTAATACCTAAATTTCTTTTTAATTTTAAGATTACTTGATTGTGCAGCAAATAAACTATTTTTCATTTTTCATATTTTTCATTTTCATTTTCATTTTACCCACTACGGGGAGGTCATCTGTAAAAATTTCAACTGTCTAGCTATCGTGGTTCTTGAGATACAATACAGCTAGGGCATGCAATATCGGAAGGTTTTCAATCTCGGGACGATATCGATATTAAGAGCCCAATCCCGGGATCCCGGGATTGATACTGAGATTTTAGATATCGTTAAAAAGACGAATTTAATACAATAAAAATGTGTTAAATTTAAAATATTTAATATATTTAAGACTCTAGTGGTTTCATTTCGTAAATAAGTTACCCCGAGGGCCGTCCACCCCATCATTTTGGAAATATGGCGGACAAATACCCTAAACCCGAAAGTGTCTAAACTTTCGCGCCAAATTCTAGGCGCACCACTAAAATGATGTTAGCAGAAAAAAAATGCATGCGAGCTTGTATAAAAAATAATTGTCTTAAAAATTGCAATGAATCACGTTACTTTTATTGTTTTAAACATTTTACCAATTCCCTACGCTTCTAAATCTTTACAGATCTCTTCCTCAGGGGTAGACTAATTTGGGTTTAATTTTAATAGTTCTATTCAATCATTCCATGAGGAAAAATATAGCTAAAAACCTTAATTTATACCCAAATAGTAAATTGCTCAAATCTCGATATCGGATCACTCAATCCCGGGATTATAATATCGAACTTTTGCGTCCGAGATCCCGGGATTACGATATCCCGGGATCCCGGGATTCATGCCCTAAATACAGCCTAGTGGTAGACAGACAGATAAACGCACAGTGAAGTCTTAGTAAACATAGTCCTATTTTTACCATTTGGGTATGTAACCCTAAAAAGCTAGTTAGTCATCATAGCTAGTTCAAAACGGCCACTCGCCATTTAAGGTTACAAAAATAAATATCAACAAATCATATTGAGTAACATAAGTTTATAGCCATACACTTTCCAAAACTACACGATTTCCGTTTATCATTTCCGTTTATTATTAAAACAACGAGTTAAGGATCGCCTCGACGTTTAGGCATACGGGTCTCACCGGCCGTGGTCGCGAGAAGACTTAGTAAAAGGGTTCTCAGTAAAGGGACTTAGTAAAATGAACTTAGTGAAAAAGACTATGGTATAAAGGGGGTGTAATAAAAGGGACTTAGGAAAAGGGATTTGGTAAAAGGGACTATTAGTAAAAGGAACGTAGTAAAAGATACGTAGTACAAAGGACTTAGTAAAACTAAAATGGACTTAATAAAAGTAAAAGAGGCTTGGTAAAAGTAGAAGGGACTTAGTAAAAAGTTAATAGAAATAAATACATAATAAATAAATTCTGCGAACAACACACAGCGCCATCTAGCCCCGTGGTAAGCGACTAAGCTTGTGTTACGGTGACTAGACAACGGATATAATACTTATATTTATTTTTCTTTTGTAAATACATACATATTATACACTAGCTGTGCCCGCGACTTCGTCAGCGTTTTTCGGACTACCTACCCATCGCTGAGCAAAAGTCTACACTTGAACGGACGACCAGGGAAGTCTGTTGCTGAACAGAAGAGAATCATAGCAGAGTCTATTTAAGTGTAGATTTTGCACAGCGCAGCGGTAGGAACGTGTTGCATGCTTATACGCATTACTTATAATAAGAAGTAGCCTTTATCGAAAATTCAAAAAAATCAAAACCCGACTTCGAATTAAGGACAAAACAATAAAAATAAGCTCTCCAACATACAGTGCAACTGACTTTCTGTTATGTAAGCTGAAGTTGGGTAGCTTAACTAAATGATATCTTTTTTTTACGTGGGTACTGCACCTTATGCACTGTCAGGCCACTCTCGTTGGGCTCCCTACCATAGGTTTACCCGACAACGGCGGCCTTTCCAAGCCTCATCTCTACCTCTGCCCGATAGACAATCCCTCTCCGTTTCCCCTCCCTCAGCACGGTCACGACACCGTCTCGAGGTCCCCAAAGCCGGTGATAAAGCCCCCCCTCCCTCACCGAGTTCACCACCAGAGGCTGAGGTGATTTTTTATAGTGGTTATCTTCTATGCGGCCCCTTTCTTGCGGAAAGGACCCCCGAGCCCGCTGACGCGGGATTACGGATTAGAAGCCAGGCAAGCCCGGTTTCCCACCTCGTGCGCCTCTTAGCTTTCAGCTACTGAGTCCCCTCACAACGGCAAGGTGGACGACCATCTGGAGGGTAAAACGTAACGTCGTGTCCGGGACTCGTGACTCGAACGCGCAGCCGTCGAATCGGAAGCCATCACTCGGCTCGGTAGGCCACCGTTCCTTAAAAAGGGAATGCGCCGGTCTGTGATTCGAACGCGGAACCCTCGAATCGGAATCCACAGCTGCCATCGTGCCACGTAAACTACATGCAATCAGCATCTACTCAGTAAAACTGCCCCATTACAGCTATATTTTTAAATCCTTTTTATTGAATTTTCGACTGCCACTAAAAATGATCAAAATTGTAACCGTAACTTTAATCACTGAAGAATTTTTGAGAAGGTGGTTTCAGGTGGTCCATCAATTTATACCTTGTTCTTAATAAGCCGATTCTATTGATGGAAGTCCAAAAATTAGTAATTTACAGCATTGCGGGATGCTATTCTGCTCATCATTCCGAAGGTTCTCATCAGATCTTCACCAACAATTTATGGGACCAACTCGGGACTCTCACTTTCCAAATAAAAAAAGAATGATCGAAATCGGACTTTATATGCCGTAGTACGGTTTGAACATATTCACATACAAACAATATGCGGGTAGAATTGAGCAGATCCTCTTTTTTTTAAAGTCGGTTAAAAACAACCATTATAAAGAATTTCCGTATGTCCGAAGGATCCGGATATATGGAGAGACAAAGGTATACGGTATTTTAGGAATTTCCTGAAAAAAAACTGCATATCCGGTTTTTTTTATTTTCGACCGGATATCCGGTTAGTCATGTATTGATTCCACACAACATACTTCTTCAATACAACATTCAAACTAACTAAGTAAAAGCAGAAAAATCACTTTATCCGGATAACCGGACAAAATATCCGTATAAAAAATAGCCTATATGTTAATCGGGATCTAAAGCTATCTGCATACCAAATTTGGTTAAAATCGGATAAGCCGTTTCTGAGATTAGCGGGCACAAAGGCACACACAAACAGACAAACAGATAAACAGACAAACAGACAAACAGACAAACAGACAACCAGAAAAACAGAAAAATAGGTTCTACTGCGTTCATAGATACCCATACAATTTATATATTTTTTATATCTTCCAAAAACAGACACCGCTGAGTTACGATTTTATTATATGTATAGCTGTGCCCGCGACTTCGTCAGCGTTTTTCGGACTACCTACCCATCGCTGTGCAAAAGTCTACACTTGAACGGACGATCAGGGAAGTCTGTTGCTGAGCAGAAGAGAATCATGGCAGAGTCTATTTAAGTGTAGATTTTTCACAGCGCAGCGGTAGGTAACGTGTTGCATGCTTATTCACATTACTTATTATAAGAAGTAGCCTTTATCGAAAATATAAAAAAAATCAAAACCCGACTTCGAAAATAAGGTCAAAACAATAAAAATAAGCTCTCCTACATACAGTGCAACCGACTTATCTGTTATGTAAGCTAAAGTCGGGCAGCTTAACTACATGATATCTTTTTTTTACGTGGGTAATGCGCCTTATGCACCGTCAGGCCACTCTCGTTGGGCTCCCTACCATAGGTTTATAATCTAAACCCCCATGGTGTCCCTCGCTCCACAAGGGTCGAGGCCAGTGAGAATTCCTCATGGACTACATCCCGACAACGGCGGCCTTTCCAAGCCTCATCTCTGCCTCTGCCCGATAGACAATCCCTCTCCATCTCCCCTCCCTCAGCACGATCACGCCATCGTCTCGAGGTCCCCAAAGCCGGTGATAAAGCCCCCCACCGAGTTCACCACCAGAGGCTGAAGTGATTTTTTATAGTGGTTGTCTTCCACGCGGCCCCTTTCTTGCGGAAAGGACCCCCGAGCCCGCTGACGCGGGATTACGGAGCCAGGCCAGGCAAGCCCGGTTTCCCACGTCGTGCGCCTCTTAGCTTGCAGCTACTGAGTCCCCTCACAACGGCAAGGTGGGCGACCATCTGGAGGGTAAAACGTAACGTCGTGTCCGGGACTCGGGACTCGAACGCGCAGCCCTCGAATCAGAAACCATCACTCTGCTCGGCAGGCCACCGTTCCTTAAAAAGGGAATGCGGTCTGTGATTCGAACGCGGAACCCTCGACTCGGAATCCACAACTGCCATCGTGCCACGTAAACTACATGCAATCTGCATCTACCCAGTAAAACTGCCCGATTACAGCTATATTTTTTAATCATTTTTATTGCATTTTCGACTGCTACTAAAAATTATCAAAATTGTAACCGTAACTTTAATCACTGAGGGACTTTTGAGAAGGTGGTTTCAGGGGGTCCATCAATTTGTACTTAGTTCTTTATAAGCCGATTCTATTGATGGAAGTCCAAAAATTAGTAATTTACAGCATTATGGGATGCTATTCTGCTTATCATTCCGAAGGTTCTCATCAGATCTTCACCAACAATTTATGGGACCAACTCGGGACTCTCACTTTCCAAATAATAAAAAAAGAATGTTCGAAACCGGACTTTATTTGCCGGAGTACGGTGTGAACATATTCACATACAAAAAGCCATCAATATGCGGGTAGAATTGAGCAGCTCCTCTTTTTTTTAAAGTCGGTTAAAACCAGCCATTATAAAAAAATTCCGTATGTCCGAAGGATCCGGATATGTGGAGAGACATAGGTATACGGTATTTTAGGAATTTCCTGCAAAAAAACTGGATATCCGGTTTTTTTTATTTTCGACCGGATATCCGGTTAATCATGTGTTGATTCCACACAACATACTTCTTCAATACAACATTCAAACTAATTAGGTAAAAACAGAAAAAACACTTTATCCGGATAACCGGATAAAATATCCGGATAAAAAGTATCCTATATGTTAATCGGGGTCTAAATCTATCTGCGTACCAAATTTGGTCAAAATCGGATAAGCCGTTTCTGAGATTAGCGGGCACAAAGGCACACACAAACAGACAAACAGACAAACAGACAAACAGACAACCAGAAAAATAGAAAAATAGGTTCTACTGCGTTAATAGATACCCCTACAATTTATCTTTTTTTTATATCTTCCAAAAACAGACACCGTTAAGTTACGATTTTATTATATGTATAGATAGAAGGACACCCAGACCAGACACAAATATTTATTTTTTAAGCATAAATACTTGCACCCGGCGGGAATCGAACCCGCAACCTCCTGCATTGCAGTCGCGCTCTCGCACGACGCGCCACAGAGGTCGAAATGATAATCTACAACGCGATCTAGACCCGTAGTTCTAATAATAATGTTTATAGCATTAGTTTCCATTTCGGAGGCATAGTTCTGCCTTTGTTGTCACATTCATCCCCGTCTTCACATGAATACTCATACGTGACCTTGACCTTCTTCTTCTTCTTCTTCTTTGGTTCGTCACAGATATCTTCTTCATCATATTCCTGTAACAAATAAAATGTAAGTATCTACAGGGTTATTGGAAACGAATTATGAAAGCGGATCAGGGTTGATATCCCAATAGATTAGGAGCCTGTAGTTGGTAATACCTCATCGAGTACCAAGTGGAGACTTATATGGTGGAAAGAGTAGTAAAAGTTATAGATTTTTCTTCTGTTTTCGCGATGTTGTATTGAAATTAAAGACTATCCTATCCTGAAGAAGAGACCTGGAAAGGTCTCGAAACGTTGAGCGTTGTAACAATGCTAAAAGTAATAAAAACCACGCGATTCAAACCGAAAAATGTCTTTAATTTCAGTAAAAGTTATGCCTAAAAAACTCGGTCAGCCGCGATTCGGCCTGGGTCCGTCCGAGCTCAGCCCGTTTTTAGGGGAGCAATCGGGGGTGGAACATTACCTCATCGAGTACCAAGTTGGGACTAATATGGTGGAAAGTAGACTAAAAGTTTTGCTTAAAAAACTCCCGGCCCGTCCCTACTCAGCCCAGTTTTACAAGGAACAACTTTTGTTCTACGACTTTTGAAATTACGATTTTTTTTCAAAAATATTTTCCATTCCATAATATTTCTTAAAGGTTCAATAAAAAAAACTTAAATAAAACCATTCGCTACCTCTTCGCACTTCTTTGGACACGTTGGTTTCCTAATAGGACATCTCTTTTTGCATGATGTGACTCTACCGCAACGAGCTCTAAGCGCTTGCCTGAGGAAACTCTTATGATTTTCTACTTCAGGATCGCCTTCCCTGTCTGGTGATGACTAAAACAAAACAAAATAGTGTTAGTTTTTCCCTTTTGCCGATATCGTAATAAAGGTAGGTAGGTACCTAAGCTCTCCCGATGTATGTCCACCTTGACGTGGTGGGGGGGCTTAGTAGCTGCTTGCCATAGCAATCCAGCTATGTCAGGCGGTGAACCAAGAGGCATACTATAGGTAGGTACACTTCACGTACAGGCATACACTTACATTAAATCACACGATCACACACAGTTCGTCCTTGCTGATGGGCTTTTACCTTCGGCTTGGCCGAACCACACATTCACACAGACACACACGCACAATACACATTTACACGCATATACACTATACATGCAAAGTAGATCAGGTACACACGAAGCTGTGGATCAGCCCAAAAAATAAACATGAAGGCGACTTGTAAAAAACTACCCAGGTGGGTCCCAGCCGCAACGCGACTGGGGAATCCCACCCCGCTTCGGCGGGCAGCTCCCAGCGTATTCTGGGGGGAGCAGCAAACCGCGTGATTGTTGGGGGAGTGGAGAAGGAGAATGTGGAAGAAGTCGAAGGGCTGAATGTTGGGGGGCAGAATGTTGGGGAGCAGAATGTTGGGGGGCAGAATGTTGGGGAAGATGCAGTGGGGGAGGGCGTTTGGGTGGAGTCTGGGGGGGAGAGCGTTGGTGAGGCTACCGGGGGGGAAGATGTAGGGGGAAACGACATAGGAGGGGAGGATACCAGAGAGGAGGCCGAAGAGAAGGTAGTGAGTACCGGTGCAAGAAAGAAGACCGTTGCGCTTCTGGATGGCGATTCGGAGCGGTGTTACTTTCTTCGAAGCACTGCTCGGAGGATCGATGGAAGAAGTAGAGAGCGCAGACTAAGCACTGAGCGGCGAGAGAGAAGCTCGAGCAGAACGAGCCTGAATGCTCAGATGAGCTCTGAAAGGAGAAGTAGGAGCAGAAGCAGAAGCCAAGAAAGGGTTTCTAAGGCGGCCCAAAGTAGAGACAAAAGTCTTGAATGGGACGACGAGGGAAGTCTCTGGTGTCGTCCCGTCGATGACTCAGGGGAGAGCTGCGAGGAACTTCCCGAGGCGCCCAGTCTACTATCGGCGGGTCAAAAACGACCTGCCGAGAAAATAGATGGTGCAAATGAAGGCTTGTTCCCGCCTAAAGTTGGCACGGGCAGGCGAGGCAAGAAGAAGCAATATTCGAAGGCGGACTTCTTGAAGCCTAGAAGCTGCGTGCAGCTGGCAGTAGCAGCGCAAAGCCACTCGCCTAGCGTCAACGCGGAAATGGAGAAGCTCAGAAAGGAAAATGAGCTTCTTCGTAATAAAGTGGCGATGATGGAGCGCGGGATGGCCGATCTGCAGTCCCAGCTGCGCATCCTAACCGAGATGCGTGCCAAGAAGCCAAACAGAGGAATGGCGGCTGAGGTGGAGGCGGAAATTGCAGTAGATCTGCCAATGGCAGTGGTTCCTGGGACCGCTACTCGGAGGAGACCAGCCTCAGAAAAAGAGGAGTGGGCGAGGGAGATATTTGGCCAAGTGGCTAAATACATGGACGCCCGGTTCGAGGCTCTGAGTGCCCGACTGCCTCCTGAGGAGCGACTGCGCCCCTCCTTGGCTGCTGACCGACGAGGACAGCCTGTGGAAGAGTTACGTCCAGTCACTGTATCGCAGCCCGCTGCTATTTCGCAGGCATTTAGTTATGCGGAGGCCGCTAAGGGGCGCAGTAAGAGACGCCGAGGCAAAAAGCCTCTTGCAGCCCGTGAGGCAGCACAGGCCAATGAGACTGCTCGGGGACCGTTTGTGGCCGAAGGGAGGCCTCAGACTGCTGTACAAAGTAGGCCACTGACGTCACAGTTGTCTGCAGAGTGGTCTACAGTGATACGGGCAAAGAAATCGCAACCCAACCAGGCTAAAAAGTCCAGCCTACGAGTGCCGCAGTCGTCGGTCGTGGTGCTTACCATACACCCAGCTGCTACTGACAGGATTACGTATCCCGACGTAATCAAGGAGGCAAAGACCAAGGTTGACGTCACCTCTCTCGGAATACCAAGCGTAGGTGTTTGGCCAACGGCCGCTGGTGCTCGAAAGATCGAGGTTCCAGGTGCGGACAGCGGCGTAAAAGCAGACCTCCTTGCAGCCAAGCTGCGCGAGCTATTTAGACCTGAGGACGTTGTAGTCACCAGGCCGACCAAAACCGCGGAACTACGAGTAGTCGGGCTGGACGAATCAGTGACGAGTCCTGAGGTGGCGGCCGCTGTAGTCGCTGCAAGTGGCATATCCCTGGAGGACGTAAAGACCGGAGAGATACGACGCAGTTCTTCCGGTCTTGCCTCAGTATGGGTACGTTGTCCGATAGGGGCGGCTAAGAAGCTGGCTGAGGCCAAAAGAATACTCGTGGGTTAGGTAGCGGCCAAAATCAAGGTGCTGGACCGTAGGCCGTTTTTATGCTACCAGTGCTTGGAACATGGTCACACTGGGAACTGCTGCTCGGCAAATATCGAAACAGGGGCCTCTGTTTCCGGTGCAGTAGGCCTGGTCACAGGGCCGCGCAGTGTACTGCGGAGCCGCATTGTGGTCCGTGCGCCAAGGCTGGTAGCACCGCCGCACATACGGCAGGGTCTGCCGTTTGCCCACCAGGCGGGTAGCCTCCTCGTGGCGTGGGTGGAAACGGTGCCAATTCATGGCGAGGGGAAACCTCCCATTGATTGGCAACGGCCAATGATCCGTCATAGTAGGTATACTTCACACACATCTCTACACTTACACACATACAACACACACACTCATGGTTCATCCTCGTCAATGGCTTGCCATCGACGTGGAGGAATCATTCACACAGACATACACTCGGTTCGTCCTCGTCGGCGAGCTTTTATCGTCGGCTTGGCCGAAACGCTTACAGTTACACTACGCAGCCAGGTGGGTGTCTTGCCTTAATTGGCCGGGCACGTGTAGCGCAAGAGCCTCCCCGCGAAAGCGGGGGATGGGGGTAATGGGCCTTGTCTTAATTGGCCGGGTCTGGTGGAGAGACCACCTTAAAAAACCCGAAAGGTAAGCTGGTGGTGCGGGGCGAGGCCTGTGTGGCCGCCCGGTGGCGGTCGTAACCGCACCCCCAGGGGGGTACCTGCCGTCCCCTCCCTTGGGTTATCAAATAAAGGCCCTTCAAGTGCCGACCGGCTCCGGCCTTGATGGAGTATAAAACCGTGCTCTCGTGGGAATTTAATGGATAGCCAAGATAAAAAACCTAATGACGAAGGAGGAGTAGTTGAGGAAGATGTTGGGCCGAGAAGGCCGGAGGATGTGGGGCCGAGAAGGCCGGAGGATGTTGGGCCGAGAAGGCCGGAGGATGATGGACCGAGAAGGCCAGATGAAGAGATTCAGGTAGTACCGAGGGAGACACGCCTGCGTAGCCCGCATGTGGTGTTGAGGAGGCTGAGTGCCGATGACCTTGCGGCTGCTGGTGTTACAGGCGATGTTGACATCGCTGTCACCGGGGCAGGGCGCGATGACCGCGACCGCTCACCTATAAGGCAGTACGTGGCCAGCGAGGAGAGTCTGTTTGGGTCCATCACGGACTTAGACTCGGAGCTCGACTACAGTGACGACTCGTCCGTCACCATGAAGACCTGCAGCAGCAGGAGTAAGGCCAGCAAGGCTACAAAGAAGGCCGAGAAGCGTTCCAGGACGCTTGATAACGAGGGGGACGATGGCTCCCCGGCTCGCAAGGGCAGAGGCCAGCCCTCGGGCGAGCATCTCGGTCTCCATAAAGAGATCGAAGCGAAGGCTGCGGCGGAACGTGCCATGATCCGCCTTCAAAAGGATAAGGGGTTGCCTATTAAGAAGGCGGCACGGTCTTCCACCACAAACACTGTAAAAATCGCGGACCTTATCGTTCCCATCGGCGACCCGAAGGCGCAGACCGCTGCGGCCATCGAAGATAAGGCCGCGTCCAATCTACTGGCGTTGGTAGAGGTGGCTCACCGGAGTAAGAACCTCAGGGGCGAATACATTGGCTACGTGAACGTAGCCACCACTAATGTCAAGGTCGCCCTTGAGGAGTTGTGCACCCGGACACACTCCGAGGAGATGGCGCAGCTGAAGGCGGACAACGTCCGGTTAAATGAAGCGATGAAAAACCTTCGCCGCGACGTGGCGGAAATGACTGTGGAAATGCGCAAGCTCCGCGAGGAAAAGGCACAGATTGAGGCCTCTCTACCTCAAGCCCCCGCCAACCGAATTGGGCCTACTTACAAAGCCCGACTTGAAGCGTTGGAACAACACCTCCTGCCGGAGAAGAGCCTCCGTCCCCCGCTTGCGGCGGATAGAGGCCGAGCGAGGACTACGGCTACGCTGGCCCCTGTGCAAGCCACGCCGCAACCAGTGTTGCCAGTCGCCACAAAGGCAAACAAGAGGGGCAAGAAAGGGCTTCCCGTAAAAGCAGCCGCCTTGCATGCGGGTCCCTCGAGTCAGCCGCCTGCGCCTGCTCTGTCGGCGTGGACTAAAGTAGGCAAGGAAGGCAAACTGGCCAAGAAGAAGGACAAGCGCGGAGGGCAGAAGACCCCCAGGAAACCGCGTGTCAATGTGCCTAAGACTGCAGGGGTCGTTTTAACGATTCCCCAGTCCGTGCAGGAGAATGGCTTTAGCTACGCCCGGGTGCTTACCATGGCCAAGTCCAAGCTGGACCTCAGGACCATCGGCATTGAGGCGCTAAGCATCCGACACACGCAGACTGGCTCACGTATCTTAGAGATTCCCGGCGAAGACCAGCAGGGCAAGGCGGACCGACTTGCGGCAAAGCTCCGTGAGCTGCTAAGTGAGGAGGTGGAGGGCTTCCTGGTCTCGAGACCTATCAAGTGCGCAGAAATGCGCATTTCAGGTTTCGATGACTCAGTTGAGGCGGCCGACATCGCAGCTGCAGTAGCTAAAGTGGGCAACTGCACCATCGAGACCGTAAAGGTGGGCACTATCCGAGTGTCCCCCCGAGCAACCGGATCAGTCTGGGTTCGATGCCCAGCAGAAGCGGCTAAGACGGTCAGCGTGGCAGGCCGCATCCTAGTTGGATGGACTTCGGCCAGGGTCAAAGTGTTGGAGCACAAAAGGCTACGCTGCTTTAAGTGCTTACAGCTCGGCCACACAAG
The DNA here is from genome assembly GCA_958496205.1 of Idaea biselata. NCBI lineage: Eukaryota > Metazoa > Arthropoda > Insecta > Lepidoptera > Geometridae > Idaea > Idaea biselata. The sequence goes on from OY292395.1 coordinate 39,642,285, forward strand.
GGTGGTGTGCACATCCGTGGTGGACCGCAGCGATCTTTGCTATCGCTGTGGCCAACCCGGACACAAAGCGGCGTCATGCAGTGCGGAGGCTAAATGCTCGGTGTGTGCAGCAGCGGGCCTACCGGCGAATCACAGGATGGGGGGCAAAGCCTGCTCCCCTCCTAAAAAGAAGAGAGTGGCCAAAAAATCAGCCGGCAATGCGCCGCTGGTGTCGGATGCTCCTGGGTCAATCGACACGTCCATGGACACGGGAGCACCCGATTACTCTGAAGTGCCCTGCCCTTAGGCGCTTCACCTGGCCGGCGGTGGGTGCGGAGAAATCCGTATCGAAGTAAGGGCAGTCTTAATCTGCCCCAAAAGCCTGGCGGTGATCTCGGGGGAGTTCACCGTCACTGCAAAGGCTTCTGAAGGCGGCGGGCGTACTTTACGCCGCCTCACTTATGGTGGATATAAAAACTTGGTTGGGTCCGCCAAGGCCAACCACCGTCGGGGGAAGTCATATTATGTGGAAACGATAATGGTACCCCCGGCAAATAGTGGTGAGATTGAGCGTCGTCAGGTTTTTAGTGGGTAGGCCGGCCCCTTCCGGGTCGGACAACCCCACATAACCCATCTCTCTCCCCCGGAGCGATGGGTATGCAATTTTATGCATTTTCCTGACGTTAAAAAAAAAAAAAAAAAAAGGGTCTGCCGTTTGCCGATCGGCAAAAAAGAAGACCGGCGGTAGACCGGCCAGTGAGAGGACGCAGCAATTACGCCAACAATAATGGCGATTTCTGTTTTGCACGCGAACATCAACCACTGTAAGGCAGCTCAGGATCTTATGATTCAGAGCGCAATGCAGTGGTTGATTTCAGTGGTGGTTACGTGCGAGCCGTATTCGGTCCAGCGTAATCCGGCTTGGATTGCCGATACGGATGGTTTAGTTGCCATGTCTTCCAGGGGTGCGGTTGGCTCGCCGTCTTTCTCCTCGGTTGTGCAGGGACGAGGATGTGTCGCTGGATTACTGGATGGGGTGGCCTATGTCGGGGTGTATATCTCATCTAATGCACCTCGACAAGACTACGTGAGTTTTCTCCGAGAGCTGGAGTCGGTCATGGGCCGGTTTCGCTCTTACCCATTGGTGATCACGGGGGACTTCAACGCCAAGTCTACGGTGTGGGGATCCCCCCGAACCGAAGCCAGAGGTCGGCTCGTGGAGCAGTGGGCGATGGACCACGACCTTCTTTGCCTGAACCGTGGGGCGGTTCCAACTTGCGTGCGACATAATGGGCATTCGATCGTGGATCTGACGTTCGCCAGTCCGATTGTCGCCGCGCGTGTTGGGGATTGGAGGGTTCTTGAGGGGGTAGAGACGCTGTCAGACCATCGCTATGTCCGATTCAGCGTCTCAGCCCAATCGTCGGCCCCTTCGTTTCCTGCACAGTCCTGCCAGGGTCCACGTTGGTCTCTCAAACAATTAGACCGAGACAGGCTCTCGGAAGTCGCGATGGCAGAGGCGTGGCCGACGGCCCCCGAAAGGCCTCTGGATATCGACACTGAAGCAGCTTGGTTCCGGGGGGCGATGACTCGCATCTGCGATGCATCAATGCCCCGCACCGGATCCCAGCCTCCGAAACGCCAGGTGTACTGGTGGAACGCTGAGATAGCACAACTACGCAGAGATTGCGTAGTGGCGAGGCGCCGGTTCACAAGGCATCGTAGGAGGCGCCGCCAAGGTGTCGATCATGCCGAGGTAGAGGCCGGGCTTCACGGAATGTACCGTGACGCCAAACGGGCGTTAACGATAGCCATTGCGGAGGCAAAGAACAGAGCCAGGGAGGAGATGCTGGAGTCTTTGGATCATGATCCGTGGGGAAAACCTTACCGCATGGTGAGGGGCAAATTGCGCCAGTATGCTCCCCCTCTGACCCAGAGTCTCCAGCCCGAACTCGTGGAGATGGTTGTGGAGAATCTGTTTCCCGAAAGAGGAGAACATGTTCCTCCCCGCATGCTATCGGAAGGGCACACTGAGCCAGAGGAGGAAACTGAATCCATCGCAGTCTCTCCAGTGGAGCTCCGTCTAGCGGTTCAGAAAATGAAGGCGAAGAACACTGCGCCTGGCTTTGACGGGGTTCCGGGTAAAGTACTGGCGCTCGCTCTGGTGGAGTTAGGGCCCAGATTTTCAAGTCTGGCCAGCGCGTGCCTGGAGCGTGGGCAGTGCTGCTTGATGAGGCTTGCAAGCTCCTCGAACGAGTTGTAGCTGCGCGCCTTGTCGCGCACTTGGGGAGAGACGGTCCGGACCTTCATGACTCGCAGTTCGGGTTTCGCAGGGAGCGTTCAACGGTCCATGCAGTTTTGAGGGTTAAAACGTTGGTGGAGGAGGCGATTGCCCAGGGGGAGTGCGTCCTGGCGGTGTCATTGGACATCGCCAACGCCTTCAACACCCTCCCCTGGAGTGTCGTCTTGGAGGCGCTTCGATATCATCGAGTACCTCCATACCTCTGCCGCGTGATTGGCGCATACCTCGATGACCGTTGGGTGGCTTATCCAGCACGCGATGGTGGAATGGGGCGGCGACAGGTTACGTGCGGTGTTCCACAGGGGTCTGTCCTCGGGCCACTCCTGTGGAACATCGGATACGACTTCGTCCTCCGCGGTCGAAATCTCCCGGGCGTGAGCGTTATCTGCTACGCGGACGACACGCTGGTAACCGCCCGGGGGAGCACGTACTATACGACGGCAGCCTTGGCTTCCATCGGCGTGGAGGACGTCATTGGACGTATCCAGCAAGTGGGTCTGGAGGTGGCGCTAAACAACAGCGAGGCTACATGTTTCCACGGCTCATCTTTCGTGCACCCTCGAAGAGCGTATGTCACAGTATGTGGAGTACGGGTGGCAGTCTGCTCAAAAATGAGGTATCTGGGCCTCATACTCGACGAGGCCTGGAAATTCACGCCTCATTTCGAGCAACTCACCCCGAAACTCGAAAAGGCGGCACGGGCGTTGTGTAGCCTGTTGCCCAACGTAGGTGGACCGTCGGTGTCGTGTCGGCGGCTGTATGCCGGCATAGTGCGGTCGATGGCCTTATATGGGAGTCCCGTGTGGGCGGACACTCTCACGAGCCAGAGTCAGGCTCTCTTGCGCAAGTCACAGAGACTGATGGCCGTGAGAGTAATACGCGGATACCGCACGATCTCATATGAGGCTGCGTGTGCGTTGGCCGGAGTTCTACCATGGAACCTAGATGCGAGAGCTCTCGCGTCGGCGTTTCACTGGCGTGAGGAGGCGCGACAAAGAGGTGATCGACCGGCTTCACTAGATGTGAAGGGACATCGGGTGGAGCTTCATAGGTCTGCCGTGGCAGAATGGGAGTCGCGAATGGCGCGACCACAGGCGGGTCATCGGACAGTGGAGGCTCTCCGTCCAATAATGGACGAGTGGCTGGACAGATGCCACGGGGCTCTGTCCTATAGGCTGACGCAGATACTTTCCGGACATGGTTGTTTCGGAAAGTATCTGCATCAGATAGCGCGGAAGGAACCCGACACTCGCTGCCACCACTGCCCCAGCGACGTGGATACTGCCGACCACACGCTTGAGGTATGTGTGGCCTGGAATGTCGAGCGGGACGAACTGAGAGCAGTGGTGGGAGAGGACTTATCCCTACCGGGTGTTGTGGCGGCGATGGTGGAGGACGAGGATGCATGGACAGCTGTCCTTCGTTTCGCCGAAACGGTGATGACTGCAAAGGAGGTCGCGGAAAGGGAGCGAGAGGCGTCCTCTCGAACCGACCGCATCCGCAGAGTACGACCCTCAGGGCGTCCGCGTCGTGACGACCTGATGCCTGCATAGATGGGCTCGTAGGCGACAGGCTCGGGGGAGCCTGCTGCCGTGCAAGAGCCTGGGCGGGGCGCACGTGGTTCCCGTGCGCCACTCATGAGGAAGTGGTCGTAAAACTTCTACGGAGCGGGGTCCGGCCGGATCGGACCATTGCCGTTGGGTACCGCGGAAGACTCGCAAGTGCCCGTAGTCCCTGACATCAAGGCGAGTGAGGAACCGGTGGAGCTTTTTAGTGGGTAAACCTATGGCCGCCTACCACCTTTAGGCCATAGGGAGCCCCACACACCGCGCCGCTCTCCCCCGAGAGTGGCGTGATGGTGCATAAGGCTGCATTTTCTCCACCCTAAAAAAAAAAAAAAAAAAAAAAAAAAAAAAAGGTACGTACCTAAGAACAATGGATTTTCTACCTCTCCGCTACCACTACAAACCTCTCTATTAGTCCATTACCTCCCCTCTACATCTCTACCTCTCCACTACCACTACAAACCTCTCTATTAGTCCATTACCTCCCCTCTACATCTCTACCTCTCCTATACCTTTCCTCTACTGAAACAGCAATGTACTGCATAGCACCTATTAACCGTAGATAGAAAATACGGATGCTGATAACCTAAACCTAAAACATTTACCCCCTTACTTATAAACGATGATCAACAACTTCATTAACTATGTAACGTTTGTCTTCTAATGTAACATGAAGTTTCAAAGTTAATAGATAGAGACATTACTTATTAATCTGTTAATCATCGTTTATAAGTAAGGGGGTAAATGTTTTGAGTTTAGGTTATCAGCATCTATTTTTTCTATCTACGCTTAATAGGTACTATGCAGTACATTGCTGTTTTGACGTAACGAGGTAATCACCTGTGACAACCTCGAAGCATCAATGTACGCTAGATAATAGTGTCTATAAAACTTGTATTAGTTATCATCATACATAGATAATACAGGTGCAGAATGTCTTTAAAACCTACCCTCAAATAACTATAAAACAACGATTTAGCATCTTCCTTTGGATCCGCTAGTTCATATTCTATATTGTCGTGGCTATCATGTTTATTTTCGATCAGGAACTGATTGTAGTGGTGTTCCGGGTCTATGAAGACCAGGATAGGGTTATTGTGTTTTTGGCCCCTTTCGTTTAGATCTCCAAGAGATTCCACCACCGGTCCTAACGTCAGGGTTGGTCCTGGGTGTGAGGCCGCTTGCTGAAAAATGTAATTTTAGAATGGAACGAGTCCCGAACTGTGGGGTGGCGTAGATGTTAACATAACTCTTCCCGAGCAGTCGGGTCAAATACAGGACTGGAGGGGTACTTTAATTCTCCGAACAAAAGAAAGAAAATCTGTCATCCGTCCTTCAAAACCGTCAGGAAATATTTTTTTCGGACGGTTGGATGACAGATTTTCTTCTGGAATTCTGCTGGAATTATCGTTTCGTTTTATCGTTCCTAGAATTAAAGTAGAGGATGAAATTTGTGACCTCTATCTGCAATAAATGTAAATAAATAAAATAAAAAATTGTATCCTATTTACATTTTCTTCTTGGATTTATCCTTTAAGACCAAAGTTTTAAATATCCCAAATTGTTGATTAACCTAAAAGGTCGAATTCCTAAAGTGTTGAATAACGTAAAATATATAGAATTCCCAAAATTTTGAATATCCCAAAATGTTGAATTCCCAGAATGTTAAATATCCCAAAATGTGGAATATCCCAAAATATTGAGATTTTAATAATATAAATCTAAAAAGATGAATTCCCATAATTGTGAAAAAAAAGAAATGCAGCTAAACTGAAACAAAATTAAGTAAAAATGAGAACTTACAGTTAAAATAAAAACAAACCAAAGTACGGCACCGAGACTCGACATCGTAACGTTTGTTAGAACCTCCTGCCAATGTAACTTCGTGTACGAAACCGATTTTAATTAAAGAAAATCAAAGCATTACCAAACAAATTAGAGAAACAGAGAATTTAATCTGAATGGAATTTAGATTACTTACGTTGTATTTACAGGTAAACACGCTGTAGGGGTATTTTGACTATTTTGTTTCAAGATTTTCAGTAGGGTATTAGATTTTTGTTGACAATTCTGAATTTATTTTATTGCGTTTTTGTTAATTAGGTGCATGAATCATTTAATTGAGGTAGTAACATACTTAGACCACACGCGCAACGCGTGCCGATATCTGGACTCGTGAATATGTATGAAATCCTCTGAGTTAAAAACACACTATATCACGGGTAACGTCTTCACGCGCGTTACGCCAAACGTTAGATCTAGATCGGCGAGTGATGGTGCGTGTAGCGCGTGTAGGCCAAGTGTGTTTCTACCTTTAATCTTTATATTTTTCTTTTCACATGCATGGTCAGCACCAAATATCGAAGACCACATTCAGAAATCGCAGTTTTAAGGTGTCATAACTGAATAATGAAAATAACTCTCCATCATCTCTTTTATTCTTAGAATGCTTGTCTTGTAATTACACTTAATAATTATTATGGATTAGATACTTCTAAAATCCGAACATGATTATCGAATTAAGATGGTGCCTTGTCTACCTATTAAATAAAATTGATATAACATCAAGCAGCACACCCCCCCACAGCAGGATACCATATGACATGATGCTGTGAAAGTAACTGAAGAAGACTAGGCGGGCCGTCTCAACATCTGTGTATTCACGGATTTTCTTTACTGCGTAAGCTGCGCAACTAAGCCTTTTGGACAGAGCTTCCACGTGTGGGCCCCATTGAAGCTTAGCGTCTAAAGTTCTACCCAGACGCTTTATCGACTATTAAAGTCTCCTCATTATCAATTTTTACAGTGGTTTTAACTTGTTTTACATTTGGTAGTGTTAATCGAATACATTTAGTTTTAGATCCATTTAGTAGCATATTATTAACCAATATACTAATCTAGAGAGAGCAATTTTCATGTCGTCAATATCAGATTGTCATCTTTTAACTTTAAATACCAATTAGGTACCATTTGCGAACAATACTATCCCATGTTTTTTTCTTTACGAGGAAAGGTAAGTCGTTTTTATATACTAGAAATAAAAAAGGTCCCAATATAGATCCTTGAGGAACTCCTAAAGTTACAGGTGAGGAACGTTTACCGTTAATGTCGACACACTGAATCCTATCACTCAGGTAAGAAGAAAGAAGATCCAATGCGCCGTCCCCGATACGAAGTATAGAGGAAACAAAATAAAATAAACAAATTATAATGCATAACATTCGTTTATAGTCTCATATTCCAACTCAGACGTCCATTCCTGCCCTTGTCTTCACAGTCTTCCGCATCTTCACATGAATACTCATAAGTGACCTTGATCTTCTTCTTCTTCTTCTTGGGTTCGTCACAGAGATCCTCTTCATCATATTTCTAAAACCACAAAAAATGTAAAGATCTCGAGTGGCAACAGAAATATATCATCTGTAAAGCTATCACAGTTCATGAGATACATCCTGATGAAAGTTAGCCAGATGGATAGGGGAGTCTAAAAACCAATGGACTGTTCATGCTGGAATTTCCCTTTTATTGGCCTAGTCCAAGTTCAATTTGCCCAATCACAAAGAGTGATTTCTAAATAATACTCAAAATATGATAACGCAACGACCAATCATAGTATAGGTAGGTTAATCAATAAGCTTGATCGTAACTTCGTGCCCTGACCGGTGATCTGAGTGTTGCAGTTTTTATTAACAAAATCTTTAAATGAAACATTATAAAAATAAAGTTACGCTACCTCTTCGCACTTCTTCGGACACACTGGTTTCCTAGGAGGACATTTCTTTTTGCATGATGTGACTCTACCGCAACGAGCTACAAGCGCTTGCCTGAGAAAACTCTTATGATTTTCCACTTCAGGATCACCTTCTCTGTCTGGTGATGACTAAAACAAAACAAACAGTGTTATTTCTTTTTCTTTTGTACCGGTATCGGAAAATCGTAACAGATGAGTTGTTGAATAAATAAATCAATAACTTAACTGTATAATATAGCAAGCAACTAAGTAGGCGGAAGCTTGGTGACATCAAAATCGGTAAAATTCAGTTTGATTGATTGATTGATTGATTAACGCTTTATTGTGCCATAAAGAAACAAAATAACATTTTATACAGAGAATATCTTAAAATAAGGTGGCACAATGGGCGGCTTTATCGCCTAAGGGCGATCTCTTCCAGGCAACCAGTGAATGGACAAAACTTAAAGAATAGGATGGGTAAGATGTTTGTTTGATGGCACTTCTAGTTATATTCTTTGTTCTGGGGGCACTAAGCTTTGTGCGAAAAGTCCTACAATAGTTTACGAAACGGCCAATCAAACTATTCTACGTAAAGGGAGAGGGTAAATATGATTTTTCTGCAGTCTGGTCAGTCTTCCATTATTAACTAGCTGACAACTGAGATTGATAGGCACTGTGCAGACAATTGCCAGTGGTAATCACAAGTGATTATCATCATAAAGCAGCAACCTAATGAATAGTGTCCATGAAACTGAGTTATCAACTAGCCCCTATATAAACGTATGTTTCTAACTTCTTGTCACAGTAAAAGATAAACGTTGCTTAATTTACGGAACTATTATCATTGATTTTAAGCAAGGGATAAATAGATAATACTGATGCCGAATGTCTTAAAAACATACCCTTAAATAACTATAAAACAACGATTTAGCATCTTCCTTTGGATCAGGTAGTTCGTATTCTATATTGTCGTGGCTATCATGTTTGATTTCGTTAAGGAACTGTTTGTAGTGGTGTTCCGGGTCTACGAAACCCACCAGACCATGTTTTTGGCCCCTTGGCTTTGGATCTCCAAGGGATTCCACCTCCGGTCCTAACCTCAGGAATAGTCTTGATCCTGGGTGTGAGGCCACTTGCTGAAATATTTTTTGAATGCTGTAGTGAATATTTAAATGAGATCAAAACTGTAAAAAATGTTTGCTACATACATTATCTACTCGGATTTACCCATCAGGGCCAAAGTATATAACAATATTGAAGATCCCAAAATGTTGAATATCCCAAAATATTTAATATCTCAAAATGTTGAATATCCAAAATTGTTGAATCCCCAAAATGTTGAATATCCCAAAATATCTAATTCCCAATAAATTTACATAACTTAAAAAAAAAACAGAATATAAATTCAAATTAGATAAAACCCCGAATAGCAGCTAAATTTAAACAAATTAAGTTAAAATGAGAACTTACAGTTAAAATAAAAACAAACCAAAGTACGGCACCGAGGCTCGTCATTGTAACGTTTGATAAAACCTCCTGCCAATGTAACTTCGTGTACGAAACCGATTTTAATTAAAGAAAATCAAAGCATTACCAAACAAATTAGAGAAACGGAGAATTTAATCTGAATGGAATTTAGATTAATTACGTTGTATTTACAGATAAACACGCTGTAGGCTTAGATGAAAACAAAAACAGCAGATACGTTACCTAGACTCGGAAAATGCGACGATAAAACTGACGTGTAGCTGACGCACTAGCCCCAGTCGTATTTTTTACTTTCTTACCTCGACGTTTCAAGCATGGTTCAATGGTCTTGGTCGCGAGGGGACCCCCCCCCTACCCGTGGTCCCCACCCCCCCTTTACTCGTCGCGACCAAGACCATTGTAACATGGTTGAAAACGTTCAGCTTTAAAATATTAGTAGGATAGGATATTATGATTATTTGAGTCGAAATCTGGATCAAAGTCTCAAATTTACTTCCCGTCTTCAACACAAAGAAACTTGTCAAATCAAAACCACAAAGTAGCTACAGAGAAACGAAAATAAAAGAAAAAACTTTATATTCCGATTTTTCTTTTATCTCAAAGTATAGACGGACCCAAAAACGAGCCATCTACCAATACATACATAAACAACATTTTCAGGGACCAACAAACCTAAATAAATAAAACACGATAAACATCGTCGTACCTACGGAACCTTTTTGAATTGATCGTCTGAGCTGAACTCTTTTTTTCATTTACCGCACGACATTTTGATATTCAGAAAAAGGAAATTATGAAAATTTGTGTTTTGAAAATGGCGGAGTCGTTTGAGTGATGCTCCTTTTGATGTTTTTACCCGATTGTTGAAGGAGGGTTATAGAGCGTTTCATCTTTAAATTCCTATGCCGTTAAGTTGGTAGCAAACCAAATAAGTGCTGCCTATGCCTTGAATGTGCTACCTTTAACCTTGAATTTAGGGAGATTGGTGTAAATGAATTAATGAATCTCCCTTAATTATACCTAATGTATAGCACATTTAAGGTATTAAGGCAATACTTATTTGTTTTGCTACAATATTGATTTAATTTTGTTAAGTTTAAAATATATTCTAAAATGCCGAGTGAAACCTCTGCGAAAGTGACTTTCTGAGAAAGTGACATTATGCGAAACCTACCTAATAAAAGGAACACAGTTAAATTGATAATGAGTTTTATTTTAAAAATCTCGAAAAAAGAGAATGTACCAAAATATTTCTCCATTGGATACGACATCTAACTTTTTAATTTCGAAAAACGACGTCATTCTTAATAATTAAACAAAAATACTTTCGTTTCCCCAGAGCAAAAATAATTCAAATTAACCCGAAAAAAAAACCCTAAAAAAGCTGCCAAAAAATTGTACTCAATTTACAATGTCAAATGATAAAATAACCTCATTTTAAACCCATTTAAAACAGGATATTAACTCTGGCAACCCTGTTCCTGACACCCGAAAGTTATTGAGATCCTCCCACGTTCGCATAAAAATGTTAATATATTTATATTTCATTAGATATAGGGGTAATTTTATACAGAAAAATATTAAAGAACTGGAATACGTCCTCGTTGTTCAAACACTTACAAAACTACTGTGCAAAAATCCACACATAAGCGACCAACCGATGTGCGACAGCACATCGAAGTACGGATACTGGCAGGTGCTGCCGCATCTGGCAGCATTAGTACTTCTCTGGTCGTCTGTTTTAGTGTGGATTTTGAACAGCGGTAGGTAAGGTGTTGCGCTCCATACTTCACTTGTCAATATTAATACGATTTTTATTAATATTTAAATCGATAATACTTCTGCAAAAACACAACTTATGGTCAACGATGAGCAGGATTCGAACCAACAACGCATCTTTACTCAATCCGCAAAAAGCAATGACTTAACCAGTTTTACCTATTAGTCAACCGCCGCGGCCGTCGCGTCTTTGCATCTGTATTTAATCATCTAACGCAACTTAGGCGCCTATGTGCAGGCTTAAGCACTTTAAATAAAAATGAATTACGATTCTTTGTCTTTAACTGTCACTATATATTTCTTAACAATTTTCCGCTACTCAAGCGCCTCATTGGCAAAGTTCCAATAGCTGGTACTTGGCTCTAAAATCGAGCGTTATCTACCTTTAGCGCAGTAAGTAAGAAGACTGGGCTGGGTTTCTATATAAAATATAAGTACGATTCGTTTTAGTTAACGACGGTAGGTATGGCATAGAACCAGGGGAGGCTAGCGAACCTGGAGGTCTCTTGGTCACAACGAGGGTTGGTGCTGTAAATGTATTGCCAAATCTCTTTCATAATCATCATCATCCGAGGGATGTTCCCGATGTATCCCTCTCGAGAGCCCGAGAGCTTTTCCTACTTTTACGTCTCCGCTTTGCTTCGGCATCCCGTGTAGTGAGGCCATTTGCACGCATATCCGCTTTTATAAAAAAATAAAAATAAAATAAAATTTATTTACAGCAAACAAACCAAATAACGATAATTAACGGCTAAATCTTAAGATCTAATTAACCTAGGTATTGTTAGCTGAATGAGGGTAACACAATAGTTTATCGGCGGCACCCACACTAGATAAATCTGTATCGTGGATGCCAAAAATGATGTCAAGCCAGCCTTTCTTTGGTCTTCCCAATTAATCTGCCGCGGCCTGCGGAGGCGCCATAGCAATATATTTGTTCACCACGTCACGTATTGCCAAATCTGTTTTCATTAGGTAAAGTCAATGACGAGGATTTGGTAAAGAATTTACAACCATCTCACGGAGGATTCTGAGCTGAATTTTTAAATTGGCATTACTGGTAATATTTTAAAGGTGAAAGTTTTTGTGTAAGTATGTTTGTTACTCCTTCACGTAATAACTACTGACTCTATTGCGATGAAACTAAGTATGCACTTATCCAGATATTCCTGCGGGATAAGTCCGTGACCGCGTCCATCCCGGGGACTTATGGACGCGGTCGCGGGCAAAACTTGTTCTTTATAGATATAAGTTCATTATCTTTTACTTATTTAGCTCTATATTCAAAATAAATAGGTTAAAAAAATTAATGTTTGCTAGAGCGGCAGCTTGTCACGAGTTGAACTGAAGCTAGAGTGGTGACACAAAGTAACTAATTATTTAGTTATGTAATATTAAGTTTTGATTATAGGTAAACACACAATAATTAATAGATTCTGCTGTTTCAATATTCGTCTCGTAGAAAATCCTACTCCGTACCTCCCCGTAACCAAAGCGAAACGTTTGTTCAATATAGAAACCTTCCCTCCACCTCGTGTTTGTTTAACTAAACCCTACGCCCCGTACCTACCGACTGTCCGTAACCAAAACCAAAACGAAACGTTTGTTCAATATAGAAACCTTCCCTTCACCCCGTGTATTGTTTAACCAAATCGCTTCGGGTGCGGGCGTGGATTCTTTTCATACTGAATACTGCCATAATGACCCGCATCTGTAACTCTAAGGCTTAGAATTTTGAGTTATAATATAATTAGGGGTTCGTTTACAACTTTGTGTAATCAAACATTTTGTATTGTAATGAGAGTTGTTTGTTTAATTGTTTTAAGTAAATACAGAAAGAAAGAAAATGTGTATATTTGGATATGCACACAATAACAAAATTTTACTAACGTAGTAAATAAATAAATAAAGGATTTCACGATACATTAATTAAATAAACATATTTGAGAAAATTAATGATTTATTTTATTGTATTTAGGTTAGGTATTTAAATATTTTCAATAAAATTGACTACTGATTTACTTACTACTAAAGCAGCCGGCCACTGTAAGTACAACTACTTACAGAGGCCGGCAGATTAGAGTATAGTCAGGTAAGATCGGATAAGGGGGAAGACCGTATTACTTAAATGTCTAAAGTAGGTGATATTTTTTAGTGTTAGCCCCGCACCCGATCTGTGGCACCAAGCAGTTGCAATGTTACCTATTTTGGGAGATATATGAGTCATACGGTCTTCCTCCGTATCCGATCTTACCTGAATATACTCTACTTGAAAAAAATGGCGGATGCGCAAAAGTCGATTTTTCATAGAAGTCGCGTATAAATGTATTGCGCGAACTTTCCCCTTCCACGTCAAAATTTTTCAACTTATCTGCCGGTCACTGTACCTACTACTATTGTTTTTGTGAACATCACCCAGCGCAATCTATACGTGTCTTTTTAAGCACCTTTCTTTAGTAATTGATTTATTGTATTAAAACAATGCAAATAAAACCGAAAAATAGGTTACCATATCCAGAATCGCGAAAATCGATAAAAATCGAATATACCTAATAGGTACAATCAAGATTTATTTTTCTTTTGTAAATACATAGGTAGGTATAATACATGGGTAGGTACATTAAAATAACATATACCTACCTAGAGAGATACGAATTCAGTAACAAAACAATACATTTTCCCGGCGGGATTCGAACAGTTTACAGTTTCCACACACTTGGAAAATTAGTTTTTGTATAAATGCATTCGGAAAATTGCTGTCGGGTGCAGAATTTTGGAAAGCATATATACCAAAACTAGTTTCGGTTTTAATCGCGTGGTGTTAATTACTTTTAGCATTGTTTCAACGCTCAACGTTTCGAGACCTTTACAGGTCCCTTCTTCAGGATTGATGTGAAGTAATAATAAGTTAATACAACATCGCGAAAACAGAATAAAAATCTATAAACCATAAATTCTTAAGGTCTACCTACTCTTTTCTCCATACAAACTTTACAAACGTAGGCGACTGTTTCCTCCCTGGATAAAGATATTAGGAAAAAAATGTTTATGCCATAAAGTCCTATAATCAGTCATGACCCTACGTTTTGATTTTTTCGGTTTCTAATCTTTCTAATTTTTATTTTGATTTTAATTAGAAAATTAAAAAAACCAAAACGTAGGGGCATAGCCATGGCAGATATAGGTTTTATGGCATAAACACATTTGCTCTAATGTCTTTACCCGGGGAGGAAACAGTCGACTACGTTTGTATGGAGAAAGAGTAGGTAGACTGTCAAGGAAGGTATTAAATTCTAATTGAGTACTAAGTACCCCATAATTACATAAAGCTACCTACCTAATTACATTGAAACATAAACCTCACATAATTTGTAAAGGTTGTAATTCGCACACCTTATTGGCGCCAAAACTCGGGCGCGGGAGAGGGCACTAAATAAATTATCGCGATCGGGCAACACTTGGGGCCAATCGGTTGAAATTATCACCAAATTAGAGGCATTCTGTAATAAAATAACCTTTAAATCATTTGAGGACATTGTCGTACTCGCACCTGGTGAGGACTATTACGGTTTGTGGACTGGAGATTTTATGTCGGACGACTGAATTAAATAATCTTCTTCTACTCATCTGAGCGAAGTTGTCGGTTGCATCCCTCTCGGGAGCCCAGGGTCATCATTGACCATACATTCTGCAAATAGATTTGACTGAAAATTATACATAATTTGACGCACTCGCAAATAGCCATAACTGAATTTTTTGTTAAAGTTTTGAAATTACCAATTTTTTTTAGATAATTTTATATTAAGTAATAAATTATACCTAAGCATTTTTCAAAGCCCGACGTATAATAAAAGCAACGCGATTAAAACCGAAAAAGGAGTTTTATTTTAGAGCAACATCGCAAAAACCGAAAAAAGATCTAAGGTTCGGTTGGTATATAATAATTTCTGATGGAAAATGCGTCGCCTATTATCGGTCACGTAACGTCAGAATTGTCAATTGCACGGTAAAACATTCATCAGATAATGCGTTAGTGAAAGTTGCAGTTGTAGGACCGACCCTAAGACCCAGCGCACACCGCTGGAAGCGCAGCGGAGCGCATTTCCTGGAAACGCGCGGGCGGTTTCCGCGGGCCCCGAGCGGCGCCAAGAGCCCTTGAGAGCCTTCGATCGGAAAGCAGCGCGGCGCGGCGGCGGCGGCGCGCAGCTACACCGAGCGCGCCCATATGTCATTTAGTGCTGAGCTGATCGATAGTTTGTATACAGACAACTAGCTCTCGTTCGTATTGGATTTGGACTGGGACATGATTATTATTGCTGCGCTTGCAGAAGAAGAAAAGTTAAAATTCTCCAGGCATCTGACCGCCCCAGCCAGCCGGGCGCGGGGTAGTGCGGCGGAGTGCAGAGCAGCACGGCGCTGCGGCAACTGGAGTAGTCGCGCGCATGCTCTTGTAGTAGCTTGAGGGCGAACACCACGTGCGCATTGATTCTGATACTGACTGTATGTCAAGGTAGTTAAGGTTTATATTAAATTATTGTCTTCAAATTGCTCTCCGCCGTGCCTCCAGCGGTGTGCGCTGGGCCTAAAGTCGTCCGGTCGGTATCAAATCGCGTACGATCGCTGTACTAAAAAGTTCTAATTCTACGTACTATCTCACCAATGATGTAGGTCTGGCACATCTGGTACACTAATTTGTAGCCTTACGGGAGTTTCAAACTATACTTGTAATTACTACTGCGATTATAGTTTGACAAAGTGGAGGGGAAATGGTCCCGATTGGGCACACCGACGTCACTGCTGCCATCTATAGGGTACCTATACTGGCTCTAGGTTTACTGTAATTACTGTGGAACTAGCTAGGTAGGTAGGGACTTATGGGGAAAGTCTACCTACTTTTTTCTCCATATAAACTATACAGGCGTAGTGAAGTGTTTCCTCCCTGAATTAAGATTTAAGAGAAAATATGTGTTTTATGCCATAAATCCTATATCAGCCATGACCATTATTGACCATGCCCCTACATTTGTTAGGGTCGCGTACCCAAAGGCATAAGTGCCCTGAAATACTTACCTAAATATAAATAAATAATAAATAAATTCTGCGAACAACACACAGCGCCATTTAGCCCCGTGGTAAGCGACTAAGCTTGTGTTACGGTGACTAGACAACGGATATAATACTTATATTTTTTTTTTTGTAAATAAATAATAATAAATAATAAATATTGCACGACGTTCCACACAGCGCAATCTAGCCCCAAACTAAGCACTAGGCTTGTAATATGGGTACTAGACAACGGATATACTACATATTATACTTTTTTTTTTTTTTTTTTTGTAAATACATACATATGATACATAGAAAACACTGAATATCCCATGTCTTCGGACTATGGTGAGTCCTAGGACATGTTGGTTTCCTCACACACACACACATATTACACATATTATACATAGAGGGACACCCAGACCAGACACAAATATTTGTTCTATAAGCATAAATACTTGCACTCGGCGGGAATCGAACCCGCAACGTCCTGCATTGCAGTCGCGCTTTCGCACGACGCGCCACCAGAGGTCGTCTTGTTTGTGTTTTATTTTTTATTAAGAGGAGTATATACGCCAACGACCTTGAAACTGAAAATCCCTGTCGGGCTCATCGAAAATTGATGATTATTTCATGACGGAATGTCGTAGAACTTTTTTTTGTGCACAGATTGCAGGTGACACTGTTTCCTACATTTTGGTGTAGTTTTAAGACAAGAACCTCCTATTGGTGCAAAGCCTATCCAAATTTTAGACAAAAAATGTCTGATTTGGCTAAAATGTCGATAGGCTTCAATAAGTTTCGACATATTTGTATGGAAACTGCACTAAAATATCGGAAACAATGTCGCCTACAATCTGTACACAAAAAAAAGTTCTACGACATTCCGTCATGAAATAATCAACAATTTTCGATGCGCCCGACATGGATTTTCAGTTTTTCAGAATAGGGCCCTTAATATAAATGTATAAATGTTTTATTTAAGAGAAATCAGAAATATTGGAAAATCTGCAGAAAGTATGGTCAATGATGATGACTTTCCTACTGCGCCGACCAAATAATTTGGGATGTAGTGGACCCTGGGATGCAACCAGGAACATCGCTTAGATGAGAAGAAGAAGCGACTTGTTCCAAACTAATTTTTGAAATTAAAAACCTACTTCATTAAACTCAGAAAAAAACCTCACCAACATACGCAGTGCCACCAACTTATCTGTTACCTACGTAATCTGAAGTCGGGTAACCAAACTACAATCTGGACCTACCCAACAAAACTGGCCGACTTTAGATTGCTTTTGCTTGCTTTTGGTCCTGCAATTCGGTGTGAATCCCTTTATCGAATTCAGATGATTTTTTTTCCCTGAAAAAGTGAAAATACGATGGATTACTTATATAAAAATCGTTCATAAAAGCTAGTAGGTACGTACCTACCCCAATGGGAAACACTAGTTTCAAACTAACGAACTACAGGTAAAAGAAAAAATACACCAATAGGCGTGGAAACTAGTCCGATAGTGATGGGACATTCTTTTATATCCTGTTTTCCAGTTCGCAAATCGGAAAACGATTTTCGGCCTTAGAAATAAAATTAAAAGTTATACCGAAAAGAAATTACAGTGCTAAAGTTCCCAAAGTTATTAAGCTATTGCATAGCTTTTATCGCGGGCTTTGAGCGCGGCGACCGAATCAAGAAATTCTGTAAAGAAAATAAAACTTAACATCCCCTACGCCTACCATAGTACCTATATAAGAAAAAAAAATGCTATGCTATAGCTTTACCGCGGCAGTCCCCGAGTGCCACACGTTTTTTCCCTAACTTTCTCTCAGAATGGTCAGATATTAAACTGGAAGTTTTTTTTTATTGTTACCTACACTTCAGGGAAATATTCAATGAACCCTGCGGGAGCCTCCGATCTCCCCTTCTCTAGTAAGTTTCAGTTTTCAGCTTTGCATTATGGAACAAAAGCATTTCTTTTTTAGTGCCAAAATGTTGAATTCCCAAAATGATGAATTTCCTAAAATGTTGAAATACTAAAAATGTTAAATTTTCCTAAAATGTACAATGTCCCAAAATGTTGAATTCCCAAAAGCTTCCTGAAAAGTTAAAAACACTTGAAAATTCCATAGCTCTGACAATTTTACCAGTAATCACTACCCGGCTACCTTCTACAAATTGAATTAGGGAACAAAAGCATTTCTCTTTGAGTGCCAAAATGTTGATTTCTCTGTAGGTGCCAAAATGTTGTATTCCTAAAAATGATGATTTTCCAAAATCTTGAATTCCCAAAATGTGCATTCCCTAAAATATCAAAAAAACACTTAGAAAAATTCAATAGATATCTGAAATCAGCCATCACTACCTACTCCGAGTATAGATCATCCAGCCGAATAACACAAACAAAACAATCGTAATAAAACAAACACGTCCGCGCCGTGAACACTAAATAAATGGGCTGTTCCACGTAGAACTTGCCCAATGTTCCTACTTGTTCGCGTCACAAATACCGTTGCGTTGCGATTGATTAAATTGTCAAATTCTCTTTTGGTGCCAAAATGTTGAATTTTCCATAATTTTTAATCTCCCAAAATGTTGAATTCCCAAAACGTTCATCATCATCCGAGCCATGTTCCCGGTTACATAGCTCTCGAGTGCCTCGGGTCCTCTTTAATTTTTAGAATGATTAATTTTATTGAAAAATGTTTAATTCTCAAAATGTGCAAATCCCAAAATGTTCCTCGATGTACTAGCCCAGTGTTCCTACTTGTTCGTATCAAAAATGCTTTTTAGGTCTAATTCTGTTAGGAAGTTCTACCATTTTAGGAAAGTTCGTCTTCTTCTCTTTTTCGTATAGTGAGTGGTGTGGCTCACTTAGTGTTAGAGTTTTCAGGTCGCCCATAGGCCTATAAGTTGACCTAACCTCCAAGATACGAAAAAAAGTTATTTCGAGGTAATTCTACATTATACTAGCTGACCCGGCAAACGTTGTTTTGCCTTATAAATTAAAGATAGTAGCCGATTCTCAGACCTACTGAATGCGTATGTGAAGTTTGGTGAAGATCGGTGAAGCCGTTTCGGAGGAGTATGGTAACTAACACTGTGACATGGAAATTTTATATATAAGATTATTGACGATCAAAAATCAATATCAAATACAGTCTTTTGATTTTTGTTCCATAGAAAAATATAACTCATTCCTGTGACCTACAGCTGGTGATGGCGCTACTATCTAATTTTCTCCACACAGTATTAGTTCCAATAAAATCCGCCTGCACAGATAACTTTGTAAAATGTAATTGAAAATCTTCAGTTAATAACATTGAAACGTCAAACTTTGACAGTTTATTTAAAATTTTAGAAATTGCTTTCAGTATATTGTTGTTAAATTAAATTGTAACTTCGTAAGTAGACTAGCAGCGTCCCGCGATTTCACCCGCGTAATTCCTGGTCCCGTGGGAATATCGGGATCATTAAGTTGCCTATGTTACTCCTAGACGATGTAGTTTTCTATTGGTAAATGAATTTTTGAAATTGGTCCTATAGTTTTGGACCTCATTACATACAAATGCCTATTGTCGCGCTACACACCTAGATGTTTGAATGCATAATTTAATGTAATATTAAGGTTATTTAGAATATCAACTTAATAGGTAGCAATAAGCTCGTATAAAATAACTTTAAACAAAATTGTTCCTATGGGTGTATTAGTAGAATGACAATAAATTATTTTTCATTTCATTTTAAACAATTCATTTCTCTTTATCTTCTTTTTCTAAAATATAAAATTTCCATGTCACAATGTTAGTTACCGTACCTACTCCTCCGAAACGGCGCGACCGATTTTTACCAAATTTATGTAATGTATATGTAACATAATTATGTAATATGTAACATAATATATATGCGTATTCAGTAGGTCTGAGAATCGGCTACTATCTATAATTTATAAGGCAAAACAACGTTTGCCAGGTCAGCTAGTAATTTTATATACCTAATATAACTACGTCCCGCGGTTTGACTCGCGTAAGTCCCGATCCCATGGGAAAATCGGGATCAAAATGCCTATGTTACTCTTCGATAATGTAGCTTTCTATTGGTGAAAGAATTTTTGAAATCGGCACAGTAGCTTTTGAGTTTATTCATTACAAATATACACACACACACACACCAATACAAATCCTTCCTCTTTGTAATATTAGTGTAGAAAGGTGTAGGTTTATAATTATTGAATGGTCTTTTAACATAAAATCTAATTCAACAATCTAAATTAAACGTTTTTTTTTTAGCTTTTTTATTACATGTAGTTAAAGATATAGGAATGAAGTTAAGGCAGTCATGTAACCACCCCAATATTCATGTCCAAATAGTACCTGCGAATATCTGTAGTCACATCGAACAGTTCTTAAAAAAAAAGCTGCTTAATCTATAATTGTTCTTTGACTGACTGTCTGAATGATAAATCTTTAAACTATAATAATATAGTTGAAGTTTGGAAAATAGGTACGTTCTTTATATGATATAGGCCCCTGATAAGGAAGGGTTTCAGGAAATTCCTATAGGTGAAACCGCGGGACGCAGCTAGTACGTTATACAACTAAGTAAATTCCCATGTAGTTATCGCTCCATAATATCAAATCAATTTCGTATTACCGACACTAGAATCGAACAAGCATTCCTGGTACCTAACCGAGTGGAGCCCAAACATTTGCAGTTCCAGTACGAAGGAATACTCTATTTACACACCGACCAATTTAAATGTACCAACGGAATTTCCCAGAACTAAAATCGGACAATGTTATTTTACACATTTTGTGTTGACACTAGCGCCGTGACTGAGTGAACTAGAAGCTGTGTAGGGGTTTATGTAGGTACCTGTAGCTTATAGATTTAGCTGCAATTTGAGGAGTATTTCAACAAAATTTACACTAGAAATTGGGAAATTATCGTTTAATTAATTTTCCCTCATTGTTGTTTTGAGGATTAAAATGTGTTGATGAAATTCGTGCGTTTTTAAGTGCATAATTTATTATATGTGTCGTGTTATCCCCACTGATGTCGTGTAACCCCGGAATTATGTCGTGTAACCTCGGCATAGAATAGGGCTACCCCATCTGTTCCCGTGTGTGTCGTAAAATGCTCTAACTATGGGATCTGAAGGAGACAAGGTTGGTGTCAGACAGGCGGCCGTAAAAATATTGCCAATCTATTTGCAGAAGGGATGATCGATGATGGATGACTTACTTAGGTACCCCAAATAAATAATTAACCATAGAAACGGTCAGTTCTGACAAAATGTTGAACGAATTTGACAATTTAACTCGAAAGCTTGCTGCTCGAAAGCTTCTTGCTCTCACTCAAAATTACAAAAGCCGGTTCATCTCGATATTGCTTCAAAGGAACTTTATTCAGCCATAAAAATAAAAGAAGTCGCTTCTAAAACTACCTTTTCATTTGACACATCACTTATTGTAGATGACAAAAACTACTCCATCATGGGAAATAATTCAAATTCAAATATTTTTAGGTCACCATCTAATCAAATGTTCAGAATTGGAATTTAAAATGGACCACAACCACATCCTACCTCCAGCATTCCGTTGCCATCTACGGTTGTGTCGATTACTATTGGTTTTAGAAAATATCTCGCCTGAAACTCGATACTCACTTATAGATGCATAGTCCAAATGTTAGCTTACCTTTATTTCTATTTTATTGGTACCGCGATATACCATAGCGGTGCGTAAAGAATGTTAGGTTTATTTAAAGCCTCCTTGTCAATTTTTAGAAAAAGTAATGTGACTGACATAAACGTCTTTGAAAAATGTTTTACGAGAAATGATTATTATATTTCGTTATTATAAAGTAAATAGTGTTTCCTTCTAACTGAACACCCTTCTGAGCTAACAGTCCTATACAAATTAGTATTTCTATTTGTTTTTTTTTGCTCAAGGCATTTTTATTAGAAATATTTATAGGGAATAAGGAGAAATTAATCATCAAAAATTCTCCCATGACAGGTTTCAAACCTGTGCCCCTCGCTTGCCCCCCTCGCTATAACACAATATGATCACAAAAAAACCCCATGAGTTTCTTGTAGTTTCTTCTCATCGGAGAGCGCGTTCCAAAACTACACTTAAATTCATAGTCATAAGTCGACGTTTAAAAAAAATCATGTATTTGTATACGAGTACATTGCTCTAACTGAATAAAAAAAAATGATTTCTGATAAATTTCTTTTAATTTTCTATGTAGCTCAAGGCTATTTACCCAAAGACGCGAGATCAAGCCGCAAGTGAAAATTTTTGAATGCTATTTTTCCTTAAAAATATTTTTTCTAAATGATTTCTGATTTCTGCATTGCAGTCACAGTGACCGTCAAATTGATTCTCTATTTTTCAAATCGAGTTTCAACAGTATCACCTGTGGACGTTAATATCTATTCGGAGAGAAAGGGTCGAGAAAGGGCTCCCCGGGTCGCGAAGGCCTGCAAAATTTACGGTACCCTAGATTTACTACAGTCGTAAAGTATTCAGTGGGCTCGTTCGAGTTTTCGGTATCGACGTAGGTGTTTTAATAGTTCTGTAGGCGTTTTTTGTTCAAGTGGTAGGGGTAAGTGGTGCGTAGGTATTTCATTGATTTATCGTTGTTTACTTGTTTACGTAGTTTTTTGTATTGTGTAGAAATAGAAAGGTATAGGTGGGTATAGATGAATTCTTTATCCTTCCTACTAATATTATAAATGTGAAAGTTTGTATGGATGTTTGTTACTCTTTCACGCAAAAACTACTGAACCGATTGCGATGAAACTTCGAATATAGATAGCTGGACACCTAGAATAACACATTCGCTACTTTTTATTCCGTAATTCCCGCGGGATCGGGACTTACGCGGGGGAAACCGCGGGGCGCAGCTAGTTGTAAATACCTACAATCTATTTGCCGTGTAGGCACAGAATAGGGTTACCCCATCTCTTCCCGGGGGTGTCGTAAAAGCTGACTAAAGGATTTGAGGAAGACTAGCAAACCTTAAGTTCTCCCCTCACTGTGGCGGATAAACTTCTTGGTTCCTAGGAGGGTCGGTATTAGGCAGGCCGTAAAAATATTGCCAAATCTATTTGCAGAAGCATTAGCATTTGTGTGGTCAATGTTGACTTACCTAGGCCGACCCCAAATATAATAGAAAAACAATCTGTGGTTTGGCGGACCTCGGGGTTCCGAGAGGGATGCAACCGGGAACATCGCTCGGATGATGATGACAACAATCTACCTATCTGTCTATAGTAGGTATATACAGGGTATTTGAGTTTGCTTATATTATGTTGTTTTACACGTGTAGGCGAACAACTTTTTGTACTCAAATTAAGAAAAAATATAATATGATAAAATCAAAACGTGGGACCATGGTCATGGCTGATATAGGTGTTTTAGGCATAGACATATTCTTCTCCACTAGGTATCTTTATCCGGGGAGGAAACAGTCGACTAGGTACCTACCTACCTACGTTTGTTAAATTTATATGGAGAAAGGATTAGGTAGACTTTCCCCTTAAGCAGTTGGTTCCGGTTGTTATCTCTGATAGCAGTCGTTAGGCCAAGTTAGAGGCCGTATGATTTGTGATGAACTTATTACCAATAAATTATATGAATAAAATACCTATGTCCCTCTATGTATAATATGTATGTATATACAAAAGAAAAATAAATGTTAGTCCTATATCCGTTGTCTAGTCACCGTAACACAAGCTTAGTCGCGTACCACGGGGCTAGATGGCGCTGTGTGTTGTTTACAGAATTTGTTTATTTACCTAACCCACTTTACCCGTAAATACTTAAATTCACACAAGCATACGAATCACAAACTTTTTAACTTAGCAAATTAAGTAGAAACTCAGCCGCGAACTCAATTAGTCAAATTATCTGAGCATCTGAGCGAAGTTGAGTGAAGTTGAGCGAAGTGAGCGAACTCAGGTTTCAAACCTGATAACCGTTGCTTGAACAATGTTCCGATGGAAAAGTTGTGAGGGGCTGGTTTCTATAATACTCGTATATTACAATACGGATAGTAGGTTAGAATTAAAAAAAAAAAACAACAAAATATTCTTAAAGCTTTGATTAATCTCGCAAGTACCTATTGTCCAATGGTCGTCCGGGTTAAGCAACGCTTAGCGTGGTCGTAACTTGGATGGGAGACCGATAATTTATTTGGCACTTCTTCGAGCTCTGCCGTCCTTTAAAAGGCACGTTGAGCAGTTGGTCCCGGGTTGTTATCTCGGATAGCAGTCGTTAGGTCAAGTTAGAGGCCTTAGGGCGACCTGACAACTCTTACATAGTGTAAAACTTGAAGATTTGAAGACGGTTGATGATGTTGACTCACTTTTCGATTATAATTGCGTTATTTTTAATATTTTAATATTTAACACCGTTTCGAGGACATTACAGTAAGTAGATCTTGATTACGGATAGGCTGAAGTGATATTTGTAATACAATATTATTAAAAAAATTGAGACTGGGAACAGATTTTTTTAATTAAGGGTCAAAATGTTACAAAGAGTAGTTGTGAAATTTGACAAAAGTCACAGAAAGTTTCGCAACGTTTGGACTAGTTTTCAGTTTTGAAACTTACTACCGTCTGTTACTAAAACGAAACGTATATTTTAAAATATAGAAACTCAGCCACAGCGGTTCTTTGATAAATAGTTACTTGAGATATGAATCTTAGCCTATAGTCGGTATTTAGGTATACAATATGTTTCAGCGGGGGTAATATGAAACGGGGTTGTTTTAGACGTCTAAGGGAACAATTTTTTTTGAAACTTTTTAGGGTTCCGTACCCAAAGGGTAAAAACGGGACCGTATAATATTACTGAGATTCTGCTGTATGTCTGTCTGTCCGTCTGTCACCAGGCTGTAACTTATGAACCGTGATAGCTAGACCACTAATTTTTTTTTACAGATGATGTATCTCGGTTGCCGCTATAACAATAAATACTAAAAACAAATATTTTTAGGCGTAGCTTCCATACAACAAATTCTATTTTCACGGTTGAACGCAACGAAAGTGCTATTTATTTTTACCACTGACGCCATCTAGTGATAAACTGTCGTCAGTGGTAAAGATAAATGCAAACGTGCGTCGTCATTGCGTAGACGGATTTCGCTTGGTCCAGTGTTTATTTTAGGGTTTCGTACCCAATTGTGATAAATTGCTATTGGTACGGAATCCTTCGTGCACTTGCACTTGGCCGGTTTTTTTTAAATTATAATTGACGTCGACTTGAAGTCTCAATTCAATTCAATTCATGTATTTAACTGCTTGCACTAGGTAAATTACAATAGGTGTTTTACAATAAATATGATGTCCTCTAGGCCCACCATAATAGGTATACAGTCAACTTAGTAGGTAAAAATATAACAAAATGTCAAGTTAGTATTTCTATGTCTCATTTGAATTTTCTAGTTTTCCAAGTTAATTCGACAATCAATATTCGAAATCTTTCATCGAAACTAAACACGACTCAAAAACAAACATCTAACTTAATCGTAACTTAATCGTAACTTAACAGAACTTGGGTCTAACTTTAAAACTTTATAAAAGTCGAAAGTCGGTGCACTATAATTTAATACACTTACATACGTACTTACCTCGTTAAACTTGGAATTAAGTTGGCAAAACTTACACTGAAGTTAAAGTTAGGGCAGGTTAAGCAGAGGCGTAGCTATGTTACGACGGGATCCCGGTCAAAAATAAGTTGGATAAGTATTTTTTTTTATAAACGACTAGCTACGACACTTACGCGAGTGAAACCAAGGGGGTTTCACTCGCGTAAGTGCCGATCCCGTGGGAATATCGGGATCAAAAGTAGCCTAAATATGTTACTCAGGGTGAATGTAGCTTTCTAATGGTGAAAGAATTTTAAAAATCGGTCCAGTAGTTTTTGAGTTTATTCGTTACAAGCATACAAACGCAGCGCACACACACACACACACACACACAAATACAAATCTTTCCTCTTTATAATATTAGTATAGAAGTATAGATAGATGCGCGTTTGACAACTGTCTCACCCGAATTTATGATATGGTCTAAGACATGGCATGCTGATTTAAAAGAATGAAAACGGCTGTAGAACAAGATCTAACCCGACTTCCATAGTGGCTGCAACTATCGGAAAAATGATAATAAGATATTATTATGTCATCTCTTGCCGTGAGTGTAAAAGACGATCTGTTGTTTTTCATATTCAAATTTTTCTGAATTTTATTTCTATTCTAATAGAAATAAAATTCAAAAAACCCAAAACGTAGGCGCATAGTCATGGCTGATATAGGAGTTATGGCATAAACATATTTATTCTAATATCTCTATCCAGGGAGGAAACAGTTGACTACGTTTGCAAAGTTTGTATGGAGAAATGAGTAGGTAGAAGAAGAAAGAAGAAGATAATATTAGTGATTTATCCCATTTCTGTATGTACGCTGTCGGCTTGCAGACAGCTACGCCACTGAAGTTAAGTTAAATTTATGTAGGTCATTGAGTGGATTGGACTTGAACTTATGTGAGTGCTTTCAGTATTCTGCGTATTGAAATATAATAAAAAAACCTTGACAATTTAAGTGCTTAGAAATAACTTAGAAGTAGGTGTGTACTCTAACGTAACTATCTTATATTTTAGTAACATATATTTGTAAGTTTTAGATTGTTTTAGAGAAACATCTAGGCTGACAATTTTAGGAAAAGCAACCTTTTTAGCTTAAATTTTGAGGTTAGTAAGTAATAGGTAAGTGCTTACTTAAAATTACAGCTGTTATGTAAGTAAAAGAAAGCTAAACTAAGTTTAAAAATAAATATTTATCTACTTTAAATGGAAAAAAATCAAGTGAATTAAACCTCCACATTTTAAATCCACACTCCTCACAAAAAAACCTGTTTGTTTGTATGTCTACACGTTTGTCGTGAATACAAAATGTATGATGATTTTCTGAAACAACCCTTGCCAGCTTGCCTACCTACAATCTGACTTGAAAGCCTATTTATAAATAGCACCCGAGACACTATTACAAAATAAAAAGCCCCCAAATAAAAACTTTTTCAGGTTTTTAATGACTAAAAATATATTTCATAATATTTTTATTATGAACTAAGCCAAGTTTAGCTCCTGTAACTTTTCTTTATAAAATATACACTTGCGAGCAAGAAAACTTAGGTCATAATCATAAGTTACATAAACAGTATTGTGAAAAACAATCAAATAAAAATATTACTTAGCCACCAACATTTAAGTAAGTCACGCTAGAGGCCTTATGGAGACCTGGAAACTCTATCCCCAGGTGAGCCACACCTCTATACAAAAAGAAGAAGAAGACTTCATTAAAATGTAAATCCTGTTTCCTAATTCAAAATTCTAAGTTGCGGCTAGGAGATTCGAATTCTTTTAAAATAACCACAGAATTAATTACTAGCTGCGTCTCGCGGTTTCACCCGCGTAAGTCCCGATCCCGTAGGAATATCGGGATCAAAAGTAGCCTATGTTACTCCTTGATAATGTAGAATTTTTGAAAACGGTCCAGAAGTTTTTGAGTTTATTCATTACAAACATACAGAGACACACCCAAATACAAATCTTTCCTCTTTATAATATTAGTGTAGAAGTGTTAATAGTGTAGATGTAGATTTTAAAAGCTGTAACATTCCGACAGACACAAATTGATTCCTCTCGTTTGTAAAACCATGGTAGTGACACGGTTTTGCTTTAAAGTTATTAAGTACAATAAAGCGTTTTTTACGGCTTCGTACAGAATTTTCGTAACAAGATTCTTGTATTAAAAAATTAAACAAGTTTATTACATCGTTGTAACGGGGAATAAAGTGTATTACCATGTAGTCATGGGGAAAGATTGGACTCATAAATTTGTACTTTAAGAGCCCTATAGCCGCTAAACTCAAAATCCATGTCTCGTTCATCGAAAATTGTTGATTATTTCATGACGGAATGTTGTTGAACTTTTTTTTGTGTACGGATTGTAATCGAAAATTTAGTGCCGACATTTTAGTGCAGTTTCCAGACAAATAAGCTTTGCACCAAATAACAAATAACAAATAAGCTTTGCACCAATTTCAGTTTTGTCCTAAAACTACTCCAAAATGTAGGAAACAATGTCACCTACAATCCATGCACAAAAAAGTTCTACGACATTTCGTCATAAAATAATCAACAATTTTCGATGAGCCCGACAGGGATTTTGAGTTTAGCGGCTATAGGGCTCTTAAGTATACTTTAGGCGACCTCTCTCTTTCCCAATCAACATTTAAGAGGAAAGTCGGCCTACTTGTTCTCCATACAAACGTAGTCGACTGTTTCAGGTACGTTTTGCGAAAGGAACATTTTGAATTGTGTTTTTTACATGTCATGTTTTACATGTCATGTCATTAGGTATGTAACTATTTTGCATCGGTTGCGAACTAGCTATTCAAGTAAGGCAACAAAGGCAGATAAAGTTTAAAACACGAATTTCTTTCTTCAAAGACGTAGCCCTTTATTCCTTCATGAAGATATGAATAATTTCAAACAACATTAAGTCCGCTAAATAATGAAAATAATGCAAGAAAATCCTCAGAATTGTACAGAAGTGACTGAGGGAAGGTAGTTTCAATAGAATGTCTTAGCAAAAGTTGTGCGCAAGGATTTCGAGGATTTGAATTCTAGTGAAGTTCTTATTGTTCATTTCGTAAGGCGTCTTAACTACCCATTTGAGCTATGCGCCTTTCAGATTAGGTGAGCGTTACGCCTTTTGACGGCCTCTGTGGTGCGTCAGGCGAAGGTCCGACTGCAATAGAGATGGTTGCGGGTTTAATTCCCGCAGGGTGCAATGCTTCAAAAATAATAATTCAAAAAATTAAAAACCAGTGCCACCGACTTATCTGTTATGTAATCTGTAGTCGGGCAGCCAAACTGCAATCTGGATCAACCCAGTAAAACTGCCTGACTTCAGACGTCGCTCGTGCAATATTTAATTATTTAAGGTGGGTTATGGGGCGAATGGTTCCCATCGAAACTGGGTCCAGGGCTCATTCGCCTCTTCTCTAATTTGTTAGTGGTCACCTGGGCCCACATCAAATCTGGAACAAAAGGTAAGGGAGAGCTCCAGGTTCGCTAGTCTCCCCCAGATCCCTTAGGTACTTGAGTTTTACGTCACCCACAAGAAGAATCAAAATCAAATCAAAATATGTTTATTCATTTCATTTATCATACATAGGTAACTGTTTGAATCGGCAGTCTCTTCGAAGCGCAACCTCAAATGAGAAGAAGACACAAGAAACTCATTAGGGTTTCTTTTGCAGTGAGTGATGTGTTTTACATTGTCGCAAATTTAATATTAATCAATAGTGGAACTGGAGCAATAATCTATACCTACTATAATAATCCTTACTAACATTACAAGTGCGAAAGATAGCCCTATTGCCCTATTCTATTCCGGGGCTACACGGTAAAAGAGAAGCATTGCCTACATGGGTAAAATTTTAAGCCGGTATAAATGCATATTCTACGAAATCTCAGCGGCTTTGCGTATTTCGCCTTCGTTTAGTAGGTACTAGTATAAGTGTAAGGGGAACACAGATTACTAAATCCGGTCGCATTTTGGATGCGGTTTTGTATAGCCACAGTTTACCTCATTGTTATTTACTATGGTAGAACGGGGCAAGCACATAGTATCGAAATTAAAAGGGACATTTTGCGAAAATGACTTTTTGCGAAAGTGACATTCTGCGAAAGTGACGTTTTGCAATAGTAACTTTTTACGAAAGTGGCGTTTTGCGATAAGTAGTGACTTTTTGCGAAAGTGGCGTTTTGCAAAATTGATTTTCTGCGTCAAAAACTTGGCTCTTACCTTAACAGGAGTGCTTCTGAAGGGAAGTTAAGCATTTGGTCCCAGTTGCACTCTGATAGCACTCGTTAGGTCACGTTAGATACCTCAACTGAAAACTCCATCACTACGTAGGTAGGTACAGATGAAACCACACCATTTATGAAAAGAAGAAAACTTTTAAAACCTTTTTGGGGCCCACAAGGGAATTGCGATCAGTAAAAACTCAGGCGTCTATCTATCAGATTTTTCACGCGATTTCAAGCTTACTTCGTCATCCCATGACAATACAATTCTTGAATTAAGATGAATATGTATTCGTAATATACATACATACATATGTACCTATATGAACGTACATAAGAAATATTCAGATCCCAACTTACCAACTTTAATCTTTTGTTAGAAGTGATAATATAAGGAAAAAATTGTTTGTTTGTTTGAACAAGCCAAGCCAAAGCCTTCTCAGTTAATCTTGATGAAAAGACTTGTAAAGGTTGAGCATTGAAACAAAGCTAAATGAAAAAAACAACACATAAAATAAGTTCAATTTCAATCCAACATCGCGAAAACAAGAAAACGGGGCAAGTGCGACACTCGCGCACAAAGGGTCCCGTACCGCTATCACAATTGGATACGGAACCCTAAAATGGTTTACAACAACCAATTTTTTAAATTTTATAGGAAAATATGAAATATTTATCTCCGATTCTTACTCCCATCAAACGACCGAATCACTCAAAAAAAAAAAAAACCTTGGCACAAAGAAAATCTGAAACTTATAAGAAACTCTTTGGTAAGTAAGGCAGACTGGTATATTTGACAGATAGGGCAGCCATTTTGAATTCCATGACCAACTCGATTTGTCCTGACTAATCAGAAGCGACCTCACATTGTACTAAACTCCTTGTTATTTTTGAAACACGTTTGTTGTATGGGAGCCCCTTTTAAATAATTGTTTTATTTTGGTTTTAGTATTTGTTGTTGTAGCGGCAACCGAAATACATCTTCTGTGAAAATTTCAACCTTCTAGCTATTACGGTTCATGAGATACAGCCTGGTGACAGACGGACAGACGGACGGACGGACAGACAGACAGACAGACAGCGAAGTCTCAGTAATAGGGTCCCGTTTTTACCTTTAGGTACGGAACCCTAAAAAAATCAACATGGTTTGCGCTACTACCACAACAAAGATGTAACAAGATGTACTATGCGGTACCTATGTTGTGGTAGTATAAGCTAAGCTATTCCGTTAATTGATAGACCATGCATTTTGTATAGCTACTTTTGGGAACTCGCGTCTTTGGGTCTGTACCCCAGCGTCTTAACGAACTAGACCTCGCGAAAGGGAAGTCGGGGAACTTACGTTGTCAAGTTATCGTTAAGACGCCTAGGTTAAGTTAAGTTAAGGGTACAGAACCATATGACTCGTGACAAATGCGAGGAAAACCGCGTGCCGCTACTACCACAAGATGGGTACCAGAAACTTTTTTTTATGGTCTGGAAAATCCATTAAGGGCCCTATTCTGAAAAACTGAAAATCCAAGTCGGGCGCATCGAAAATTGTTCATTATTTCATGACGGAATGTCGTAGCACTTTTTTTTGTGTACAGATTGTAGGCGACATTGTTTCCGATATTTTAGTGGAGTTTCAATACAAATCTGTCGAAACGTATTGAAGCCTATCGACATTTTAGCCAAATCAGACATTTTTTGTCTAAAATTTGGATAGGCTTTGCACCAATAGGAGGTTCTTGTCTTAAAACTACACCAAAATGTAGGAAACAATGTCACTTACAATCTGTGTACATAAAAGTTCTACGACATTCCGTCATGAAATAATCAACAATTTTCGATGAGCCCGATAGGGATTTTCAGTTTCAAGGTCGTTGGCGTTGATGCTCCTCTTAATTTGCATCCCTACCGTCTCCGGGGGGAAGCGATAGGGTATGTGAGGCTCTCCGACCGTGAAGCGGCCGGCCTACTCACTAAAAACCAGACCGGTTCTCGGTCTGGTTCTCTCGCCATGTTGTTAGAACTACGGGTGCACATTCGTATTCTTCCAGTAGTCCGACGGCATTGATCGGTGTCGGCACAAATCTCTCTGTGTGGAGGTCAGCCTCCACGCCTCTAAGGAGGCGCACGGGAAACCACATGCGCCCCGCTCGGAGCCCTGTACGACGACAGACCCCCCCGGGTCTGCCGCCTATGGGTCCATTATGGTGGCATTAGGCCGTCGCGACGCTGAAAAAATCGCCTGAGGCGTCTTCGGGTGCTGGTCGGTCGAAAAATCTCCCGTTCCCTTTCCGTATATGGGTACCAGAAACTAAGCTATTCCGTTGATTGATCATGCATTTTGTATAGCCACGCCTGGGAGTGGAACTCTTAATTCAGTTCCCTTTTTTCTTTCCACCCTATACTCACTTGCAGCAAGGCTCCAACTCGCGTCTTTGGGTCTGTACCCCAGCGTCTTAAAGAACTAGACCTCGCGAACGGGAACTCGGGGAACTCACGTCGTCGTTAAGACGCCGGGGTACCTACAGACAGACCGAGCGCGAGTTAGCGCTCGTGAATTATTGAAGATGTTTTTTCCTTCCATTTACACCATATTGATACTGACTCGTGCCAAATGCAAGCGAAACCGCGTGTCGCTATGTACCAAGAAGCTAAGCTATTCCGTTGATTGATCATGCATTTTGTATAGCCACGCCTGGGAACTGAACTCCTAATTCAGTTTCCTTTTTTCTTTCTACTCTACTTGTTAATTCAGGGAAGTTTGAATGTTTTGTTGTTCCCCAGTTCTTTCCAGACTCGTTCGTAGTCGAGATGATAATGTTACTGGATTAGTTTACGTACCTATTTTATTCGATAAATTGTTTTTATTTTTTTTCTTTAGCTGCTAGTTCGTTGGCGTAGGTAGGTAGGTAGGCCGTTTTGTTAAAATACTTCAAACAAGGAGAGGTTCTCAATTCGACCCGTATATTGTATTTATTATGTATGAAGTAGAAAAGATATTAGAACAACTTCTCTTTTCTACTAGGTATTCAATTTAAGCCTCTCTCATCTCATCTTGATTCATCGTGCTAATGGCCTTACTACACAGGAGGGTTACTTCGATTCGACAACGATACTGTCATAACGATGGTTCCGCTCCGTATCTGAAGGGCAATTTAGTAAAATGTCTTTCTAGTACGAACGACACAAAAGTAAAACGACCTCCTAGTAAAAAGTCTGAAATTTAAAATAGGCATATTAGTTAAACGGCTGAAATGACAAAACGGCATGTTAGGCAAAAGGACTGGTAAACTGACACAAAAAATAAATAAATAAATTATTTAATTTTTATAATAATGTATAACAAATAAAAACCTTTTTTCATAGGTATTAAACTAAACTGCGTTACTTTGTGGTAGTTTTTTTTTTTCAGGGAGCTTATTTAGCAATCGTCCCCGAAAATAATACGTTTAATGTGCGAAACACGTTTTAAAAAATTAAAGGCAGATATTTCACTTTCTTCTATTTTTTTTGCTTCCCTTTTGTATTTCTTATCAAAGATATAGTCAAAAAATACTTATAATGAATTTTTAATTTTGCACTTGAATGTACATTATAGCATAGGTAAGTCCTTTTGCGTAACATGCCGTTTTGTCATGTCGGCCGTTTTACTAATATGTCTATTTTAAATTTCAGACGTTTTACTAGTAGGTCGTTTTGCTTTTGTGTCTTTAGTACTAGAAAGACATTTTACTAAAATTGTCCTTCAGATACGGAGCGGTACCGAAGTAACCCTCCAGGATACTGAAGATCGTGCGAACTGCGAAGTGAAGACGCAATAGTATGAAAGTGGACCCCGGGCTCCCGAGAAGGATGCAACTAGAACATCGCTCAGATGATGATGATTAACAGTAGGTTTTGACGTTTTAATCG
The DNA here is from genome assembly GCA_958496205.1 of Idaea biselata. Classification (NCBI taxonomy): domain Eukaryota; kingdom Metazoa; phylum Arthropoda; class Insecta; order Lepidoptera; family Geometridae; genus Idaea; species Idaea biselata. The sequence continues at coordinate 39,675,967 of OY292395.1, forward strand.
TAATTAATTGTCATTTTAATGCCCGGAACGATACCTGCAATATGTCCTTCTTAGGATAGATACAGGAGGGTTACAGTAGTTCGTTTCGATACGACATCGATACTGTCATACGATGATTCTACTGTCACATTCTGATAGTAGGGTGACAGTAGAACCATCGTTATGACAGTATCGTTGTCGTATCGAAACGAACCGAAGTAACCCTCCTGTATACTGCCGATTTTTATATTTATTTCGCGTAAAAGCAACATCGAATATGTTTGAGATATCATATTCCATATAAATAGAAACATATTCCACGTGGAATGTATGTGTTTCTTTCTAGTGCTAAGGTTGACTTCAATGATTATCTATCACATAGGTCGCACGCATACCAATTCTTACGATTATAGAAACCCCGTATAAAATTCTAAATCTTACTACCCATAAAAACAGTTACAGAAAGGTACAGAAACCCCTAAAACGACCATAAATAGTGTAAAGAAAGTATAGTCACTAAAACCACTAGTGGGTTGGCACCATATCACTGAGTAAGGGATGGCCATTCCGGGTCCTACATCTCATAAACGTCGTAAGCAAATGCTGCAAAAACTATCATAATTCAAGCGGGACTCGAGTGATTTCCTCGTTTTATGTAGAGTTCAAAACAAATAGAACTGTTAAAAAATAAAAGAACTGGTGCAGCTATAGAAATGTGTAAAATAAAAATAGAATAGGTACACCAGTACAGCTATTCAATATTTAGCTATTCAATTCAGCCCATTCCACTGTTGGATTTTGATTTAAATAAAAAATTTAAAATACTACGTCCCGCGGTTTCACCCGCGTAAGTCCCGATCCCGTGGGAATATCATGATAAAAAGTAGCCTATGTTACTCAAGGTGAATGTAGCTTTCTAATGGGGAAAGAATTTTTCGGTCCAGTAGTTTTTGAGTTTATTCATAACAAACATACAGACACACACACACACATACACAAAAATATCTAATCTTTCCTCTTTATAATATTAGTGTAGATTATTACACTTTTTTTTTAATTCTTGTAATGGCTGTAGGTACTGATACCTACATGTCACATAAGAATATTCGATAAGAAAGGGTTTTCCGATCCGGTCCGTTTCTACGGGCGCCGGGCGGGTGAAACAGCCGGACCAAGCTAGTCGTAGATTATATAATCCGATCCGGTCCGTTTCTACGGGCGCCGGGCGGGTGAAACAGCCGGACCAAGCTAGTCGTAGATTATATAATGCTGCACCTATGTTTAGATGACCATTCACATGCTTACACAAGCAGACTAATTATTGATGTTATGTTAGAATATATCCTACGTCCATTATCAGAATTCTGAAATGCAACATTGACGTCATTAGCCTGAGGTTTATGAATACTCCTATAACATTATTTCTCCTTTCCCCCATATTATGTAGGAATAGTTTTAAGTTTTTTTATCGCGGGCTTTGACGCGGCGACCGAATCAAGAAATTCCGTAACGAAAATAAAACCTAACACCCCCCACTCCGCCAACCATGTAATTTTTTTTAATTATAATTGCATATGTATGAACTTATGCAAAACATGCTATGCAATAGCTTTACCGCGGCAGTCCCCGAGTGGCACACTTTTTTTTTTTAATTGTTTTTAAAAGACATGTCTAAAGATTACAAACTCTACATCTACAACACAGTGGTTACAGTTGTTGAACAAAGGAGTGAAAAAGGTATAAGTTTTCGTTCGCTTCCCACTGATTTGCATCCTTTTTATGGTGCCGACTTGGTGACACTATAAAATTTATTGCGAACGCGCCCTTTTGCGTACTTGTTGACTTTTTAACTTACATTTCTTTGAAAGAAAAATACATTTGTACCTAGTTTAGTAATATGCATACGGTCTTACTTACAAAAATCTCGTTACATATTTAATATTATTATTTTGTTTTGTTTTTGTTGTGGTGGAGAGATGACATCGTGGAAGCAGCCGGGAGTACTTGGACGAGACAGGCGCAAGACAGACGTACATGGCAACGCATGGAGGAGGCCTATACCCGCATATGGGTGCCAAACTTAGAAAAAGTTAATTGAAAATTAAATCAACATTATAATATATGAAAAAATTACAAAATAAAATACCAAAACTATTAAAAAAACTATTAAATACTTGTAGAAAAAAATAATAATTATCTAACATAAAAACATAATATATACATATTTACAAATATAAATGTTATTTAAGTTAATTTAAGTTTGAAATAAAGGCTTTATTTATTTATTTATTTATTTATTTTTGTTTTTGTTACAAAAAGTTTATGAATTCTTTTGTTTTCGTTTCTATCGTCTTTTGTTTCTATTTTTATCCCGATGTTACCACGAGATCGGGACTTACGTGGGTAAATATTTTTTCCAGTAAATATAACCTACTTATTATAAACAAAATTCTGTGTTTCCGAATATCGAAATGTTATTCTGTGACTTAAAATATTGAACATTTTTAGAACCCTAAAAAGACAAAGGGTAGACAGACAGCGGAATCTCAGTAATATTATGGTCCAGTTTTTACCATTTGGGTACGGAACCCTAAAAAGAGAAGAAGTCCAACAAAGTAAAGTTTGAGAAGCTTTTATTATTAGGCCCTGTTCTGTTAAGAATACTCTCGCGGAAATACGTTGTACATAACATGAGAATTCAATTTCATGCACTCTGGTTTAGTACTTGTATGTTAATTTTTTTTATTTGTCGTTATAGCGGCTACAGAATCCATCATCTGAAAATTTCAACCGTCTAGTTATCGCCGTTTATTAGATACAGCCTAAGACAGAGGGACAGACAGACAAACAGCGGGCGGAGTCTCAATAACAGGGTCCCGTTTTTACCCCTTGTAAGGTTTGACTAGGTTTTACATTTAGGCCCTGTTCTGCTTAGATTACCCTCGCGGAGATACGTTGTACATAATATGAGAATCCAATTTCATGCACTCTGGTTTAGTACTTTAGCACGTCTCTATTGTGGAGAAGTCGGAATGGACTTGGGTTACACTATTAAATAAGATATTCTATTACTAGTAGTTCTGAGAACATTAGACCTAGACCTCGCGAAACTATTTTACATGATTACTCGTAAGAGGATCGTCTCCATTCTCTTTCTCCATACAAACGTAGTTTAAATTTTCCTCCCTGGATAAAGACATTGGAGCAAACATGTTTATGCCATTAAACCTATATCTGTCATGACAATACATCTCTACCTTTTTAGGGTTCCGTACCTAAAGGTAAAAACGGGACCCTATTACTGAGACTTCGCTGTCTGTCTGTCTGTCCGTCCGTCCGTCCGTCCGTCCGTCCGTCCGTCCGTCCGTCCGTCCGTCCGTCCGTCCGTCTGTCCGTCTGTCACCAGGCTGTATCTCATGAACCGTAATAGCTAGAAGGTTGAAATTTTCACAGAAGATGTATTTCGGTTGCCGCTACAACAACAAATACTAAAAACGAAATAAAACAATTCTTTAAAAGGGGCTCCCATACAACAAACGTGTTTCAAAAATAACAAGGAGTTTAGTACTACAATGTGAGGTCGCTTCTGATTGGTCAGGACAAATCGAGTTGGTCATGGAATTCAAAATGGCTGCCCTATCTGTCAAATATACCAGTCTGCCTTACTTACCAAAGAGTTTCTTTTATGTTTCAGATTTTCTTTGTGCCAAGGTTTTTTTTTTTTTTTTGAGTGATTCGGTCGTTTGATGGGAGTAAGAATCGAAGATAAATATTTTATATTTTCCTATAAAATTGAAAAATTGGTTGTTGTAAACCATTTTAGGGTTCCGTATCCAATTGTGATAGTGGTACGGAACCCTTTGTGCGCGAGTGTCGCACTTGCCCCGTTTTTTTTAATTTATTTTATTTTCTAATTAAAATAATAATAAAAAATATATAAAATGAAAAAAATAAAAAGGTAGATGCATAGTCTTAACAGATATAAGTTTTATGGCATAAACATATTTGCTCTAATGTCTTTATCCAGGGAGGAAAATTTAAACTACGTTTGTATGGAGAAAGAGAATGGAGACTATCCTCTTAAGCTGCAACCAGACATCGCGAGGCAAGCGTTGCGAATGGGTCATCACGCATGTCTCAACCTGAGGCATGTGTACAGACTACATTTATGCATTCGTCCCACACGACACATGCTCAAGCTGAGCACGCAAACAACCACGCAGAGGGTTCGTCAGTAGAACAATAGAAGAACACTCGTCCGTCCACACGGAGCGGGCCGCTCGCACTGTGGTATGAGTTATGACGCGAATGCTCATTGTGAGCACACAAGTCCACACGGATTGTGGCGTGTGAGGCGAACCATTCGTGGCACATGCCTTGCGATGTCTGTCGCGATGTCTGTCGTGTACGCGGCTTTAGTTTTTTAGGGTTCCGTACCTAAAGGTAAAAACGGGACCCTATTACTGAGACTTCGCTGTCTGTCTGTCTGTCTGTCTGTCTGTCTGTCTGTCCGTCTGTCCGTCCGTCCGTCCGTCCGTCTGTCCGTCTGTCCGTCTGTCCGTCTGTTCTTCTGTTCGCGCGATATAGGATAGATTTTGTTTGGTTTTAATCGCGCGTCACTGCAATTCAACACCTTTAGTCGGTGATTTGATAACTGCAACGTGGAATATGGCGTGACTTCGCTTGGACGATGGATCTATGGAGCGCCGAGAAATAATAATCTTTTCTATCTAACTTCTAATGTAGGCATCCGATAAGAAAGGGATTTTGAAAATTCCTTCGGGATCGAGATATACCGATGCGGGTAAAACCGCGGGACACAGTTTGTAAGCGTGCTAAATCAGGATAGGTAACTAAAAATAAAAACACCTAACAATAAAACATACATACATACATACATAGACTGATAAACACATAACCCTTCTTTGCGTCACGCAGTCGGGTAAAAAGCTTTTATAAGTATTAATTTCGTCGAACTTCCTCACTTTTTAGGGTTCCTTACCCAAGGGGTAAAAACGGGACCCTATTAACCTATTTAGACTCTGCTGTCTGCTGTCCGACTTTCTGTCTGTCACTTATGCTGTATCTTACAAACCGTTATAGTTAGACGGTTGAAATTTTTACACGGTGTTTCTGTAGCCGCTATAACAACAAATACAACTAAAACAAAATAAAACAAATATTTAAGTGCAGCTTCATACAACAAACGTGATTTTTGTGACAGAAAACGCGACGATACCGCTGTGTATTTTTTACCACTAGCGCCATTCACGTTCGCGTTGCGATCACTGATTGGTTGATACAGTGTTCATTTTAGGGTTCCGTACCCATTGTGATACTGGTACGGGCCCCTTCGTGCACGAGTCCGACTCGCACTTGGCCGGTTTTTACGTTCATCTACTTCCTTTATTATAAACTTTAGTTTCAGAAGCTTCGTAATTGTCAGTTTTTCTCAGAGAAAATTGTTTAAAAATAGCACTTCTAAATGACTAAAACTGGACCAACTTTGTTCCGACGGCAAGACAATTTATCCTCAAGACAAAAACCTTAATTTTGTATTACTTTTCGTCTACTTTTAGCCCTAAGATTTATTTTCTATTTGGGGTCTTGCATAGTAAAGGTGTGATATGAAACCTGCTTATTTTTTCGTATAGTGGTAGGTATGGCTCATCTGGTGTTAGAGTTTTCAGGTCACCCTAAATAAATAAATAAATAAATAAATTCTGTGAACAACACACAGCGCCATCTAGCCCCGTGGTAAGCGACTAAGCTTGTGTTACGGTGACTAGACAACGGATATAATACTTACATTTATTTTTCTTTTGTAAATACATACATATTATACATAGAAGGACACCCAGACCAGACACAAATATTTATTTACCCTAAGGCATCTAACTTGACCTAACGAGTGCTATCTGAGACTAGCAGTGCCCGCGACTTCGTCCGCCTATTTTTTTTAAAATAAAATATATATCCAAGAATAAAATAATTTTTCAAATCGGACCAGCGGTTCCTGCAATTAGTGCGTTCAAACAAACAAACAAACTCTTAGCTTTATAATATTACTAGCTGCGTCTCGTGGTTGCACCCGCGTAAGTCCCGCTCCCGTGGGAATATCGGGATCGAATGGACTATTCAACACTGAATGAATTTTGCAAATTGGACTAGCGGTTCCTGAGATTAGCGCGTTCAAACAAACATTATACACGTTTTGGTGTGATACTGTTAGTGTAAAAAGTAACTGTGTTAATAAATAAATAAATAAACAAACTCTTCCGCTTTATAATAATAGAAAGATTATTAATGTATTTTTTCGGGTCTTCAGCGATCTACATCTACACATAGAGTTTCATTACAATTGGTACAGCAGTTTTTGTGTAAAGGAACAATAAACACATACCTTCTCTTTTCACCTTTACCTATAATAATTAGTATAAATATTTCCGCTAAGCAAGCACCCTTTGATACTAAAAATAGCCCACCCTAACACTAGTACGCTATGAATTAAAAAGTGCTCAGGGGTCGACCGTTGCTGACAAACTGCGCTACCGGGAGTTTAGGGAACTGACTAATTTGCGTATCGAGCACGAACTTACAAATTGCTAGCGTAAACTTCGATTTAAGAGTGCGCCGTTTCGCTAATGCGCGACAGAACGGTTTGGCGTTCAGATGTGAAAAATGAAGCACACGAAATAATATTATGTTCTCTTGTAAAGTACGACAACAAAAACTAGAAATATCAATCACATTTATTTTTTACATTTTAATAGCGATAGTTTTTTTAAGGTTTCGTAACCAACAAGAAAACCTTATATTATAGTTTCGTCATGTCTGTGTGTCTGTCTGTCCGTGGCTTACATTAAATGAGTTATACTTCTATTGTATCCCCGCGGTTTCACTTGCGTAAGTCCCGATTTCGTGGTAATTTCGAAAACCCTTTCTTATCGGATGCCTCCATTATAAATAAAGGACGCACTCTCCAAATTTTAAAGCTCTTTACTATCAGCGGTTTAGGCTGTGCGTTGATTAGTCAGTCAGTCACTCAGGGAAAAGCATTTTATAGATACCTATTAGATGTGTTGATTAATATATTTATTTCATAAAGGCAATCAAATACAAATAGGCATAGTAGGTACATAAAAAAATTGATAATCTAAATTAAAAAAAACTGTACTAATATTAACATTTACCTAAGCCCTATAGATTACAAACATTAAAAAAATTCTAACTTGCACTACAACATCCATCAGTCACCCTTTCAGTCACTTGACACTACTCACCTATGTGACCAACTTAGTAGTACAGACGGATATTTTGGAAACTAACATTTTAGTAACTTACCACAAGGAAAGTGGCGCCGTACCAAACTGCAAGTGTAAGTTTGCCAGACATTCAACACGAAGTTGCAATAATGCAGACGTTTGATTGGTTTAAGACTTAAGGGTTTAGGGCTAAGGGATGATCCCCTTTGTTTTTTTTTTAATAGCATTGACCTCTGTGACCCTGGGCAATAGGTACCTGCCTTCAGAGTAAAAAGTTACAGGTTCAATGCTAACTATGAAAATTTTTGACTGAACTACTTGGATATTTGCGAAATACTGAAAAGTATTTTTTTCGTTTTTACCCCTTTACTTATAAACAATGATTAACAGATGACTAAGTTATGTAGGTAACGTATGTTTCTGTCTGTCAACTTTGACCCTTCATGACGTCACAGTAAAAGACAAACGATAGGTACCTACATAAATTATGCAGTTGTAATCATAGTTTATAAGTAAGGGGGTTAGTGTTTTTGTTATTTAATAATAATTAGTTATATTATAGTTGTGGCGCCCTCTTAAGTTTCACGCATTTAGGACCATCATTAGCCACGAACTTCATATACAATAGATTTATTAATGTTATTCAGATATTTATTTAAAACTAACTGCATCCCGCGGTTTCACCCGCGTAAGTCCCGATCCCGTGGGAATATCGGGATCAAAAGTAACCTATGTTACACAGGGTGAATGTAGCATTCTAATGGTAAAAGAATTTTTGAAATGGAATATTATAACCACCTAAGTAATTAAAATATTTGTAGGTATTTTGTGTGTAGGTGAATATTTATTTTGTAGGTATCTGTGCCTATAAAAAAAAAAACGTTGACAAATATTGTAAAAAGTCATGCTCTTTTATTTGATACCCCACTCGAGCATATTTGAAAACATTCGGTTTTTATTTCCGAGCTTTAACCAACATATATTATGAACGGCTGAACCGATTTTGATCAAACATAGCTAAGAACACTTGCGCAAAAGTCACCTATCAACAAAAAAAACTACATTGAAATCGGTTCATCCGTTCTTGAGCTACGATGCCACCGACAGATACACAGACAGACAGACAGACAGACACGTCAAACTTATAACACCCCTCTTTTCCCGTCGGGGGTTAAAAAGTTATAAACATTAAGTGATTAAAACCGAAAAATGAGTTTAATTTCAATACAACATCGCGAAAACAGAAGAAAAATCTAGAAATACATATAAATACAATATTTAAATAAATAAATAAAATAATTAGGATAGGAAAACGGTAATAATTCAATTGTAAGAAAAAATGGGCGGCCTTATCGCTAATAGCGATACCTGAGAATGTAGGAGGGCTCTAGTTTTTGTTAGGGTCATCCGTTTAACTACTGAACCCCACACTGTGTGTGAAGTGATGGATGAGGTAACAATTTAATAGTTTTTTAATTAGGACTTGAAGGGTTTCAATGGATTCCTTTGATGTAGAGAATCATTTGGAATATCAAGTCTTTGACATTAATTTACAGTAGTAGGTATAGGTACCGTCGCTTTATTACTATAGCTTAAAAACAAACATATAATAATACCTATTAAACAATGCAGAACTATTATTTAAAAATAAAAAGGTTATCAAAGATATGTTAAGAGTCCAATTCTGGAAACTAGTACTAGCTAGTGTCTCTAGCTAGTACATACATAGGCACCCACTAGCCACTCGATATTGCACTCTAATTTCTATTTTTTTTCCATAAAAACTTCACAAACCTAGTCGACTGTTTTCTCTCTGGATAAAGATATACCTAAGAAAAAATATGTTAATGCCATAAGTCCTATATCAGCCAACACCATGCCCTTAAGGGCGTTTATTCCATTCTCTTTCTCCATACAAACGTAGTTTACGTTTTCCGCCCTGGATAAAGACATTAGAGCAAAATGTTTATGCCATAAAACTTATATCTGGCATGACTATTCATCTTCCGATTTTTTTTTTTTTCATTTTTTTTTTTTTTATTATTTTAATTAGAAAAAAAAGGTTCGTACATTGACAAGACATGACAGATTTAGGTTTTATGGCATAAACATATTTGCTCTAATGTCTTTATCCAGGGAGGAAAACGTAAACTACGTTTGTATGGAGAAAGAGAATGGAATGAACCCTCTTAAGTTTTGATTTTTTTCATTTTGTAATTTTTCAGAATATAATTTCTGTTCTAATTAGAAAATAAAAAAAACCAAAACGTAGGGGCATAGTCATGGCTGATATAGGACTTATGGCATAAACGTATTTGCTCTAATCTCTTTATCCAGGGAGGAAACAGTCGACTACGTTTGTATGGAGAAAGAGTAGTTAGACTGTCCTCTTAACGTGCCTCGCCGAAACTTGAGATAATGTCTTTGCCACAGCCATTATCGGTCACCCATCCAAGGAATGACCGGTCCAGGCGTTGCTTAACTGACACGACTGAACTGAATGGACAGGTCCTGGACAAGAAGCGACCGAAAAAAGTGTGTTGGAATCAAGTTTATTTTTAATTCCTAAGGGATAAGGGTGAAAACTACAGACCTATGCCATCTATTTAATATCTAGTAAGAGATTAATTTATCATCGCCAATTTAGCACTTTGTTCTCTGTCTCTCTCTTACTCAAAGCTTCTCGTCTTGACGTCTCGCTCACACGAGTTGCTTAGCTAGATCGCTGCATCAGCACCTATTTCAATGCAGGTGATGTAGTACAAGCTAAATTTATAGACAATAATTTATTACTTATTTTATTATAAGTAAATATAATGTTTTTCGGATAGCAGCGCCCCATGGTTTTACCTGCGAATATAAGGATAAAAAATAAGGATAAGGTTTTTGCGTGAAGGGTAACAAACTTACTCGTTGTTTACTTACTAGGATAATCATTAATCAATCTATTTACATGAAATTCAATTTCCTGACTGACTTATATGTATATCACCAGAGAGACATGATATTTGAGTATGTGTGAGTATTATGTTCTTTGGGATCCCTTTCTTAGTTAATCTATACGTACGTACACACGTATAGATAAACTAAGAAAGGGATTTTAAAAATCCCGCGTGATCAAGACTTACGCGGTAAGTAATTCGTAAACCCCCTTATACAGAAATTATTATTACGTATTTCAATTAAAAAATGGACGTTAGATACTTCCTGAAACTTGTATTATGGTGACCAGATGATTTACAATATACATGTAAATACATACACACATCACCCAGAATCAAACATTTATAGGAAACGACCATGCAAACTGCCGAGTCGCAAGCGACGCACAACACATTCGGACGAGGAATCTAAGGTAAAAGGCTCCCTAATTTTAGCTTTTAGGCACGGAACCTTTAAAAATAATTACGAAAATGAAAAAGTTTTCGTAATTGTTTTAATAATATAGCCGTGTATCCCCGGCATAGAATAGGGTTACCCCATCTCTTCCCGTGGGTGTCGTAAAAGGCGGCTAGGGGATTTAGGGGGGACGAGCAAAACTGAAGTTCTCCCCGCGCGGAAGCGTATAAACTGCTTGGTCCCTAGAAGGGTTGGTGTCAGGCAGGCGGCCAGCCGTAAAAATATTGTCAAATCTATTAGCAGAAGGTATGGTCAATGATGACTTACCTACTGAACCAACCTCAAATATTTGGGGTTTAGCGGACCCCGGGCTCCTGAGAGGGATGCAACCGGGAACATCGCTCGGATGAGAGAGGCGAAAATAAAAATGTTATTAACTTAATTAATAAACATTCCCTGCCATTCATACAATATAATAAAAGAGAAGAAACCAAAAGCAGCTTTCAATCCAATTTATGCTCGTTCCTTATTACCGTAAGAGCACCGTGTAGTAAGTAAATAGCCAAAATAAACTCGGTTTACGTTTACATCTTTATTGGCCTTGTGGGTTCCTAATACGAGACACAACGGTGGCATTTATGCGACGACGACAAAAAACTAGTGGCATATCGTATGTGTATCATGGTGCATTGTGTGTATGATTGATTACATTCTTAAGGAAAGTCATTAGTAGCAGGACAGTCAGATAATTAAACCAGTGTGTTACTAAAAATTGTCATTTAAGTGTTGTTTTCGCTTGCATCCCTCTCGGGAGACCGGAGGTACGCTGTCCTGCTCTAAGGTTTAGCCTCGCCACTTCACACGATCTACGGCATCCCGTGTAGAGGCCGTTGTTTCATCTTTACTCGTGAATAACACACATGAACTTCTGTCATCAGGTTAACATTTAAGCGTTAGTGTGACGTTGGTATCCGCAAAGAAGGGGATTTTAGACAGCTCGTGTATTTTTAGTAGACTACTTACATGTCTGAAATAGAGGAGAAAATTAATACCTACAAATGTAATAAATATGAATTAAATGCTTTGGAAAATAATGCACAAGGCAAGAATTCTTCAAGATTTTTTTGTGATACCTAGTTAAGAACTTCATTGTGTACGAGGCTCAAGGAATAAATACCTAAAGTCATAAAATATATTATCAAGGGACTATATTTTATTCGTTTTCAAATGTTATAGAAATTACTGCACCCTGCAAGAATTATTCAAAAATAGTTTTTGATACCTAGTCGATGTCGTGTGACGAACTTCATTGTGTACGAGGCTCAAAGAATGATACCTAAAGTCATAAATGTTGTCAAGGGATTACTTAACAAACCGCCACAAATGCACGATACAAACCGAGTCATTTGCTTCTGCAATGACTACATTTTACAAGCATACCACTTCTACTAATTAAAATAAGACTTCGAATAAATTAAATGAAATAAATATTTCCTTAATCCCGATCTCGTGTCCTGATGTAGAGTTGAACTCGCATAAAGAGGGGTCCCGTACGTTCGTTGTACGGGAACCCCACTTGAATAATTATTTTATTCTGTTTTTAGTATTTGTTGTAATAGCGGCAACAGAAATATATCATCTGTGCAAATTTTCAATGAATAAAGTGAATGCATTAAGAAACAGCGTTTTTTATAGAAAAAATATCTGTTTCATATTTCTTAATTATGTTTATTGCTCAAGGCATTCTACCACAGAATAAATAATAGTACAACGTACAGAAGCTGCACGGCTTTGATCTTGAAGAAAGCCGCCATTTTAATAGCCTACAAAATTTCCGACGCACCTGGTGCATTCGAAATCGCGCCTTACTACTGTGTTACTACTAAGCTCATAAGAGCGCAATTCCTTTGTGTTCAGAATTTACCTACGCCTCAGTTCAAGCGTCAGGGTTGTACCATAGAGTGTAGGTATCTTTTTTTTTAATATATAAAATTTCCATGTCACAATGTTAGTTACCCTTACCGTACTCCTCCGAAACTGCTTGACGGATTTTTACCAAATTTTATATGCGTATTCAGTAGGTCTGAGAATCGGCTACCATCTATAATTTATAAGGCAAAACGACGTTTGCCGGGTCAGCTATAATTATATAATAGTTGAGTTGTACATAAGCAAAGTAAAATAAATAACAACACAATTTTAAGAAAATCATTTATTGTATTTACAATTGTTTAACTTTAATATAGTGTTGTATGTATTTCTTACCATCTCTAAAGTACCTATTTTAAACTTTAATGTTTGTAGGTAGGTACGTATTACGTACGTATTGTATTGTAGGTACGCGTACGAACGAATGGAATTAAAATTTTAGGTATTCTTTAATGAGAAATTTAACAACGTACGCGCGCTTCGCTTGCGACAACCGCACTGAACTTGGATCGCCGGCGGTCCGAGACCGATCGGCCGGGCGGTAGGTAATTATAGCGCACAAGTACATAGAGTGACGGAGGCCTGATTCTACTAAAAATATTTTACAAGGAACTGAAAACTGTTTCCCCTTACTTATAAACAACGACTAAGTTTACGTAACGCTTGTCACTGTATGTTAACTTTGAAACTTAATGTCACAGTTTAAAACGTTAATAACTTAGTCATCGTTTAGTAAGCGGGTTTGTCTATAATGTAGTCTTATACTACCTACACCACTGCACTTGTCTACGCGTAACCAGACTGGCAACTACTTTTTAAACAAACTCTAAAGGACGTTCAAACCCCTTCTGTGGTCACAGTCATGGCTGACTGGTTTTCTTATAAAAACTAGATTATACTCGTAGCTATCTTGTTCTACTGTTTTACAAAAGAAACTGTGGTCGTAGCCTGTTAGATGTTAATTAAAAAAAACATAATTATCTGGACCTGTAGTTTCAAATGAAAATGCATCACAACATTTCCCGCCAAAACTAATAGATACTTTTTAGGGTTCCGTACCTAAAGGTAAAAACGGGACCCTATTACTGAGACTTCGCTGTCTGTCTGTCTGTCTGTCTGTCTGTTTTTTTCTTGTTACTTGCGAACCGATTATGGACATTTGGAAATAAGCCAGTGTCAAGTATTTTTTAATATTTGCAAGTTATTTTAAAATACAGAAACAGTCAAGTCGGAGGGAGTCATTGTAAATGGTGGTAAAAAAATAAAAACTTAAACTAAAGTAAATGATCGAAATGAAACAATTTACATGCATTTCAACTACGTTTCACGAAAATGAAAATTCAGCAACACATCTCCCTTAAACGTGTTCCCGCCAAAACCCCAACTTGTGGAAATAATCATAAAAATCAACGTTTACTTTATGACCTTCACTTTATTCATAAGGTATTTGCGTGTAGTAGAGGCAAGGCACAATAATTTAAAATAACATGTAGCACAAGAGGTATTTTTTTTCTAAAAGGTGTTTTTTCCCTGAAAACACGGTCTAAAAGACGAATTTCTTTTGAGTACCGTATAATTAATCACCCTTAATGAGATTTTGCTTCTACCCTCTTTAAAAAATTAGCTGTAAGCAACGTTTAAATGGGCTGATAGTGGATTTTGACTAAAAAATACTACACTGACACTGGGTAAATTAATGACTGGACCGATTTGGATGGGTGTTTTTATCTGAAAGCTGATTTAGCTGTTTTGGTGAAAATCTAAGTCGACTGCGAAATCATCTTTTGTGTTGGGAAAAAGTAGAAAAAAATATTGAGTGTGTTTTTTTGTTATGTTATATTTTAAAGGCTTCGTGCGATTCATGCATAGGTACAGCTAGTAAAAAGTTCAGTACAGTATCTATCGAATTTAAAATATCTACTATCTACCTGCTATCTACTTAGATACCTAGACTTATTTCAAAAACTAAGTTTAAAACTTTAAACAAAGAACTGTCAATTTTAAATGAAAAAGTATAGCTAAAAAGCTGTCACTTTCTAATATGTATAGGATTTTTGTGTACATTTTTAATCTAAGTTTCTGAAATAGAATACTTACCTACTTGTTTTTTATTAAATACCTAAATTACAAATTTTAAATTCACCATATTCCCTATTTCTGACGCAAGGGCGGGAAAGCGTTTTGGTTTGACAGTACACGGCTAGGTTTCGCGCCTAGCGGTCGTCGCTCGCGCGTTTATTTAAAAATCGAACGTAAACAACACACGCGTCGTGTTTATCATTTTTAATTTTTCTTGTTTTTGTTAGTGGACAGTATTTTTTTTAGTGCGAACGTACTTTTATTGTGTGGACTGTGGTTTTAATATCTTAAATTGGATTTTGCTTCTTTATGTAAATAAATGGTAAGTGCATTTTATTTTATTTTATTTTAAAAGGACTAGCTTTTCTAGTAAAAAAGGAAATAATATTGTAGATACTTTGATAATACCCTGGTAATGTACCTAGTACCTACCTACTTGACATTTTTGACATTTTTTTTAGGATGTTGTGTCAAATCATAGTTTACAATTACAACTAAACAGACGGACAGACAGACAGCGGAGTCTCAGTAATAGGGTCCCGTTTTTATCCTTTGGGCACGGACCCCTTTAAACAAAGTAATAGGTATAATTAATTAGGTAGAGATAGGAATATTGTGAAAATATTAATTACCTAGTAAGTTCTTAATTTTGGATAATGATTTGAT
The DNA here is from genome assembly GCA_958496205.1 of Idaea biselata. NCBI lineage: Eukaryota > Metazoa > Arthropoda > Insecta > Lepidoptera > Geometridae > Idaea > Idaea biselata. The sequence goes on from OY292395.1 coordinate 39,691,224, forward strand.
TAGCAATGAGTAGGAGGAAAATTGCTTTTCTGGAATTTATTTTGTCTTAAAAATAAAATCAGTTTTATTTTACATATTGAAAAGGTAGGTAGGTACTTAGGTATTTTTGAAAAATATACAGGGTGCTGGATTTTATGGAGCAGCAGCATATAAAGGTAGGTACGTTGTTCTAAACGTCTAGGCGATCAACTTTTTGTAGGTACCACGACTTCTGGAAATTCGAAGTAGTTTCCGAATGTTTGAGTTTATAGTTTACTAGCTGCGTCCCGCGGTTTCACCCGCGTAAGTCCTGATCCCGCGGGAATATCGGGATCAAAAGTAGCCTATAGCCTTCCTCAATAAATGGACAATCCAACACTGAATCAAATCGGACCAGTGGTTCCTGAGATTAGCGCGTTCAAACAAACAAACAAAAAAACAAACTCTTCTGCTTTATAATAATAGAAGAAAGATAGATTTGAAAATTTTCCGTTTCTGAGAGTTGGGGTCATTGACCTTACATTGTCCTTTAATGTAGTTTCTGCTAGTACCTACAATCTAATCATTAATTGCCTTATGTTTAGATCAGGCAGGGGTTCCCGAACTTATTTGACACGCGCCCCCTTTCGTCCATAAAAAAAATCCGCGCCCCCCTTCCTCCAGCCCAGATTATCAGGTCAGAATAAATCTCAGAAATAGGATCCCGTTTTTAGCTTTTGGGTACGGAACCCTAAAAAGGATTCGTTTGATAGCTCCCGTGAGGTTGGCGCGGGGCTAGTCTAGAGGCTGTTATGGTTCTTATTGTTCAGAAATTCGCCCACTGAATAATCAATATTATGTTCTTGACATAGGCGTAAATTTTAAATAATTTCATCGTTCGCAGTCTGGAATGCATTGTCTCAGCGATCGCATGTGGCCCGCGCTCCCCTGTAAAGGTTCCTGGGGGGCGTCCCCCACACTTAGGGAACCCCTGGTTTGATTATCGGTCACCCATCCAAGTAATGACCGCGCCAAGCGTTGCTTAACCCGCACGACCGTTTAAAATCGCAAGGTACAGCTAGGCCAATGGGCTCCTATTTACTCAAAAAATACAAAATACAATGTAAATCTAAACATTTCTAACCAACATTATAAAAACATTCACCCTATCTAATTAACAAAAACAAGACCATTGAAATACAAGTAAAAGCGATCCCTTACTCGGATGAAACAAAAATCCATTCATTCATCTCATTTTAAGGTTAGGAAGGTCCTACCTACAAAAACGAATACGGTTGTCCGATATTGAGAATTAATTTTGGGATTTTAGATACTTAGAAAATTTATTTTCAAGGAAAAATAGCATTTAAAAATTTTCACTTGCGGCGAGGCGCAAAAAAAAATATTTTTTGAATGCTATTTTTCCTTGAAAATAAATTTTCTGAATAAAATAGCCTTGAGCTACATACAAAAATTAATAGAAATTGTATATACTTACAAGTTTCGTTCCGACCTCGTGGGAGTATATCGGTATCAGTAGCCTATGTCACTCTTCGAAAATGTAGCTTTTTATAGGTGAAAGAATTGTTGAAATCGGTTCAGTAGTTTCGGAGCCTATTCGTTACACACAAACAAAAAAATAACAAAAATATCATTCATCTTTATAATATTAGTAAAGACTAGCTATATCTCGCGGTTTCCGATCCCGGAATTTTCAAAAATCAAAATGTAAAAAGATTGTTTAATCTAATGCAGAAGGTTTTTTTTTGCTTAGCATTTATTCATAAAACCAGTCATCCAAGTGTAGGGTATACTAAAAATATACGATTTTCAAACTTACATAGATGTTTTAACTACAAATATTATTAAATACCCCGTTATTTAGTAATACTATAAAAATAGATTAAAGTTATGATTTTATTTTATTATTTTATGGGCATGTTCTGATTTTCCTAATGAATGCTTTTTGTCAAGTCAATTCTTAAGACGTCCTAAAAACTCGAACAACAATAGGTGAACTACACCACTAGGTATACGAAAAGATAAAAAAAGTGGTCGGCATTTCTTAGTCCACTGAGAAATTGGTAAAACATAAATGCTCTCCTTAGTATATCGAATCAATAAAAAACCGAGTTGCATTATCACCATCGGACTACATAATTTTGTTAAAATACACTCAAAAACGGAGCACCTGCAATCAATAAAATAAGAAACAAAATAATCCCCAGTGGAGGCGGCCATCTTTGTTTTTTTGTTGCTTCGAACAGGTTTGGGATTCGATCTGGGTGTATGGGAACAGTCTTGAGACAACAGGTGTTGGCTACTGAACGATTTATACTTTTAGGGATCCGTTATCGGAAAACCCTATTAGGTACATACCTACCCTACTTTATAATAATTTAATCTGTTTAAATGTTGCTTATAGGTTACATATACCTATGTACAAAGAATAGTGTAGATGTAGATCTTACAACGCGAAAACAGAACAGACAGACAGACAGCGAAGTCTCAGTAATAGGGTCCCGTTTTTACCCTTTGGGTACGGAACCCTAAAAATTAGTTTATCGCGAAAACAAAAGAGAAATCTAAAAAAGGTGGAATGCATGACTTAAGAGGAAAGTCTACCTCCTTATTCTCCATACAAACGTAGTCAACCGTTTCCTCCCTGGATAAAGACATTTGAGCTAATTTATTTATGAAAATAAAACCTATAATATCAGCTATGACCATGCCCCTAAGTTATTTTTTCAATTTCTAATAATAAGCGCTGTTGGTTAGGTGGTAGATACCTCGACTTTAATTCCGAGGGTCGTGGTTTCGAATCCAGGCCGACCGCGCATCAATGTTTTTTTCTTTAAGAAAAAGGTATGTGCGCTAATAAAATCGCTTTTACGGTGAAGGAAAACTTCGTGTGGAAACCGACATGTCCTAGGACTCACTATAGTCCGAAGGCATGGGATATTCGCCAATCCGAAGTAGGCTTCCGTGGCGTCTTACTGCCTAACCCCTCTAAGAGGAGGCCCTTGCCCTGCAGTGGGACAAATTAACGGGTCATTTTTTTTTAATGTAATTAAATAGGTGTCCATCACATATTTTAAATTATAGTGCTACTAAAACGGGCCTCTGCGTGTTGACTTCGGCCCCACTCACGCCTTCCAAGGGTCCGGGTGCTCCATAGCCCTGAGTATCAGTAATGGTAGGTAACAACAAATATAAATAAAATTTAAAAAGATAAGACTATGCAAAATCAAAACGTAGAGGAGCATGGTCATGGGTGATATACTTAGGATTTATGGCATAAACATATTTTCTTTAATGTCTTTATCCAGAAAGGAAACAGTCGACTACGTTTGTGAAGTTTGTATGGAAAAATGAGTAGGTAGACTGTCCTCTTAAAAAAAAACTTCGGCGTCTTAGCCGTTCACTTCACACCCATCAAAATATTTGACTTGCAAACTACCTACTCAAATAGTAGGTACCTACCGACCCTAACCAAGACCCTAAATATTTTTAATTAATATTGTACGGAACCATCAAGTATTCTGTTTGAAACTTAACAAGGGTACGATAATAACACCAGAAAGGTAACTTCCAAGGAGTCGGGTCACTAATTTTGTAGATTTAATATATTTTTTGAACGCACTTTAATATGATACGACGACGCCGCCATTGCGCCGTTTGCGCCGTTTACTTTTTAAGATTACCTTTTCCTACTTTTGATCGTGGACCCTTAAATATTTGTTTTATTTGTTGTTATAGCGGCTACTAAAATACATCAACTAAAATTTTCAACTGTAAAGCTTTACAAGGTTTATGACATAGAGTCTGCTGCCAGACGGACATACAGACAGACAGCGAAGTCTCAGTAAATAGGGTTCCGTTTTTACCCTTTGGGTAGGTACGGAACCCTAAAAACAATTTTGATTTGATTTGAAAATGGTCTCGCTTTTACCCTTTAGGTACGGAACCCAAAAAGAGGTTCTTTCTTTACTAGCTTACTAGACTATCTTACTGGAATGTCCTTTAGAATCGCCACCGTGTAAGTGTCACATTATTGATTATGTAGAGGTAGGACTCTCCGTCTATTTATAACTCACGGACTGAAGGGAGAGACAGTTCTATTTTAACTGAAGGTCGTTAACTCTACGTTAGTTTTAACTGTAAATGGTGAGATTGTCTCAGATATAGCATGCTTACATCCTACTGGAAATTGATTAAATAAATTAATGAATAACTATTGCACGAACGTTACACAGCGCAATCTAGTCCCACACTAAACACTAGGCTTCTACTATGGGTACCGGACAACGGATATACAACATATTATCCCTTTTTTTGTAAATACATACTTAACATACATAGAAAACATCCAGACCAGAGACAAATATTTATTTTTTAAGCATAAATACCTGGAACCGGCTGGAATCGAACCCGCAACCTTCTGCATTGCAGTCGGGCATTCCCCCGACGCGCCACAGAGATCGTTAATTCTTAGGTCACAGATTCTAGATAGATAGATTAACGCTTTATTGTACCAAAAAACACAAGTTCAATTTATACAAAGAAAAACTTAAAACTAAAGTGGCACAATGGGCGGCCTTAGCGCCTATGGGAATCTCTTTCAGGCAACCAATCTTAAATGATTGATCTCTGATGTTATAAAATGAAAAGTTTGTAGATAGATAGATGAACACGAGGAGGTGCTTTCTTAATTTTGCTTGGCGTAGCGGCTATCGCGTTGGAACGGAATACCAGTGTTCAAGGTTCGAGTCCCGCCGTGTACTAAAAATTTGATAGCATTTTTTCAAAGCAGTATTTCCTAAGTGTGTTAAACACTAAGAAATAATGTTTGGATGAGTATGTTTGTTACTCCTTCAGGCAAAAAACAGAGATTAGAAATTTCAAAATCATTTCAAGCTTTTATACTAATAGTTCTGTCGGCGAAACGTCGCTTCGGTGAATGATGCTGTCGGGGAATCTCTCAGAAATTACGCATCGGCGAACAGTCTAAAGGCGAAACGACTGTCGGAGAACAGTGGGACAATTCAAACTTTTACTTTTTTATATTAGTAGTAGATATAGACCTTTTTCTCACGACCCCTTTTTTGTCAAGTTATTTAATCGATCGTTGTAAGAATTTTATCAAGATTATTAAAAATGGACCCCTTTTTTTCAAAACGCGTCAGAAACCAGTAGTCCAATCAAGCACAAAGGCCCAAAACACCGATAGCCTTATTAATAAACGTGGAATAACTTCGGAGTAATTTTACCACTTTTTGGTTCTGTCTGTCAAAATTCAAAATTAAAATTCAAAATTCAAGGTATTTTTATTCATTCGGATATTACAATATATCTCTTTGAACTTTGAAAGTTCTTGTTACGGAAGAAGACAAAGCATGTTTTCACTACTCCGACCTTACTCCAAGTTTATTAATAAGGCTACGAGATTGTTAGATTTGGACTCTGTAATTATCTATCTACTTCTCCGCGGGTTTTATTTCACCAATTAAACTGTCAACAGTTGTAGGTTTCTTAGAAATTGGAGAAACGAAAGAGTATAATAGTTATTTACTTTCTTTTATTTTCAAAAGGTTTTTTTATAATGTGGGTTATTTATTACTTATTTAATCTGGCGAGATGGTGGTCAAACTCTTACCCCCCTTACCTCTAAACGACTAGCTGCGTCCCGCGGTTTCACCCGTGTAAGTCCCGATCCCGTGAGAATATCGGGATCAAAAGTATATTTTCTCTAATGTCTTTATCCAGGGAGGAAACAGTCGATTACGTTTGTAATGTTTGTATGGAGAAAAGAGTAGGTAGACTGTCCCCTTAAACCAGTCGATCAACTAGTCTAGACTTTAAATTTTATTATGTTTATATAAATAAATATTGCACGACGTTACACACAGCGCAATCTAGCCCCAAACTAAGCACTAGGCTTATACTATGGGTACTAGACAGCCAATATACAACATATAAATTGTAAATAATAATATGATACCTAGGTAATTGAAAACACCCGAAACAAATTACTTATTTTAAGCATAAATACATGCAACTGGCGGGAATCGAACCCTCAACCTTCTGCATTGCACAGGAGCCACGGAGGCCGTATAGGTTTTAGTTTGGTGCTGGTTACCAAAGTCGAAGCGAGTCAAGCTAGTAATTCTTATATGTGCGTGCATACTTCATAAGCAATCATTGTAATTAAACTGCTCCATTTCTAACTGTTGTAATACAGTAAGCTTTCTCAGAAATCTTGTATCAGTTCTCATGTCATACATAGCATAGCTGCGTCCCGTGATTTCACCCGCATAAGTCCCGATCCTGTGGACATGTCGGAATCAATAGTAGCCTATGACACTTTTTGGTAGCTTTCTATAGGTGGAAGAATTTTTGAAATCGGTCCTACTAATCCTACTAATAATTTAAATATGAATCTTTATTTGTGAAAATATTTAAAATAGTCTTTCGCCTAAATACTAGATTAAATAATAGATAATTCGGTGGCACTGTACGTAGTAATACGAGTATAAGAACTAAATAACCTCTCCTCCCGCAACTGACGTATCCGCTATGCTAAGCTGAAGTCGGGCAGTAATTTTTTTGGGACCAATTTAAGCTAAACCTTTCGAAAAAAATCCACCAGACATCAAACGGCTGAGGAATCCGGCACTACACATACACACACAAAAAAAACATCCCAATGAACAACCTCCTCCTCATTTTGGAAGTCGGTTAAAACACCTACGAGCTCGAACACAACAATCTAAGCCCACATTAAATACTATTAAGTTTCCTACACTGACCATTTATTTCCATTAAGAAATAAACCTAAGTCTTAACGAACCGGTCTAGGTATTGGAGAACTGCCTAGGTGTGGAACGCGCTCTCGTATTTCCTTTGCCTTAGGCTGGGCGCAAACGGGTGACCGACATGGGACACCGGACGACTAAAACTATGCTTATAATATGTTATAGCGTCTGCTGTACCGTCAGGCCACTCCTAAGAACAACCGTTAGGCATCAGGGACGGGCGACCAACATGGGACCCCGGACGACTAAAACTAGGCATGTTTGTCTCCAACTATGACCACTTTGAGTATAAATGGGGGGGCCCGCTGTACCGTCAGGCCACTCCTAAGAACAACGGTCAGGCATTAGGGACGAGCGACCGACAACGGGACCCCGAACTGTAAAATCTATTTATATATGATATAGCGTCCCGAACCACGACCACTTTGGGTACAAATGGAGGGGTCCGCTGTACCGTCAGGCCACTCCGAGCAGCAACCGTCAGGGATCTGTTTTAGTCAGATCGTGACCCCAAACGCTAGTTCGGATCTCTTTAAGAAGAGCTACTACGTGTCAAAGTGGCACTACTAGATTGTCCAGACGAGCGATCGACAGCAGCACTGGTGGCCAGCGACAGCAACTTAAAATACTTTTTCATATATTTTGTATAGGTACTGTAGTCGCTACGGGCCACGCAAGACTCCGACACCCGGCACCTTCGCAGCTCTCCTTAGAGAGAACCAAATACTAGCGTCTATAACTGATCCCGGACGATTGCTCCTGGGAGTAGCCTGACGGTACAGCGGACCCCTTTATTTATGTCTTCACGTTGGATATAGTTGGGGACGCTATAACCCATAAATGTTATACCCCCGCAATTAGCGCATCAGAGAGCGGGTTACGTTAAGAGGAGTATCAACGCCAACGACCTTGAAACTGAAAATCCCTGTCGGGCTCATCGAAAATTGTTGATTATTTCATGACGGAATGTCGTAGAACTTTTTTTTGTGCACAGATTGTAGGTGACATTGTTTCCTACATTTTGGTGTAGTTTTAAGACAAGAACCTCCTATTGGTGCAAAGCCTATCCAAATTTTAGACAAAAAAAAAAGTATATCGATAGCGCGCGAGAGTCACAGTGGCTGTAGGTTGTGGCCATTTTGCGCCAAGCCTTAGACACGCCAAGAGGTATAGACGCAGTCCAGTGCAGTAAATTAATTTAAAATACTCCTTGTGTAAATGTATGCTTCTTCTTTTCGTATAGTGGTTTGGCTCACCTGGTGTTAGAGTTTTCAAGTAGCCCTAAGGCCTCTAACTTGACGAGGAGCTCGAGATAGTGTTTTTTGCCACACAAATTATCGGTCACCCATCCAAGCAACCTTAGAAAGACCCACTAAAAGTGAGGATTATGTCGATAAACCAGTGGGACCAGTGATTATGCCAATTATCAAAAACAGTTTATTGTTTTTCCAATTCTAGTTTAACCTATAAAATAAAAATATGGTTATTGTCAAAGTCCGCACTATTAGTCCCACTAGTGGGGAGTGTTCAAAAAAGTAGGATGGAGAAGAATTGATTTTTCTTCCAATGTCATTAGGTAGTTAGGTACTGTTAAGGTTGAGACTTGAGATCAATGGCCTTAAGCGACCTCCCTTAGGTTCTCTAGGCATAGAAGAGGCGGCGGAAACGTCCCGCTATTAACAAAGTTATTTAAGACTGAAGTAATCGTTAAGTAATAGTTTCTTGTACGAATAGTTGCTAGTCGATTCTGTAGAACTCGGAGCCATCTCACGGCAGATTCCGCGGTGAGTTTTCGAATTGGCATTCTATTAATTTCCTAGATAAATCGAATGCGCGAATGACAGATAGACGGACAATCACTTTGGATTGATTTTTATGTTTCCGTACACAAAGAGTAAAAACCCTTTGGAACGGAACCCTAAAATCTACTTCATAAAGGGTAAGATATATAATTTTATGTAGGTAAAATATATAGATTTAGTTTGTAGTCTGTTTATTTAGGTGCAGTTTAATTTTTATATAGGTTTTAATCCTATAGTAAAACAACAATATTTATATTTCATTATTTTTCTTTTTTATTGAATTTTTTTGCAAGCATCTACCTAATTACGATAGTGGTACGCTTAACAGAATCCACCGTGCGCGAGTCCGACTCGCATTTGGCCAGTTTTATTTAACCATATTTCGCATCTCTTTAAAACTCCCGGGTTCCAAGGTAAAATCCAGTTGAAACGACTGCATAGGCAGTTGCATAAATCACTAGATAAAGCACGTATAAAAGGCAGGTGCTTGAAACTCAATGCGAGTAGGTATCGCCGGTATCCAATTACCTAGTTAGAAAGCTTAATTAATAAATAGAGTGATAATCCGCTGCCGTATGCTATGTGTGGTGTTCTGTAGTTTATCTATTCAGCTTCTGATTAAATGAGGGGTGAATTGGGTTGTTAGAGGATTGTACATGTACGTGGATGTTGTGGCGGTTGGGCCTGTACTTCATTGAAAATAATATATAAATAACACATATTTATTTTTAAGCATAAATACCTGCACTCGGCGGGAATCAAACCTGCAACCTCTTGCATTGCAGTCGGGCCTTTCCCCGACGACTTAATTTCGTAAAGCGCGGTGCGGATGAACATGGCACTTTCGCGCACGTCTCATCATTACGTACAATGAATTCTAAAATGCGGCGAGTGCGGCGCGTGCGTTGCTGATAAATGTGCGACCACCTCTATTGCCCAACGCGGTTATCAAAATTTTGATTTCTGGAGAGTTAGTGCGCGTCTTCTTCTTCTTCTTTTTCTTCTAGTGCTTGTACAAAGCTTGTACAAAATTCCCTTTGATCGAAACTGAAAAATTTACAGCATTTTGAGCAGCAATCCCGTTTATCACTCCGTAGATCCACATCAGATCCTTACCAAATTTTAATGGGAAATCGGAGTTCCCTTTCAATTTAAAAAAATCATCTCAATCGGTCTAGCCATCTTCCGAGTAATCATTGAGCATCCCCAAAAATGTATACGTTACGAATTGAGAACCTACTCCTTCTTTTCCTTAGCTTACGTAGCATTCTTATCTAAAACTTTTACATTCGGTTTTACTTGCTTATATTATTATTACACTACAACTCGTAAGCTTCGTCCGTGTAAATACAGTTATCCGACTGATTAATAGCCCGTTTTAGAATAACGTAGTAGATACAGTCTGTCTGAGTGTTATGAATGCCTAATTGATTGATGGTAGGACAATAAGGGTGATTATTTTGAAAGCTTCGGAGCTTTCTCTTTGTGTCTGATTGGTGTAATTTCATTGATAGATAATAGGCAACCCATATTTGTCTTAATAGTGCTCGTTTTGATGGAAACGATGATGTTAAAATAATATAATAGGAAAATGAAGCGTAGTTAGGGTGGGTGCACCACTAGTTGACCTTTTAAGTAGATTTATTGTTAGCTGCGTACAAAAAATGGGTTATTTGTTCAATGTCATTTTTGGGACACAGATAACTGAATATCCATTATCCACTGCAACGATTGGGCTCAGTGTCAATTTGATATCCGTTAAAGGTTCTTTGAAATCCACTCAGAAAGTCATTTTTGCCAAATACGCCATTACCTGACCTCTGATTACCAATAGCTAACCTAATGTCTCGAGACATTAGGCAGTAAGAAGCCACGGGAGTCTACCACGGATTAGCGAAAATCACATGATTTCACACTGTCCTCTCCAGTACCCTTCAAATATTGTAATCTATAAATTTATTTGCCGTGAAACCCAGGCATAGAAAAGTCTCTTCTATGCCGGGGTTCTCTTTCCGTGGACGTGGGTGTCGTGAAAGGCGACTAAGGGAGTGGAGGAGCGAACCTGTAGTTCTCCCCGCGTGGTGGCGGGTAAACTGCTTGGTCCCAAGAAGGGTTGGTGTCAGGCGGCTGGCCGTAAAAAAAAATGCCGAATTTATATGTCGTCATATAGAAGTAAGGTCGTCAATAAAGCAGATAAATACGGTGCCGACCCCTAAAAATTTTGGAGTTATGAAAATATCTCTTCGATCTAATTATCAATTTTTTTTATAGTAAAATTCTTTGTTGCTCAAGAATTTCAAAACTATCATATTTAGTAGAAAACCAGTACAATAGGTATAAGAATTCATAAATAAAAATACCATGTTCATAACGTTGCAAAATTAAATGTCAGTTAAGTTACAGGGGATTTTTTTGCTTTCTACCTATGGTTAACTTTTTTCCCAATAGCTAAGGAATAAGACTCATACCAAAATAATAGCGTGGTGTGCGTGCGTGAATCCGTCTCCGACAATATGCCAGATGCGTGACGTGTTCGTAGCTTCATTGTTCGCTTCATTTGGGATGAAGCTCGGTATGTAGATATAGATTGAGACCTGGAATACCATATGGGCTAGTTTTCATCCCGATATTCTCATGGGGTCGGGACTTACGCGGGTGAAACCGCGTGCCGCTGCTAGAAGTATTAAAAATGTAAACGCTTTATTTTTTTAGTACTCAAATAAAACAATACGAACATAAATTGACATTTATTTTAATGTAATGAGAAAAAAAATGTCTAATTAACCGAGCGAGCGAAGCGTCTCGTCTTTTAAGTCTGGAAAAATTTGCTTTTATCTGTCAGTATGTAATATGTATGTGTATATGTTTGTTTCTTCTCCTGTACAGGTCGTATTTTTCAACCGATTTTCTTTAACTTGGTATAAGTAGTTACCTACAAAGTCTATTAGTACCTATACCTACCTATAGGTTTTTTTCGTACGGAGATGTTAGTGGGCTATTTCCACCGCAAAGGGTGGGTAGGTGACATCTCCGTACCTACTATGAGATCCGTTTTTGAGCTCGTTTTTATTTACATAACTAGCTGACCCGGCAAACGTTGTTTTGCCTTATAAATTATAGATAGTAGCCGATTCTCAGACCTACTGAATACGTATACAAAATTTTATAAAAATCGGTCAAGCCGTTTCGGAGGAGTACGGTAACTAACACTGTGACATGGAAATTTTATATATTAGAGATAAGATGTAGTAACTTCTCATCGCTAGAGAGTCCTCACGCACCATCCCACGCACCGTACCTACTCCGCCACCCGGTTTGGTGTGACCCAGCTTTAACTATTAACTTGTATTATGAAACAATTTTTGCGACATTTAACTCCGTTTTCTGCGGAACCTTCAATTACGTGTCGGACTAGGGTAAACTTGTTGGACTGGTAGTTATAATAATTGGTAACTTAGACGAGTTATGTATGACTTTTGAAGTAAACGCCCGTCTAGACTTTGTACTTATTTTGTTACTTTGGAATGTATGAATAAAACTATTTTACTGGTTTTCAACTAATAAATTCTGTGAACAACGCGCAGCGCCATCTTGCCCCCTGGTAAGCTAATAAGCTTGTGTTACGGTGACTAGACAACGGATACAACTCGATACAAATCTAAAATTTTGAAACAAATATTCTTTTATTTTTTATTTTTCGTTTACATACATAATAATATTATACATTTATTGAGACATCCAGGCCAGAAACCCGGTGGAAATCGAATCCGTTACTTTCTGCTTTGCAGTCGGGCATTGGCCCGCCGAGCCACAGAGGTCGGCAAGGTTCTAATTGCTTTGCTTTTCTTATATTCATGTTTCAATTTTCGACGTCTGACTTTTCGAGGTTCTTCCAGACATCTTGTTCTTGTTTCCCTACTATGCAAAGGTTGCCTGAAAGATATTACTTCAAGTAATAAGGCCGCCCATTGTGCCACCTAGTTTTAAGTTGTTTATGTTTTTTTTTTCAATTAAATGGGCATTTTCACTTTTGGGTGCCACCCCCAATTTTACGCTGTCCCACGTCTTTAAAAATTTATTGCATATTAATAATAATGAGTGTTATTATAATAAGTATATCAATCGATGCAGAGTAAATTAAACTATGTGTCTGAGCATCAATTTTTATGTAATTAAGATTAATTAATTCAATTATGGTTAATTCAAATACTCAGGGGAGCCGTTTCTGACTTGTCCCAGTCCTTGTCAGCTTCAAAGTATTGAACTTACTGGTAAAATTTCCTACAAAAACATAATCAAGTTTTGGTTACCATGATAGTGGATCTATTCTTCCGTCACATTTATCTAAAACTGTAAATGCAATTGTGATATTACAGTGGAAAAATACATTTATGTAAAGTCCTCAAAACTCGGTGTCATCTGACATGTCAGCAAAGTGACGGGTCTAAAGGGATATTCCGTTTTATTTAAAGCCGTTTTATTTTAAAAAAATAGTGACACTAACCACAAGGGATCATTTTAGCTTAGCGAAATCAGTCAGTCTGTTCAATTCGCGGAAAAAAGAGGGTGTCTTGCTGCTGTTGGCGGTTGGTCACGATTTGGTAGGTCAGATTTGAAGCCTTTTTCTTAATTATTATATTTGTCTTACACTATCCAACTATTTACTATCTGTTTTTGGTGTTATTTAGCGAGTGTTTTTAGGAGTTCATTTAAAAAAATGTCATTCAATTAGGTTAAAATGCATTTTTCTCATTAGCTACGTGTATAATGTGACGGTCAGTTCAGTGACGTTTTATGCCGTCACATATAGGGCGGACCACCAAAGTCACCAAACTGACTCATAAGGCTAGGTGTACATACGTGTACTCAATCAAATGAAATTTAAGAAATACTTCTTAAATTTCATTTAAATCATAATTTATTTAATTAGCCTTACATTTTTGTTTTTTTTGCCAATTATTGTGCCATTATAGTTAAGCTATAAGTTAGTTTAAGTAAAAATAATAGATAACTTTCTATTACCTATTCGCATGTTTGACATGTTTGCTTTAATTAATAAAATTAATATTATTAATACCATACTTAAAATTATGTGATTAAATGTTACTATGAAAAAACATCGACTTTTAGTTCTAATTTAGTATTGTACATCATGTAGCCTCACCCTAAGGATTTTAGGTGTGTCAGTTTGGTGACTGTCCCAATTTTTATGTGGTTTTTTTTTTTTTTTATTTTACTTTTATCAGTTTTGTTTTGAAGTTTGCATAATATATATTTTTCTTTTATTGTTTCAAATAATTTATTTTACCTATGCAACTTATAAATTAAGAAATAGGTCACTAAACTTATATATTAAAAAGAAAATTATGATTGCAATGGAGTCACTCGTCACCAAACCGAATTTAAATCTTAATTTTAAGAAATTTAAAATAAGTAACTCATTAGTGTGTATTGTTTTTTGATAAATTTAATTAATCTGCATTAATTAAAGGTAACAATTACGTTTAAAACCCTTTGTTTTAAATGTTACAGTCGTTTTTCAATGTCACCAAACTGACCGTTATTTTTCTATAGTGTCCACTTAAAAATTGATTTTTACATAGAAATTAAGGTATTTTTAGGAAACAAAATATAATTTTAGGTTCAAAAAACATACGAAAATATTATGAAAGACTTTAATCATAAATCAAAGAGTTTTGAGTTTATTTAATCACAAAATAAACTCAAAACTCATGTCTATAAAACCTCCATAATTTACGTATGGTGGCACTGAAAAGTAAATATGCCCAAATATTGAATAAAGAATTATAGGTAGGTACCTACTTGATTATATCTTCCTCAGTTATATAGTTTCATATTCACATCGCGAAAACCGCAGGAAAATCTTTGTTATGTGTTTTACTGTGTACCTAGATAATAAATAAATATATATTAAAAAAAAATGTAATGTACATAGACTATGCAACAAGTTACATCTCCTAACGCCATGGTATAAATATAAAAACTAGTGTCTCCATCCGCCAGACTACCTGACCTAGACATTCCTTAAATGGCAAACTAGATAGAGGTCTGGTTTCACTGGTTTCGACGACCAAATTACTTAGACCCTACATTAAGAAACTGAATACAGGTATTTTTAGATTGGTTGTATCGACCATACTACTTAGATTCTTAGATACTCCTTTAAAATATAAATAGACCGGGTCTTGTTGGGTTAAACTAAAAAAAAAAACCTTTTTAGTTAGGTTTACAATTAAAAAAAAAAACGTGTTTTTTTCAGTTTTTTTTTTTTCAATTTCAAACTCATAGAATTTAAAGACCATAGAAGTATATTAACTGACGACTGCATCTAAGAATCGATAGCTCATTTTAATCTGGTCCATTGAGTCACATATCCAGTGTAAGTTGAAACGTAAATCTTTAATTAAGCTACTGAGGAAGAGGTCCAGATAGATTTGTGGTTTCGTATGAGATTTTTACCACGGGTCAATAAACTAGAGCGAGTGAGACGACCTTATCAATTTATCTAATGAATGTGTGTAACACATGGTGATGCAAAATTATAATCTTATAGTCTTGTTTTTAACCGATTGCGCGGCCCAAATAAGGGTTATGTGTTTGTTTATCAGTCTTTTGTGTGTATGTTTGTTCCTATGTGGCGCTACAGAGGCCAAACGGCTGGACCGATTTTGATGAATCTTATTTTAAGTCCGCTTTGCTCGTCTGTGTTCCGATTGGGTGGTGAAGTATTTTGCACCATATTTATTACTTCTGGGACAATTATAAGCTCAAATGGGTCTTTTTGGGGTTCCTTACCCAAAGGGTAAAAATAGGGCCCTATTACAGAGACTCCTCTGTCTGTCTGTCCGTATGTTCGTCTGTCACCAGGCTGAATTTCGATATCTCGTCTAACAAAAAGGTTTAATGCAGATATAAAACAACATGCCAATTGTTGGCAGCGTAGACTAGTGGTAAGGCCGCCTGCCCGGCAAGCAGGAGGCGCGAGTTCGATCCTTCCGTGGGTGCAATTTTTGTAAATGCACGTATCTACCCTAACTTTTTAACCGACTTAAAAAAAGGAGGAGATTATCAATTCACACGTATGTTTCTTTTGTAATTTATTTCTCCTTTTTGAAATCGGTTTTTAATATTGTTTTATGATTTTACCAACACATGTACCTTCAAAAATCGCATTACGCATTTTAAGGTACCTACATACTTTAAGTTATTAATAAATATGAGTTTCCACATAAAATAACAAAGCAAATATTTTAGGTTATATCTAATTTAAAATTAAGATAACATTTTCATTTACCCTACGCCCGCCAACGCTACGTAAATTAGCACAACGAATTTGTTTATAAACCTAATATTAAATTTCTCAACGTAACCCGAAGACATATAGATATATTGTTTCGTGAGGATGGGCATTTAGAAATCATGGACCCTTTAGGAAAACGTCTTTCAGAGCAGAAGTAGGAAAAGGCAAAACAATTACAAGAAAAAAAAATCTTCACTGAAGAGAGTAGAGAGGGAGACTCTCTCTATCTTCCTCAGTTTTTTTTTAAAACGGTACCCTCTTAATAAGACCCCGTTATCTGTCTGTCTGTCACATGCTGCATATAATTCACCGCTTGAAAGTATAAATTTTCACCGATGATATAATTTCTGTTGGCACAAACGAGACAGCGAGGGCGCTAACAACAAATATTAAAAACACGCTAATAACATATTCGCTCTCACGATGAAGAAAAACATTGTTAGGAAACCGCCATGTTTAGGACTCACCGTCCAGGCATGGCACATTCGCTAATCCGGAGTAGGCTCCCGTGACGGCCTAACACCTCTAAGAAGAGGCCTTGCCTTGCAGTGGGACAAATTAACGGGTTAATTATTTATTAATTAAGAGGGGTTCCCATACAACAAACGTGAGTTTTTTGTGTCTCGCACTTCGCCTGTTTTCTTTTTACTTCCATGTTTTAATTAAGAAGGAGTGGAACCTATGATTAGGCTTTTTGAACTCTGCAAAAATAGTGAAAAGTACGATTGTCATCGAAATTGCTCCAGGCTACACTGTTCTCTAATGACCTGTCCTTACCAAGTGATTTATAGATCTATGACGTAACCCTAATGTTTTCTTTGATAAAATACCAAACTGCTATGTTCTTAAGTTAAGATTACATGACGACATTTGCGTTGTTATTTCTTTGCTTTTTAGGGTTCCGTACCCAAAGGGTAAAAACGGGACCCTATTACTGAGACTTCGCTGTCTGTCCGTCCGTCTGTCCGTCTGTCACCAGGCTATATCTCATGAACCGTAATAGCTAGAAGGTTGAAATTTTCACAGAAGATGTATTTCGGTTGCCGCTACAACAACAAATAAAAACAACCCAAAACAAAATAAAACAATTATTTAAAAGGGGCTCCCATACAACAAACGTGTTTCAAAAACTACAAGGGAATTCTAGTACGATGTGAGGTCGCTTCTGATTGGTCGAGTCAAATCGAGTTGGTCATGGAATTCAAAATGGCTGCCCTATCTGTCAAATATACTAGTCTGCCTTCACTGACCAAAGAGTTTCTTATAAGTTTCAGATTTTCTTTGAATCAAAGTTGTTGTAAACCATTTTAGGGTTTCGTACCCAATAGTGATAGTGGTACGGAACCCTTCGTGCGCGAGTTTCGCACTTGGCCGGGTTTTTCTTATTTTGTGTCACAGCATGTAGCCAGTATTATGTGCCATTGTATTTGCTCAATGCCACAGGATCGATAAGGACATCCAGTTTACAGGTCTTAGTGGTTCTAGAGTTCTAGAGGTCTAGACGAAAAACTTTGGTTCTACAACTTTTGGAAATTAAAAGTAGTTTTCGAAAATTATGAGTTTAAAGTTTACTTTAAAATCAGCTGTTTCTCAGAGTTAGAGGTCATTGGCCTTAAGTTGTACTTTGATTTAGTTTATCTGGCAATGAATGAAGTGATTTTTAATAATTTTCTATTATCAGGTACCTATCTATAAATGTTATAGAATAAAAACTTTTGTTAAAAATCTCTAGTAGTCCAGTATCAATCATTTCTGTGGTTGTTAAAAGTCTACACCTTTTATGACGAATTTACAACTACCCTTCAATTTAAATTCCAATGTACCTAGTATTTGAAAATGGAAAACATTGGAATCGAAAGCGACATTGTATTTTTAAAATTGGAACTAGTATGTTCAAATCGGGATCCGGAATGAGAATCAATTGACGAGCGGTTTCAATACAGCGCAGCGGGAAATTTCGTGGTTTTTCGCTCAAAATAAATATTAGTGTTTTAAATATCACATTGAGTACGAGAAGGTAAACATTAAGTACGAGTAGGGGACTTTTAAAATTCGAACTGTTGATAGGTTTTTTGTTTGCATCGGATTTTAATTACGCTTTTGAATGATGATTGATGCATTAGTGACTGTGAAGAGCTGTGATTTATTAATGTCCTATTTTTAGAGTTCCCTTTATTCAAAGGGTAAAAACTGGACCCTACGAAAACTCCATTGTCTGTCTTTCTGTCACCATGATATAGAAATACATTCTAGTCGCCGTAACACATACTTAGTAGCTTACCACGAGGCTAGATGGCGCTGTGTGTTGTTGACAGAATTTATATTTTTTAAACTATTATTAAGTGCTGTAGATTCTGTGAAGAATAAAATAAAACACTCTGTATTATGTAATGATACAAGATGGAGCGGTACGCTGTACGCATCCGCACACCTGTCGGTTTAGATAAAGCTATAGGTGTAAATAAATTCTATAGAATCACTGAAATGAAACTATACAAGTAGGTACGCTGGAATTGGTATACCATACAAAATGACATTAGATCTTTGTGCCGATTTGATTTGCGCCATGTTGCGCTGTTAACGCGCGATTTCTATTGAAGGTGATGGTGGCCGTCCGTGGAACTAATAGTTCCGTGGACGGTCACCATCACTTTCAATTGAAAATGCGCGATAACAGCGCAACATGGCGCAGATCAAATAGGCACAAAATTCAGTGCGCTATGACCAGCGACTTGTACCATGGAGGTCAGTGTATCGAATACTACAGATGTTCCAAGCTCTATGTATACCTTCTCTACGTCTTCTCTTTATTTACAATAGCTGCGTCCCGCGGTTTCACCCGCGTAAGTCCCGACTCCGTGGGAATATCAGAATCAAAAGTAGCCTATGTTACTCAGGGTGAATGTAGTCTTCTAATGGTAAAAGAGGTTTTGAAATCAGTCCAGTAGCTTTTGAGATTATTCATTACAAACATATAGACACACACATTAAAAATACAAATCTTTTCTCATTATAATATTAGTGTAGATGTAGAGACAAACCGACCCGGCGAACTTTGTTCTACAAAAAAATAAAGTATATATATATAATATTATATCCTTGTCCTGGTTCTAAGCTACCTCATACCTATTTCAGCCAAATCGGTTAAGCCGTTCTCGAGTCATAAATAGGATTAGGTACTTATTTCAGCAAATGTTTACAATTGCAATTAATCGAGCATAACTATCTGCCTCTTCGTAATGCCAATGTTTAGGTAGTGCGTTGATCTATCAGTCAGGACAAATCATTTTTAGATGTACCTAGATATGACGCTGTTTTATAAATCGTCTTATTTTAGCTGATTAGATAGATAGGTAGATAGATTAATTACTTATTGCAACACCGACATAAAAAACAATTTGAAGAAAAACATAAACAACTAATATCTAGGTGGCACAATGGGCGGCCTTATCGCTTAAAGCGATCTCTTCCAGGCAACCTTTGGATGGACGAGAAGTGAAGAAAAAAATAGCTACAGTTTTAAAGTTTTGTCCTACTGCAGTGCAAGAGATTCCCCGTTGCCCTCTTACTGGCTAATCCCTTTAGGGGTCATACACCCGTATTTATAGACGATTCTGAGTAATTACTTTGGCTAAGAAATGCCCTGTCTCGCTCTTACCTATTTAACGTCAAAGAGAATGTGACAGACACATTACTTAGACAAGTAATTACTTAGAATTGACCATTAAGAGGAGTATATACGCCAACGACCTTGAAACTGAAAATCCCTGTCGGGCTCATCGAAAATTGTTGATTATTTCATGACGGAATGTCGTAGAACTTTTTTTTGTGCACAGATTGTAGGTGACATTGTTTCCTACATTTTGGTGTAGTTTTAAGACAAGAACCTCCTATTGGTGCAAAGCCTATCCAAATTTTAGACAAAAAAATGTCTGATTTGGCTAAAATGTCGATAGGCTTCAATACGTTTCGACATATTTGTATGGAAACTGCACTAAAACATCGGAAACAATGTCGCCTACAATCTGTACACAAAAAAAAGTTCTACGACATTCCGTCATGAAATAATCAACAATTTTCGATGCGCCCGACATGGATTTTTAGTTTTTCAGAATAGGGCCCTTAATACGAGTGTTAGAGACGTAGGCAGTAAGACGCCAGGGGAGTCTACTTCGGATTAACGAATGTCCCATGTCTTTGGACCGTGGTGAGTTCTAGGGCATGTCGATTCATCCCGATGTTTTCCTTCACCGTAACAATGCAATATTTTTTAAACAAAATAAACTATATTATTATTAGTAATCATGTGATTTACATTGTCGCATATTTATTATTGAACAATCGTGGAGCTGGAGCAATAATCTATACTATATTAATCCTTACTAGCATTACAAGCGCGGAAGTAACTCTGTCTGTCTGTCTATCTGTTCAAATAAGTTAGAAACTTGAAAGATTTGTAAAATAAATACTTTCACATCCACAAACACACAACCCGCCCCGGGATCCGCCACCAGAGCTCTACAAAAAAATCACCATCAAAATCAAACCGGACAACCTTATCAAACTCAACTAATAAGATTCTCTTTAGATACCCCATGCTTCCCATAACACCCATAATACTACCCAAGGTTGTTTCAGTTCAACTGTCGCTGCAACAGACCTTCAACCTTATGGCTCGGGGAATAGAGTGGTAATTCCAGTGGAGGATTATTGCTGATTCGAGGCTGAGTATAAATCGTGTGTGAATAGCGAGTTGCACCTGGCTTTATGGAATGCAAGTTGAAGAGAATATGGGGTTTAAGTTATGGACTTTTGAGAGATGGGTTTTTGGTTTTTTTTATCGTAGGTACTAGATTCAAATTGATTCATATTGCTCGTAAACCCGGTGACAACCTCCAAAAACTAATAGTAACGGGAAAATGAACGGCAAGAGATCGAGAGAGAGAGAGAGAGAGAGGAGTCCAATGCGGTGGACTGATCAGATCCGCACCACTCTCAACTTAAAGGTGCACGTCGCTGAAAGTAGAAAGCCATGATGGGCCTATTCTATTGAAAGTGATGGTGACCGTTCATGGAACTAACAGTTCCAACATGACCCAAATCAAATCGGCACAAAGATCTAATGTAATTTTGTATGGTATAGCACTTCCAGCGTACTTGTATAGTTTTATTTCAGTGCCCGTGTCTAATAATAATGATACCTAATTTATATCAAAGTTTATCAAGTAGAACCCGAGTAATCAATGTCATCCAAGTTTACGAGACATTATAAAAATAAATTTAAGCAATAAGTTGATAACTTGCGCCGCTGTCATACAAGTTGATTATTACCGTTGCTACAATTTACCGGTCTCGTTACTTACCGTAGTCGCGCCACTATTGTTTATTTACCGACAATGCATTTTATTGCATCTTCTTTTATTGTTATACGCGAATATGGTGAGACGTGTTGACGAGTCAGTCAAACTAGATTGTGGGTACTTAAGAGGACAGTCTACCTACTCTTTTCTCCATACAAACTTTACAAACGTAGTCGACTGTCTCTTTCCTGGATAATTATATTAGTAAAAATCTGTTTATGCCATATTATATCAGCCATAATCATGCCCCTACGTTTTGTTTTTTTTTTTCATTTTCTAGTTTTTCTGAATTCTATTTCTATTATAATTAGAAAAAAAACCGTATGGGCATAGTCATGGCATGAACGAACATATTCGCTTTATTGTCGTTATCCAGGGAGGAACGTTTGTCAGTCGACTACGTTTGTATGGAGAAAGAGTAGGTAGACTGTTCCCTTAACTAACTAGACAGAAATGTTGATTTTAATTGATTGTTTTGTTGGTATCGTACTATTAGTAACTTCTTATTAGGGTTCCGTACCTAAAGGTAAAAACGGGACCCTATTACTGAGACTTCGCTGTCTGTCTGTCTGTCTGTTTTCTTACACGGCACCCCGGACGACTAAACTACTTATGCATATTATATTAAGTATAGCGTCCCCAACTATGACCACTGGTATAAATGGAAGAGTAATGGAGTAAGTAAGTATGTTTGTTACTCTTATACGCTTAAAAACTACTGAACCGATTGCCATGAAATCTTGTATGCAGATAGCTGGAGGTCTGGATGAACACATAGGTATGTTTCTCTAGATACTCCAGTGGGATCAGGATTTACGCGAGCGAAACCGTGGAGAGCAGCTAGTCTATACATATTTTTTTTACTTATAGAGCCGTGCTGGGGATAAAACAGACAGACAAACGGACAGTGGAGTCTTAGTAAAAGCGTCACAAACATACAAAATATTGGGTGCGTCCCGCGGTTTCACCCAATCCCGTTGGAATTTCGGGATTAAAAAAGTAGACTATGTTACTCGTCGATAATGTAGCTTTCTAGTGCTGAAATAATTAATATATTTCCTCTTAAAATATTGCAATAGTACCTACCTACATGCAAAATACGCCCGAAAAACATAACCCTTTCTTGGTAGTCGGGTAAAAATAGAAGCTTGGACTGCGCTTCCGGAAAATGCAACGCCATTTTAAAACATATCGAGTTCTACTAACAACCATATTGCATGTCTCGCCTTTGTTTGGTGAATTACCGTTCTGAAGGCGTGGCTTAGCTCATTTAGGCAGATTCTGCTAGTAGGTATATAATAATAATAAACGACTAGATGCGTTTGCGGTTTCACCCGCGTAAGTCCCAAACCCGTGGGAATGTCGGGACCAATCTCATCTCAATCTCTCAAAGACATTTAGAATTTTCAATGCGGGCAGGAATGTACAAAAAAAATGGTGGCGAATTTTATTGCAACTCCATGTGAGCATCTGTTTGTAACGCGATAATTCCGTGTTCGGCAGTGTTATTTTATTTTCACTACATTCATGAAACTAAATTGATTATTTTGCCACCAAAACTAAAAAAACCGGGCAAGTGCGACACTCGCGCACGAAGGGTTCCGTACCACTATGACATTTGGGAACGGAACCCTAAAATAAAAGAAAATCTGAAACTTATAAGAAACTCTTTGGTAAGTGAAGGCAGACTGGTATATTTGACAGACAGGGCGGCCATTTTGAATTCCACGACCTACTCGATTCCCTTGTAGTTTTTGAAATACGTTTGTTGTATGGGAGCCCCTCTTAAATATTTGTTTTATTTTGTTTTTAGTATTTGTTGTTGTAGCGGCAACCGAAATACATCTTCTGTGAAAATTTCAACCGTCTAGCTATTACGGTTCATGAGATACAGCCTGGTGACAGACGGACGGACGGACGGACGGACGGACTTACGGACTTACGGACGGACGGACGGACGGACAGACAGACAGACAGACAGACAGACAGACAGACAGACAGACAGACAGACAGACAGACAGCGAAGTCTCAGTAATAGGGTCCCGTTTTTACCTTTTGGGTACGGAACCCTAAAAACTACACGCAAATAACTAGGTTTCACGAAAATAAAATTCAGGACCTCACGTTCACCATGGCGTCTTAAACAGAACTCGTATAAGTAAAATAAGTCAGTTTAAGTAATGTGTCTGTCACATTTCCGTTGACGTTAAGAGGATAGTCTCCATTCTCTTTCTCCATACAAACGTAGTTTACATTTTCCTCCCTGGATAAATACATTAGAGCAAGTATGTTTATGCCATAAAACCTATGTCTGTCATGCATGACAATGCACTTGATTTTTATTAAAACACAATTAAAAAAAACGTGTGGCACTCGGGGACTGCCGCGGTAAACTATTGCATAGCATTTTTTATCAACTTATGCAATTATATATTTTTTTATTTTGTACCTACTATGTTGCCATGGTTACCATGTAGATCCATGGCAACATGGTAGGCGGAGTGGGGGGTGTTTAGTTTTTATTTTCGTTACTGTATTTCTTGATTCGGTCACCGCGCTTAAAGCCCGCGATAAAAGCTATGCAATACTTAGCTTAAAAGAAAACATTTAAATCAAATACCTATTTATTTTTAAGGCAAAACAGAAATACCCCGAAATAATTCCAAAAAGATAATATCTAATTCGGTTACCTACTGATAGAATAATTGCAAGCGAATGAAAAGGTTGGACACACTGAAAGCCAAACTCCAAAGGTCCAAAAGTCCAAACTGCAGCCTTTTTTCTCTCAAGCGACAATAAATCCTATTGACAAATAGCGTAAGTTCAAAATACATTGCTCTCTGTTTAAGATTAATTGCAACGGATTTTGCACTTAATTTTTTACGGAACAAAGTGGATTTTTCAACGGTATTGTTTTTGAAATCCTCGAGAATGGACAAGAGCTTCAAATATAGTGAAAAAGGTTTTTAGATAGGCAATTCGGAGGCATGCAATTATTGATTATTAGATAGATAATTCTAACTCTAACACACCCTGATTGAGGTAATAGTACATTATGATATAAGTGCGGTAAGTTGAAAATTACAGCCGAGGCGATATTGCTAGCCCGAGCCGTAGGCGAGGGCTACAAGAAAGCAGAGGCTGTAATTATCAAAGCGCACGTATGTCATACGACGTTTTATAACACATTTGCGAGGAAATAAATAAAACTCGGACTTTCTTAAACGAATAAATCTTTAATCACTTGCCAAAGTTAATTTTATTCATAAAATATTGACCACTTTTCTGACATAAAAACTTTTTGATTTGCTTTCTTTGCTTTTTTTTTCTTAAGATTTAAAAAAGTACCGTTGGTTTTAGACGGAGCATGATAAACCGTACGTGTTACCTTATTAGAAAGAAACTCGTGCGTTTTACTTTACGATTACGCACAAGTACGTAATGACATACATTACGATATTGAAATTGGTGAAATAAGAGGCCCTTTACGAGCAAATGTGTTATAAATTATTATTACTTTACATTCAGAGGCTGTATTTTTGAATTGCTAGTGCCGCTTCAATCTATTTAAGAGGACAGTCTACCTACTCTTTTCTCCATACAAACTTTACAAACGTAGTCAACTGTTTCCTCCCTGGATAAGGTATTAGAAGAAATATGTTTATGCCATAGGTAAGTCCTATATCAGCCATGATCATGCCCCTACGTTATGATTTTTTTTTATTTTCTAATTTTTCTGAATTTCATTTCTATTCTAATTAGAAAATAAAAAAAAACCAAAACGTAGAGGCATGGTCATGGTCATGGCAGATATAGGTTTTATGGCATAAACATTTATGCACTAATGTGGCGACCTGGCTTATTGGTAGGTACTTCACTATCCTCATAATATTATTATGCGAATATCAAAATCGGACGAGACATTTAACATAAAACCACAATACTAAAACATAAAATTCGGTAACCAAAACTTAAATAGCATAAAAACCGTCCATAACCATAACTTTTCACATTCATAATTTACAATAAAGATTTTATCAAACCCTTCCAAGATATTAATATCTCAAAGAATCTTTATTAATAACAAACAAACAAGCAACGTATACATTTATTTATGAAAACTTGAGCAATTTCAACTGATTTTACGAAACAAATTAAAATATACCGTTAATAAAATAACAATGGGAACCGCAAACCACTTGTTAACCGCCACAGAGAAATGGTTAAACTTTAACTTTTGACTCGTTATTGGTTTTAATATCGTAAGATGTGAGCAGTTATTTCATTAAGCCGGGTACAGACATCGCGAGGTATACGTTGCGAATGGCCTCGGGTTGTGTGGACGTGTGTGCTCACAGTGAGCATTCACGTCATACGATCGTTGCGAACGCCGCAGTTGCAGTTGAACTGTAAAGTTCGCCGGTAGATGTCACTACGGGGCCTTAGTCACAAGAACACACGAGGAGGTGTTTTCTTAAATTCGACCTGGCGGGAGGGCTACCCGTTGGTTCGGATTACCAGTAGTCGCGGGTTCGAATCCCGCCGGGTACTAAAGTTTTTGAGAGCATTTTTTTCAAAAAGCAGTATACATTTTCTGTTTAAACTGAAAATAAGCACAGGTTTTTTTTTGTATGTAAGTAAGTAAAGTAACAAACGTTCCCTATTTGTATTTTAAACAAATCGCTTCACATCAGCAGTTCCCAAGCTGATTTCTTTTTACATTGGCACTCCACCAAGTTTCTGAACGTTGAGTTTTATTCTGTCATTTATGCATATTGGATTCGTATTATTTAAACTTATCGTCTGACTGTAACCGTATTTATAGTCAATTCTAAGTAATTACTTGTCTAAGTAACACCCGTATTTATAGACGTATTTAAGTGATTACTTTGGCCAAGCAAATGTCTTGTCTCGTTCTTACTAGTGTTTTTTTTAATATTTTATTTTACTCATATACAAATTTTAAATTTAGAAGCTGCTCAATTATTTAAGTACCCTTCAAATTTTAAGTTGCGTTTCTGTATTCGGCTGTAAGTCTCTCATATGTTTCGTTGGACTCTGCTACTGAATTTCAAAGTACGAAATTCCGTAGTTTGTGAGACCAAATATGCATCAGTGCTATGTTCGTTAGTTCGAAAGTACAATGTCGCGCTGTTTGTGAGATCTAAAGTATGCAAGTGCGATGTACGTCAGTTCAAAAGTGCACACGAACTGACGTACATCGCACTCAGGGTTGCCAACTCATTATCTTAGATAGGTACTAAATGACGTCATCTCAAATAGAGCTAGATTGATTAAAAAAAAAAAAACTATGTGTTTTTTTGATTCCGAATGCCGCTAAATTTCAAATATTCTCGCATTAAATTCTGTTTTGCAAAATGCACACATTGCTTTAAACTATCTCCAATTACAGGTCTAAGCTACTTTTTGTATTTTGGATCGTTATCCCACTCTTTTCTGTAATTTTGAACTTAACTCACTTTTTTTGCTTAAAGGAATTATTAATAATTTAGTAGGTTTTATAGTTCACGAAACACTAAATTGATAAATTCACAACTAAAAACATTCGCAGTTCGCTTCTACAGTGACCAGAAAAAATCAGAATGATGGCTGTAGGTATAGTGCTAGATTAAGTGCTAGGTGCTGAATGTTAAATTACAGTGCTGGAATTGCGAAAATAGTGCCAAATCTAGCACCGAAAGTGAGAGAGAGAAAGAGATCGCACTTGCATACTTGCATACTCTCTCTCTCTCATAGAAAGGAACTTCGTTCCATCCGGGTGTCCCTTGACACCTCTCAAGTTTTTTTTATAAAAACGGTACGGAACCCTTCTTGCGCGCACTTGCCCGATTGTTTTTCGATTGGACGACAGCTAGAGAATCTCTCGACCAAAAGACGATTTATACATACTATATTTAATTGCTATTCATTGCTTATCCTAGTTTGGTCGAATCAAGCCTAAGCATTTGAAGCCTGATTAATCTATTCATTAGTCTAGACATCTAGACCGAAACCTATTCGTTTTGCCCGTTTATATATTAATTTCCTTAGAGAGTAGGCGGGCCGGTTCCTAAGTTAATAACTAAGGATGGATCTCAACCATACTCTGAATTGGAATAGTGGTATTGCTAATAGTGTTGGGAAAAGGGGACGTTGATTGATTGATTGATTATATTATTGACTAGCTGCGCCCCGCTGTTTCACCCGCGTAAGTCCCGATCCCGTCAGAATATCGGAGCCTAATTTGTAGCTTTCTAATGGTGAAAGAATTTTTGAAATTGGTCCAGTAGTTTTGAGTTTATTCATAACAAACATACAGACGCATAACACATACACACACACACAAAAATACAAATCTTTCCTCTTTATTATGTTAGTATAGACTAGCTGCGTCCCGCGGTTTCAATCGTGTAAGTCTCGATCCCGTGGGAATATGGGGATACTACTCCGACCTTACTCCACGTTTATTAATAAGGCTAATACAATTTTCCCAACACTATTCCACAAGTTAGACCAGTATCTGTTAACGGTGCCTATAACCGCTGTTTGTACCACGGACCAGTTTCGTTTCCTGAACGCGTTTATTAAGATTTTATTAGGAAATCATGGTTTTATAGGAGCTAACTAACCATGGCACTAAATTAAATTATAAATAGTTAATAATACCTAGGCTATTCAATAATGTTTTACTTTAGTACCTATGTAAGATCATGGTCCCAAGTCTGCTCTCACAATTGTGCGGTTGTTAAATGTGTTGTTAAAACAACAATTGTTCATCATCATCGCCGATATCTCGGAACAGTGTTTTTCGATTTGGTGATGTCTCGCTCTATAGGGACGATATTTGCTCTAATATCTTTATCCACAGAGGAAGCAGTCGACTACATTTGTATGGAGGAAGAGTAGGTAGACTGTCCTCTTAAGTAATTGAGTAATTTACCCCCTTACATAACCGATGGCTAAGTTTAATAAATTTAACCAATTCATCATCATCCGAGCGTTGTTCCCGGTTGCATCTCTCGAGAGAGCCCAGGGTCCGCTTTCCTACTTTTACGTCTCCACTTCGCACGATCTTCGGCATCCCGTGTAGTGAGGCCATTTGCACGCATATCCGATCTTACAACGTCAAGCCAGCACTTCTTGGGTCTTCCCAATCTGCCGCGGCCGGGCGGAGGCGCCATAGTAAGACATTTGTTTCCCAAGTAACTAGCCGGTTTTCGTAGAACAACAATTATTGTTAAATGTGTCAAATACACACGACGATAATAATATGACGAGTAGGAACTATTCTATTGACTCTATAGAGACACGATGGTGAAACTAGACTTGGGACCCTGATCTCTACAATTGACCGACAAATATTTACAAAAATACAGGGGTTTCTTAGTGGGATGCTTCGGCCTCAGCTTGTTATCACCCGGCCTAAGTCGTAGCGCCAAGCGGACACGTCCTTAGTCCTTTACAACAGACTCATAGTCAAGCTCAATATAAGAAATTATAAAAAAGAATTCGTTCCTAAACCTTATTTTCTAAATATAAATATTATTTTTAATTTTGGTTTAATTACTGCAATAAGTATACTAGGTAATACATAAAGATGCACGAACGTGCTTATATCAAATAATTCCTTAGGTGCATGATCGTGCAGGCGATTTTCAGGAAAACTAGGCTTTTCCGATTTTTTTCAGTATTTTTCCGGGGTACCTTAGACCTTTATAAATACGACCTACATCATAAATTACATAAAATCGAAACATATTTTGTTCGCTTGTAAAGGGTTAGTTGGATCTTGTTCCACTGCTGTCCATCCTTCTTCTATTAAGAGGATAGTCTCCATTCTCTTTCTCCATACAAAGGTAGTTTAAATTTTCCTCCCTGGATAAAGACATTAGAGCAAATATGTTTATGCCATAAAACCTATATCTGTCATGACAATGCATCTGCCTTTTTATTTTTTTTTATTTTCTAATTAAAATAATAATAAAAAATAAAAAAAATAATAAAATGAAAAAATTAAAAAGGTAGATGCATAGTCGTGAGTCATGCATGACAGATATAAGTTTTATGGCATAAACATAATATTTGCTCTACTTAATGGCTTTATCCAGGGAGGAAAATTTAAACTACGTTTGCATGGAGAAAGAGAATGGAGACTATCCTCTTAAGCGTTTTACATCTTAGACCATACCATTAGGTGAGATAGTGGTCACGCTCATATTATATGGTGTTAAAAATAACATACAAGATACGCGCGAAAAACATAACCCATTCTTCGGTAGTCAGGTAAAAAATATTAGGTACCTATGCGACGGTTTGCAGTACTGTACCTCCTGCAAAACGACAAACAGTAGTACATAACTGAAACCAAATAGTAGATACTGTATATTCTAACATTGCGTATTCGAAAAATGAGTTAGAAACACCTACATGCATTTCATAAAATTATTGTATTTAAAAACATAATATGTCTTTAAGAATGATTCAGGCATTTGTGAACAAGCAAAAAGGCATTCCTATGAATTTCAAAAAGATAATAGCAGTATGACAGCACGTGCTCACGCGGCAACGGTTCGACATACGACTGAGGCTAGTGCGTAAGCTAGACGCAGTTCTATCGTCACATTTTCCGAGACTAGGTAACGTATCTTTAGTTTTTTGTTTTAATCTAAGATAATACCTAGCTATGTAATTAGGTTTAATTTAAGTACCTACCTACCTATAGTAAATGATTTACGATATTATTGGTCTTGCAAAAATAAGAAGAACAGGATAAAATATTAATAACTGCGCCCCGCGGTATGCGACGGTTTGCAGTATACTGTATCCTTCTGCAAAACGACAAACTGTAGATACCTAAAACTATGCTTAAACTCATGTTTATCTAAAATGGTTCCGACTGCGCAGGCTATGGAGAAAAGTGGTCATTATGAATAAGTCATAGAGTTTCTATTTATTTCTAGTGTACTAGTGCATTTTACTGTTTGTACTAGAGAGGAAGCAATAGAGGTTGTATGCGGCAAACTCCTACTATTTGTTTGAAACTCACTTGTGAAATCACAATTTAAAATCGTATCTCTTTATAACTGAATTCGCCTGTTCAATTTTAATTTTTAGGCGCACTATGTCCGGTTCGCAAAATGTCCCATCGACAAACATCGTTCGTTCTCAAATTGGCCCTTTCGGAAAATGTCCCCTTTTCAAATTGTCCCTTTTGGAAAATGTCCCTTTCGGAAAATGTCCCTTTTTCAAATTGTCGTTTTCACAAAATGTCCCTTTCTCAAACTAATATTATTAAATACGAAATAAACTCTGTCTGACTTGCTACATGCCGAAACGCGTCTAACGCGCGTAACGGCATCTGGCGAAGCAACGACTGTAAGGTTGCAGGTTCGATTTCCGCCGTGTGCAAGTATTTATGTTTGTAAATAAATATTTGTTTCCGGTCTCGTTGTTTCCTATGTATCGTAAGTAGTTATATGTAATTACAAAAAAAAAGTATTTTTAGTAGTAAGTATATCCGTTGTCTAGTAGGTACCCATAGTATAAGCCAGTGCTTAGTTTGGGGCTAGATTGCGCTATGTGTATCGTCGTACAATATTTATTTATTTATTTATAAACCACTAGCTGCGTCCCGCGGTTTCACCCGCGTAAGTCCCGATCCCGTGGGAATATCGGGATCAAAAGTGCCTATGAGATTGCCTATGCCTTTTGAGTTTATTCATTACAAACAGACACACATACACAAAAAAATACAAATCTTTCCTCTTTATAATATTAGTGTAGATTACACCGATTTTGATGATGCTTCTGCGTGCTTCAGTGCTGTAAGTCAAGCAGATGGTCCCGGTTATTATCTCTCATAATGGTAGAAGATTTTTTGAAATCGGTCTTGCGGTTTCGGAGATTACCCCCAATATACATACATAGGTACATACATGTTACCAACGGTACCTCTTTATAATATTAGTAGGTATAAATAGCAGTCGTTAGGTCAAGTTAGAGGCCTTAGAGCGACCTGAAAACTCTAACACTAAGTGAGACACACCACTATACGAAAAGTCGAACTATTTTTATACAACGGGGTATTTACCATATTGTTTAAACTTGTTTTTTCATTGAGCTCGACTGGAGATTACGGGGAGGTAATATTTGTAGTGAAAACAACCATGTAAGGTTAAAATCGTATATAAAAGTCGAAATGTTCAAAAATACATTAGTAACAAATAGTACCTACCCTAGTGGTTTCTAAAAGCACCGGTTCAAAATATATTACATCCTTTTCTCACATCTGCACTTGTCACAAGTCTAAAAGAGATAAAATATAGTTATAAAACCACTATCCTTGTATCGACTACGAATCTCAAGAGTTGGAACGGTCGGGTTCAAAGTTGGTGGCCCACCACAAGGTTCGTAATTCTTTGTGCTGTTATTTTAACATCGCACAGCGCCATCTACAACTATCGTAAGCTACCAAGCTTGTGTTATAGTAATTAGACAACTGATATTACGTAAAGCTCTACATTGACGGCATTTCGATAATAGTTCGTTTTGCTATCAGGCCATTTCGATCTTGTCTTTCCGGTATTAGGACGTTTTGCTACTAGTTCATTATGATCTTGCGACTTTTTAATATAAATAAATAAATATTGCACGACGTTACACACAGTGGAATCTAGCCCCAAACTAAGCACTAGGCTTGTACTATGGGTACCTACTAGACAACGGATATACTACATATTATAATTTCTTTTTTTACTTGGAAATAAAAACATATTATATTATACATAGAAAATACCCAGACCAGAAACAAATATTTATTTTTATGCATAAATACTTGCACCCGGCGGGAATCGAACCCGCAACCTTCTGCATTACAGTCGGGTAACCCACCGCACCGCGCCACAGTTATCACCATTATATTCCAGTCTGTACAGAGCTTAAATAAAACAACATCATTTCCGATTCTTATTGTACAGGTACACTCAACACAACCCTATTTCAGGAGTTTGTGAAATGGAAAACAGTTAACAATTCATAGGTTATTCATCTCAAAGTCTGTTGCTGCTATTTTTGAGCTCTAGACCTGCTCTGAAAAGGTCTGCGGTTCATACGATATATTTTTAGTTTTAATCTTACCTAGATGTTAGATATATATATGGTAATTTTAAGATATATATACTTTTAAATTTGTCTCAATCACACAAACTAACTAATTTGTTTCTGGAGCCTACCAGAACCACTGAAACCACTGCAACCTGCATAGATAACGTCTTCATATCCGAAGATGTTACTGCTACTAGCAAATCTGTTATAAACAAATTACAATCAGATCATAGTGGCCAGTTAGTCAATTTTGTAATAGTAAAAAAAACCAATACCCAAAAGAAAAATAAAATATTTGCCAGTAACTGCCGTTCGACTAGAGAAACTTAAATTGAATTTGGCTAACATCATGCCATTTCTACCATGTGATATGGATGCAAACATATTATACAACAACTTTTTTTCGGTTCTTAACGAACAATTTCAATCTATTTTCACGTCCAGATCAATGGTGGTATCAGGCAAGCGTGAGTTCAGTGACTGGGCCACGGTCGGCATTCATAGAAGCAGACGAAAACTTTACCAGTTGTATGCAGAGAGACAGTTTCATACATCAGAAGAGTTTAGGGCTTACGTTAAAAATTACTCAAAGATATTTAAAAGAGTTTGTATACTAGCGAAGTCCTTACGCATTAAATCTACAATAAAGAATAGTAATGATAAAATTAAAGCCACTTGGAAAATAATAAATGCTGAAACTGGTAAAGTCTTAAACAAAAAAATTGATTTTAAATTGGACATTGGCGGAAGGATGACAAACACTGACCAAGATGTTGCGAATGAGTTTGAGAATTTTTTCACTAATGTGCCTACTACTCTGACAAAAGCCCTAAACTCATCTACCCTCATTGCTAAATCTCTTTTAGAAGCAAATGTACCTGAATGTAGTAAAGCTTTTCAATTCAAATATGTTAAAAAACATGATATTTTAGTAATTCTTAAACAAATCAATGTAAAGAAAACTAAAGACTTATGGGGGATTTTTGTTCCTATTGTTAAATCCTTGATAGAAGTTATTGTACCTGAGCTTGTTATTATATTCAATAGGTGCATAGATTGTGGCGTGTTTCCTGATCAAATGAAATTTAGTAAAGTTATTCCATTATTTAAATCCGGTAGTACATCGGACCCCTCTAATTTTAGACCCATATCAGTACTACCTACATTAAGCAAAATTTTTGAAAAAATTATATTGAACCAGCTACTAAAGCATTTTGATGACAACAATATTTTACACAATAAACAGTTCGGTTTTAGTAAGGGTCGCTCGACTACTGATGCGGGCATTGCATTAATTGAAAACATATTTGATGCTTGGGAGGAGTCGCATGATGCATATGGCGTATTCTGTGACCTCTCCAAAGCGTTCGATTGTGTTCGACATGATACTTTGATCATGAAGCTACGACACTACGGTATCGGGGACAGCGCATTGGATCTTCTTTCTTCTTACCTGAGTGATAGGATTCAGTGTGTCGACATTAACGGTAAACGTTCCCTTGGATCACCTGTAACTTTAGGAGTTCCTCAAGGATCCATATTGGGACCTTTTTTATTTCTGGTATATATTAACGACTTACCTTTCCTCGTAAAGGAAAATCATGGGATAGTATTGTTTGCAGATGATACCTCATTGGTATTTAAAGTAAAAAGACGACAACCTAATATTGACGACGTGAACAATGCTCTCTCTAGATTAGTATATTGGTTTAATGTTAATAATATGCTACTAAATGGATCTAAAACTAAATGTATTCGATTCACACTACCAAATGTAAAACAAGTTAAAACCACTGTTAAAATTGATAATGAGGAGATCGAAATAGTCGATAAAGCTGTCTTTCTGGGTATAACTTTAGACGCTAAGCTTCAATGGGGCCCACACGTGGAAGCTCTGTCCAAAAGGCTTAGTTCCGCAGCTTATGCAGTTAAGAAAATCCGGGAATACACAGATGTTGAGACGGCCCGCCTAGTCTACTTCAGTTACTTTCACAGCATCATGTCATATGGTATCCTGCTGTGGGGGTGTGCTGCTGACATAGAAACCATTTTTGTTTTGCAAAAGAGAGCGGTGCGAGCTATCTACAAAATGGGCCCCAGGGAATCGCTTGAAGAAAAGTTTAAAGAGCTAAACATTTTAACTGTGTACTCTCAATACATATATGAAAATCTGCTATACGTACATAAGAATAAATCAAGTAAATTTCACAAATACAGTGATGTCCGTCAGGTTAATTTGAGACATAAGGATGGTCTGACTGTGCCCTATAGTAGGCTCCAGAAAATAAGTAAGTCGTTCTGTAGTACTAGTGTACTATATTATAATAAACTACCAGAAGACGTATGTGACATGTCCATTACAAGATTCAAAAAATATATTAAGCTTAAATTGTGTAATAAGGCGTACTATAGCACGTCTAAATATTTTGATGAAAAGAATCCATGGACATGATTGTTAACTGCTCCTGTTCAAATTACAAATATCTGTATTATGACGATTGTAATATAAAACATGATAAAAAAAATAATTGAAAAAAAAAAACCCCATGAGTTTCTTGTGGTTTCTTCTCATCGGAGGGCGCGTTCCGAAACCTCGGTAAAATAAAATCTCGACGTTTCAAAACGTACGTATGTGTGTTTAATATACGTTCTAAATGAATAAATAATTTTGAGTTTGAGTTTGAGTTTGAGTTTGTAGATATATGTAGGTACTTTTATCGATGCCTTAGTTCACAAATGTATTAACTAAAAAAAATACTATTCAACTACCTACTACTAAACTAAATTATATTCTATTACTTATTACTACATACTTACTTACTTATTTTTCTTATTTACTAAATTGTATTTTATTTTTGCTTTTAAACCTGCACTGGGCTAACATAGACTTATTTTTACTTTTCCACTGAATTGTTTTTGAATTGTAATAAATAAAATAATACAGAATTAATCTATTTATTTATATTATGTTTTAACCACGTTACAATGGTCTTGGTCCCCTCGCGACCAAGACCATTGTAACATGGGTGAAACGTCGAGGTAAGAAAATAAAGATTAAGACCCAGGAAAATCGTATGAATTAAGAAAGCAGTTATTTTGTAAGCAAACTTCATAAAACAGCTTCAATGTTAGCTACCGTACCTACTCCTCCGAAACGACTTGACCGATTTTTATGAAATTGTATATGAATATTCAGCAGGTTTGAAAATAGGCCTAATAATATTCATATATATAAAAATATTCAAAGCTAGATATTATTCAAAATAATATCTAGTTTTCATTCTCCTAAGTGATAAAGGTTGTCCACCCCTAATATTTTTAAGGGTTGTAGTAGGGTAGAGGGTAGTAGTAGTAGGTTAGGGTAGGCTAGAAGAAGTGTATAGTTGTAGGTTATTTTATATTCAACAGCTAGTCTATCAATTTAAAGTATATAAAAGAAAGTCGGGTTAGTTATGTGTTAGTTCCACTATTTATAACTCAAGACCGGCTCAACCGATGTAGCTGAAAATTAGCGGATACGATACTATACTTTTATATTGGTACTTTGTATACTTTTTTTTCACCAGGTCAGTTACTTAATATATTTTTTCCTTTGTTTCAGATATCACCCATCCAAATGCCATCCAAAAACAGCCACAGATAACCTCACAAAATGTGTCAAGAAGAAGCAAATTTGAAATCGAAAGAAAAACCCAACAAAACCAACAATGCTTCTAACATGAATAGCATTCTAAACTGCCGTAGAAGAGTAACAAGTAGGCGAGCGAATACATTGTATCTTTTGTTGCGGATATCTTTAAAGTACGACGTATTGTGCAAGCAATGGATTTTGTTTCTATTGTTAAATTGTGTGAGTGGTTATAGAGAGCAGAAGTTTGCGATCGAGCCACAGGATCAGGTGAGTTTTTTGTTTATTAAAATAAAAATTTACAATGGTTTTATCTTAGATAAAAACAAAAATAGGAGATACGGTATATTCTAACATTGCGTATTCGAAAAATGAGCTAGAAACACTTAGGTACGTGCATTTTCATAAAAATATTGTGTTTAAAAACATTTGTCTTTAAGAATGATTCAGGCATTTGTAAATAAGCAAAAAGGCATTTTAATGGATTTCAAAAAGATAATCGCAGTGTGACAGCACGTGCTCACGCGGCAACGGTTCGACATACGACTGAGGCTAGTGCGTCAGCTAGACGCAGCTTTATCGTCTCATTTTCTGAGACTAAGTAACGTATATGTTATTTTTTGTTTTCATCTATGGGTTTTATACTATTTTATACGCAAATAGATGAATATTAATAACACAACAATTTCAACCGGGAAAGTGGTTTAGGCTTTCGTCTACGTGGAAACCAATAATAAAGATGTGCATCTTGTTTATCTGTGCGATAAAACTCCGGCAAAAACTTCGGATGTCGTGAGTGTAGTGTGTCGCCGCCCTTAGCTAGTTTATAGATAGCTATCTAAATAGCATAGCTATTTTTTTATTTTAAAATTTAAATTTATTTAACACGGTGAATTTAAACCGTGGGTTTCCTCACGATGTTTTCCTTCTTACGATGTTAAATTTTTCACATTTTTTAAATGACTTAAATTTTTCTTAAAGAAAAAGACATTGGTGCGCGGTCGGCCAGGATTCGATACCATGACCTTCGGAATGAAAGTCGCGGTATATACCACTAGACCAACACCGCTCTACTAGGCTACTTTTGGTCCCGATATTCTCACGGGATCAGGACTTACGCGGTTGAAATTTCATTATAAGTAAATGTTATACAAAAATAAAAGGAAGAATTAATTAAAAATGAGTAAATAATAAATATTCGTTAAACAATTAATCAATTCATAAAAGTCTGTCCACTTAAATCCGAACCGCAACTGACAAAATATTTGCTCATTGGAAAGTATTACAGAAAGTATTAATATAGACGAAAAGCCGGCTAAGTGCGAGTTGTACCCGCGGACAAAGGGTTCCGTAACATTAAAAGGCCCATGAGTTTCTTGTGTCTTCTTCTTATTGGAAGTCGCTTTACAAAGACACGCTAGATTAGGTACTGACGATTCAAAAAGATCATGTGGATGTCTTATTGAATAGATATATTATTGAGTTTAAGTTTATCACAAAAAAACACATTTGTTGTATGGGAGTCTCATTTACAAATACAATAAAAATACCTACATAATAAAAAAGAAAATTTTTTTTTTTTCTTTTTAGTAGTATTTGTCGTTATAGCGGCAACAGAAATGCATAATCTAATAAAACTTCAACTGTCCTAGCTATCACGGTTGCGATACGACCTGGGCACAGATAGTTGGACAGTCTCAGTAAAGTCCCGTTTTTACCCTTTGGGTACCGTTACGGAACCCTAAACCAGTAAAGCTCAAATGCCTGAATACTGGACGGAAATATCTGAAATATTATAAATAATATGATTGGATTAAATATTCTGAATTGTGTACAATGCGGCCACGGATTCTAGGATAAGTTGATTGCATACTGGGCCACTAATTAGTGCTATGAGGGATTATTAAAAATATCGATGTGTTCGAAGAATATTTCAGTTGTTTCAAATTTATTGGCCCCAATAGTCGACATCTTCGGGTGTTCAGCGTCGCAATTCAAAGAAGCGGTCTATACGTTGATTGAAATTCAAAGGAGGTTTTTAATTGATGTTTAGCATAGGTACATAAGATAATACTTAAGAGGATAGTCTCCATTCTCTTTCTCCATACAAACGTAGTTTAAATTTTCCTCCTTGGATAAAGACAAATTAGAGATATTAGAGCAAATATGTTTATGCCATAAAACCTATATCTGTCATGACAATGCCTTCTTATTTTGTTTAATTTTCTAATTAAAATAATAATAAAAAATACAAAAAGGAAAAAAATAAAAAGGTAGATGCATAGTCATGACGGATATAAGTTAAATGGCATAAACATATTTGCTCTAATGTATTTATCCAGGGAGGAAAATGTAAACTACGTTTGTATGGAGAAAGAGAATGGAGACTATCCTCTTAAAACTTCATCATGTTCAACTTACTTCATGTTGATGAATTTTGTTATAGCATTGTATTGGTTTTAACTGTAAAGGTGTTGTAATTAGTCTCAATAAATAAATAAAATAAATTTTGTTGAGTAAGTTTAATTTATAGCGGACTGGCTGATTCGGCGAACTTTGTTCCGCCTAGAGGCAAAACAAGTATCGTATATCCGTCTCCTGGTTCTAAGCTATCTCCCTGCCAATTTTCAGCTAGATCGGTTAGGCTGTTCTTTATAAATCTAGCAGGGCGTCTCAATGCGGCGTCGGGAGACCGTAGGGCTGGCGGCTTCTTTTTCCAAAGGATCAGCTTAGCGATTCAGAGGGGAAATGTCGCCAGTGTCTTGGGGACGATGCCGCGGGGGGACGCTCTCGAAGATGTTTTTTATTTATAAGTTTAGTTTAAGTCATTTATTGTAATTATTTAAATGTAATTGGAATTCGATGAAATAAATTAATATGTCTTTATAAATAAACTAGCTGTTGCTCGAAACCCGTCGGGTTTCGGCTAGTTTCAATTCCACCCAGTTGCGTGGTGAATTAAATTCAATTGTCATATTGTTATTCAATATCGCTATGAGTTATTCAGCTATCTAAATACATCAGATAGCTGAAATAGCTCTAATAGAGAGGTAGAGGCCTTCGACCTGGTAGTCAAATATTGCGAAAGTCCTCAAGCAAGCCAAATTGGCAATAACGATAATCCGAGACAGATCAACTTGCAGCTGTTAAGTTAGGAGACCCGCCCTTAAATAACGGCGGAATAAAGGGAAGGAAAAATAATTAGATTCAGCTATCTATACGAAGTACGGCACCACTCTATTTGTATACAACAACTATGTAACCTACTTCAGACGAATAAATTTCATTTCATTTCATTTCATTTCATTTCATTTCATTTCATTTCATTTCATTTCATTTCATTTCATTTCATTTCTAAATACATAATCGTAATCGGTCCAGCTGTTCTGAAATTTAAATTATAATATACCTATCTACAACATAACCAACTTAATTTTGTGGATATCTGTATATCGCCAACTTTCAGCCGACGACGGTCCATATCCAAACTTTTGGCCTCTCTCTTCCAACACGTTACCTCCCACTGTGCAAAATTCCATACTTAAACGGTGGCCCATTGAAGTACTGACCGCGCAAGGCGCTGCCGCGCCTTCCACGGTCAGTACTTCCCTGGAGGTAACCCGCGCTGCTCATCTACTGGTACCTACTAATATTATAAAAAGGTAAAGTTTGGATATATGGAAGGACGTTGGTATGACGGAAACGTATGGTGATCTTCGTAAATAATAAACCGATTTTGATGATTCTTGCACAAATACACCTATATTGCATTATCCAAAAGCATATTATGCGCCTAATCCTGAGTAATGTCATTGTAAATATCAAAAACTAATTAAGCAAATGCATGTAAACATTATTTCTTAGTGTTAATCCACACTTAGGAATACTGCTTTTGAAAAAATGCTTTCAAAAACTTTAGTACCCGGCGGGATTCGAACCCGCGACTATTGGTAATCCGAACCAACGCGTTAAACCACTTCGCCACGGGTAGCCCTCCAGCCGGGTCGAATTTAAGAAAGCACCTCTTCGTGTGTTCTTGCGAGTAAGGCCTCGTAGTGACATCTACCGGCGAACTTTGCAGATCGACTCGGCTTGTAACTTCCCATATTACACGGAAATGATTACAATATAAGATGACACATTCCAAACATGTAAACATTATTTCTTAGTGTTAATCCACACTTAGGAATACTGCTTTTGAAAAAATGCTTTCAAAAACTTTAGTACCCGGCGGGATTCGAACCCGCGACTATTGATAATCCGAACCAACGCGTTAAACCGCTTCGCCACGGGTAGCCCTCCAGCCGGGTCGAATTTAAGAAAGCACCTCTTCGTGTGTTCAAAAGCAGTAAGCAAAAGCAGTAAAAATCATTAAAATTGTAACATTAACTTTAATCATTTAGGAGTCTTGTAATCAGAAGGTGGTTTCGGGTTGTCTATCTATTTCTACCTAGTTCTTTATAAGCCGATTCTATCGATAAAAGTCCAAAAAATTGCGATTTACTGCATTGTGGGATGCTATTCTGCTCATCATTCCGAAGGTTCTCATTAGATTTTCACCAAGATTTTATGGAACTACAATCTGGCACTCCTCTCATCATCTCTCACCGTCAAAAAAGAATTATCGAAATCGGACTTCATATACGGAGTACGGCGGGAACATATTCACATTCATACCTACATACAAACAATATACGGGTCGAATGGAGAAATTCCTCCTTTTTTGAAGTCGGTTAAAAACAGCCATTATAAAGAATTTTCGTACGTTCAGACAGATCTGGACATATGGAGACACATAGGTATACGGTATTTTAAGAATTTCCTGCTATCCGGTTTCGTTTTCCAAATGACCGGATATCCGGATAACATGTGTTAAGTCCACACAACACACTTCTTCAATACAACAATCAAACTAAATAAGTAAAATTTCCGGAAATCCGGTTTTTTTTAAATTGCCGGATATCCGGCTTTTTTTTCATTGCCGGATATCCGGACATACCGTGTTAATTCCACACAACACACTTCTTCAATAAAACATTCAAACTAATTAAGTAAAAGCAGAAATAACACTATTGCCGGATAACCTGACCGGATATCCGGACAAAATGTAGCCTATATGTTAATCCGGGTCTATAGCTATCTGCATACCAGATTTGGTTAAAATCGGATCAGCCGTTTCTGAGATTAGCGGGAACAAACAAACAGACAAACAAACAAACAGACAAAGTCTCTAAAAACATTTAATTCGTGTTTAGCTACCGATTTTGAGGCGATCTGCATTTTTTTTTCTGGATATAATTCAATTACAGATTTTTTTATGTCTACAGATTTATAATATGTATAGATAGTGTAACTAACACGATATTCTAATATACAGGGTGGTCCAACTAGTGACGTCAATAAACTTTTTTTAGATTCCTCACACCTGGGGGGGGGGGGTATCCGAAAATACCCCATGTATGTTCAGCGATTTTTTGTAGTTTAGGAGTTATGGCCTTTTTTCTCATTTTCCACTAAAATGCGACCACTGACACCTATTTGCTCATACTGACTGCAATAATTGAGATAATTGGCTGATTTCTTTTCAAATGTGGAGCTGAATAATTGGGTCATGTTTCCTGTTACAAAAAAAAAGCGTAACACCAACCAAACTGTTACAAATAAAAAAAGTATTTCATAAAGTGAGCGTAGACAAAACGCTATAAACACTTTAAAGATCAATTAAAAGAAAAACTCGTCTATTATTTTTTTCCAAACCAACTTCAAAAACTTCCTTACTTCATTAGCTATCTACCCTTTCATTTTTATTGGTCTATCATTAGAGGATCATAGCAAAAATTTTATTTAAAAATTCTTTGGTCGAAAATTCTCTCACTCATCCCTATTACTAAGACTTCGCTGTCTGACCGTCTGGCACCGGGCTATATCTCATAAACCGTGATAGCTAGACAGTTGAAATTTTTACAGAGGATGTATTACTGTAGCCGCAAATATTTAAGGGAACTCCCATACAACTAACGTGATTTTTGACATAAAAACGTAACGATACCACGATGTATTTTATCACTAGCGCCATCTAGTGATGGTTTTTGTCTTCCGCAAAAAACTTCCGCACAAATCTGAATTAAGATTTGCACAAATAAATGTATTAAATAAAATAAGAACAAATATGTTTTTTATGTTATTAGATTAGGCCGGGAGTTTCCCTTCAG
Source organism: Idaea biselata (assembly GCA_958496205.1). NCBI lineage: Eukaryota > Metazoa > Arthropoda > Insecta > Lepidoptera > Geometridae > Idaea > Idaea biselata. The sequence continues at coordinate 39,733,423 of OY292395.1, forward strand.
GTTTAAGTAAGATGAGTGAGGGGAATTTTCGACCAAGGAATTTTAAAATAAAATTTTTGCTATGATCCTCTAATGATAGACTAATAAAAATGATAGGGTAGATAGTTAATGAAGTAAGGAAGTTTTTGAAGTTGGTTTGGAAAAAAAATAATAGGTGAGTTTTTCTTTTAATTGCTCTTTAAAGTGTTTATAGCGTTTTGTCTCATAATCCGAGCGTTGTTCCCGGTTGCATCTCTCTCGAGAGCCCGGGGTCCGCTTTCCTACTTTTACGTCTCCACTTCGCACGATCTTCGGCATCCCGTGTAGTGAGGCCATTAGCACGCATATCCGATCTTACAACGTCAAGCCAGCACTTCTTGGGTCTTCCCAATCTGCCGCGGCCAGGCGGAGGCGCCATAGCAAGACATTTGTTTCCCACGTAACTAGCCGGTTTCCGTAGAACGTGGCCGTACCACCGTAAGCGGCATTCTTGCAGTTTGTCTGCAATGTCTCGGACATGAAGGCTGCCCCTGATGCGGGAGTTTCTTACGCGGTCTTTTCGCGTCACTCCACACATCCAGCGCAGCATCTTCATCTCCGTGACACGCAGCTCCTGCTTATGTCGCTCAAGCAATGGCCACGCCTCACTACCATACAAAAGGACAGGTCTAATGATCGTTTTATAGACCTGTCCCTTCAGTTTAACCGGCATTTTCGGGTCACAGATGACACCAGTTACCTCTCGCCACTTGGCCCAAGCTGCCGAAATGCACGACTTGACGTCACAATCGATGTCGCCGGACTCGTGAAGCACAGATCCCAAGTACTTAAACTGGTCTGTCCGCTCGACCATGTGACCGTCTACGCAGACAGGTGTGGGATCTGTGGTATTGCTAGCCAAGTATTCGATCTTCGCTACGTTGAGTTGCAAACCGCCGTTCTCAAGTGACTCTTTCCACGCATTTACACGCCTTCCAAGCCGCCCCTTATCCGAGTCCGCTAGCGCAATATCATCAGCATACATGAGCATCCACGGGGGCTGCTCGTGTGCGTCTCGGATGATTACGGACAGTGCGTCCAGTATTACGCTAAACAGAAACGGACTTAGGACGGATCCTTGGTGGACTCCGACTGTAATGGGGAAAGATTTAGTGTCACCAACAGCAGTTCGCACCACAGAATCGGAATTTCGGTACATGTCCCTGATGGTTTCAATATTAGTTTCTGGCACCCCTTTGGACCGCAGCGCCCACCAGATCATCACGCAAGGAACACAGTCGAAGGCCTTCTGCAAGTCCAGGAACAGAAAATGCAGAGGCGTATTCTTCGATCTGTATTTCTCCATAACGATCCTTAGGGCAAAAACAGGGTCCATGGTACTTGCGCCTTGCGCACCTCCTCAGGCGTTATCAGTGGCACAAGTCCTAGATTCGGAGGGAGGTCCGGTAGCTGCACCTCTTTATACTGCTTATTGAGCAGCTCGTGGAAATAAGAGCGCCACCTCTCCTTCACCGCGAGGTCCTCGCATAGCAGGTTACCATTAGGATTTTTTACACAGCGGCACTTGGCTATGTCCTGTGCCGCTTTGATCCTAGAACGTGCCAACTTATAAATAAGCTTCTGCCCCTCAGACGTTTCCAACTTATCGTACAATGGCTGTAAGTGGTCCCGTCTGGCTCTGGCTACTGCTCCCTTTGTGGCACGTTTGGCAGACCTGTACGCGTCGCGATCTTCAGGAGAGTTGGACGCTTGCCACTTTTTAAAGAGGGCTTTCTTCACCCTAGTCTCCCTCTGGACTGTGTCGTTCCACCACCAAGTTTCCTTGTCACACTTGCGTCCTCCCTTAGACATACCGAGGACCGACCGCGCCGAATCAGCGATAGACACCTGAATCCGGTCCCAGTGTTCCTGTACCGGCGACAAATGTGCCAATGCTGAAGGCGAATCCTTCAGCATTGGCACATTTGTCGCCGATTGCTGAGGCGAGCATCTGGGACTTGACTTCATCAAGCATCCACCATCTGATTCGGCGCTGACATGGTTCCGGTCGTTTGTCTTTGGTCTTTACACAGAGATCCATGACAAGGATACGGTGTTGGGCAGCTCTGTCTACGCTCACTTTATAAAATACTTTTTTTATTTGTAACAATTTGGTTGGTGTTACGCGTTTTTTTTGTAACAGGAAACATGACCCAATTATTCAGCTCCACATTTGAAAAGAAATCAGCCAATAATCTCAATTATTGCAGTCAGTATCAGCAAATAGGTGTCAGTGGTCGCATTTTAGTGGAAAATGAGAAAAAAGGCCATAACTCCTAAACTACAAAAAATCGCTGAACATACATGGGGTATTTTCGGATACCCCCTAGGTGTGAGGAATCTAAAAAAAGTTTATTGACGTCACTAGTTGGACCACCCTGTATAGGTAGCGACTTAGATATGATATAGACCGAAACTACATCTGAATCTCCTGGCAAGACTGCAGTTTGGGATGATTTTTGAACGAAATCGTTTATTCATTTTGTCAATTTATCATATTTTTCTATCATTTATCGAAATAAAGATTTTGTCATTGTCAATGTCAAATTTCTTACTTTTTTCGCAAAATATGCAAAAAATCAGCTGTTTCACAGCCGAGGTAATTTTATAAGTTTCAAGGCATTAGGTAGGTCGAGAAAATCGACAAAATAACCTCACCTCCATACAGTGCCACCGACTTATCTAGGCTGTTATGTAATCAGAAGTTGAGAAGCCGACCTTATTTCAAATCAAAACATATTTATCTCAATTAATATCCTCCTCTTTTGGAAGTCGGTTAAGCTCCCAGTAACTCCATTCCCTAATAATTCATTCCGGTCTATTTGTACAACAATTTCGTCGTTTTAAATCCCAAACTATTCGAATGAAATTAATTCTGTCGATTTTATTGTTTAATTCTGTTGGGGTTATGCTTTCATATAAAATTCAATTTGTGAAAATAAATAATACCATTATTACGTACTGTTTTAATGTGAAATAATGAGCAGTGGGTACGTTAAATTTGCATTGTGTTAATTAATGTGATAATTTTAATATATTTAAATGCAAGGGCTACATTTTGTACGGTGATCCTACTAATATTATAAACTAGCTACGCCCCGCTGTTTCACCCGCATAAGTTCCGATCCCATACCGCGGGATTTACATGATCCCGCGTGATGGGATCGGTACATACAAGTATTCTATGTCCTTATCCCGTTTCTAAGGTACCTCTTCACCAATTTATAACCAAATCGGTTCAGCGGTTCTTGAGTTTTTATAAGTGGTGTATAAGATGTGAATGTATGTGTGCACCTATGGATAGGAAGTAAGTAAATGTTTGTTACTCCTTCACGCAAAAACTACTGAACCGATTGCAAATAAACTTGGTGTTCAGATAGCTGGAGATCTTTGTGCGTCACCACCAATTTTCTCAGGAACGGGTGGACCTAGCAAGTTGAAAAATACCACACACTGAGGTCCATATAGGTACTTGGTGTAGGTATACTCAACACGATAAAAATATTAAAAAAATGTAGGGTGATTGCTACAGTTACTGATCACCCTATAGTTATTGACCACTTGAGAGTTAATTCATCGAAATAAGATAGTGGAAGACCGCAGTTAAGTGAATGACGAAAGCAAATTTTTTAACTCCAATTTATCCTTATTTCGTATGAGGTCATTATTTTACCTAGATAGCATATTTTTATATTGGTGAGGTGAGTTCAGAAAAACATGTAAAAAGATTGCGGAGATATAAGTAAAGTTGATAGTGTATAGTTTTTTAAGTGGTCAATAACAATTCACCCTACCATCATTTTTAACTATATTTAATTTTTTGTTGGCCAATATTAAGTAACACTGCATATCTAATTGCAGTGTCATTGAATTAAGAAAGGTTTCCATACAAATTAATTATTAAAGTATCAAATGATAATAAAAGGCCACCATTCCAATTTTATATCAAAAATTCCCGTACACTTACCGTAACTGTAATAAATCTGGCCTTTTACAATTTTTTTAACAAGAAATATAAAAGACAAACAGTACATAGGTAGAGGTATATAACACCATTAAATCTAGTAACAGAAGGCATTCAACAGCCGGGATTCTACCGGGAAATTAATCTATCCCGAACATAAATCAAATATTTTCCGCGCTCTCCTTTGAGAATTCCTGTAACAATAACATTTTTCTTGGATTTCTTCCCGTCTTTGTTTCTAAAAACTGGGTATTGGTATGTATGTTTATTTTGTATTTAGAAACAAATGCTTTTGTTTTGAAATTCAATGATCTCTGCAGGGCTTGAACCCACGAATTTTCGTACTCTAACTGGGCGCGTTAACCAACCAACCGATCATAGAACTGAATCTCTATTAGAGACTAGAAGGAGAAAGGTCGCCTGATAGCATCCTGATAGTGATCCATTTCAAACTCGTCTCTGACGGACGAGACTAGCCAGTTCCAAACGTCAAAACTGTCCACTGTTCGGAAAATTACTCACACACATTTCAAACGTCCACTGTTCGGAAAATTACTCACACACATTTTTAGCTCGTCCGGTCCGATTAAAATTCGATCGTCGTTGTTGGAATACCAACAACCATCTAGGTAATCTAAGCCATTGATATTTGATTTTATTTTTCATTAAAAATTTTGAGATGCGTCCAAATTGGACGTAGGTATACCTACTATACCTATTTTAAATTGCAGATCACAAAACGCCAAAATTATTGACCTATTTTTTGACAAATTTGTTTAGTTTTAACCCCCGACCCCGAGTTTTTTTTGGGTTGATAGGTGAGTTATTACTTATTATATGTTATGTACTAACGACGTTATTTTTGTCCATAGAGTGCAGTGGTAGGATCTAGAGTGACCCTCCCTTGCCGAGTGGAAGGCAAGTCAGGACAACTCCAGTGGACCAAAGACGACTTCGGACTGGGAACACATCGGCATCTCAACGGCTATGAGAGGTACCGGATGATTGGCAGCGACGAGGAAGGTTGGTTGGTTTCTAATATGTTTACTTTTGTATCTTGGTCCCATAGGAATATCATATACCCACCCTTATGGTAAACGTGGAGTAATGCCGGAGTAGTGAGAACATGCTTTGTCTTTTTCCGTGACAAGAACTTTCAAGGTTAACAGACAGAAACAAAAAGTGTTGAAATTACTCCGATCTTACTGCACGTTTATTAATAAGGCTATTACGGTACGGAACCCTAACAACTAAGTCTAGGCGTAAACTATTGCTTATTATCTTCACTTACACTTATACATTCACATTAAATGTCAATTTGTAATATTGTAATTTTGTAATATTAGTAGGAAAGTCCTGAATGATTGACAGACAGACTGATAGGCTAAATAGGCTGATATAGGCTAACAACTTTTCTTTAACGACTTTTGGAAATTTGACCTTTTTTATCGAAAATTTTGAAGTTGGTTCACTAAAAATTACACACGGGGAACACAGATAGTTCCTTATAAAGGAATAGGAGAAGTAATTTAAAGATTTTTGTAAATTCTCATGGTTGTATGTAACAAGATCATGCATTGTTTCTACTTGGTATTGATTACAATGACGGTTAGCTTTTTGCAGTGTAATGTTTGTGAGACGCATTTGTAGGTAATTGTATCTAATACTACCTAATATTAAAAATGCGAAAGCAAATCTCTTTGTCTGTCTGCTACATTTTTTTTTTCGTATAGTGGTGTGGCCTAGTGTTAGAGTTGTCAGGTCGCCCTAAGGCCTCTAACTTGACCTAACGACTGCTATCGGAGATAACAACCGTTATTATAAAACAATAAAATATTTTGTTACAATAAAACCATTGAACCGATTTTGACGAATTTCGGTATGGAGATACATGGGATATTGAAAAGGCGACATATACTTTTATCCCCGCGGGATCGCTGGTCAGGTTATTAATTTACTCTATGGCGATAGTAACTCTGTCTGTACGCTTTCACCCCTCTACCGACTTAGACGAATTTTGAATAGAGATAGACGGGACATTGGAGAAGGCCAAAAGCCAATTTTGGTCCCGATATTCTCGCATGATCAGGACTTACGCGGGTGAAACCGCGGGACTCTGCCATGTTAGATATGCTAAGTTTTGCTGATGTGTACGAGTATTGTTTGAAGAGTGTCATAGGTTTCATGTGAACTTGTACCTACTTGTACCTACTATTCACTGGCGAACGTTAAGTTTTTAGGGTTCCGTATGAAGTTTTTAGGGTTCTGACTGAAATACCCACGCGCCTTGCGTTTTCGCCGCATATTATGAGGCTGTTCATTATTTCGAGTCCATCAGCTAATGTGCTAAAAAAGCGTGTGGCACTCGGGACTCGGGACTGCCGCGGTAAAGCTATTGCAACGCATTTTTTACTTATGCAATTATAATATTTTTTTTTATTTGTACCACGTTGCCATGGTTACCATGTAGCTTGGCCGAGCTACACGGTAACCATGGCAACATGGTAGGCGTAATGGGGGTGTTAGGTTTTTTTCGTTACGAAATTTCTTCATTGAAAGCTCAAAGCCCGCGATATAAGCTAAGCAATAGCTTAAAATAATTGAAATCAAGTCATTTGAAACATTCAAGAAACCACGTTTATTTAATACAACCATGTAATACACCCACGGAATGTGGCAGAACTAGAAATACAACGAGAAGAGAGACCTTAGTAGGTAGGTACCTATATGTGAGGAAACTTACCTCTTCTAACCCAGGATATAAATAAAAACCGCAAGAACGCGACTCGTAAACGAGAAAATGTGGAAATGGGCATAGATATTTCAATATTTTTTATATAGCCTACCGTAGTAAGCTAGGGGTTTCTGTGAGTTTATTTTTTTGTAGGTGTTGTTTTTGTTTTCGTACATTTTCACGTAGTGGAATCATGATACATAAGGTACAGTCAGATTACCAATTATGTATACATCACGCACAATCATTATGTACATAATTGGTAATCTAATTGTACATAACATAAGAATCTTAGGGGACAGTCTACCTACTCTTTTCTCCATACAAACTTTACAAACGTAATTGATTGTATTAGGCGTTACTTTTCGGAACTCCATAACTACTCTGTAAAAGAATAATATTTAGTTTTTAGTCCCGACACCTGACTAGTGTTATAACACAGCGTGCAGTGTGCAGCTTGCAAAGAGCACCACCCTCCCACCGCTCTTTGCATGCGGCAGAAATATGCTTTAGTGTTAGTGTTAGTGACATTACTGAGACTCGTCCGTCCGTCCGTCCGTCCGTCCGTCCGTCCGTCCGTCCGTCCGTCCGTCCGTCCGTCTGTCCGTCTGTCCGTCTGTCCGTCTGTCCGTCTGTCCGTCTGTCCGTCTGTCCGTCTGTCCGTCTGTCCGTCTGTCCGTCTGTCCGTCTGTCCGTCTGTCCGTCTGTCCGTCTGTCCGTCTGTCCGTCTGTCCGTCTGTCCGTCTGTCCGTCTGTCCGTCTGTCCGTCTGTCCGTCTGTCCGTCTGTCCGTCTGTCCGTCTGTCCGTCTGTCCGTCTGTCCGTCTGTCCGTCTGTCCGTCTGTCCGTCTGTCCGTCTGTCCGTCTGTCCGTCTGTCCGTCTGTCCGTCTGTCCGTCTGTCCGTCTGTCCGTCTGTCCGTCTGTCCGTCTGTCCGTCTGTCCGTCTGTCCGTCTGTCCGTCTGTCCGTCTGTCCGTCTGTCCGTCTGTCCGTCTGTCCGTCTGTCCGTCTGTCCGTCTGTCCGTCTGTCCGTCTGTCCGTCTGTCCGTCTGTCCGTCTGTCCGTCTGTCCGTCTGTCCGTCTGTCCGTCTGTCCGTCTGTCCGTCTGTCCGTCTGTCCGTCTGTCCGTCTGTCCGTCTGTCCGTCTGTCCGTCTGTCCGTCTGTCCGTCTGTCCGTCTGTCCGTCTGTCCGTCTGTCCGTCTGTCCGTCTGTCCGTCTGTCCGTCTGTCCGTCTGTCCGTCTGTCCGTCTGTCCGTCTGTCCGTCTGTCCGTCTGTCCGTCTGTCACCAGGCTGTATCTCATGAACCGTTATAGCTAGAAGGTTGAAATTTTCACAGAAGATGTATTTCGGTTGCCGCTACAACAAAAAATACTAAAAACAAAATAAACAATTATTTAAAAGGGGCTCCCATACAACAAACGTGTTTCAAAAACTACAAGGGAATTCTAGTACGATGTGATTGGTCGAGTCAAATCGAGTTGGTCATGGAATTCAACATGGCTGCCCTATCTGTCAAATATACTAGTCTGCCTTCACTGTCCAAAGAGTTTCTTATAAGTTTCAAATTTTCTTTGAATCAAAGATGTTGTAAACCATTTTAGGGTTCCGTACCCAATTATGATAGTGGTGCGGAACCCTTCGTGCGCGAGTTTCGCACTTGGCCGGGTTTTTGGTTATTGAATTAGATATTTAGTGTACCGTAGACGTTAATATAAGCCAAAAAGGGGTGGTTCTAGATGTCTAGGCGAAACACTTTTGTTTACTTTGTAAAGCGGTGGCAACTTTAACATGACCTTGAAGGAGATTTGGAGGCAACGAGTAAAGTCCATGTTTGACACTCAATTTTGTTTTCTCTACACTTGTGCACATTCTTGAAACTAAATTGAAGAAAATTCCGTCAAAATTACATAATTTAAGCTGGTTTAGATACAACACAGTTTCACGAAAATAAAATTGTAGCACGACATGTTGTCGAATCTTTCTTGCCTTTATTAATATTTGTAGTAAAAAAATGTTAGATTTTTCATTTGTTTCCGCGATGTTGTATTGTATTATACGCTCAACGTTTCGAGACCTTTACCTACAGGTCACTTCTTCAATGACTGAGCGTCAAAAAAATGTAAGTTTAGAATGCTGAAACAATGCTAAAAGTTAAAAAAACGTTAGTTTAGAATGAAAAGAATAATGACTATTTTGGGTCTAAATAATTTATACGTTTTTTTTTATTTTGTTACAGGAGACTACTCTCTGGACATACAGGAGGTGACCTTAGATGATGATGCCTTGTATCAGTGTCAAGTCAGTTCTGGACCGAGGGGTGAGTTTTTTTTAAATGAATACCATTTTAGAAAGAAAGAAAAATGTCTGGTGTCTCTTTCTTTCTTTCTAAAATGCTTACTATAATATGAACAACGCGATTCCTAATGAAAACAAACAACTAGCGTACGAAGGATTTCGAACCTACCACAAAAAAATATCTTATTTTTTCAAGTATGTTTTTGTTGTTATAGCGGCAATAGAAATAAGTAATTCATCTGTGACTACCTATTACCTATTCAACGTTTCATGGATATACAGCCTGGTGGCAGTCATACGAACAATGGAGACTTGTCCTGTTATCTTTTCAATACGGAACCATAAAAAATATATAAAAAAACCGACGAATTGAGAACCTCCTCCTTTTTTGGAAGTCGGTTAAAAATGAGTTTAATTTCATAATATTGTCAAAATTATTATTCGATATTTAACACACACATATTTCTTAGACGTCAAACGTATATCAAATAACATTGGGCATCAATAATAAAAATATACGTACTAAAGTAAACGTCAGTTTGGGAGAAACACGCCGGCTGGTAGCAGATTATTCCTTTGAGTTGCCTTGGCTTTGTCAAGACAACGGACGAACGGACGGGCCGCTATCCCAGGGGTCGGATTGTTGGAGCTTAGAGACTGATGTAGATATGGTATAGTTTTAAAGTAAATTAGTTTATAGAAATATTTTCAAAGAACAATACTTCTGCAAAAACACAACGCCCGATAGACGATGGTCAAGTCGTGCTCCCGGATTGAGTAAGATGCGGGTTCGAATCCAATTTTCTACATGCAGGCTTCCTCACGAGACAAATAAAAAACAGATGATAAAGAAAGATATATCCCATTTTTTAATATATTATCTATCTACTATTTTTAATTTCATATTACTCTATAAAATAAACACACTTCACTACACACTAGTAATATTATAATAAATGTAGCATTCATTCCCAGCTTGGCATCCAACATCATTTTTAAATAATATTTTTAATTTAATAAACTTTTTAAATTCACACGATTTGTTAACATAGTTACATTTTCCCGGGTCTTAATCGCGTATTACTATTTATTTTCTTTCCCCGACGTTTCAACCATGTTACAATGGTCTTGGTCGCGAGGGGACTTTAATATTAAATTTGTAATGTACTTTGTAAATACACTGTGCGCCAAATGCACCCCACACATACTACATAGTAAGATAAAATATAATAAATAAATGCCACATCAAATCCCAGCCTCGCTTCTTACATCTTCGTTGTACCATAAATGGCTATTCTCTTTATTTAGCCCGTTGCCATATTGAGCTGAGATGAAAGCAGTTGATTGAAGAACGCTATTCTACTTGGCTGGGATAACGTATCAACGAATATTGTATATTATTATGTTAGTTGGATATAAGCTCGTGCTCTTAATATTATAATGATATTTTCTTACCCTTTTTATTGAAATGAACCTCATTTTTCGGTATTAATCGCGTGGTGTTTGTTACTTATAGAATTGTTTTAATGCTCAACGTTTTAAGATCTTTACAGGTCTCTTCTTCAGAATTAACAGGAAATCCTGAAAAAGAAACCTGTAGAGGTCTCGAAACGGAGTCAATCCTCAAGAACTTTATCACCCTGAGTAACATAGGCTACTTTTAATCCCGATATTCCCTTTGGATCGGGATCGTTACGCGGGTGAAACCGCGGGACGCAGCTAGTAAGTCCAGCTACCTAAGCCACGGACAGACGCACCTGACGAAACTACAAGTGTTTCTCGTTCACTACGAAACCCTAGAAACTGATGCAAAATAAAATAGTGTTTTCTTATTATCTGCACAATCAAATATCAAATAAAATAAACCGAATTTCAAATCGTTTTGGTAGCAAAATGATGAAAGGCGCCATCTTAAATAAATCCTTTCAAAGTTACACCCTAACGCCAATATTTTTCTAAGTAAGGTTGTAAAACAACGTCGGGGACGCATGAAAGCATGGATAGCGCTTAATGCTGTCCTAAGTGATCACGATGCTATGCTTGGCTATGACAAAATATTATGTAGATTTTTCTTCTGTTTTCGCGATTTTGGATTGAAATATGAAACTATTTTTTCCAAATGAGGAGTGTAATTTCAAAACCCCCTAAAATACTACGGTATCCTAAGCATTTTTGCGGGTTTTGAAATTATAACCCTCAAATTTTAATCACTTAGCTTTTATTGTTTTAAGAGGAAAGTCTACCTAATCTTTCTAGATACAAACGAAGTCGACTGTTAAAGTTTCCTCCCTGGATAAAGACATTAGAGCAAATATGTTTATGCCATTAAATCTATATTTGCCATGACCATACCCCTACCTTTTGTTTTTTTTTTTCATTTTCCAATTAAAATAGAAATAAAATTCAGAAAAAATAGTCAATGAAAAAAATCAAACCGTAGAGGCATGGTCATGGCTGATAAAGGACTATAGCATAAACATATTTTTTTCTAATATCTTTATCCAGGGAGGAAACAGTAGACTACGTTTGTAAAGTTTGTATGGAGATAAGAGTAGGTAGACTGCCCCCAAATAGTAGATAGAAAATCGATGGTCCTCAGGATGTAAAACTCACGTAAGACTCTACCTCTACACAGAGTGGTAACGAAACAAGTCCATAGCTAAACAGCATTGTTTTTGTTCGTTTGTTTAGGTCTATATTTGGTTAGAGCGGCGATGTGGGTGACATATTATGCTGATAGACGACTCTTAGGGTTGTCACTTTATTACGATTTTAAACTTTCATGCTTGTTTTCACTACAAATATTATTTTGAAATGGGGTATTTAGATTTATCATGTTAAAGTTTATTTAGTACCCTTAGTACAATCCTAGTGCTTAGTTTGGTGCTAAAGACGACCTCTGTGGCGGGGGAAGGCCCGACTGCAATGCAGAAGGTTGCGGGTTAGATTCCTGCCAGATGCAAGTATTTACTCTTAAAAATAAATATTTGTTTCTGGTCTGGGAGCCAGAAGGCAGAAGGCAAATATTTATTTTATATAACATAGAAATGTATCATAATAATATGTATGTATTTACAAAAAAAAACAGATAATATGTAGAATATCCGTTGTCGAGTACCTATAGTACAAGCCTAGTGCTTAGTTTGGGGCTAGATTGCGCTGTGTGTAATGTCGTGGAATATTTATTTTTCAAATTGCGCTGTGTAAATATTTTTAATTCTATTTTTTTGTATTCTGTGTGTAACGTCTTGCAATAATTTATTTAATTTGTGTTTTACGGAGCTGATTTAAGTCGTAGCGCCAAGTGGTGCGAGTTGGTTAGATCGTCAGTGTTCCGTTGGCCGGTGAAGCCACTAAGGAAGACGGGTCGGATCTTGTTCTACTGCCGCCTTTCTTCTTCTAGATGAGCGTTTTACATCTTAGACCATAAGCGGTATATTATGTTTTTAAGGTAGGTATTAAAATAATTTTAGCTTGTCGTATGGTTTTTCTCCAACCACCTGTTCAGTTTTGAAGAGGAAATGTGTCGCATTTGTCGGAGTTTTGCAAAATAAAATTGAAAAACTGTTATTACAGGCATTTCTCAGTTCGTGCAATTATTTTAATTATTTATTAATACCAAATTTCATGTCTTTTGCATCAGAAAAAAAAATGAGACTCATACGTTATAATATTAAATTTTCTCCTGTTCATTTATATATATTTTTTCAATAAATGTAACACAAAATATTTTGGATAATATTTCAAAAAATTCGTAAAAGAAGTAACAGCCCTAAGTCCCACCCTTAATTACAGTCAGACAATGAAAGCGGCCGGCACTGTCGCGACTAATTTAGAAAAATAAGTCGTTAAGTATTCTATGCATGTGTTTGTAGGTAGTCGTCCTACTGCGTACATATGTTGAAACTGATGACTCTTAGATTAGACAAAAACTACGTATTTAGACATACTAGCTGCTACCCGTTGTCTCACCTGCGTTAGTCACGATTTCATTGGATTATTGGATTAAAAATAGCTTATTTGAATTAGCCAGGTTTCCAGCTGTCAATATTTCAATCGCGTCAATGTTTTATTGCAATCGGATCAGTAGTTTTTCGAGAACTAGGTACTTATTAGCTCATCTCCTCCTTACCTCTCAGACACCAAACTCCGGACATAGAACTGTCTATATCCGGAGTCGGCCTACTGGCAGTCACAAAGGTTTATGCTGTGGTGGCGATCGATGTGTCGACAACATTCCAAGTACATTCCACATTCCAACACATATCATCAAGTGCGAGTCGCAGATCTTCTAAACAAAAGACGATCAAAGAAGCAGAAACAAAAGACGATCGAAATATAAAAACAAAACACGATCGAGATAGAGACGAAAGACGATCGAAATATAATAACAAAACACGATCGAGACAGAGACGATTCGAAAGACGATCGAAGCCGCAACCAGACATCGCGAGGCAAGCGTTGCGAATGGTTCGTCACGCTTAGCCTCAACTTGAGGCATATGTGATTACATATATGCATTCGTCCTACACAACAAGCCTAGTGCTTAGTTTGGGGCTAGATTGCGCTGTGTGTAACGTCGTGCAATATTAACACATGCTCAAGCTGAGTACGCAAACAACGCACAGGGTCCGTCAGTAGAACAATAGAAAATCACGCGTCCGTCCACACGAAGCGCACGGTTCACACTGAGGCGGCGGCATTCGCAACGATCGTATGCCGCCAATGCTCAATTGCTCACTGTGATCACACACGTCCACACAGCCCGAGGCATGCAAGGTGAACCATTCGCAACGCTTGCCTCGCGATGTCTGGTTGCGGCTAAATAAAGAGAAGGGACGATAGAAGCAGTTCCGAAGCAACTTCGAAGTAAATCTATTCACAATTTACATTGTTGTAACACAGAACTAATTCCGACTTAGTTGACCCAACAGCCGGTAACCGTAATAATTTGCAGTTTAGTAACAAACTTCTAGAGAAATATAATCTAGTTTTAGTTCGAGTTTAGTTACTGTGATGAAAACCCGTGGTATTTTCCATCCCTACTGGAGCTTAGATCATTTTGTGCTTTGGCGAATTTAATAGGTGTTGGAACAAAGGCAACTATATAAATGTAATATTGTAACTTTTAATTATAAACATGTATCATGATAATAATTTTGTAATGGTAATGAATAAATAATTTTTGGAATTTAAATCAAAGGGTGTTGATACATCACCGTTTAATTTATTTGTTACTAGCTGACCCGGCAAACGTTGTTTTGCCTTATAAATTATAGATAATTAAATTTTTCCTGAATTTTCTTTGCTATAAACCTCACGGAGCCCGAGACCTTTCCAACGAATGCAAAACCGTGGAAATCGGTTCGTGCGTTCTGGAGTTATAGCGTCAGGAAGGAAAACCCGACTTATTTTTATATAGTAGATTTGTAAAAATGACCAAGTTGAAGAACGAAACGTAATGAATTATGTTTTGCAATACGCCTACTTAGGACATTCTTGTCCATCTACTTAAACCGTGGTCAGTATTTAACTATTTATATACCATCTAACAATCTATCAATCATAGCATCTAAACTCATCGGCCTAGCTGTACCTGCCGATCTTGAATGGTCGTGCGGGCTAAGCAACGCTTGGGGCGGTCATTACTTGGATGGGTGACCGATAATTTGTGTGGCAAAAATTTACTTTCTCGAGCTCCTTCGTGCTTCGGAAGGCACGTTAAGCAGTTGGTCCCGGTTGTTATATCAGATAGCAGTCGTTAGGTCAAGTTAGAGGCGAAAACTCTAACACTAACCCTCCTTGTTGCTAAGCATTTTACTCCCCAACGCTAGACGGGAACTCCACAGGTTCGCTAGTCTCCTTTGGCTTTAGTCGCCGTTAAGGGCACCCAAATATGATACGAGTATAAACACATGCTTCGCAGTTAAAATCAAAACCATCTTTTTCACCTTCATCGGGTAAAAATAAATCAATTTTTCCCGATAATTCTCCCCACAATTAAACGAAGTAAACACACCAATCGGGTCTTGATAGAAAACTTCGCGGCACCAAGATTAAACTTGCCAATAAAGTTCTTCCAGTCAAACTTCTTATCGTTGGTAATTTAGGAGAGTGAGGTGAAAAACGGTTCTCTCAATGTGGAGACGGTTTGCGACAATTGAACGTTGAGTTAGAGGTGCTGGATGTGGCTTCTTTCATAGATTAAGTGAGACAAAGTGATGAACAAAGATAAAACAACGGTCGGGCGGTAATGTACCTTCTTCTCATTCGAGCGATGTTCCCGGTTGAATCCCTCTCAGGAGTCCGGGACCCGCTAAACCCCAAATAGTTTTATTTTTATTTGGGGTTGGCACAGTAGGTAAGTCATCCACCATTGACCATACCTTCTGCAAATAGATTAAGCAATATTTTTACGGCCGGCCGCCTGCCCGACACCAAACCTCCTAGGGAGCAAGAAGTTTATCCGCCACCGCGCGGGGAGAACTTAAGGTTTGCTAATCTCCCCCAAATCCCTTAGTCGCCTTTTACGACACCCACGGGAAGAGATGGGGTTAGCCTATTCTATGCCGGGTAGGAGCGATGTTAATAGCGCATTTTTTTTTTAAATCCCATCCCGTAAGAATATTAGGAGCAAAAGTAGCCTAAGTTACTCAGGGTGAATGTAGCTTACTATAGTAAAATAATTTTTGAAATCGGTCCAGTAGTTTTTGAGTTTTTTCATAACAAACATACTACAGACACACACACAAAAATACAAATCTTTCCTCTTTATAATATTAGTAAACTTAGATTGGTTTCTCAGAGGAGGTCTTTGCCCATCAGTAGTACAAATTAAGGACCTAATATTACATGCCAATCAATCAAAACGCTGGGAAGACGACCTAAAAAGAACTGCTGGACCCTAAAGTGTAAATCTTTGGAGGAGGCCTATGTTGAAGGACAAGCTGGGGAAAAAAGTACCGATCCATAAAAATAAACTTAATTTAATTATTGTACCTCAGTAATAAAGGCTTATTTTATTTTATTTATTTCTTATTACATGCCACATCTAGCATCACTCTATTTCAAAAACAAATTACTTCTGAATAATGCAGGATGGCTTCACAGCTATCTCGTCGTAGGGCCACTGATTTCACCCCCTCATTTCGGTGCCATTCTAAGGATTCCAGAATTCGCAAGGCTTCCAGTCCTGAATAATGAGCTGACGGATTATTACAGGTGGCTGGGACCTATTCCTTATTTACAATATTAGATTGATTGATAACTTTTACGGAAATATTAAGCTATTGCATAGCTTTTATCCATTTGAGCTTTGAATGAAGAAATTTCGTACCCAACGAAAAAAACCTAACACACCCACTCCGCCTACCATGTTGCCATGGTTACCATGTAGCCATGGTTACCATGTAGTTAGGTTGAGCTACATGATACCCTTGGCAACGTGGTACAAAATAAAAAAATAATTGTAATTTCATAAGTTGATAAAAACATGCTACCCAATAGCTTTACCGCGGCAGTCCCCGAGTGCCACACGTTTTTTGTCTGAAAAACAAAGCACGATAAACATACCTATATATCTGCAGGGTGTCGTAACAGTCCACTAAGGGATCTGTGGGAGACTAGCAAACCTTAAGTTCTTCCCGCGCGGTGGTTAATAAACTACTTGGTCCCTAGGAGGGTTGGTGGCAGGCAGGCAGCCGTAAAAATGTTACCAAATCTATAAGCAGAAGGTATGGTCAATAATGACTTAACTACTGCGCCGACCCCAAATAATTCGGGGTTTTAGCGGACCCCGGGCTCGGCCGATGCAATCGGAACATCGCTCAGGTGAGAAGAATTGCTTTAGTCATGTGATTCAAGAAAACGTGCCTATTTTGACGCTGGAACTTAAAAAAGCTCTTAAAGACGTCAATTGTTTGATACACCGCCTTATGCCCATACGTGCCACATATAAAATCCATTGTTCTGCTTACATACATTGATTTCCGATAGGGTCAAACCAAAATTAGGTATAATTTAAATGTGAAAATATTTTCATACTTCATATCCTCGTGCCAAAACGATTTTGGTACGGTTGATAAAACAATGAGAGTTAATTACTAATTCACTCTCTTTTTTTTGTCTGAATAGTAAAAGCCTACCCATTATGACCGATCGCATCTTCACAAATCCCAATATAACAAACAAAATAATAATGATAAATCCAGGACGCTCATAGGGTACACTAAACTGTTAACATGTCGTGTACCCCGTAGGGTACACTGGACTGTTAACCTGTCGTGTACCCCATTGGGTACACTGGACTGTTAACGTCTTAAGGAATAGGCCCATCTCGTTATTTTATTATACAGTAATGATACCTACTATGAGCTCACGTTTAGGGGATACAATGACGCATGCTCAGAAATAAAACGAGGTATTATGTTTATTTTATATTTATGTAACTTTTTATTAATTTTCCTATGACTGCCCCGTTGACGTTGCCTACACTTTAGGCAAAAATTGTATGTAGAAAAAAAAAATTCTTTTTGTTTTAAAATATAATGCTCTCTGCGGGATTTAAACCCATTATCTCCTTCTCAGTCTTCTACCTGGAGTTGAGAACTCGCGTGGTCTAGTTGCCACAGACGTTGAGGTACAGATCCAAAGACGTGAGTTCAATTCTCACTGCGAGAAAGTGAATTTTTGAACCAATAAAAAGCTACATTTACCCTGAGTACTTTTAATCCCGATATTCTCACGGGATCGGGACTTAGGCGGGTGAAACCGTGAGACGCAGCTAGTTTACAATAATTGTGCTTCAATTTCAGTACTAAATAACAAAAAACTATTAAAAACAAAATCCGAACATACATTAAAATATTAAGGGCGCGTTACACTGATTAGTAATAGCTTAGGACAAACAGAATATAGTACCGGAACCCGTTCCTAACATTAGCAACGACCACAAACCATTTAACAGTTACATGTTTGTTTTTGGGTTAAATAATGTTTGTAAATAAGTTTTAGTTGGGTAGAATATAAACCAATACAATTTTTAACTATTGCATAGCTTTTATCGCAGGCTTTGAGCACGGCCACCGAATCAAGAAATTCCTTAACGAAAATAAAACCTAATACCCCCCACTCCGTCTACCATGTTGCCATGGTTACATGGTTACCATGGTAACATGGTACAAAATAAATAAATAATTATAATTGAATAAGTTGATAAAAAAATGCTATGCAATAACTTTACCGCGGCAGTCCCCGAGTGCCACACGTTTTTTTGAAACAAACTAAAATTGTAAATGCGAAAGTTTATTTTGTTTTTGTAATCACGCAAAAACTTTTAAACCGATTGCAATGAAATTTGGTATGTAGATAGCTGGAGATCTGGATTAATATACAGGGTGTTTCAACGAGGGGGTATTTAGCCTTAATGGGGTTGTTCTGGAGGTCTAGGCGAACAACTTTTATTCTATTACATTTGGACATTCGAACTTTTTTTTCGAAAATTTTAAAGTTGTATCACCAAAAAAAACAGCTGTTTTTGTAAAAAAAAAGGCAAATAATGTTTAGATGGTAGTGGTCCAAACGAAATAAAAGGACACCTTAAGGCCAATGACCTCAAACTCTAAAAAACAGCTGATTTTCATGCAAACTTTAAACTCAAAATTTTCGAAAACGAAGTAGAATTTCCAAAACTTGTAGAACAAAAGTTGTTCACCTAGACCTCTAGAACAACCCCCTTTCGGCTTAATACCCCCTCCTCGGAGCATCCTGTATAGGCTACTTTTATCCGGATATTCCCGCGGGATCGGTACTTACGCGGGGTACTGCGGGGGCGCTGCTATTTAGTGATACATAATTATGAAAACACTGCTCAGCTGTAATAATTTTCCTTTTTAATTCTTAGTTTTGTACGATTTTGTAGGCGTGACCAATATGTTATGCCTTCTCATGCAAAGTTTAAGCTTTTGCCGGGGACAGACAGACGGACAGACGGACATGACAAACATAAAGGTTTCTTTGACGTTAACGTTCTTGACGTAACCCTAAAACATAGGCTAGAAAGCGAATAAAAAACATAATTCAACTTAAGAGGATAGTCTCCATTCTCTTTCTCCATACAAACGTAGTTAACATTTTCCTCCCTGGATAAAGACATTAGAGCAAATATGTTTATGCCATAAAACTTATATCTGTCATGACTATGCATCACCTTTTTATTTTTTTCATTTTATTATGTTTTATTATTATTTTAATTAGAAAAAAAAAAGGTGGATGCATTGTCATGCATGACAGATATAGGTTTTATGGCATAAACATATTTGCTCTAATGTCTTTATCCAGGGAGGAAAATTTAAACTACGTTTGTATGGAGAAAGAGAATGGAGATTATCCTCTTAAAGCATAATATAAAGTACTATCAGGGACAAAATTGACAATAACAAAGTTAGTAGTCGCCTTCAGTGTACTAACTGTACTGAGAGGTACTTTACGTAACTGTACCGCTAGTGCGAAATGTCGAAGTCCAAACATTAGTAATCCTGCGTACAGTAAATATACATGGGGGATTTTCGACAACAATTCCCCCCACGATGAAAATATTCTAAAAATTCAAAGTGTTATAAATACCTCGGTTTAATAATGGTTGCCTACAAGACAGGCTAAGCCCATGACAACACCTGTGTAATTTTTGCCCTTGAAACCAAGGCTCGTAAAGATCGGCTGAGAAATACTACCTGTACATGAGAAGCAACATACCTTCCGGTCCAAAAAAGAAATAATCTGTCAAAAGGTATTAGAAAAATAGAACATAAAAGGAACTCCTTAAAAATAAAAGATAGTAAGGGCGTATAGAGTACTATCACAGACAAAATTGACAATAACAAAGTTAGTAGTCGCCTCGAGTGTAGAGAAGTACCTACTTTACGTAACTGTACCGCTAGTGCGAAATGTCGACGAGTTGTCCGTCGCTTAACTTTACAAAGGTGCTTGTTTAAATTTGGCTCTGATGAGTTTGGTGTAAGGTAGAAGAATATAGCGGGTTAACTGCGTCTCGCATTTTTTTACGTAAGGGTCCCGATACCGTGGGGATATCGGGGTCTAAAATAGCCTATGTTCTTCTCAAGGTCTCATCTATCTCTATAACGAAATTCATCAAAATCGGTTCAGCGATTTGCGGTTTTACCCGACTGCGCAACGAAAAGAAGAAGGGTTACATGTTTATCAGTCTATGAGTGTATGTTTGTTCCTATGTGGCGCTACTGATGCCAAAGGACCGATTGTTATTATTCCACGCGATTAAAATACAAATGATCTTATACATAATGCTGACTTAAAATGTAAAAATATATACTATAAAAAACTTTAAATTAAAACTTAAAAGATAATTAAAACTGAAAAGACAAGCCCAGTAGTCACGGAACACAGCGACTTTAACAGTCGAGACCTATTGAATATCTAAAATCTAGACCACCATAAACCTTTCCAATAATGGGGCCCGACTGTAAAAGTCGCTATGTTACTACTGTTTATCTAACTGCCTTCCTTTTGATATCATGTCTGGCCTCCACTGCGACTTATCTACGCGCAATTCCTACATCTAAGCAACTCTGCACCCGCCTATAACTTACACCACACGGCATCACGAACAAAGGTTTTGCGGTGGAACAATTTGTGGATGTGTTTGCCTTTGACCTAGCGAGGCGGGAAGTGGCATTTTCTTTACCGACCGTTTCGCCC
Source organism: Idaea biselata (assembly GCA_958496205.1). Classification (NCBI taxonomy): domain Eukaryota; kingdom Metazoa; phylum Arthropoda; class Insecta; order Lepidoptera; family Geometridae; genus Idaea; species Idaea biselata. Next base: position 39,754,168 of record OY292395.1, read on the forward strand.
CAGGCCACTTTGATAACTGACCGATGATAGTCAAAAGACCGGACAGACAACGGGTTGAATTCGTGTTCCATTTTTGAATTTACCTCTCTAGATCTAGTGTGATAAAATTCAAAAATTGAACACTAGATCTAGTGAGATGAAATTTAAAAATGGAACACTAGATTTAGTGATATGAAATTAAAAAATGAAACACTAGATCTAGTGAGATGAAATTCAAAAATGGAACACTAGATCTAGTGAGATGAAGTTAATTTTTCGTTTCATTAAGATCAGTTTATAGATACTAGATACTGATTGGTATGAATTTAGTGGGACGTTTTTTAAGGTGCCCAAAGGGGAAAACGGAACCCTTTTACTAAGACTCCACTGCCCGTCTGTCTATCTGCCTGTCTGTCACCAGGCCGCATGAACCGTGATATCTATACCCTATTTCGGAAATTTAGATCAAAAAGGTCAACAAAAATCTCATACATTTGACATATACACAAGCTAACACAAGCTTAGTCGCTTACCACGGGGCTAGATGGCGCTGTGTGTTGTTCACAGAATTTATTATTATTATTATTATATACATATAATAGTGATCTCTTTATTTAACCTTTTCCTTTATTATTGGCAGTTCTTTGTCTACCTTTTTGATCTAGGTTTAGGTTTAAAGACATTTCTTCTCATAAGACAAAAAGTCACATAGAATGAGATACAAACTTAATAATATAAAAACAAAATAACATATTTGCCTCTGAGCTCTGAAATATAAAATACACTTAAGACTATGTTGTAGAAAGAACATTACAGCCCAGCAATGTGCTCTAAATTTCTGAAATAGGGTATACGAGTAGATATAGATAGTGGAGCGGTGTTGGTCTAGTGGTAGATACCCCGGCTTTCATTCCGAGAGTCGTGGGTTCGAATCCAGGCCGACCGCGCACCAATGTCTTTTTCTTTAAGAAAAAGTTATGTGCGCTAATAACATCGCTCTTACGGTGAAGGAAAACATCGTGAGGAAACAGACATGTCCTAGGACTCACCACGGTCCGAAGGCATGGGATATTCAGTGTTTTCTATGTATCATATGTATGTATTTACAAAAAAAAAAGTATAATATGTAGTATATCCGTTGTCTAGTACCCATAGTACAAGCCTAGTGCTTAGTTTGGGGCTAGATTGCGCTGTGTGGAACGTCGTGCAATATTTATTATTATTATTTATTTATTATATGTAATTATGTACAGTGTACACCAGTTATTCTAATACCAATATTTATCCACCAGGTGAACCACCAATTCGGTCTCGTTACGCTCGCCTGATTATCCTGATGCCTCCAGAGCCTCCACGCATCATTCAGGGTCCAATTCTTCGGGCTATCGAAGAGAGGGAGGTCAACTTGGAATGCGTATCCAGTGGTGGCAGACCTGCGGCTGAGGTAAAAAAATAAATAATTAGTAGTTCAGCGAACAGTAGGTTAGACATGTGAACAAAACCTGATACAACTGAGGTGTCAGCCGTTTTAAGCCGAAAGGGGGTAGTTCTAGACGTCTAGGTGCATAACTTTTGTTCCACGACTTTTGGAAATTATAACATTAAAACGGTAGAGATAGATAGATCTATCTATCTCTATCGTCTCCGCGACGGTTAATTCTCAAATACCAAGTCTAAAAAAAATACTTACCTCACGTGAATTCTCTAAGCTGATTTTCACGAATATTTAAGGTAATATACCTACCTACTTAAAAATAAGTCGCCAATACTTTCAGACACTTTCCGTCGGCCGTGATGTTTTGCAGTCACTTTAAGAGGACAGTTTCCATTCTCTTTCTCCATACAAACGTAGTCGACTGTTTCCTCCCTGGATAAAGACATTAGAGCAAATATGTTTATGCCATAAAACCTATATCTGTCATGAGTCATGACTCATGACAGATATAGGTTGACAGACAGATATAGATAAACAGTCGACTACGTTTGTATGGAGAAAGAGAATGGAGACTGTCCTCTTAAAGCTCCCAAAATAACTACTTTTATCAACATGTTTATTATGAAAACCCAAATCAGAAAAAATACGCGCGGTGAAAATAGTAAATAGGTACAACGAATAACCGAGAAGTGGGTCAAATTTAGCTTGCAAGATTTGTCCCATACTAACTAACAGAGCAAGTTAAATAAAAGCTTGTAAACTCAGTTTAATTTCAATACAATTCAATATGAATCTTCATAGATCAAAGATTCCGTACTCTAATTTCACTACGTACTTACCATACCTAAATGGCACCCAATACTTAAGCTTAATGAATATTTAAAGGGGATTGTTTTAGTTTCGGCTGTAATATTTAAATGATACGTATGGAAAAGGCTTACGGGTTTTATCTCTTAATAACCGAGATTTTGTTTATCTTTGGCTGAAAATTTAGATAGGTATATTGGATTAGGTATTAACTTTACATAAACCTACGCGACCGTACCTATTGCCTTGACTAATACTTAAAAGGAAAATGGCCATTTTGTTACAGAGCTTAGGACACTGGATGGATAAGTCAATGTTGTTTCAGGTCTAGAAAAAATAATTAATATTTATTTGTTGAATGTGATATGGTTTGATATCCTATTTAACAAATATTTTTAAACGTAGAACCTAATTATTACTAGTAAAACTTCCTAGTATTTACGTCAAAAAATAAACAATAACAATTTCGTATACTTAAACAAAAAGGTCAAAACAATTTTAGATAGGTTTTGAAAAACCTTAGAATAGTCTGTGAATCTGGATTTATCTATGAGTAAAATAATATTATACCATTTATTCAAATTACAGACTTAAAAATAAATACAGAACCATAAAAAGTAAATAATTGACAGACTAACATTCAAACATTATGATAATAATACCTAGATATAAGTTATGTTTTAGAGGTTTAGACTTTCAAACAACTAAGTTTTTGTTTTATTTTAAGATAACCTGGGTGGATAATGATGGTGGAGTTATAACTCAGGGTGTCAACTACACTTCCGAACTGATGTCTGATGGTAGAAGATTTGTTGCAAGGTATGTAAATTCTTCGATAAATAAGAATTTATTTTTATTTTTTAAGTGTTTCCTACGCTTGAGAAGATTAGTTTTGAAAAAAAGCGCTCCATAATAATATTATTTTGCACTCGATACGATTTGAACTTGCAACCCCTACCTACAAATTTGTTCTAATCCGTTTTTACGGTGTTCGATATTTCGCCAGCAACTTGAAATAGGCTTCGTTAAAAAGTTTAGAATAAATTCGACAAAATAGCTCATGGCCTGTATCGGCAATACAACTGGCCATTCTCCTTTATGTTCTAGATCCGTGTTGCACCTTAGACCGAGGCGTCACCACCACAACCAAACGTTCACGTGTCAAGCTCAGAACACAGCCGACAGAGCTTACAGATCTGTCACCATCAAACTCCAGGTACGTCGAGCGTTGATTTAATGATAATGTGAGAAGCATGACTGCAGTGCCGTCTGTACGTCCAAACGTATGTAGGTAGGTACTAGGTACCTACTGTCTCAGTATTCGTAGTAGTTGGCGCCTCGACGCTTTATACAGTTGTCCCGCTGTCATACTAATATATTGTTCTCGGTATCCAAAGAAGTAGTGTCAAGCGAAAGTCTTTTATTAGTATTTTACTTTTAAAGGGTCCCCACCGCGAGGTTTTCTAAAATACTCATTCACATTCAAATAAAACGGAGAAACATTTTTCAATGAAAAAAATGTTTCTCCGTTTTATTTCATTCCGAATGAATATTTTGGAAAACCTTGTGATGGGGACCCTTTAAAAGTAAAATCTTAATCCGAATAATATCGATATTAAGGTAGAAAACTAAATTTTTCATAATTTACTTTGGTATTAAGTTTGTATGGAAATGGTAACAGTCGCCACGTTCTTAAGGGGCACCCCAATAAGCCCATATATGTCCTGCGATTTTTCGTAGTTTAGGAGTTAAGGCCTTTTTTCTATGTAGGTATAGCATGATGTCTACGCTCACTTTATGAAATTGTTTTTTTTTTTATGTTACAGTTTGGTTAGTGTTACCTATATGTCTTTTTTTGTAACAGATCACATGACCCTGTTGTTCAACTCCACATAAAAAATAAGGCAATTAATTTCTTTTTAATTTTTGTATGTAGCTCAAGGCACCTTTAAAAATAAATTTTCTAAATAAAATATATTTAGAAAATTTATTTTTAAAGGAAAAATAGCATTCAAAAATGTGCACTTGCGGCGCGACCCACAGACGCGAGTTCAAGCCTCGCCGCAAGTGAAAATGTTTGAATGCTATTTTTCCTTTAAAAATAAATTTTCTAAGGCAATTAACTCAATTATTGCAGTCAGTATGAGCAAATAGGTCTCAGTGGTCGCATTTTAGTAGAAAATTAGAAAATGTATGTGTGAGCGGTCACAAAAGTTGTACCTGACAGGTAATGTGACCGGTCACATAAATGTACACAGTTACACATTGGTAAATCAATCGAATCTTCTAAGTTTTAAATAGTGTGTACCCAATATTAACCTCGCTGTAATACACTGTATTACAATATACAAAGCAAGAATATCAGAATCAGTCATTTAATGTGTACTTTCAAAAATAGCTGAATCTATGTTCATATATTAAAATTTTTCCAAAAAATGAAACGTTCCAATTTCTTCGTAGTTCAAAAGTTGAACCCCCTTTAGACTTAGGTATATAATCCTCGCTGAAACACGCTGTATGAGCGAACAAAGCAAAAACATCACAATCAGTCATTTACAATGTAACGTTAATACATTTTCTTTGAGCGAAACATCTTTACAGACGCGCTGAGGAAGGAAGCGCTTTGCTTGCTTTTTCCGCACACTGGGGTGACTATGAATTTGAGAAAACGATTATTTACCTTTTCTCAGATATTTGTCATTTGTACACTCATAAACTTTTCTTTATGTTTCATATTATTATGTATGTATTTATAAAAAAAAACACATACATAAACAATATTATTATAATAAAATTAGAAGTACGGATCAACATCGCATTGAAGATAACTTTAGATTTAAATTACTACGACCTTTCCACACGACATAGCTAGACAGAAATTGTGTAAGTTTAAATAGTGTATTGAAATTCTAATATTATATTATGTACCTATCTATGTATTATTTTTGTTCTCTAGTACCCATAACACAAGCCTTTTTAGTTAGTTTGGGGGTAGGTGGCTCTTTGTCAACGTCTTATGGTAATTAAATTTATTAAAAAAAAAAACAATTAAATTAGAACAATAATTCTCGGTTCCTGGGGTATTTTATCGATAGTTTATCCATTAGGTAACGACAACGACCGACGACAGGCCTTGGTCTGTTTTCGTCTTTGTCGGAAATTGCTGGATTTTTCTTATACATATAGAAAAAAGCTAATAGATCTGTTTGAAAATGGAATTTCTTTGTATGCAAACTGTATCTGACTATTATTATATCTATTACTATTATAAAGCGGAAGAGTTTGTTTGTTTGTTTGAACGCGCTAATCTCAGGAACCGCTGGTCCGATTTGAAAAATTCTGGGTGTTGGATAGTCCATTTATTGAGGAAGGCTGTAGGCTACTTTTGATCACGATATTCCCACGGGATCGGGACTTATGTGGGTGAAACCGCGGGGAGCTGCTAGTTTTATTATAAATTGTCTTATAAAAATATTCACCTTGAACCATTCAATAAATAGTCGTCCCTATCATTATTTTATTCTATATGCACCATGTTTATAGTTTATGTAAAACAAGTTTAATCCACAGAATGTAATATCTACGTACAAACTTATTTACCCTATCCACTATAGATAACTGGACGTTTTAAGTTTACAAAGTCTTCTTAGAAACTTATCCTGCAAAGTACTAAAAGTATGGCTAGACTATCCACTTTTTAATACAAAAATTATGCAACCGAGAAGCGGGAGGAAAACTTTGCACACCAAATGGTTCTTTAATCGAAAGTTTGAATCACCCCGTTTACTCATGACAATTTAAAAAAAATAACACACCCTGTAACATTTAAGCTAAAGGGTTGTTCTAGACGTCTAGGCGAACAAAATTTTGAAGATTCGAAAGTAGTTTTTGTAAATTATAAGTTTAAAATTTGCTTGTAAAACAGCTGTTTCTTAGATTAAGCGGTCATTGACTTTAAGTTGACATTTTCATTGGTTTGGACTACAACAATCTAAATATACCTTTACTTTCAAAAACACCTTTTTTCTGTGAAAGTTAACCTCAAAGTTGTTCGCCTAGACCTCTAGAACAATCTCGTTTCGGCTTAAGTTACCGTCCCCGAGACACACTGTATTTAACTTTTAAATTGAATGATTTTAACAGTATAATAATCATTATAATAGATTAGAGTAAGTTAACATGATATAACTTTTTTATTTCTGGTTTATTATCACTGTTTTCGATTAGTACGACCTTAGTACGTGTTTATTAATACCTCTTCTAGCTACTTGAAGATCATAAAATTAAATTAGATTAGTTAAATGGCAAATTAATCAGGTCTAAGAGGTTTTATTATTAAATAAAACTCATTTGATACCATCATTAAAACGATGATTATTATCATGAAATTTTAATATGGATTTTAATGCATACTTACAAAGTTTCAAAATAGGTACTTTTATTTCGGTACTCTCGTTTATTTTATTTATAGGCCAGATATTTTAAAAAGCCGGTTAATTTTTATGGTTTCATTTCAGTTTCGGATGATTTTTGAACGAAATCGTTTATGCTTTTTGTCAATTTTTTCTTATATATAAAATTTCCATGTCACAATGTTAGTTACCGTACCCCTCCGAAACGGCTTCACCGATCTCCACCAACTCCACATGCGCATTCAGTAGGTCTGAGAATCGGCTACTATCTATAATTTATAAGGCAAAACGTTTGCCGGGTCAGCTAGTTTCTAAATAAAATTCTAATCTAAATAAACTTCGTACAACGACCGGTGGGAATCGAACCCGCAACCTTCTGAATTGCAGTCGTGCTTTCGCATGACGCGCCACAGAGGTTGTCGAGGTCGTAAAAAAAACCACTTAAAAAAACAAGGCAAATTACTTATCCAAATTGGATAAAACTCCACCCCAGTTAATAACAATTACTTAACTCAATTCAAGTCATAACGTTTTCGTAAAAAAATACAATGGTTAAAAACAAATTTAAAATCCGCAAGCTACCAATAAATAAAAATGTCGCCCGTATAAACGTAACGTCTTCTTAATACCTTGCTCTGTGAGCCTATGATGGCTAGACTTACGTCGATTTTTCTTCGGTTATGGCGATGTTGATAATATGACTAAACGGAGTTTCGAGGTAGGTAAACCTTAAAACGTCGGCGTTGAAAAATATCTAGGTTCTTAAAATGGTAAAGGCAACAAGATTAAAACCGAAAAATGGGTTTAATTTAATCAACTTACGTTGTAATTTCAACTGATTACAGCAATTTCACTAAATTTTTCATTTTTTTTATACTCAAATACTAGTCTTATCACTACCGATATACTCTTGCTAGGAGGCTTTGGTTGCAGTCTTGTACCCTAGCTTTGAGCCTGTATTGTACAAATTTCTCCACCTTATTGTCCTTTTTTCGGTTTTCGGCGATTCTTCACAACCAAAATTAAATGCCTCACCCTAACTCATTATTGTCCCGATACGTAGGCAGTAAAGTCACTAAAGAAGCCCAGTACGAGATACCGTCTTGTAATATTGACGACTAAAGAGTCATACTTAATAGGTGTTTGAACGTACTCCAGTAATCAGTAAGTAATCATCTAGTTGAGCGTGCTCCATTTGAGACCTTGTCACTTACTTACTATCTGATGGGATCCTAGGTAACAAATGTTCACCTAGGTACTCCCAGAAAAGTGTAGAAATCCACAAGCTAAAATGCGGACCCCCCTATAAAATGGAAAAAGTGTCTGAAAAAATATCTGTTATGATTAAAGTAAATAAAAAACTAACAACGTAAGTTCAATTGTTACGTGGTCACGGTCTCTGCTCAAACCACAAAATGGAAACATCCGGAAGACATCGGCTGCTGACACTTGAAACATCGCTCCTCGCAGAATTAGGGCCTCCACAGACGGAGCTACCTTCCTACCCATAGATGAAAACAAAAATAGTAGATACGGTATATTCTAACATTGCGTATTCGAAAAATGAGCTAGAAACACCTACTTGCATTTTGATAAAATTATTGTTTAAAAAAAAAAAATGTCTTCAGGCTTTGTAAATAATCAAAAAGGCATTCTTATGGATGTTAAAAAAAATAATCGCAGTGTGACAGCACGTGCTCACGCGGCAACGGTTCGACATACGACTGAGGCTAGTGCGTCAGTTAGACGCAGTTTTATCGTCTTATTTTCCGAGATTCAGTCACGTATCTGCTGTTTTTTGTCTTCATCTAAATTTCTACCTATTCACTTTACCAGTAGGCCTTATCCGAAATTTAACGCGCCCTGTGCTATATCGAGTTAAGAAGAGGGGCTATTACAATGATAGAATTTTTCTGTAGGTTTTTCTTCTGTTTTTGCGATGTTGGATTGAAATTAAAATCATTTTTTCAGTTACGTGGTGTTTATTACTTTTAGCATTGTCTTAATGCTCAACGTTTCGAGACGTTTACAGGTCTCTCCTTCAGGATTGACTCCTGAAAAAAAAACGGCAATCCTGAAGAATAGACCTGTTAATTAAGGTGTCGAAACGTTAAGCATTGAAACAATGCTAACAGTAATAAACTCCACGCGATTAAAGAGTTTAATTTCACAAAAGTTAATTGAAATTTGGTCGCTTAAATTCTTGCATTAAAATCCATGGTTAATCTATGGTTCATCCAGAGAAATATAACCACAGATTATGTTTTCCCCCTGTTTTGTTTGCTGACTAAAACTGACAGGATGATTCGAACCTGTCAAATCCTATCATGGCTGAATTTTTAATGATGCAAATTCTCCTTGTAAAATATGTCTAATACTAGCAGCTCTCTGCGGTTTCACCCGCATACGTCCCGATCCCGTGGGAATATAGGGATCAAAAGTAGCCTATAGCCTTCCTCAATAAATGGACTATCCAACGCCGAAAGAATTTTTCAAATCGGACAAGTGGTTCCTGAGATTAGCGCTTTCAAACAAACAAACAAACAAACTCTCCCGCTTTATAATAGTATACTAGCTGCTCCCCGCGGTTTCACCCGCATAAGTCCCGATCCCGTGGGAATATCGGGATCAAAAGTAGCCTATAGCCTTCCTCAATAAATGAACTATCCAACGCCGAAAGAATTTTTCAAATCGGCCCAGTGGTTCCTGAGATCTATCTATTTACTATTATAAAGCGGAAGAGTTTGTTTGTTTGTTTGTTTGTTTGAACGCGCTAATCTCAGGAACCACTGGTCCGATTTGAAAAATTCTTTCGGGGTTGGATAGTCCATTTATTGAGGAAGGCTATAGGCTACTTTTGATCTCGATATTCCCACGGGATCGGGACTTAAGCGGGTGAAACCGCGGGGAGCTGCTAGTCTATATATATAAAAGAAAGTCGTGTTAGTTACTCCACTTATAACTCAAGAACGGCTTAACCGATTTAGCTGAAAATTGGCAGGTAGTTTAGAGCCAGGAGAAGGACATAGGATACTTTTTATTTTTAGATTTAAAAAAAAAATATTGCCTTTAAGGCGGAACAAAGTTCGCCGGGTCACCTAGTAGATAATAGATAGATAACATCGACAGAAAAAACCACAAGGAACAGCCCCCTCAGGTTTGTAAAAGCTGCGACAAGTACGAAAGGCCAAATTAAAATGGTCGGAGCGAAGCCGATTCGGCGTATTTTCTACAGGGTGTACAAAAATTGCGGTTAGATTTTTTTTCAACAATTTCCTTATTTCGTTTTCCACATCCGTTTAGTGCGATGACAGACGAACTGACTTTCTGTCGGCCGATGACGGAAAATTGTTCGATGGGTTAATTTGGTTTATGGTTTTTAGGGTTCTGTAAGTATCTCAAAAGGTAGAAGATCGCCTTTTTTAGGTGAATTTTTCTTGAAATATTTTCCGATTTGTGTGCTATAATTTAAGGTATTATAGGTACCGTTTCGAAATTTTCATGAGATGAGATGAAATGAGGAGTTCATTGGCCTAGCTGCATCTACCGATCTTGAATGGTCATGTGGGTTGAGCCACGTTGGGCGCGGCATTACATAAATGTTTGACCTATAATTTGTGTGGCAAAAAATGACTTTCTCGAGCTCCATGATAGCAGTCGTTTGGTCAAGTTAGAGGGCTCAGGGCGATATGAAAACTCTAACACTAGGTGAGCCACACCACTACACGACAAGAAGAAGAAGTTACCTATAAGTACCGATATTATGCGTCCGGTTAAAAGTAACCTTTTTTTATATCTCTTAAAATTAGGTAAATAAACAGTAACTTTTTTTTCTGCCTCATTGATATCAAGTAATATCAACCGATTAAAAATCGTCAGTATATGTCCCACCTTATTTTTTATTGGTATTTGGTTTTAACGTATTTATATAGGAACTCAAAAGATTTCCTCCCACTCATCTATTTACATAATTGTGGATATCCTGTGTACAGATATTTACTTATTCTTTGATTTTTTTATGTTTATATTTGAAATTATGTTTATATTAGGTCGCACATTTACTGAAGGAGTTCCGGAATATTAACGGAATATTTTTTTTTTTAAATATTATCAGAATCGCGCGGTTTTACCCGCTTTTGTCCCGATCCAGCGGGATTTTCCTAAAAACCCTTTCTTAGTGGATGCCTCATTCTTAGTAGATGATACATCACAAAGAACACACTCTCCAAATTTCATGTCTCTAGAAGCAGCGGTTTGGGCTCTGTGTTAATATACATATAGATCAGTCAGGACCTTGAATTTTGTATATATGTCGCAGTCACATTAATTAATGGGAGACGGAAATTGCTTCAAGAACAATGGTTCACTCATAAGCAATTCGGCGGAGTCGTGACGTCATCGATTGCCTGCATGGATTCAGACAGATTGATTTGAGACGTCACCTAAGGCGCGGGCACTCGGTGAAAGCGTAACGAAACTGCTTTTCCGTTTCTATACCTGATAGTCTATTTATAGCATTCCTTTACCTCCTGAATAGACTGTTATGTTTTAATAATGTAACTTAGATACTCCCTGTTTTGTGATAGATAAACTCTAAAGACTGTGTGTGTAATAAAAACATGTTTTAACGTACTTGCAATATTTTACCCACTTGCGCCCTACGCATAATTTCCGAAACGTCTGAAAAGCATAGACATTACTGAACATTACTGAAGAGACTCCGTATACAAATAAAGATTAAAATTATTATTCATCGCATGTCCGGCGACATGTGGGCTCAAACCACCACGGACTGGGCACCGAATAGCAGGCGACCCCGCGGCAGGCCCAGGAGGAGATGGTGGGACGAGTTGGACTCGCACAATAGGGACTGGGGACTGGGCCCAACTAGCACTGGACACGGAAGAGTGGAGAGAAGGGAGGGAGGCCCTTGTCCTGCAGTGGGACAAAATAGGCTAAAAATAAATAATAAATTCATCTCCAACGACTGACACGCACAACACAACTGCCGAAAGCAGAAATCACTCGGATGATGATGACTGACACACACAATGCACAGATCGATTTCCCTTCCTGAAATAACTCGATTATTCACATAACCCTTTCTTATTATAATCTCCGTAAGAATACATTTTCTCAGCGTTTCTAAACAATTACTAGCAGTTTAAGATTAACGCCTTTTAAAAGAACAATAGAAACTTCTGGAACTGCTACCGGTTTTTCTCCGTTTCCTTGTTTGAAGAGTATTAAGTTATAATGCTGTAGAGAATACATCTGACAGTTTACTAAACATTTACGCCCTTACTTATAAACGATGACTAAGTATATGTAACGTTTGTCTTTTACTGTGACATGAAGTTTCAAAGTTAACAGACAGTGACAAACCTAACATAAACCTAGTCATCGTTTGTAAGTAAGGGGGTTATACATTACTAGTTGTGACCTGCGGTTTCAACCGCATAATTCCCGATCCCGCGGGATTTATGGACCAAAAGCAACCTATGCCCTTCCTCAAGGACCCATCTATCAATTCTAAAATTTATCAAAATCGTTTCAGCGGTTTAGGCGTGAAAGCGTAACAGACAGACAGAGTTATTTTTGCATGTATAATATTAGTAAGATAAGATATCTTTTATTAGTTGCGTCCCGCGGTTTCACCTGCGTAAGTCCTGATCTTGTTGAAATATCGCGATAAAAAATATTAATAACTTTATGTCTTCTCGTGACCTCATGAGTCATGTTTGTGGCAATTTTGCTATACAAATTAATTTACCATTTACTAAGTACCCTATGTTGTATTATATTAATACTAGCTGCCCCCCGCGGTTTCACCCTCGCAAGTCCTGATCTCGCGGGATTTACAGGATCAAAGATGTCCATCCCTCTATGCCAAAATTCATCAAAATGGGTTCATCGGTTTAGGAGTGAAAGCAGACAGAGTTACTTTCGCATTTATAATATAAGTAAGATTATTTATAATAATAGGAACAGTATGATAAACTTATTCTTAAAAGAAAATAAAATATTTTCTTTAAAAATTTGCTGTCTGTCTACTGCCAGTAGAAATTGCACCTCTTTGTTCCTAGTTCAATTGTTCCTGATTGAGATACTGTTTTTTTAGTTCAGTTTCTCTTCTGGCGTTTTATTTTTACTGTGTTACGGGTAGCTATGGACAGGTTCCAATTGGGATTCTTTTCTGGATTCGAAGTATTTCTGCAACGTTTTTGGATTTATTTTACAAAATGTAGCAAGTACAAGGAACAGTATTTCAGTGTTGTATGAAATTACCTCTTCGACGACGGTCATCACATCACATCACACTAATATTATAAATGAGAAAGATTGTTTGTTTGTTAACGGTCAAACGGCTCGACCAATTTTGATGAACATGTACGTAGGTATAGATTAGTTTAAGTGATGGAGATTAGAAGAGAACATAGGATAATTTTGATCCCGATAATCCCTCGGAATCGGGATTTACGCCGGTGAAACCGCGGGGCGCAGTTAGTTTAAAATAAATGCGAAAGTTTAGTTGTTTTTTGTTTGTATCTCAATCACGCAAAAACTACTGAACAGATTGCGATGAAACTTAAAATTTAGATAGCTGGAGATTTGAATTCAACACATAGTGTTCTCTTTATCCCGATATTCTCACAGATACGGGACTTACAAAAAAAAAAAAAAAAGTAAAATATGTAGTATATCCGTTGTCTAGTACCCATAGTACAAGCCTAGTGCTTAGTTTGGGGCTAGATTGCGCTGTGTGTAACGTCGTGCAATATTTATTTATTTATTTATTTTTTACGCTCTGGTGAAATCGCGGGGCACTGATAGTAGTTTATTAGCCTAAAACGTTTTCATACATTTTTTTGCTAAGTGGGGAACCACTAATTGAACTTGTTTTGTTGGATGGTCATACCTATATTTAAATCTCATATACATCGCAATTTCGTACTTCGCTACAGTGCACTTTCGAACTGACGTACATCGCACTTGCATACTTTAGATCTCACAAACAGCGCGACATTGTACTTTCGAACTAACGACATCATCAACCAAACATCGCACTGATACACATTTGGTCTCACAAACTTCGGAATTTCGTACCACGAAATTCAGTAGCAGAGTCAATCTGACTGTACCTAATTTTGACCTTTACCAGGAGATTTAAAAGCAAAATCCAATCAATTCAAAGCTTCGCAAAATTGAGAACAAACCCATTTTACTGAACACCATTCATGTAATTTCGACCTTATCTTCTAATAAAAGGTTAAAAGACTATAAAATTTTGGGTGGGCGCAGACTACGGACAGAAAATCGAGCGATAACTAATTGAAAAAGCAAGGTTACGCAAAACTCTTTTTTGTGGCCTATGGATTTACAAAAGAAAAATAAACTATAAATATAACCAACTAAAAGGAAAACACACACAAAAACAAATCTTTCCTCTTTATAATATTAGTATAGATAGATAAGATAGATATCTGTTGTGTAGTCACGGCAACACAAGCTTAGTAGCTTACCATAGGGTAAGATAGCGCCGTACCTAAGATGCTTATAAAATTTATTTATCAATTAATAATTCTGCCAATTTCTTTTAATTTCTGTTAAAAAAAAGTCAAAGTCAAAACTGGACATTCTCTCAAGTTCTTCCCTACTTCGTTTAGCAGTCAGTCCCGGTTATTATATTCCCGGATATTATCTCTGATAGCAGTCGGGAGGTTAAGTCAGAGGGCTTAGGGCGAAATAAACACTATAACAGTAGGTGACGCATCTAGTCTTCTTTCTTGTGAAAATAAGAAGACTGGAATAACGCGCTTCTCCACTCTAATATTAAAATTTATTGGGCACTTTTCCCTCCACCAAGTTTTTAGCTGATTTAGATTTAGTTTAGTTTTTAGTTTAGTTTTATTTTAATCAGTTTTAGTTTTATTTTAGTTTTTAATTTTAACTGTGTTTTATAAGAATAAACCAAGAAATTTATTTCTACTCAAATATTGGTCTACTCCTTTTTCTCCCTTAACCTATAAGCCAAAGAAGGCATAGCTCACATTTGACTATCTCGTCGAAGACTAGATTTTTAAATAAAGCTATTTAATCAAAACGAAAAAAGCACGTGAAACCGCTAGGTGCGGCGCAGGCTGCTAGTCTAAAATAAAATATTTATACTACGTACCTACTGTGTGATTTATAAATGTATTCAATTGTTGTTTTAGGTAAATTTGTAGTTTTTAAGTTTAATTGTTATTTAATATTTTATTTTAATATTAGTTATCTGCAATTTCAAAATTGATGTTTGTTAAAAACCATTTGTCATTTTCTCAATAAATTCCAGTATTTGAATCGGACGACTAAAAACTGTTTGGTCTGAGTTCACACTTAATCCTGTAGATATAAGGCGCCATTCATTGTCTAGACGAAACCTTATAAACGCAAATGCTACTTAGGTACAATGTTGAAAGACATTAGGTAGGTCGGTTCACTTAGGTATTGTGTTGAAAGAAAATGGAAAAAAATATATATTACTAGCTGCGCCCTGCGGTTTTACCCGCGTAAGTCCCAATCCTGTTGGGATTAAAAGTAGCCTATGTGTTATTCCAGGTCTCCAGCTATCTATATTCTAAGTTTCATCGCAATCGGTTCAGTAGTTTTTGCATGTCGGGATAAGAAGTAGCCTATGTGTTATTCTAGATCTCCAGCTATGTACATTATATTCCAAGTTTCATCGCTATCGGTTCAGTAGTTTTTGCGTGAAGGAGTAACAAAGTCACATACATACATACATACAAACTTTCACGTTTATAATATTAGTAGGATTGTTTGTGATAAGGGGAAAGTCTACCAACCAACTCTTTCTTAAAGTTAGTGTGAACTAACTTTATAGATATAGGCGACTGTTTCCTCCCTGAATAAAGCCATTAGAGAAAAAATGTTAATGCCAAAAATCCTATGTCAGCCATGACCACGAATCTACGTGATGATTTTTTTCATATTATTTGTACCTTATAACAAGGGAGCAAAATAGTATTTTTACCGCGAGGGCGCTATTTAGAAATACGAGCAAAGCGAAAGATTCTAGAATAGAATCCCGACCGTCGCGAGGGATTTTAACGTAGAATCTTGAGCGCAGCGAGGGAGATCATAGGTTTTATGGCATTACCACATTTGGTCTTATATCCTTATCCAGGGAGGAAACAGTCCACTATGTTTGTAAAGTTTGTATGGAGAAAAGAGTAGGTAGACTTTCCCCTTAAACTGACAGACGCAAAGATTCAAATATATTTATTTATTTAGAACGATGTATAAATTACATACGTACGTTTTGAAATGTCGAGATTTTACTGTGGTTTCGGAACGCGCCCTCTGATGAGAAGAAACCACAAAAACTCATGTTTTTTTTTATGTGTTATATTACAATCGCCGCAAGCAGCGCTAATGATCAAACGCCTACCTGCCTTTCTATTGATATTTCAGACACGTGCCAAAATTTGATAAATTGAACATATATTGTAATCGAAGCCCACAGTTTTCAACAGAATCATTTTTTCCCCAAAACGAAGCGGTCTTTTCTCTCTGAATTTTCCGGAAAATATTTGAGTTTCAGGTTTCATGTTTTATACATAAATATTGCGGTGTCGAAAGTTTTCGCTGAAAGCTGAAAACTAGGTAAAATAGAACACAATGTGAATTGAAATATTATGCTCGTATACTCGAATGTGAGGTTTGTTTGTTTGATGACAATTAGAAGCTTCATTTTCATTGTTTTCATTATATGTCAATCCATCCATTACAGCCCTGTTTTCGTCCTAAGGATCGTTATGGAGAAATACAGAACGAAGAATACGCCTCTGCATTTTCTGTTCTTGGACTTGCAGAAGGCCTTCGACTGTGTTCCTCGCGTGATGATCTGGTGGGCGCTGCGGTCCAAAGGGGTGCCTGAAACTTATATTGAAACCATCAGGGACATGTACCGAAATTCCGATTCAGTGGTGCGAACTGCTGTTGGTGACACTAAATCTTTCCCCATTACAGTCGGAGTCCATCAAGGATCCGTCCTAAGTCCGTTTCTGTTTAGCGTAATACTGGACGCACTGTCCGTAATCATCCGAGACGCACACGAGCAGCCCCCGTGGATGCTCATGTATGCTGATGATATTTCGCTAGCGGACGGCTATAAGGGACGGCTTGGAAGGCGTGTAAATGCGTGGAAAGAGTCACTTGAGAACGGCGGTTTGCAACTCAACGTAGCGAAGACCGAATACTTGGCTAGCAATACCACAGTTCCCACACCTGTCTGCGTAGACGGTCACATGGTCGAGCGGACAGACCAGTTTAAGTACTTGGGATCTGTACTTCACGAGTCCGGCGACATCGATTGTGACGTCAAGTCCCGCATTTCGGCAGCTTGGGCCAAGTGGCGAGAGGTAACTGGTGTCATCTGTGACCCGAAAATGCCGGTTAAACTGAAGTGACAGGTCTATAAAACGATCAATAGACCTGTCCTTTTGTATGGTAGTGAGGCGTGGCCATTGCTTGAGCGACATAAGCAGGAGCTGCGTGTCACGGAGATGAAGATGCTGCGCTGGATGTGTGAAGTGACGCGAAAAGACCGCGTCAGAAACTCCCGCATCAGGGGCAGCCTTCATGTCCGAGACATTGCAGACAAACTGCAAGAATGCCGCTTACGGTGGTACGGCCACGTTCTACGGAAACCGGCTAGTTACGTGGGAAACAAATGTCTTGCTATGGCGCCCCCGCCCGGGCGCGGCAGATTGGGAAGACCCAAGAAGTGCTGGCTTGACGTTGTGAGATCGGATATGCGTGCAAATGGCCTCACTACACGGGATGCCGAAGATCGTGCGAAGTGGAGACGTAAAAGTAGGAAAGCGGACTCCGGGCTCTCGAGAGAGATGCAACCGGGAACAACGCTCGGATGATGATGATGATCCATTAAAGCCTTTTCATGTCCAATCTTGGACGTAGGCCTCCTCCATCCTCTTCCACTCCTGATGGTCTTGAGCTCTCGACATCCGATCTCGTCCTGCGTGTCTTATGATGTCGTCCTTCCATCTCATTGGTGGTCTACCCCGCGGCTTAATACGTGCACGCGGGCGCCATTCCATCAGCCTTCGAGTCCATCTGTCACTGTCATGTATCATATGTATGTATTTACAACAAAAAAAGTATAAAATGTAGTATATCCGTTGTCTAGTCCCATAGTACAATCCTAGTGCTTAGTTTGGGGCTAGATTGCGCTGTGTGTAACGTCGTGCAATATTTATTTATTTAATGACTTGGGCGAATTCAGCCAAACTTGGATAACTCTTGTTCAAAGAATAAATCGCCGTTTTTTCTGGAGTAATTCATGTTTAGGGTTCCGTACCCAAAGGGTAAAAACGGGACCCTATTATTGAAGCTAGATGGTAGATTTTTTTACAGATGATGTATTTCTGTAGCAGTTATAACAATAAATACGGAAATGTAAAATGAAGACATAAAATGCAACGATACAGATATTTTAATAGCGGATAAATGTCAAGCACTTGCCTTGCCGTTAACAAATTTTCAATAACGACATTTTTGTGTTCTTTTTTAGGGTTCCGTACCTTAAGGTAAAAACGGGACCCTATTACTGAGACTTCGCTGTCTGTCTGTCTGTCTGTCTGTCTGTCCGTCTGTCCGTCCGTCCGTCCGTCCGTCTGTCCGTCTGTCCGTCTGTCACCAGGCTGTATCTCATGAACCGTAATAGCTAGAAGGTTGAAATTTTCACAGAAGATGTATTTCGGTTGCCGCTACAACAACAAATACTAAAAACAAAACAAAGCAATTATTTAAAAGGGGCTCCCATACAACAAACGTGTTTCAAAAACTACAAGGGAATTCTAGTCGCGTAGTTGAGGTCGCTTCTGATTGGTCAAGTCAAATCGAGTTGGTCATGGAATTCAAAATGGCTGCCCTATCTGTCAAATATACTAGTCTGCCTTCACTGTCCAAAGAGTTTCTTACAAGTTTCAGATTTTCTTTGAATCAAAGTTGTTGTAAACCATTTTAGGGTTCCATACCCAATTGTGACAGTGGTACGGAACCCTTCGTGCGCGAGTTTCGCACTTGGCCGGGTTTTTTCAATCACTAATTGGTCAAGTCAGTGCTCCCGGATTGAGTAAAGATGCATTGGTTCGAATCCCGCTCTCCGTCGATCATGCGTTGTGTTTTTGCAGATGTATTGTTCCTTTAAAATATTTTTAAGAAAGCCCAGTACAGGCTTAAGCACCTAAAAATAAAAATATGAATAAATAAATATTAGTTATTTTCTGTCCAATCTTTCCTATCAAATCAAATAAACATCTTACCCATCCTATTCTTTCAAACTTGCCCATTCACTGGTTGCCTGGAAGAGATCGCCCTTAGGCGATAAGGCCGCCCATTGTGCCACCTTATTTTAAGATATTCTCTGTATAAAATGTTATTTTGTTTCTTTATGGTACAATTAAGCGTTAGGAACGTGGCGACTGTTACCATTTCCATACAAACTTAATTACCAAAATAAATTATGAAAAATTTAGTTTTCTACCTTAATAACGATACTTTTCGGATTAAAATTATACTTTTAACCGCAAGGTTTTGCAAAATATTCATTCACATTCAAATAAAACGGAGAAACATTTTTCAATGAAAAAAATGTTTCTCCTTCTCATAATTTATTTTGGTATTAAGTTTGTATGGAAATGGTAAGTCGCCACGTTCTTAATCAATCAATGAATATGACATTTTTTCTATTCTCAGGTACAATACGCGCCAAAAGTCCGCATGTTTGTCAAGACTGGTGTGACGCGGGACGATATACAAGAAGGCGATACTGTAGTCATAGGTATGTATGCAACTTTTAAGACCCCGCGTTTCACCCGCGTAAGTCCTGATCCTGAAGGAATATCAGGATAAAAAGGGATATGCTAATTCATATCTTCAGCTATCTGCGTATCAAGTTTTATCGCAATCGGTTTAGTAGTTTTTGCGAGAAGGAGTAAAAAAGATACTTACTTACTTACTTACTAACATACAAACCTTCATATCGACGAAGGAAAACGATAACGTAGTAACCGACACCCTTGGCTAAAATGCTTTTTTAACGTCATTAAAATCAGCGATTTTTTGTGCGTCGAATGGTGTAGGTCCCATAGCTCTACGATGCATATTAACGATTTTAAGATTTTCACAAGTAACGTTGAGTGTCATTTTTTATGACTACAAAATGCTGTAACTAACAAAAAAATCGGTGATTTTTTGTTGTTTTTAAATAAGTCAAATGTGTTCTAGTAAAAATCATTACATGTGGGGTTACGTCGCTTATGTATTATAAAATGTTGCGGGTTACGACGTTCTTACTGCCCGTGATTTTGTCAGCACACTGTTTTTCGTCTGTTATTTTTTATTGCCTGACAATTGCATCGCAATCGATGTATAGGGATAAACAAATCAATTACAACTGTATTAATGATGGTAAAGTAGTCTTAAACTTGTTAATAGCATTTACACTAGTGTAGGAAGAAGTGAAATCAGTTACATCATTTTTACATTCTTGATTAATGGTAGTCATACATTTTGGACTGTAGTTACAACATTTCTTCTGCTTGTAAAAAATATATCAAAAAAAAAAAATGCATTTATTTTGGGTAGGTTTAACACTGTACAATAATAATTTTAACAGTTAACATTAACACACATAACATTTAACATTTTTAACATTAAACATTTTAACATTTTTTCACATTTTTTTTTAACATTATTTTATCAAATGCTGTACTGTAACTGACAAAAAGTACATTTTAAAATAACTTTAAATAAAATTGATGCACAGTAATAGATTCTCCTATTTAATCTGGAGGTACTGTCCCAATATGATTATTCTAGGATCTACAAATACCGAAATATGATTTATTTTTCAAAATCCGAAAAGTGTTTTGGCTCTGGTGAACAATTACATTATTGTCGGTTACTACGTTTTCGTTTTCTTGCGTCGATATGCACTGCGGAATACGCTGTGAGATGGCTGTGGGTTCGCTACAGAATCGACAGGCATATTTTTGCTACATCTTAAGAGGAAAGTCTAACTACTCTTTCTCCATGCAAACGTAGTTGACTGTTTCCTCCCTGGATAAATACATTATATTAAATTATATAGATATGCCATGAAAGATTTATAAATCTGCCATGACCATGACCACTATTTTCTTTTTTTTTCATTCTCTAGAATACATACAAAATTTAGAAAAAATAGAATTTGAAAAAAAACGTAGGGGCATAGCAGATTTAGGTGTTATGGCATAACCATATTTTTTCTAATGTCTTTATCCATAGAGAAAACAGTAGCCTACGTTTGTAAAGTTTGTATGGAAAAAAGACTAAGAGGCTTCCCAGTTTGTTGCCCAGAAAAAATCAAGTCAGTATTTCATATAAGTCCTCTTATTACAGAGAGCGGTGTTGGTCTAGTGGTAGATACCGCGACTTTCATTCCGAAGGTCGTGGTTTCGAATCCAGGCCGACCGCGCACCAATGTCTTTTTCTTTAAGAAAACTTTAAGTGCGCTATTAACATCGCTCTTACGGTGAAGGAAAACATCGTGAGGAAACCGACATGTCCTAGGATAAACCACGGTCCGAAGGCATGGGATATTCGCCAATGCGGGGTAGGCTCCCGTGGCGTCTTAAGCCCTATAAGAAATCACGTACAATGGCCCAATTGTGGGGCTAAGTGCGGAAAAGGCTCAGCGAAACTAACTAACTAAGTCCTCTTATTTGTACCAGGCTGTCAAGCAAGTGCAAATCCTAACAACATTTCCCACAAGTGGTACATAAACAACGAACAAATATTTGGGGACGTCAGAAATGAGTTGGTAAGTTTGTTACATTACACTGACGACCTCTGTGGCGCGTCGTGCGAATGCCCGACTGCTAAGCAGAAGGTTGCGGGTTCGATTTCCGCCCGGTGCAAGTAGTTGTTCTTAAATAAATAATATTTGTTTCTGGTCTGGGTGTTTTCTACGTGTATGTATGTAGAAAATAAAATATCCAAACATGATGTCAGTTTGTTAATAGTCAGTCAAAGAGTTGTCTTGTTAATTGAAATAGGTATCCGAACAAGGTCTATTTTGAAATGTCATCGAACGGCCAATGGGATGAGAGAATAGGATTAGAAGGGGGATGGCGTTTTTTATTGATTCAGAGAGCACGGTGTTAGAAGTAATGTTAGATTGTTATATTATATTACGAAGTTTAATAAAGTAAATGTCCGTTACAAATTATTGACGCGTTCTTATTGGATCCCCTACATGTATTTACAAAAAAAAAGTATATATTTATGTTATAATTTTATCCGGTCTCTAGCACCCATAGTACAAGCCTAGTGCTTAGCTTGGATATTGCGCTGTGTGGACCGTCGCGTCGTCCAATATTTACTTATTATAACATTTTTTTTTTCAAAGTAAATGAAAAAAATACACCTACGCAAGACAATCTCGCACTTGACTGATTTTATTCAAACAACGATTTTCATTGTCTTCAACCAGTTTTTTTTATTTTATTCTTTAACAAAATTTAAAAGTCAGATAAGCTTTTATAACTTAACTGCCTTTTCTTTTCCTACATTATTAAAACCTTTATGACTGAGTTTAAGAAAAATCTACGTAAAACGTATAAGAATTAATCTAAGTGCCTCTTAAATAAAAAATATTGGAGCTTAAGTCTTAAAACATATTCATTTTACGAAGCCACTATATTATTAAAATTTTGCTTCGGGACAGCACACAGTGAAGTGAGCGTCAGGGATTAGCGACATTAAAACTACTAGATAGATATTTAGATAATTTTATTTGTATGACACTCGATATGATAAATAATTTATTATAAGTACAAAAAGAAATAACATTATTGTTTTTATCTGTGTAATGTATTATTATATTTGTCTGTGTAGATGGTTCGGTAACTGTCACATTAAATACTTCGCTCTAATTGCCTTATTTTTTGGCGAAAACTTAAACCTATTTTATGTTAAAAAGTCCTAAAATTAATACATAATTCATTCACAAAAATTTAGCTTGAACGTAGAAGCGCTGCGTAATATAATTAAAAGTACGTAAGAATAGAGGTAAACTTTAAAGTTAAGTTAAGTTGTTACAAAATGAAAATGTAGTTAAATAAATAAGGAAAATACCTAGATTCTTCTTCTGTTTTCGCAATGTTGTATTGAAATTAAAGACATTTTTCGGTTAAAATCGCGTGGTTTTTATTACTTTAAGCATTGTTACAACGCTCAATGTTTCGAGACCTGTCCAGGTCTCTTCTTCAGGATAGACTAAGATCTGATTTGTCATTCTAATGTATTAAAAAAGATTACAGTGAGACTACCGTCTTATTATTACCGTCGTCTTATTAGTAATAAAAACCACGCGATTCAAACCGAAAAATGTCTTTAATTTCAAAGGAAAATACCTATTATAGAATAGGTAGTTTCGGAATAGTAGTAACAAAACTGCTGTTAACTGTTAAGCTATAATAAATACTGTCGCAGTCGCAGTCTCCCGCTCCATTGTGCACCCTGCTAATATTTGCATGTCACCGCAGAATGTCT
The DNA here is from genome assembly GCA_958496205.1 of Idaea biselata. NCBI lineage: Eukaryota > Metazoa > Arthropoda > Insecta > Lepidoptera > Geometridae > Idaea > Idaea biselata. Next base: position 39,777,424 of record OY292395.1, read on the forward strand.
CTGATATTTTCTTGGCAAGTTCTCATACAAAATACCTGCAGTACGTAAACTATGCATGTTGAATTAGTTGTTTGTCCCGTAAACATAATACTGAAGCGTGTCTCATATACATAGATATAGAATAATTTAAACAATGTTTTTCAATATTTTTGATGTGAAACATCTATAGGCGCAGGTAAACCTAAAAAAATTGTGGAGATACAGAGCATGGCGACGCCTCGACATGCTATATATATTATGTCATGCCTACACATAGTGCTAGAAGTGTTGGTTAATTTTGAGTAACTGTCTAATGGCTCGTTAGCCGGTACCGTAGAGACTCGGACTTCTGTTCCGAAGAGGACGGCGTTCGAATCTCAGGATGATGCAATCTTTTTGTCGATTTAAAGATTTTGTCGAAGACATCGACAAGTTCTGTTCTGATGATTCACATCTGCCTGGCACCCCGTGACGGCTCACATTTTTTACTAGAAATATCTTCCAAAATACACTCCCGACGAGGCTCGAACTCGCGTCTCTGGGTCAGTATCCCGCAGCATCTTAACGAACTGGTTGCATCGTGTAAAATGCTTTCTAAATTTTGGCTTGGTTAGAGCAGTAGTCGCGGATTCAAAACCCGCCGAGTACAAATAGCGATCGTCACAGTTTAGACAGTTGAGTTTAGCACTTAGACCATCTAGCCTTAAACTAAGCACTAGGCTTGTACTATGGGAACTAGACAACGGATATACCTACATAATTATACTTCTTTTTGATTATGATACATATAGAAAACACCCAGACCAGAAACAAAAAATATTTTAATGCATAAATACTTGCACCCGCCGAGAATCGAACACGCAACCTTCTGCATTGCAGTCAAGCCTTCGCCCGACACGCCAGAGAGGTCGTCACCCATCATTACGAACCTATTTTAAAAACCAACTACACTCTCCTCTTTAGTGAAACAACTTGGTGCATATTTTGATGCATACAATTTTGAGCGTCTCTTATTTTCTTCAGACTATAAAAATATTCTAGAAGATTAACATTTTGATAGTGTTCTCCCAGTAAAAGTTGAAATTTACGACGTTTTTAGAAAATTTAGAGTATAATAAAATATTTTGTGGTAATAAAAACATTTGTCATCATTTTAAAAGCATTTTAAAGGATCTTAATGATAACTAGCTAGCTGTGCCCCAAGGTTTCACCCGTTTAACTCCCGATTCCGTGGGAATATCGAGATCAAAAGTAGCCTATGTTACTCAGGGTGAATGTATATTTCTAATAGTGAAAGAATATTTTTTGAAATCGGCACAGTAGTTTTTAAGTTTACTTATTACAAACATACACACACACAAAAATAAAAATGTTTCTTTATAATATTAGTGTAGACTAGCTGTGTCCTATGGTTTCACCCGTTTGAGTCTCAATGCCGATGTTAGACGAGGAATTTAAATAAATAAAACTGTACAACAGTACAAAAAATTATAAACTTTGTGATGGGGATCCGACTTCAAAATAAGGAGGAGGTTCTCAATTTGATCGTTTATGGGCTTAGGTTAAAACTAAAGATACGGTACCCAGTCTCGGAAAATGAGACGATAAAACTACATCTAGCTGACGCACTAGCCTCAGTCGTATGTCAAACCGTTGCCGCGTGAGCACATGCTGTCACTCTTTTTGACATCCATAAGAATGCCTTTTTGCTTATTTACAAAGCCTAAATCATTCTTAAAGACAAATGTTTTTAAATACAATAATTTTATGAAAATGCATGTAGGTGTTTCTAGCTCATTTTTCGAATACGCAATGTCAGAAAATACCGTATCTACTATTTTTTGTTTTTATCTAAGTTTATAGGTAAATATTTTTCTTTGACAAAGAAAAGGATTATGATGAGAATTACTTTAGACTAATTAGGTAGGTAGGTACTCGATTAAAAAACAGAAGAGATGCATAATCAATAATTCACCGTGTTACGTGGTTTCTCGTGTGGTGTAATTGTCATCGCAGTCGCCCGGAAACACGAGGCCACCGGTTCGAACCTCGTCCCGGGATAATTTTTAATGGTGCATGTTTTTGTTTTTTTTTTTAATTTTCTAATAAAATCATTATTTATTTCTTTAATTTAACAGGTATTAACAAACATTTCAAGAAAACTGAACGGAGCGACAATAAAGTGCGAAGTCCACAACGTCGTTGGTAAAAGTGCGGACACGAAGACATTAGAAGTGATTTGTGAGTATGAACATTTACACTCATATATTTATTGTTATGTGGGTTAAGCAACCCGTGGCGCGGTCATTACTTGGATGGATTGACTGATAATGTGTGCGGTAAATAAACTATTTTTTTGGAGCTCCGAAACTACTGCGCCGATTTTAGAATTTTCCACTAAAATAGAAAGCTACATTATCGAGGAGTTACATAGGCTACTTTTGATCCCGATATTCTCGCGGGATCGGGACTTACGCGGGTGAAACCGCGGGACGAAGCTAGTAATTAAAATACCTAGTAAAGCTTTGTCTCGCGGTATCACCAGCGTAAGTGCGTATACAGAAAGAAAGCTGGAAACTTATAAGTGCTTACCAGCGCTTGTCAGCGCTGGTCCGTTCTACACAAAGGAAGCAGGTTGAGGCAGAATGTCGGACTCATCGGACGATGTTATGACGTCAGCAGCCCAGCGCTGACCAGCGCGTGTTGAAGCTTGTCGGCACCGATCAGTGCTTATCGGCGCGGGTTCATACATTTTCCTGCGCGGGTCACCAGCGCTGACAATCGCTGGTAAGCGCTTGTCAGCGCTTATAAGTTTCCAGCTTTCTTTCTGTATACGGCCTTAGTCTCGATCAAGTGGAAATATCGGGATCAAAAGTATCTAGCTTATGTTACTCCTTGATAGTGTTCCTTTCTATTGGTGAAAGAATTTTTAAAATCGGTCTAGTAGTTTCGGAGCCTATTCGTCACAAACAAACGAATAAACCTTTCCTCTTTATAATACAAGTACAGATAACATAATACATAATTACTTAATATTAATATAATAGGTGCTTTGAAAATACACGGTACGTTTAGACATGGGAAACAAATAACATTTCCATCAAATAAGTTGAACAGCTTTGTTCTAACATAACAGACAAGTAAGCTTAAATTTCATAGAAATACAATGAGGAGCTCATTAGCTTAGTTCAGCGGATCTCAAACCTTTTCGGTGACGGAACCCTTTTGGGGTTTCCCCTTCTTGGCTATCGCTCGGGGTCGTACTTGGCGCAAAGGTTGGCCATTTCCATACAGAGAGGCAATGCTGCTAGCATCCTCGGCTCCTTTGCGCCGGGTACGATCAAGGGCGGTTTATTTTATTGACTTTATTTTTTTATTTGTTTGTGTTTATTTTAATTATAACGAAATGTGTTAGGCATTATTATAAAATGAAAAAAAAAATCTACTCTTTGTAAAGCCAAATAAATAATAATTAAATAATACATATTGCATGACGTTGCACACAGCGCAATTTAGCCCCAAACTAAGCACTAGGCTTGTACTATGGATACTAGACAACGGATATACTGCATATTATACTTTTTTTTGTTGTAAATACATACATATGATACATAGAAAACACACAGACCAGACACAAATATTTATTTTTCAGCATAAATATTTGCACTCGGCAGGATTGCATCCACAACCTTCTGCATTGCAGTTGGGCATTCCCCCGACGACGCGCCACTGAGGTCGTCAAAATGTTAAAAGTAATACAGAAACTTTGCAAATCGCAAAAAAATATCGCTTTACATTCTGTAGGTACTAAAATCAAATTAAACCATTGTTACCAGAATGCGCGACATAAAGAAGGGTAGGTACCTATTTCATTGTTTTTTTTTCTCGTACTTTTACGGACCCCAACATAGGCTTTGCGGATCCCCAGGGGTCCGCGGAGCACACTTTGAGTATGGCTGGCCTAGTTAGTTACTTAGTTTCGCTGGGCCTTTTCCGCACTTAGCCCCACTTGGGCCATTGTACGTGATTTCTTAGAGGGGTTAAGCAGTAAGACGCCACGGGAGCCTACTCCGGATTGGCGAATATCCCATGCCTTCGGACCGTGGTGAGTCCAAGGACATGTCGATTTCCTCACGATGTTTCCTTCACCGTAAGAGCGATGTTAAAAGCGCACTTAAATTTTTCTTAAAGAAAAAGACATTAGTGCCCTTTCGGCCAGGATTCGAACCCACGACCTTCGGAAAGGACCTTAAAGTAACGGTATCTACCATTAGACCAAGACCAAGACCACTGTGGGCATATTATTAACAAGGTTATTTTATTGTTATGAATTATGATAATAAGAAATTTTACAATTCCTAATAATGAATTTGAAACTGAAACCCAATTACAAACACAATACGAAAGTCCCGCAAAGTTACAAATAATTCCAAACAAGCTCACGTTTAATTGCTCTTTGATACCTATTGTGGTAATTTTTAGAGAGATCTTAAAGCTAATACTCCAGCGGGCAATGAAATTGGGTCAGCTGTAAAATTACATTTTTTTAATAACTGCGCCCCGCGGCTTCACCCGCGTAAGTCACGATCCCGCGGGATATTCTAAAAACCCTTTCTTAGTGGATGCATTCACATCACAAAGAACAGACTCTCCAAATTTCATGTCTCTAGGACCGGTTTGGGCTCTACGTTGATATATAGATCAGTCTGGACTTTGAATTTTATATATATAGATTATAACGATTTTGTTATAACGGTTTTTTACTAACTGGACTAACTTAAATCCGTTTAAATCTTTTTTTTTTTTTAAAGTGTGTTAGTGTTAGAGTTATGAGATAACTTGACCTTACGACTAATATCAGAGATAACAACCGGGACCTGTCCAATATGTCAAAAAATCATTCTATTTGTAAAAAAAAATTACAACATTTGATTTACAAGTATCCGTAGGTCAGTGTAACTGCTACGATGGTAGTATTTGTAGACATTACTACTCGTAGCCGTAGCACAAATGTAGGACACACCAAATCCTACTAGTCTTTATTACTCCTTCACGCAAAAACTACTGAACCGATTGCGATGCAATTTGGTATGCAAATAGCTGGAGAGTCACAGGGTAACAGACACAAATTATTTTTTAATTCACACGATTTTTTATCATAGTTTCATTTTCCCGGATTTTTAGTAGCGTACCTATTATTATTTATTTTCTTACCTTGACGTTTAAACCATGTTACAATGGTCTTGGACGTAGAGGGTTAGTCTCCTCGCGGCCAAGACCATTGTAACATGGTTAAAACGTCGAGATAAGAAAATAAATAACAATACGCGATTAAGACCCGGAAAAATGTAGCTGAGACACAAATTCATTGCACTCAAACGTAAATTTTAAGTAGCGACCTATTTGAAATAATCGGTCTAAATAAGTAGGTACCTATATTACTTGTTTGTTAGTAAAATTGCTAAATCCGCTTATAATTGCTTTGTCGAGAGAAGCTTTTGTGGGACGATTTCGAGGGCTTACTGTTTGTTAGATTTTAGTTAATTATTGGGTATGCTAATTGGTATAAAATTCATTATTGTTTTGTGTAATGTAAGTACAGCTTGTTTGAAACTAAACTTCAGGATTGACTCCTGAGTTCTGGTATGAAGAGACCTGTAAAGGTCTCGAAACTTTGAGCATTGAAACAATGCTAAAACTAATAGACACCACGCGATTAAAACCGAAAAATTAGTTTAATTTCAATTCAACAACGCGAAAACAGAAGAAAATTTTATACAACTTGTTTATTGAACATTTACGGTCGAGATTCATGATGATTGAATCACGAGCGTAGCGTGATTCAAGTGCTAGAATGCTGAGCGACGCGAGTGATTCATGGCCCTCATTGTAAATCCGTGCTTTATTCAACAGTTGTATACTATACTTTATACCATGATTACGAGAAAAATAAAAGAGTTTAAATGTCGAGTATTCTTTACGCAAGGAGTTTATGGAGTATTTTTTGCGCAAGAAGGTTATAAAAGCATTGAGAAGGAGGTCAAATATATTGATGTGTTCAAAATTCAAACACCAAAATAGTGATTAAAAGGACTTTTTATTTACTGTTTTCAGGGAATAAAATAAGCTTTTTAGTGTTGGAATGGTATAAAAAGCCTTTGTTTCAGACGGTCCATCGATAAAAGTAAAGCCTCAAGGAGTGGAAGGTGAAACAGGTTCTGTGGTGACTCTCTCCTGCATAGTCGAAGGACATCCTACTCCGAAGATAACCTGGTTACGATACGAAAATGATAGATTTATCGTAAGTTGAAGACCAGAGGGGCTACTTACGGTAGTAAAGTTAAGAAAAAAAAATATCATCATCATTACAATTGCACAAAATCCGCTCAAAATCGCTAACGAAATTGAAAGTAGATAGTTTTCGAAAAAAAAAATAGTTTTAAGGTTAACTTGAGAATCAGCTGTTTCTAAAAGTTAGAGGTCATTGACCTTAAATTAAGCTTTTATGTAGCAGACTAATACAATCTAACTAAAACATTAATGGCTTTCCCTTTTACTTTTAAATACAGCTGCTTTTTAGGGTTCCGTAGCCAAATGGCAAAAAACGGAACCCTTATAGATTCGTCATGTCTGTCTGTCTGTCTATCTGTCCGTCTGTCCGTCTGTCCGTCCGTATGTCACAGCCACTTTTTTTCGAAACTATAGGAGCTATACTGTTGAAACTTGGTAAGTAGATGTATTCGGTGAACCGCATTAAGATTTTCACATAAAAATAGAAAAAAACAAAAAAATTTTGGGGTTCCCCATACATAGAACTGAAACTCAAAAAAAAAAAAATTTCATCAAACCTATACTTGTGGGGTAACCTATCCTATCCATAGTTACTATGGATAGGTCTTCAAAAATGATGTTGAAGTTTCTAGTATCATTTTTTTCTAATCTGAATAGTTTGCCCAAGAGAAACTTCCAAAGTGGTAAAATGTGTCCCCCCCCTGTAACTTCTAAAATAAGAGAATGATAAAACTAAAAAATATATATAATGAACATTACCATGCAAACTTCCAACGAAAATTGGTTTGAACGAGATCTAGCTAGTAGTTTTTTTTTAATACGTCATAAACCGTAAATCGCAATTTTCCTTTCATTCAATTCAAAAATGTACGGAACCCTTCGTGCGCGAGTCCCACTCGCACTTGTTTTAGAGAAACATAACCTCAATATATTCAAGTTTAATTTTCAAAAGTCGTAGAACAAAAGTCGTTTCGCCTAGACCTCTAGAACAACCCTCTTCCCGCTTATACTATTGTCCCCAAAACACACTGAATTATCAAGTTTATTTTTTTAAGCTATTGCATAGATTTTATCGCGTGCTTTGAGCTTTGAATGAAGAAATGTCGTAACGAAAAAAACCTAACACGTTGCCATAGTTACCATGTAGCTCGGCCGAGCCACATGGTAGGCAGAATTTTTAAAAATAATATTTTTTTTTTTTTTTAATATTTTTTTACACAGAGAGTGGGTAAATCTTCGAATCTCACAGTGACCGTGTCTCCCCATTCTGCCGGACAGTACTGGTGTAGAGGCAGTATGGAAAACAGACAAGATGTGGACACCCCCGCCATGATTTATATTAGAGGTAAGAATTTACTCTAGCACTATTGAGATGTTATGAATTATTTACACAGGATTGGTCTTTTGTTTAGTGTGGACACCAATAGTTAAGTTTTGCCATTTTAATGCTCCCAGCACTTTTAACATTATTTTAATCATTTTGTGCTGTAAGTAAACTTTTTTTTTATTCAGAAAATTTATTATAAAGGAAAAATAGCATTCAAAAATTTTCACTTGCGGCTTTTTTTTTTTTTTCCGGTCTTCAGGGGGATATCCTAAAGTTTAGGATATCACCCTACAGACCAGTTTGTCAGACCATTTAAACATTTTTTCGCTATCTCTTATAGTTTAGGACCTAAACTAAACAAGAGATACTTAGCGAAAAATGCTAAAAAAAGTTGTGTCCCCGATTTTAATAAAAAAAATAAATGGCATAATTAGAGGTATACTGACCAAAGTAAAAAATAATGACCTTGGCCAGATACCTACCTACCTACCTTGTCTATTTGCAAAATAAATAAACATCCTATATCATTATACCAATCTATAATGTTGCTGTTTAAGATCAAATCCTGGCAACAAACATAGTGTGATAGTTCGAGCGAAATATTTTTTTTCAGCAAAAAAAATCTAAGAAAAATCTAAGCCTGGACTAGTCTAGCGACTGACTTCAAGATTCTGTCCTCGTAAGAAAAAAACCTTAGTTTTAAAGCTTAAAGCATATATGACAAGTATTGAACGTTCATTTACACAGTTTTATTGGTAGGTATAGGTAAATATTGACTGACTTCTCTTCTCATCCGAGCGATGTTCCCGGTTGCATCCCTCTCGGGAGCCCGGGGTCCGCTAAACCCCAAATTAATTTGGGGTCGGCGCAGTAGGGAAGTCATCATTGACCATACCTTCTGCAAATAGATTTGGCAATATTTTTACGGCCGGCCGCCTGCCTGACACCAACCCACCTAGGGACCAAGCCGTTTATCCGCCAACGCGCGTAGAGAACTTAAGGTTTGCTAGTCTCCCTTAGATCCCTTAGTCGCCTTTTACGACACCCACGGGAAGAGCATAAAATAGGGCTACCTCATAGCCCTTGTCTATGCCGGGGATACACAAAATATTGACTGACTATTTATTGCTTTTGAAAAAATGCTTTCAAAAACTTTAGTACCCGGCGGGATTCGAACCCGCGACTATTGGTAATCCGAACCAACGCGTTAAACCGCTTCGCCACGGGTAGCCCTCCAGCCGGGTCGAATTTAAGAAAGCACCTCTTCGTGTGTTCTTGCGAGTAAGGCCTCGTAGTGACATCTACCGTCGAACTTTGCAGATCGACTCGGCTTGTAGTTTTTTTTCAAAAGCAGTATTCCTAAGTGTGGATTAACACTAAGAAATAATGTTTACATGTTTGGAATGTGTCATCTTATATTGTAATCATTTCTATGTAATATGGGAAGTTACAAGCCGAGTCGATCTGCAAAGTTCGCCGGTAGATGTCACTACGAGGCCTTACTCGCAAGAACACACGAAGAGGTGCTTTCTTAAATTCGACCCGGCTGGAGGGCTACCCGTGGCGAAGCGGTTTAACGCGTTGGTTCGGATTACCAATAGTCGCGGGTTCAAATCCCGCCGGGTACTAAAGTTTTTGAAAGCATTTTTTCAGAAACATCAAATCAAATAACCTTTTCACAATCCAAACATTTAACCAACATTCTCGTATTTTACAGCTCACATCCTCCACACAATACCTATTAAAAACTCTGAAGTATTCCTAAGTGTGGATTAACACTAAGAAATAATGTTGACTATTTATTTGTAAAATTAAGAGGGAAGTATGTGAGTTTTTCTTTCGTGAAAATGTTCCGGAATCGTGTTGTCACATCATTATTATGACTTAGTAGGTAAATGTCCTCGACTTTAACAAGTAGGTACCTATTGATTTATTAAAGTGTTTCCTACACTCGGATGACTGATTTGAAGATATACTTGAATTTGAACCCTGACATTCCGTGTCATGCGTTCGCTAATTGCGCCACAGGTGCCGTTCTGCCGTGATAAAATTATGAACTGCATCTCTTCCTTCTCTTACGACTGAGGCACGTAGCGACATCTTTTCTGCAGATTAGCGGCTTTAATAAGTATTGTTTCCTTGTGGTTTCAAATACATTTTATAGATATTCATTCAATAAAAATCAGTTCGTACCTACTACAGAGGCTTAAAGAAAAGACAATTAAATCCAGTATAAGAAAATACCAAGCAAAGTTCAGACTTCCTATAATCAAAGTAGCTAAAAATATCATTAATTGTATTACATAGATATGTTTAATAAACATCCAAATTGAGGCTCCAAAACCAATTCCCTAATAATCAGCCGTCACCTGATTCAGGACACGTAATTCCAAAATCCACTCACGGAAAGCGATACATAAAAATGCAAATTTCATAGTAGGTAATCTTGAGGAAACTTATACCTAGAGTTGAGAGGGAAATCGTCGGGGTATTTGAACAAGACTTTTTGAATGTTGATGTAGTCTGGGTACTTTTAGTTGGCCGATTATCTGTTTATTTTTTTTACTCTATTGTTGGTAGTAAAAATAAATAAATATTGATATCTGCCATACAGTGATGGTTCAATAAAAAACGCTGTCTTTCCTTTTTTGTAGGGCAGATATCAATAGGTATTTATTTATTTTTAAGAAAAAAATAGGTGCGCTATTAATATTGCCTTCGGGGGAAATAAATCATCGCGAGGAAACCCTTGTTTTAAAATCACGTGAAATAGTAATCAAATTCTAATTTATCGTCTTTAATTAAAATTAGACGCTACTTACGGAAATCCAGCGAAACCTTTTTGTAGTTATGAAAATTTTACTTACCCCATAGTTTAACTTACCCCATCTGACTCTATTATAATCCGTAATTATCCACTATCATTATCATAATACATTTTTTTTCTGACTGTGCGACATATTATGTCAAACTGATGGTGGCAGACATTAACATTAAACAGTTGGTACCGGTTGTTATCTCTGATAGCAGTCGTTAGGTCAAGTTAGAGGTCTAAGAGCGACATAAAACTCTTAACACTAAGTGAGCCACACCACTGTCCGAAATGAAGAAGGTCGGCCGACTAAAAGTTTCCAATCCAAGTGGAATTCCGGAATTATTTTCAACAAGACCTTTTAGAATATCATTTGCTTCTAAAACGGGAAGAGTTTAGTGACAATCGGAACAATCTTATACTACGTGACTATTCCTTTCTTCTTAACCCCCGACGGAAAAAGAGGGATAATTTCCCCTCTTTTTCAAATATCATTCATATTTGATGTGTCTGTGTGTGTGTGTGTGTGTCTGTCTGTGGCATCGTAGCTCAGGAAGGGATGATCCGATTTAAATGTAGTTTTTTTTGTTTGATAGGACTTTTATACCCCAGACGTATTAACCCGTTCTTTCCTCTTTCTTTCTTTCCGTATAGTGGTGTGGCTCACCTGGTGTTAGAGTTTTCAGGTCGCCCTAAGACCCCTAACTTGACCTAACGACTGCTATCAAAGATAACAATCGGGACCAACTGCTTAACGTGCCTTCCGAAGCACGGAGGAGCTCGAGAAAATGATTTCTTTTCTTTGGGCATGACTGACTAGGCTATATCCCTGGCATAGAATAGGGTAACCGTGGGTGTCGTAAGAGGCGACTAAGGGCCCGGGGAAGACTAGCAAACCTTGAGATTTCCCTGCGCGGTCCCAGAAGGGTTGGTGTTAAGCCGGCCGTAGAAATGATGACTGTGGCTTCTGTGGCGCGTCGGGCGAACACTCTACTGCCGTAGAAGGTTGAGGGTTGGATTCCTGCCGAGTAATAATTAATGTTGGCCCAACGTATTGGCCATAAGTTGCCATTGGTGTATTCAAAAAGTTCCTGTTTTTAAATTTGTTTTTTTTTTCAGGTCCCCCGAAAATAATGTCAAATCAAACACAGTACGGCGTAGAGGGAGACAGTGTTAGAATCGAATGTATATCTTTCTCTGTTCCTAAACCTGACTACATTATTTGGAGTTTTGGAGGGAATGAGATCAATTCTTTTCATAACCAGGTCAGTAAAGATGTTTTAAAGAAACAATACTTCTGCAAAAACACAACGCACGATAGACGCAGGGCTGGATTCGAACCCTCATCTTGCTTTTAATCCGGGAGCACGACTAGACCAATAATTAGTCTACCGGCGTCCGTGACTCATACGCTGTATTTTCGCAAGTATTGCTTCATCTATTACAACTTAGGCATGTTTCTATAAAAGCCCAGTGCAGGCTTAAGCACTTAAAATAGAATATCTGGTAAGTACTAAAGTTTAAAATTGAATTGTCGCGGTCATAAGACCGCGACTTTCAACTATAAAGTCGCTCGGGTTTTCTTACTCGACTACGGAGAAGGCAAAAAGAAGGGTAATGATTTTAGCTGTCTTTATATGTATAACATGTATATTTTACAAGGAGAAATGTATCATCAAAAATGATGCCATGACAGGATGATGATACATTTCTCCTTGAAAAATAGTTCTAGTAAAATGCCTTGAGCAATAAAAACAAAAATAAATATTATGTACCTATGTATGTTTCACCGTAGTGCCTAAGCTACTGAACCGATTATGATTACGATTATTTATCCAGGGAGAAAACCGTCGACTACGTTTGTATGGAGAAAGAAAATGGAGACTGTCCTCTTAAGACGGAGGGCGGTAGTTTCGCAAATGAGCAACTTTATATTCTTGTTCTTCCAGACTTTTGAGTATAAAAAAGTATAAAAACATAAAATAAAAATAAGATACACACATAGCTGCTTCCTTACACAATTATATTAAACTAGCTGACCCCGCAGACGTTGTCCTGCTCGTTAAATAATACGTCATCGTCATACGTCATCGCTGAGTTTGATTTTGATTTTCCAGCTTTTCTTTATAAATTTTTCCTGAATTTTTTTTGTTATAAACTTCACGGAGCCCGAGACCTTTCCAACGAATGCAAAACCGTGGAAATCGGTTCGTGCGTTCTGGAGTTATAGCGTCAGGAAGGAAAACCCGACTTATTTTTATATAGTAGATTAAATTAAATTAAACTACGCACTGCTTTAATATTATTATTATTAATAACTAGGGTTACATAAAATGTGTACCTAGTTCTGGTAATGTTCAAGATAAGTATAAAGCGGGAAATGCTGCCGACAAACTGCCACGCAGTTTGGCAGAAATAATGTAATATTTAGTATTAGGTGTTTGAAGTTAATAAATAAAAAAAATAAAAATGAAAATAGATTCATAATAATGGCCCGGGTGACATAGTAAGCTTTATAAATATTATGAAATATATATCGCTCGTTTAATAAAAAAGTGAAATATCTCAAAATTTACGTTTGGCGAGATTTCATCGTAAAGTGCAATATCTTGACTAGGTCAATGCCCTGAGTCCGACTCCGGTCTCGATCCGACGTTTTCGACGGAGATAGACGATCGTCCGTCTCTTTTTTATTAACGCGTGTTGACAAGTTGATAATAATAAAATGCGTGATTCAGTTATTCGCCGGCGATTGACAAGAAAACACCTGCGTCGTTCCGATCCAAAACGAAGTAAAACTAAATATTTCGTTGTTTTAGTATCAGGTAATTATTTTCAGTAATATTTTTAATACTAAAACTTTAATTTTCAGATTTACTTCACTTTATTACAAAATGATTGGTAGGTTGATCAGTATTATTTTCGAGTTAATGCAGTTTATTAGAAATTATCTTAATATTTTTTCGCAGTCATTTCAACTTATTGCAGTTTATTAGTATAATTTATGAGATAATTTGATTGAATTAACGTTTATTGCAGTTTATTACTGTACACTAAAAAATATGCGATTAAAATTAGGTTTCTTTCTATATTTTATTAAAACTTCAGTTAAAAACCTGGCCAACTGCAAAGTCATACCCGGTGAGAGTCTCACTGCCCAACACCGTATCCTTGTCATGGATCTCTGTGTAAAGACCAAAGACAAACGACCGGAACCATGTCAGCGCCGAATCAGATGGTGGATGCTTGATGAAGTCAAGTCCCAGATGCTCGCCTCAGCAATCGGCGACAAATGTGCCAATGCTGAAGGCGAATCGGTACAGGAACACTGGGACCGGATTCAGGTGTCTATCGCTGATTCGGCGCGGTCGGTCCTCGGTATGTCTAAGGGAGGACGCAAGTGTGACAAGGAAACTTGGTGGTGGAACGACACAGTCCAGAGGGAGACTAGGGTGAAGAAAGCCCTCTTTAAAAAGTGGCAAGCGTCCAACTCTCCTGAAGATCGCGACGCGTACAGGTCTGCCAAACGTGCCACAAAGAGAGCAGTAGCCAGAGCCAGACGGGACCACTTACAGCCATTGTACGATAAGTTGGAAACGTCTGAGGGGCAGAAGCTTATTTATAAGTTGGCACGTTCTAGGATCAAAGCGGCACAGGATATATCCAAGTGCCGCTGTATAAAAGATCCTAATGGTAACCTGCTATGCGAGGACCTCGCGGTGAAGGAGAGGTGGCGCTCTTATTTCCACGAGCTGCTCAATAAGCAGTATAAAGAGGTGCAGCCACCGGAACTCCCTCCGAATCTAGGACTTGTGCCACTGATAACGCCTGAAGAGGTGCGCAAGGCTCTTCGCTGCATGAAGAATCGGAAAGCTGTCGGCGCCGATGGAGTCCCCATCGAAGTATGGAAGGCTATGGGTTCTCGTGGTGTGGGCATCTTAACCAACCTTTTTAACCGCATACTCGAAACCGGCAGAATCCCCGCCCAATGGAGACTGAGTGTTATCACTCCAGTGTTCAAGGGCAAGGGATCTGTGCAGGAGTGTGGAAGTTATCGTGGTATAAAGGTCATGTCCCACACCATGAAGCTCTACGAGCGTATAGTTGACTCTCAGATCAGGCAGGAGTGCACTGTCTCGGAGGGGCAGTATGGTTTCCGCCCCGGTCATGGTACCATGGACCCTGTTTTCGCCCTAAGGATGGTTATGGAGAAATACAGATCGAAGAATACGCCTCTGCATTTTCTGTTCCTGGACTTGCAGAAGGCCTTCGACTGTGTTCCTCGCGTGATGATCTGGTGGGCGCTGCGGTCCAAAGGGGTGCCTGAAACTTATATTGAAACCATCAGGGACATGTACCGAAATTCCGATTCAGTGGTGCGAACTGCTGTTGGTTACACTAAATCTTTCCCCATTACAGTCGGAGTCCACCAAGGATCCGTCCTAAGTCCGTTTCTGTTTAGCGTAATACTTGACGCACTGTCCGTAATCATCCGAGACGCACACGAGCAGCCCCCGTGGATGCTCATGTATGCTGATGATATTGCGCTAGCGGACTCGGATAAGGGGCGGCTTGGAAGGCGTGTAAATGCGTGGAAAGAGTCACTTGAGAACGGCGGTTTGCAACTCAACGTAGCGAAGACCGAATACTTGGCTAGCAATACCACAGATCCCACACCTGTCTGCGTAGACGGTCACATGGTCGAGCGGACAGACCAGTTTAAGTACTTGGGATCTGTGCTTCACGAGTCCGGCGACATCGATTGTGACGTCAAGTCCCGCATTTCGGCAGCTTGGGCCAAGTGGCGAGAGGTAACTGGTGTCATCTGTGACCCGAAAATGCCGGTTAAACTAAAGGGACAGGTCTATAAAACGATCATTAGACCTGTCCTTTTGTATGGTAGTGAGGCGTCGCCATTGCTTGAGCGACATAAGCAGGAGCTGCGTGTCACGGAGATGAAGATGCTGCGCTGGATGTGTGGAGTGACGCGAAAAGACCGCGTCAGAAACTCCCACATCAGGGGCAGCCTTCATGTCCGAGACATTGCAGACAAACTGCAAGAATGCCGCTTACGGTGGTACGGCCACGTTCTACGGAAACCGGCTAGTTACGTGGGAAACAAATGTCTTGCTATGGCGCCTCCGCCCGGCCGCGGCAGATTGGGAAGACCCAAGAAGTGCTGGCTTGACGTTGTAAGATCGGATATGCGTGCTAATGGCCTCACTACACGGGATGCCGAAGATCGTGCGAAGTGGAGACGTAAAAGTAGGAAAGCGGACCCCGGGCTCTCGAGAGAGATGCAACCGGGAACAACGCTCGGATGATGATGAGAATGGCGGGACGAGCGTCGGCTTGGAGACGTAATAAAATATTAGGTTTGGTAGTAGAAAATGTTCCACAGGACCAATATCATGATAATTTACCTAACAATATTGATGGCGCAGTTGAAGAAGAAGTAAGTTGTACTTTTCCACAGGACCAATATCATGATAATTTACCTAACAATATTTAAAACAATAATCAAAACAATATAGTGAATTATAATCAATGTGCCATTAAAACTAATCTATCTATTACTATTATAAAGCGGAAGAGTTTGTTTGTTTGAACGCGCTAATCTCAGGAATATTAGATAAGAGTTAAAGTCTGAGAATCAGTATTTTATATTTTTTTCAATAAGACTGCACCTTTGCTCAACTTTAATTATAATTATTCAAAGATCTTGTTAGATAATAATAATAATTATCTGCTAACTAATAGCTACTTTTGTTACTTAATAAAGTTAAATTTGATTATAATAAATTTACTGTTTTATTTTATTACTAGAAACTAATCCTTTTTTTTAATATAATTGTTGATAATAGCACTAACTAAGAATAAATCATGAGTATTTTTTTTTATTTAGTTGTAAACTGCAATAAAACCAAGTTAGTCAAAAAATAAAGCTTTTAATTAAAACAAAACTGCAACATTTACAATTATTTCTTTGCAACTCCAATAGTATTTAATCATAAAGTGAAATAAGTAAGAACTATTTTACAAAAACGTCAGCTCAATAAAATCTAATGATAAATTGATAATACCTTTTAAATAATTTAAAAGCTAAATAATCAGGCTTTCCAAATCATTTTTCAAGATAGGCCTATCATTAATAGTTTTTATTAAATTGAGATTTGAATTGCAAAGTGCAAAGTCGAAAAACTTTAAACGCGATTTCCCACAAACTTGAAAAAATGAATTATTGCACTTTTTTATTAAACGAGCGATATGACGGAATTTAAATCTGAAATTTAGACATTCTGCGAAAGTGAGAAAATATCGTCGGTGACATTTTTGCGAAAATAACTTTCCGCGAGCCCAAAAAATTGTTTGTTTTTTTCGTAAAAGAGTTAAATTTGTTTTATTTTCTTTTCCATCAGTCACAGAAGATAAATCAGCGAACCACAAACTGAATTGTAAAAATCTATTTTACTTTAAGAAAACGTATTTTCTTGTCTTCAACTTGAAGTTTTACTTTGAAAAGTTTTAGGTCGCATTGTTCTGTGGCAGAGATACTGGGTTAGATAGAATGGTTATAAACATAGTGCAAACAAAAACACCTGTTAGATAACAGTAGGTATAATACGTTTTTATTTTCAGACTAGGTATAATATGACGTTTTGGTTCCTTGTTTTTGTTTTTTATCTTTAGAAAGATATGTCAAATCGTAGTCTTTAAATAAAAAACGAAGGATAAAAATAATGATTAAATGTCTAATATTTCAAATTCTTTAAACTGAATAGGTATTTTAAAACAGTGATAGCCTTATTAATAAACGTGGAGTAAGGTCGGAGTAGTTTTATCACTTTTTGTTTCTATCTGTCAACTTTGTAAGTTCTTGTCATGGAAAAATATATAGCATGTATTCACTACTCCGACTTTACTTCATTAATAAGGCTATTAATGTATAAAAATAACAATCATCATTTAATTCTAAGACTTAAAAGTTCATTAGGTATTAAATTTTGATGTTAAAGTAGTTTAACCTTGATTTAGCCATAACTGGCACTAATAAGTCGCGGAGGAGACGTGGCGAGAAATCCCTTTGAATGTCTCCAATTCAGCTGTGGTTAAGTCAAAAGAATTTCGCGCCGCGTCTCCGTCGCATGCTAACAGTGCGCGTTGCAAAATACAATTAAGTTACAATATACCTAAATACATTTAGGGCGGCTTGCATAACTATTCCTAAACATGTTTAGGCTCCTAAACGTATTTTGGAACTGTCACAATATAAAAAAAACTGTAAACGTGTGATAACATAATATCAACCTTCTATTTATTGAAAAGGGGCTAATTATCGATTTCCTGTAAATTACTGGTAAATTGATTTTACCAAATATAATTCAAATATGTAGTCCCACGCAAGCCGGGCTTTTGATTTGACTAAATATATTTTAAATAGACTTTAGCAAGCCGGCCTTAAAACCATTCTATCTCCCCCTACTCTTCAACAAACCGCTACAAATGGTGCTTTCTTTGCAGGAGTATGCATTTTTAGAGGAAACTTTAGCGGATAGGATGACGAAATCCACTCTGATTGTGCAAAGGAGCGAAGCAAGGCATTTTGGACTTTATAACTGCACGGTTATGAACGCTTTTGGCTTGGACAGTGTGGAGATAAAGCTGGTTTTGGATAGTAAGTATTAAAATACTTTAGATATAGCTTAGAGACTCACAGCCGAATACAGAAACGCCACTTAAAATTTGAGGCGTACTAAAATGATTGAGCAGCTTCTAAATTTATAAACAGTAAGGGAATGTTTGAATTTAAGAGGTGCTTATTTGTTTAAGTAGAACTCAAATTTTGAGACCTGCTTGCATAAAGATTCTTAAACACGTTTAGGCTCCTAAACGCGATTAAGAACTGCCACAATATCAACAATTGTCAAAGTATTACAACATAATAGCAATCTTCTTTTTATGAAAATAGAGTCTAATGTTGCTTGTAAATTACACCTACATTTGATTAACTTGAAATTAATTTAATTATTAATTAGTTCTAACGTGTACTTTTTCTCAATTAAATAACCACAAATAGTTTGCAAAGTTTAAGTTTTTTGTGGTTCTTTTAAAGATAGGTTTGCAATAGAACATGTAGATTAAACGACTTTATAATCGACATTAGATAGGTTTAATTAATTAAATTAAAATGGTTTCGATTCGATTATGTTTCATGCCATTTTCATAACATTAATTCATCAATTAGTTAAATATTTCTAACAACAACAATTTCTTTCAGAATCACTTCCTTTAGTCCTCATAATATCATCATGTGCAACCGTCATTCTAATTCTGACAATAATGCTAATCATCATGCTATGCCACCGGAAGTCTAACAAAGATGATGTGAAGAAACCGGATATAACTGATTTGAAGAAGGAGCATTTTAAAGATGGCGATGGCACTTCAAATAAAAGCGATTTAAAATTAGAATTGCGACAAGTTGAAGGGAGTTGTGATATTGTAAGTAGAGAATCATTAATATAAGCCTATTACCTAGGCCTCTTACCTATTTTTAATGTTAGTGGGGAAAACGCCAAAAAATGATTTGGAAATTGGCATAATCCCCACTGGTCGGGGAGTAAATGGGGATTTTCACAATTACCATATTTTATTGGCATCATATCCACCAACCAGGATTAGCAATGATAGTGGGGAAAACAACAATTAGTTTTTTTCTACTGTCATAATCCCCCCTGGTGTGGACCGATTAGTGGGAATTATGCCAATAAAGAAATACAATCATCTTCTGTGTCAAAATGTCAACTGTCTAGCTAGCTATTACGGTTCATGATATACAGCCCGGTGACAGACGGACAGACAGACAGCGAAGTCTCAGTAATGGTCCCGTTTTTACCCTTTGGGTACAGAACCCTAATAAAAAAACGACTTCCTTCCAGGACAACCCCAACGGCTCAGACACAGACTTACACCCAACTCTTCGCCTCACATCCAACCTGGGCCTTCCATTAGCAGGACCAGTTCCTCTTCCAGATTCAGGGTATGACAACGAACTGATGAAGCAGTACCAGAGATACAGTGGGGACTTTAACCAGGCCATCACTAGTTTACATTTGAAGGTTAGTATTTTTATCCTCCAAGTGAAAAACGGTGGTGGTCTAGTGGTACATACCGCGACTTTCATTCTGAAGGTCGTGGTTTCGAATCCTGGGCGATCGCGCACCAATGTTCAGACACAGACTTACACCCAACTCTTCGCCTCACATCCAACCTGGGCCTTCCATTAGCAGGACCATTTCCTCTACCAGATTCAGGGTATGACAACGAACTGATGACGCAGTACCAGAGATACAGTGGGGACTTTAACCAGGCCATTACTAGTTTACATTTAAAGGTCAGTATTTTTATCCCCCAAGTGCAGAACGGTTTTGGTCTACTGGTAGATACCACGACTTTCATTCCGAAGGTCTTGGTTTCCAATCCTGGCCGACCGCGCACCAATGCTTAGACACAGACTTACATCCAACTCTTCGCCTCACATCCAACCTGGGCCTTCCATTAGCAGGACCAGTTCCTTTTCCAGATTCAGGGTATGACAACGAACTGATGAAGCAGTACCAGAGATACAGTGGGGACTTTAACCAGGCCATCACAAGTTTACATTTGAAGGTTAGTATTTTTTCCCCCTAAGTGAAGAACGGTGTTGGTCTAGTGGTAGATACCGCGACTTTCATTCTGAAGGTCGTGGTTTCGAATCCTGGGCGATCGCGCACCAATGTTCAGACACAGACTTACACCCAACTCTTCGCCTCACATCCAACCTGGGCCTTCCATTAGCAGGACCATTTCCTCTACCAGATTCAGGGTATGACAACGAACTGATGACGCAGTACCAGAGATACAGTGGGGACTTTAACCAGGCCATCACTAGTTTACATTTGAAGGTTAGTAATTTTATCCCCCAAGTGTACCAGAAATACCCGACCTTTCATCATTTTTCGCTTCTTGTCCATCCAAAAGTTGCCTGGAAGAGATTGCTTGAAGCGATAAGGCCGCCCATTGTGCCACCTAGATCAAAGTTGTTTATGTTTTTCTTTTTATAGATTTTCATAATAATAAATAAATATTATTGTATTGTATTAAATTAAAGAAGGTACCTAACTATAACGAACACTACACAATACAAAAATTTAAAAAATTTAATTTTTTTATTGTATTTTTTTGTTTTTGGTGTTGCAATAAAGAATTAATCAATCAAATACAGTGGGGACTAACCAGGCCATCAGTAGTTTACATTTGAAGGTTAGTATTTTTATCCCCTAAGTGAAGAACGGTGTTGGTCTAGTGGTAGATACCGCGACTCTTATTCCGAAGGTCGTGGTTTCGATTAGGAAGCTAGTGAAACCCGTAACCTCATTGCTAAACTATTTTCATTTATAATGTCGTTCTAAATTACGTAAGTGTAGTTGAACCAACAAAACTGCTTAGGTGCTCCTGAAAGCTCCGGTACAATGGGCCGCTATCTCTAATACTCAAAGTCATCTCAGTTTCATAGCCCCAATAACAATATCAATATAAGATATTACTAATACAACCCTTTTTACAACTTTCATATTTTCGCATACACAAAAGAATAAAGTGACAAACACAATTTGTAAGATTCCATCGCTCGCAGAAGTTGCAATAAAAAATAAAAACATGCCGCCTTACTACAGTATAATATAATACGTGGCTAGAATTCTAGAAATGAACGACCAGATTTCTTTAGGCTGAAAACACACGGGCTGCCATTTTTTGCATCTTAGGCAATATCGTAGATTAAGGAGTTATATAATTTCTCTATTGAAATTAAAGACATTTTCGGTTTGAATCGCGTGGTGTTTATTACTTTTAGCATTGTTACAACGCTCAGTTTTAATCCTGAAGAAGGTACCTGGAAAGGTCTCGAAACGTTGAGAGTTGTAACAATGCTAAAAGTAATAAACACCACGCGATTCAAACCGAAATATGTCTTTAATTTCAATACAACATCGCGAAAACAGAAGAAAAATCTATAATTTCTCTATGTCAATATCAAAGTCAATACCGAGCCGTGTAGCCACGGAAAAGAATAGGGTTACCCCATCTCTTCCCGTGGGTGTTGTAAAAGGTGACTAAGGGATCTGAGGAAGACTAGCAAACCTTAAGTTCTCCTCGCGCGGTGGCGGATAAACTGATTGGTCCTTGGAGAGTTGGTAGGCGGCCGGTCGTACAAATATTGCCAACTCTATTTGCCGAAGGTATGGTCAATGATGGATGCCTTAGGGCTATATTTTACCGGGACACCATGGCGGCGCAACCAGTCGCCGCTACCAACAAAATATATAGTTGGTTGCGCCACCAAACGGACACCAAGTGAGTAACTCTCTATAGAGCTGTATACATTTTGTTGGTAGCGGCGACTGGTTACGCCGCCATGGTGTCCCGGTGAAATATAGCCCTTAGGTACTTATTGCGCCGACTTCAAATTAAAAAAAACTATTTGGGGTTTAGCGGATCCCGGGCTCCTGAGCAGGATGCAACTGGGAACATCGCTCGGATGAGAAAATTAAATCCACCTACCCATACCCAACCTACCTATTTTTGTTTGTAATAATTTGGTATAACAAAGTCCTAAGCATGATTTATGCTAGACCGGGCCGTGTCCGGGCCGGGGCGGGGACGGGCTACTTTTGTATGAAGACAGCACGGACGCGGCACAAACAACATGCAAAGTAGCCCGTCCCCGCCCCGACCCGGACACGGCCCGGTCTAGCATAAATCATGCTTTAATCTATCTTTTTATCAAATCAAAAGGAATGTAAGCGTATTCAAAACAGTGTAACCCCAACCTTAGACACGGACAGGTCTTATTACTTCTACAGAAAACAAAGTACCAAAGACTTTTTGTTTTTGATAAATTGCTTTCATAATTTCGCCCTTTGTTATTATTGTTGGGATGTTTTTGTTTACGGAATCTAATATCGCAATAATTTTGGAATCTTATTCAATAAACGAGGTTAGTTCAATTATTAAAATCGGTGTCGTTCATTTTGGGGTCAAGTCGACGAACTTTTGATTTATCATTTTATTTTATTATGGTTTCACCCGCGTAAGTCCCGATCTCGCGGGAATATCGGGGTCAA
The DNA here is from genome assembly GCA_958496205.1 of Idaea biselata. Taxonomy (NCBI): domain Eukaryota; kingdom Metazoa; phylum Arthropoda; class Insecta; order Lepidoptera; family Geometridae; genus Idaea; species Idaea biselata. Next base: position 39,799,997 of record OY292395.1, read on the forward strand.
AAGTAGCCTATGTTACGGCACGATAATGTAGTTTTCTATTGGTGAAAGATTTTTTTAAATCGATCCAGTAGTTTCAGAGATTACCCGGAAAATACATACATATTACCAACGTTACCTCTTTATAATATGAGTAGGTATAGTTTTACTACGCGGTTTCATAAGGGTAAGTCCCGATCCCGCGGGATTAAAGAAAACCCTTTTCTTAGTGGATCCCTACACACCACAAGAAACACACTCTCCGAATTTCATGGCTCTAGGACCAGCGGTTTGGGCTCTGCCTTGATATATATAGTTGAGTCAATCAGTCAAGACATTGAATTTTGTATATATAAATTAAATACGACCGGTGGTTTTACTAAAGTAACTTTCGATTCCGCCGGAATTACGAGATAAAAAGTAGCCTATGTGCTAAGCTAGATCTCCAGCTATCTACATAGCAAGTTTCATTACAATCGGTTTTGTAGTTTTTTCGTGAAGGAGTAACAAAGTCACATACCTATGAAACTTTCGCATTTGCAATAATAAAAAAGCTAAAGATTTTGTATGCTTGTCCCCCAGAACCAAAGCCAAACTAACGGGTACGTAGCCTACGTGGACTACTCTAGAGACTACGCCCCTCCAGCCACGGACTCCCTATCAGGGTCTTTATCAAGGAGCATAGACGGGTCTTACCCAAGTCAAGGGTCTTTGAGACGTCAGGCCAGCTGTGGCAGACTCGGTGGATTGATTGGGCCTGATGGTAAGAAGTTATTTCTGTTGTATATGTAAGGGTCTTAAGGAGCGAAGACGGGTCTTACCCAAGTCAAGGGTCTTTGAGACGTCAGGCGAGCTGTGGCAGACTTGGTGGATTGATTGGGCCTGATGGTAAGAAGTTTATTGTGTTGTATATGTAAGGGTCTTAAGGAGCATAGACGGGTCTTACCCAAGTCAAGGGTCTTTGAGACCTCAGGCGAGCTGTGGCAGACTTGGTTAATTTAGTGGGCCTGATGATAAGGAGATAATACTAGCTAATTACGCTGTGTGTAACGTCGGCAATATTTATTTTATTTATTTATATACGACTTTAACCTAACATGGTTGTTTTAAATTCAAACACAAATATTATAATTTTTAAGAACAGGATTTTCTTCTATTTGTTTTTTATGAAGCTCGATATTTCGCCAGTACTTTTAACTGATTTGAAGTGGACCACAAAAGACCCGTCATGAGACATTCTTCTTCAGTTTTCGCGATTAAATATTGAAATTATTTTATTTTTTTGTTTTTATCGAACGTTTCAATAATTATCTTGTTCTTAAATATTTTGATGTAGTATCTACCTACCTAAATTTATAGGTGTTTGGTTTTCCTTTCCAACAGTTATACCAAATCCTGGAATAATGGTGAATGGTTGCGTCGATGTCAGATATGCGGCGACTTATGGAAACCCTTATCTGAGAGGCAGTGGATCATCGTGTGAGTACTATACCTACCTACATACATGCTTCACCTTATTTATAGACAAATCTAGCTATTACTTTTACTAAGTTTTTAATGTGAAACATCTATAGGCGCGGGTAAACCTAAAAATCCGCGTGGCGAAGTGTTAGTTAATTTCGAGTCACTTTCTAAAGACTCGTTAGCTTGTTCCGTTCGGTCTCTGATTTCTGTTTCGAAGAGGACGTGGCGTTCGAATCTCGGGTTGATGAAATCTTTTTTTGTCGAAGACTGTTTATAAGTTCTGTTTTGATATTTCAAATCAGCCAGGCGTCCCGTGTCGGCTCATTTTATATTTTTACTTTAACTTTTTCAAGTTTATGTGAAATAAATCAATCATTGATTAAAGCTGTGGTTAAAATTTTGATGATTTTGAGCGGCACCCAAAAATGCGCTAAAATGGGTGAAATAAACCATTTAAAAATTCAAAACCTGCCTTCAAAAAAAGGACAAAATAACCTATCTTACGTAACCGATTATATCCGTTATATAAGCTAAAGTCAGGCAGTTTTACTGGGTAGTTCCAGATTGTACGAGTATGTAGTTCAGCTGCCCGACTTTAGCTTACATAACAGATAGTCAGTTAAAGTCGGTTGCACTAACAGGTAGGAGAGTTTATTTTGTCCTTTTTTTAAGTCTGGTTTTGAACGTTATAAATTTATTTTAAATAGCATTGTTTTAACGACAATTCCAAGACTGTACAATACCTTCTGATCACGGTGTGACCCAGTGATGTGAACAAAGACATCAAAATTCGACTGCTGTCTCTTTCACTCTCACTTGTGTCACAAATGGCATAACTACATCTCGCTTTTGCTTCAAACTTCCCTAAGTTTCCATCACTTTTACCATGAAAAATCAAAAGGCGCATATAAAACTCCTTATTCAAGACACTTCACTGATTCTAATGGTGTCTCTGTGAAGTCAAATCTGCAAATTCATTCAATTTGTGATTCTATTCCGCTTAGAAGAACGCCTCACAACAAACAAAACATAGACCCCCCAACTTAGATGAAAACAAAAATAGTAGATACGGTATATTCTAACATTGCGTATTCGAAAAATGAGCTAGAAACACCTACATGCATTTTCATAAAATTATTGTATTTAAAAACATTTGTCTTTAAGAATGATTCAGGTATTTGGAAATAAGCAAAAATACATTCTTATGGATTTCAAAAATATAACAGATTGTGACAGCACGTGCTCACGTGGCAACGGTTCGACATACGACTGAGGCTAGTGCGTCAGCTAGACGCATTTTTTTCCGAGACTAGGTACCGTATCTTTAGTTTTTGTTTTAATCTAAGCCCCCCAACCCCTTTTCAATTTAATGTCTTAGAGAAAAGTCTTCCAATAAAACGTGTACTATCACCTTTTAAGAGGTAAGGCATTCAATTACTAAAGGCTTATGGGTTTCAGAAGCGAAGCTTTTACGTTCCGAGAGATTTTCTCAAGGATATCGGTACACATCAAATGTATTGTGTTGCTTGAGTAGGCGGTAAACTTTAGTTTTTTATTGGTTAGGTACCTACCCAATATTTTTGAAGAAATTTTGAATTGCTGAAGCAGTTTGCGATAGAACTTGACTAGTCTCTATTAGAGACTTGTAGGAAAAAGGTCGCCTGATAGTTATTCAAAGATTCAAATATATTTATTCATTTAGAACGATGTATAAATTACATACGTACGTTTTGAAATGTCGAGATTTTATTGTGGTTTCGGAACGCGCCCTCCGATGAGAAGGAACCACAAAAAACAAGGTTTTCCAAAATATTCATTCGAAATGAAATAAAACTGAGATACATTTTGTTCATTTTTACAGCGTAAATTACTTTTTATTGGGAATAATATAAAACAAATGAGATGTAAATGAGATGTAAACTAGTAATTTATGCTGTAAAAATGAACGAAATGTATTTCCGTTTTATTTAATTTCGAATGAATATTTTGGAAACCTTGTGGTGGGCCCTGTAAAAGTAAAATCTTAATCCGAATAATACCGATATTAAAGTAGAAACTAATTTTTTCATACTTCTATTTTGGTATTATGTTTATATGGAAATGGTAACAGTACCCACCCTCTTAAAGCTGATGCATCGATTTGTAATCGTGTGGTTAACTGTCATTCAAACCAGTATCTCAAGAGACGCCGATTTCAAAATGGACGGCGTCGTCGGCGTCGGTTTAAACTTGCGCGGCAGGCCTACTTTATACTGGTTAGGCACAACCTAGCAATCTCACATGTCCGTGATTTGCCCACGTTCTTATTAGACTTAGGAGGCTTCTCACATACTAACAATCTCGCATGTTGGTGAGTTGCCTACGATCTTTAGCCAAAACTAATTTTGACTGCAAAATTGACAATTTCAATTTGTTTCAGCATATACACAGCAAGCTCAAAGCAACATGAGTGGGAAACATGCTCCACCACCTTACTACACCATACGGAATACTAACCACACTTCATCAGGTAAGTTCAGGAGAAGCTCATTGGCTTAGCTGCATCTGCCGATCTTAAACGGTCGTGCGGGTGAAGCAACGCTTGGCGCGGTCATTACTTGGATGGGTGACGGATAATTTGTGTGGCAAAAAAGCAATTTCTCGAGCTCCTCCGTGCTTCGACGGGCACGTTTAGTAGTTGGTTCAGGTTGTTATCTCTGATAGCAGTCGTTAGGTCAAGTTAAGGTGCATTTAGACCAAACGAACACAGAGCTAGAGCTAGAACACGAGCATTCTTTCGTGAATGTTTTGTGAAATAGACATAGACAGAACAACGAAAGAATGTTCTACGTCCGTTTACATTAAAAGAATATGACGTAGTGCGGCTAGAATGAGCATTCTTTCGTTTGGTCTAAATGCACCTTTAGAGGCCTTAGGGCGACCTGAAAACTCTAACACCAGGTGAGCCACACCACTATACGAAAAGAAAAAGAAGGTAGTTTGGACCTATGTTCACTCTGAGTCTGCGGACAAGAACGTTTGAGGGTTTAAGTCTTGGGATTTGAAAAAAAAAATCTATACCTACCTACTTATTAAAAAAACTTGTAGAGTCCCGCGGTTTCAGTCGCGTAAGTCCCCAAAAATCCTCAAGAGCTAATTTTTGGCAAGCTGTTCTTCTAGAAACCAATCATCCAAGTGTAGAAAACACTTTAGAAATAAAAACAAGGTTTATAATAGTTACCCTTATGTAGGGAAAATCCGCAATGAAACGGACGGGTTTTGAAACGAACACTATCGATATCTCAAGTTTTTATATTTTTATACACATACATATGCATTTTATACATTTTATGTATAGATTAGATAGTCTCCGTTTCAAAACACGTCCGTTTCATTTCCCCTATTCAGTTTTCCTCCCCCACAGTTATGTTGTACGCCCCATACATTTCCCAGATAGGGTGTAACGAACTTTAAATTTTTAATACCAATCGATCAATGCTGTCTGGAGCTAAAATTGTAAGCGACGGAATGTTTTTAGTATCGTTTCATTGTGTTTATTTTGCAACTTGAATGACCTAGATTTTTGGTTAGAACCTATATGTTGAATAGGAATACTAGAATGTTCAAATTATAAAAAGGTAGAAATCCCAAAATGTTAAAATTTTCAAAATGTATAATCTAAAAATGTGGAAAAATGTTTAGTTCCTATAATGACGAATTTCTAAAATATTGAATTTCCTGAAATTTAGTAAGTTTTGGTGGTGGGTCCCGGAGCAGGTCGGGTGGTGTTAGGCGGGTTGTGAATGTGATAGTGTTTCTATTTGAACAGACAGACAGACAGAGTTCCTTTCGCGCTTGTAATGTTAGTAAGGATTATTACCATGGTATGGATTATTGCTCCAGTTCCACAATTGTTCAATAGTAAATATGCGACAATGTGAATCACATGAACACTTCAATAAAAAAAACTCACTAATTTTTTGTGTCTTCTTCTCATCGGAGGTCGCGTTCCTAAGACACATAATTAGAGAACCTACCGACGATTCAAAGTGTTATGTTCATAATAACCAAAATGAATAAACATATTTTGAGTTTGAGTTTAAATAAATATTTTGAGCATTCAAAGCTTCAAGTGTTCTTATTTTATTTTCAAGTTCTAGATATTATTACATTTAATTTTTTGAAAGAAAATGCAAAATATACCTCATGCAAGTGGAGCAAAAACCTAAAAGTTGGTAAGAGAAGTGTGGGAAGACATAAGCGGCTCAGATACGAAGGGCGTGGGTTTGAACTCTACCGAGGCCATTGAATTAAAGAAAATAATAATTTTCAATCAAAATAATCTTTTCAAAGTACAACAATTTAATGTGGTTTGCACCAGGCTGTATGATGTTAGATTTTAGAGTATAATCGCACTAGATAGGCGACACCTGAAGGTGCATTTAGACCAAACGAAAGAATGCTCATTCTAGCCGCACTACGTCATATTCTTTTAATGTAAACGGTCGTAGAGCATTCTTTTGTTGTCTATTTCACTAAACATTCACGATAGAATGCTCGTGTTTTAGCTCTAGCTCTGTGTTCGTTTGGTCAAGAACTTGGATTTATATTATAGTACATTATGATATAAGTGCGGTAAGTTGAAAATTACAGCCGAGGCGATATTGCTAGCCCGAGCCGTAGGCGAGGGCTACAAGAAAGCAGAGGCTGTAATTATCAAAGCGCACGTATGTCATACGACGTTTTATAACACATTTGCGAGGAAATCAAATAAAAACAATACAGCGAAAAGAAAAAGCGCGCGGAATAATTTTTATTTGTTCACAAATTAGCGATGCGCGGGCATCAGTGCTTTTTTTTTTAAGGCAACGGTACAAAAACAGCCAGTATTACTAATAAAGTAAATTAATATTTTTTTGTTTCTGTTACAGATGTAATTTACTGTCAAAATGAATTAAATTAAAGAATTAAATGTTTATTTTTTATATTTTATCTCCCAAAGTTAATTTTATTCATAAAATATTGACCACTTTTCTGACATAAAAACTTTTTGATTTGCTTTCTTTGCTTTTTTTTTCTTAAGATTTAAAAAAGTACCGTTGGTTTTAGACGGAGCATGATAAACCGTACGTGTTACCTTATTAGAAAGAAACTCGTGCGTTTTACTTTACGATTACGCACAAGTACGTAATGACATACATTACGATATTGAAATTGGTGAAATAAGAGGCCCTTTACGAGCAAATGTGTTATAAAGCTAATTTACCTAACTAACATAAAATCATAACATTTGTTGCACCACCTTTTGTAACGGTTTCCCATGCCTCGGGCTGTGTGGCCATGTGTGCTCACAGTGAGCATTCACGTCATACGATCGTTGCGAACGCCGCCTCAGTGTGTAACGAACCATTCGCGACGCACGCCTCGCGATGTCTGGTCCGTCTTAAAAGACAAAGCATGTTTCCACTACTCCGTACCATACTCCACAGTTTATCAACAAGGCTATTTGTGTTCCATCGTACTGAAGTTTTGACCAGTATCTATTTGTTTTTCACTAGGTCCTTCGGTGTCCCCAGCTTCATCCGCGTCTTCAAGACTGATGACCAGTCCTTTAGCTTCGTCCACTTCTACAAATAGCGGGGCTCAGCCTCAAGTAAGTTGGGTTATCGATCACTAGATCAGTACCACATCAGATCGGGTTTAATCACTAGTATTAATACATGGGTATACCATGTAACCTCAGCATAGAATAGGGTTACCTCATCTCTTTCCGTGGGTGTCGTAAAAAGCGACTAAGGGATCTGGGGGGAAGACTAGCAAACCTCGAGTTCTCTAAGAGGGGCGGTGTTAGGCTGACTGCTGGTCGTAAAAATCGTGCCAAATCTGTTTGCAGCCTTCTGCTACCTATCAATAATGACTTACCTAACTGTGCCCAAATAATTTGAGGGTTTATCAGTTGCTCCCAAGGGGGATGCAATCGGGAACATCGCTCAGATGAGAAGAAGACAAATAAATAGGTAATTAAAATAAATGTTGCACGACGTTCCACACGGCGCAATTTAGCCCCGAACTAAGCACTAGGCTTGTACTATTGGTACTAGACAACGGATATACTACATACCTATCAGAGGTACATTTTTTTGTAAATATATAGGTACATATGATACATAGAAAACAACCAGACCAGATACAAATATTTAGTTGACGGCTGATAAGTTCTTAAATTGATCAGACCATCTGGTTGGGGATCGACCTCTCGAACGCTTCCCGTCCGTGTTCCCAACCACGATGAGTTTCTCTAGATTAGGGTCTCTGAATACGTAACGTTTCTCAGACGGGACGTGTCAATTTCTCCATACAAAAATCCCGTGCCATCCCCCTCTCTTCGCCGCGACGGGAATTTTGTATTGAGAAATTGGCACGTCCCGTCCGGGAAACGTTACGTATGCAGAGACCCTTAGTCTAGTTAGAAAGGTAACGTTTCTCAAACTTGTAGGTGCCTAAACTGTCGCCTTTGACTTCGGGAGCTCTTTACGTCCTCCAATCGTCCAGCCAAGGGAACGTGCCGTTAACACAAAAGGTCAAAGGTGAGGTGTTTTAAATATTTCAACCTATATATTTCTTTTTATTTTGTATGTAGCTCAAGGCTATTTTTTTCTTACATTTTTTAATTATTTAAAAAACATACTAAATCTTTTTTTTTTACAGGAAATGGATCTCACAAAACGCCAGGAACTCACGTGTGAATAATTTTATTATATGAAAATTAGGGTCCTTTTGCAAAATTTTCTAAAAATAAATTACGTTTTGTAGGTGAAATAAAAATACTTATAAAGTCGAATAATTCAATTTGTAATGGTAGGTTTTTTTGAAAATTTTGTAAATGACTCTGAAATTCGGTTTTTGTAAAAGACATTAATTACATTATACATAAAATAAGAAAACTTAGGTATTAGTGATCGTGATGTTTTTGAATTTCATTTGAAAATATTTAGTAGTCTCTAAGACTGAAATACTAAAAAACATAGAGTAACTCTTAAATCTTTCTAGTTTGAAAAGCATATTTCAAAATTAAATATTAAACCTTAATGGTGCGTACACACAAACATTTTTTTTACATTAAATTTAAATAATTTAAAATCATTTTAATTTAAATTGATTTTTAATTTATTAAAAAAAGGAGGAGGTTCTCAATAAAATTCGTCGCGTACCTATTTTTTTTACTTATTATAGATTTTCTTGTTCAAAATGGTTTTATGTACATATATCTAAACTTTGAAAAGTGGTTTGTGAACGCACTATAAATTAATGTAAAACTAAAAAAAAACTATACACTAAGGGTTTCTTCCTATGGAACCCTAAAACTATGAGATTAGTTAGAACTGAGTTCGTTATGGTTAACTAATAAATATAAAAAGAAATTAATAAATTTAACATAAGTTTTGAGACTTTAATGAGCCTAAAATAAAAGCTTTAAGTGTCCATGTCAAAGATTTTTTTAAATTAAGTATAATTAATTAAAATTTAGTGTTTTCATAGTAATTAGTTTTTGGATTTTACTTACTTATTAGGTAGGTAGGTACCTACATTTATAGAACAAAGAGATAAAGTTATTTTATTATATTTTAAATTAAACAAATTTTTCGGTTTTAATCGAGTGGTGTTTTTTAAGGTGGAAACATATTTACCTGACGTGACGTGTCGTGTCGTGATGCGTCAGTAGCCTATCCGACACATTTGCAGGTCGTGTCGTGAGTCGTGTCGTGTTGTGATGCGAATGTGTCTCTAAACGTACACATTATGATGTATTAACATATATGAAATTGATTTGCAACTGACCCATCACGACACGTCGCGTCAGGTTAATACAGGTTCCGGCAAATAAGTTTAAAAGTTTTGACGTGGAAGGGGAAAGTTCGCGCAGTACATTTTACATGCGACTTCTATGAAAAATCGACTTCACATCCACCACTTTTTTCAACTAATCTGCTGGCCACTGTAATATGTTTCCACCTTTTACTTTTGGCGTTGTTTCAATGCTCAACGTTTGGATACCTTTGCATGTCTATTTTTCACCTGGTATTTTTTTAATAATAATATTAAGTATTTAGGTTTTATTTTAATTTCGTTTGAGCCAGTCTGTTAATATCAATAATTATTTGATACCTAATTATAATTATAAAACTGATATGTGTTATATTTGGTTTTTTTATTTTAATATTTTAAATAAAATAAAACTGTGCACTGGAAAAATACTAAACCGGTAACTAAAGGCTCCTTAACTAAAACTTTCCTTAGGAACTTTTCTAAGGAAAGCTGTAAGCTAAGTGTGTAATTAGTTAAGTTTATCTTTATGACTGAGACTGAAGACTCTTAGAAACTATTTCTTAAGGACCATATCGACGGTGCCGGTTTTCGAGACAATCTTCTAAAACAGTCCCAAATAAAAAAAGAAAGAAAGAAAGGAAATATTTATTTGGACAAGCACACGGTAAAAACCAATTACCTACCTAATCAAATCATACAAATAGATAAGTAGTACAAAAAAAGAAAATAATAATGATTTTCTTCCACTGCCGCTTCCTGCTTCTAGATGAGCTTGAGTACATTTTAGACCATTATTAGCACTTACCGGCAGCGTTTGACCACTATGTCATCTGATGATAGGTTCATTTAATCACGTGCAAAAAAACAGAAAATAAAAACAAATAAATTCTTCAATGGCTTGATGACAAACTTATACCTATGTAGGTATCTATTTCCTCAATGCCTTTTAAACTGTCATCATCATCGCTCGCAATGTTCCCGGTTGCATCCCTCTCTCAGCCCGGGGTTCGCTTTCCTACTTTTACGTCTCCACTTCGCACGATCTTCGGCATCCCGTGTAGTGAGGCCATTTGCACGCATATCCGATCTCTAGACGTCAAGCCAGCACTTCTTGGGTCTTCCTAATCTGCCGCAACGAAAACCGGGGAACAAATTTTGTTCCCCACGTAACTAGCCGCTTTTCGTAAACGTGACCGTAACCCACATATGCCTTTTGAACTGTGTCGCTTGTATTAGATTATTAGCACCATCTAAATGGCCCCTAAATCTATGTTTGTATGTACTTCTAACTATTAATAAAATTAAGATAAAGTAATTTTAATTTTCGTTTAGCAAAAAGATAAATTTGTGAGTAGGTATTTTTATGTGTCTTTCTATTTTTGTTAATATAAACCAAGTCTTTTTAGTTTTATGGTGTTTTAAGCGAATGCAAGATGACCCCATTGCAAAAACAAAATAACCAATTGACTGCTCATAAGTATACCCCCCTCACGAAAATAGTACGTCGTTTTAGTAGTAGTTTTACTGAAGGTCACATCACTATCACATCACTATTTCACGCTCTAAGGCCCGTATTAATAGACCGAACTCAAGATCGATATCAATCTTGAGTTTGCTCTTGAGTTGTTGCGCTGATTAATAAACCTATCTTAAGATGCGATTAAAGAGTGACGTATCACTTGTCATACCGTATTAATAAATCAAACTCAGCACTCAAGTTCACTCTCAAGATCACTCTGAAATCTCAAGAGCGATGTCAGCTAAGTAGAGCTTGAGTTTTAACTATAACGCCTAACTTAAGATGGTGACTGTATCTCAAGAGTCACTCAATGGATACGCACTCAAGATCGATATTGAGTTCGGTTTATTAATACGGGCCTAAGTATAGATAGGTAACGCATCGGACAATCACAACGTTTGATTATTACCTCACCCCCTGCCCGCAATGGTGAGTTGTGTTGTGTAGAAAAATTCGCGGTATAAGCACTCAATTGGTTCTATTGTCTTTGCCCAGTTGTATTTATGTTTTTTAATTATAATTTTAGAAGGTAGTTAGTTATAAAAATATTTTTTAGATAAAAAATGCCCAAAGTTTTAAGTCTTGCATTAAGAATTGTATTGATTGTAAAATTAGATAAATAAAGTACGTGTGGTGCAAAGAAAAATAAGTTTAATTATTAAATACTTATGCCATGAAAATTGTGAATAAAGATTTTAGTACAATAAAACTGTTTCTTATTTTAATTAATTAACTTAATTTTAGGACCTGCCAATAAGCTGCCTTAATAAAATCAATAAAAAATCATTATGGGAGCTCACTAGCTCCATCAAAGTAACAAAGTAGATACCCTCGTATTTATTTCAGCCGATGCATCATTGAAACAGCGCGCGGAGAGCAGTAGGTATTCAAAATAAACCATTACAAAATCTAGACAAATAACGAATCTAGACTTTTTTTTAAATAATAATTATCTGAAATAGATTCGTTTGGTACAGTCCCATTCACAAAACTAGTCTAGTAATATACCTACAGAACTATAAAACACGCTTTTACACATATTAAACTATTATTTCATGCCATTAAAATTATATTAACACGCTTTTTAAACTGACAGGATTTCTGTTCATTAAAATAATTTTGTGTCGGCTTGCGACCGTGGCTGGTGTAACCCCTGCCGAAATGTCAAGGTTATTTAAATATAAACTAATCTACAACGCGATCTTAATCCGTAGTTCATTTCAAAATAAATAGTAGGTACAAATATAATTTTTAAAAGCGGGGATTATGACGTTTTTAATTATTATTACGCCAGATTTTTTATTAATTGTTAATGTTAGTTGATATTACCTACTAGTAAAATATCGAGCTCCATAATAAACGAACTTTAAAAATAGATAAAAAACGTGGTAAGTAAAAAATCTGTTGTTTTTTAATAAAAAAATATTTGTGACATTAAATTTATTAAAAACAACCATGTCAGTTTAAAATCGTATACTTTAGGATATTTTCCAGGTATCTAGGGCACTTTTTTTGTGAAATAGACTCTATCCACGTATCAAGGTTACGTATGCGGTCTTTCGCGCTCAGTTTTGTACCAATCGCGGAGTGAGTCAGTCGCTGTATGACATCATTCGGTGGATCGTGGCGCAATCTATTTTTGTTGATGTTGTGAGCGAATTATATTTTTGGTAAGTTTATTGTAAATAGGTAACTTTCCTATTGTAAATCAAACTAAATGGCCAAGTTAGGTAACTGAGCAAACTTAGGTAACCTTTGCAGTGGGTTTAGGCTGATAAACAAACAATACTAAAATGAAAATATAGTAAGGTTAGGTCACAACAGACTTTCATCCGATCAAAATATCTACAATAGTTTGCGGATAGTTTGATCAGTATGATAGTCTAATCAGTTTGGACATGGTATAAGCACACTATACTGATTTGGTAGCAGCTTGTAGCAGCTAGTACTATAATGCATGTACGTATACTGTGCTACCACAGGATACAAATAATAGTTTAAGAGGATAGTCTCCATTCTCTTTCTCCATACAAACGTAGTTTAAATATTCCTCCCTGCTTAAAGACATTAGAGCAAATATGTTTATGCCAAAAAACTTATATCTGTCATGACTATGCATCTACCTTTTTATTTTTTTCATTTTATTATTTTTTATTATATTATTTTAATTAGAAAAAAAAAGGTAGATGCATTGTCATGACAGATAAAGGTTTTATGGCATAAACATATTTGCTCTAATGTCTTTATCCAGGAAGGAAAATGTAAACTACGTTTGTATGGAGAAAGAGAATGGAGACTATCCTCTTAAGCTGACTGACTGTTCTCACAGGTTAGGATCGTTTCTAGGTACCTACTTTTTTATAATGACTTTTTTAACAACAACATCAACAGTAATTACTGTTTTGTTAGTTATGTATTTTGTGGTTGTTGTTATTTAGTATTTAACATAGAAATGTTTGTTGTTCGATACGATATCGTTCCTAATATTGGGTCAGCCAGACATATCTACAGATAATTAGGTGATTAGGTATGTATGAGTAAGAATATTGGGTTCCCCAAGCAGCTGGCGGCTTATCGCATTTTAAATGGGCGTGCGCCTGCGCAATGAGCAAGTTATAAATGACAAGTTACAAATTGTTTCGATAGATGTTAGCACTATTTAGCAATATCATCATCATCATCATCTGGGGCCATCTTCTAAGACGGTCAATTGGTGAAAGTATTTGTTGTTGTTTAGCCGCAGTTTTGAGTTGTGAGTAGTTGAGGCCAGAGCCTCTACTTTAATTCTACGAACGCTAAAACGAAATTTTCTTTCTTTCGTTCGTTCGTTTGTAGAATTAAAGTACCCCGCCAGTTCAGTCTTGTCAGTTTTTGTCCAGCAATACATATAAACGATGTAAATAACATTTATTATTATTTCGATTTTGCTAATGGTCTATCAATACAAACATTGTTTGAACTTTTGAAGTCAATATTGATTTAATTTAATTAGAATGTGTCATCTAGGTGTATTGCTTATAAGCGATAATAAGGCATTTGCGACGCCGAATGTTGCAAAAAATGAATTTCGTTTATTATTATTAGCGAACGAGATTTTTTTTATTTTTATGATCTAACCCAATTGAATTAGGTTTTATTTACATCAACTTACATGATAAAAAGCGACGATGGTATTGAATATTAAGCCTTATGTATTTATAATAATGTTTATGTTTTATATTTTTGTTACAGGAAATTCTAGTCGTTGACATCCCCGTAAATACAAAATGGCTTCAATAATACCTATCACACTAAAAGGCAAAAACCTTGGCCAACGACATCAGTACCTCAATGATTTAGTCCAAGAAACTTTAGAGAAAAAAGAAGATTTTAAACTCATAAGAGAATCAAAAGAATTATCTGCTATAGATAGACTTTTCAAAATCGACCTAGCAAATAAACTAGAAAATGTTGAATATATAATTGAAAATCTAAAAGACGACGATTTGCTGTACGTAAGCAGGGCTTTAAAATCAAAATGGTTGATAAAACATGAAAACATAATAAATCCTGAATATTTAGAAAATAATCTTTACCCAGAAATGTTGACGACAGCAGTAACAAAAGTCAGACATTGGTTATATATTAATTTAAAAGATGAAGAGAGATGCAAACAGTTTTACAACTATTATAAAGAAAAAGATTTTGAATATAGCATGAAATTCTATTACAATACAGCCAAAAAATTTATTGGCGAAGAATTTTTAAAGATTATTGAGAAAATCACTCCTAACCACTTTAAAATATTGTGTGAAAAGTGTTCTGAAGTAGCTAAAACATTTTTCGAATTAATACAGACCAATAAAGTGTTGAAATCTTTGTATTGTGCAAAAGAAAAACAATATTTTGAATGTTTAAAAACTGTGTTACAATATAATTCAAATATGTATTTAGATCTGATTGAGAAGTATCAGAATATGGATTGTGCTTACAATCGAAGTTCAAACACAACAAAATATATTTTGACACATCATAAAGATAGAGTTATGAAGAAGCCTGAATTATATACGTATTGTATTCTAAATATAAAAATCTTAGCAGAAATGCTTAACGAAAATGAGATAAAAAATCTAGTCCTCGCTTTAGCTAGAGCTAAATTTTTACGCAACTGGTTCGATTATAAAAAAGTAGAACCTTTAATCAAACGACTGAAAGTTGAGGAAAGAGCATCCTTTAAGAAAAAAGTGTTTGTTGACAAAGATATAGGAATTGACATCGAAGACTGGCCTTACGAAACACCCAAACCACCGCAATTGGAAGAAAATTGCCGTAACATTTTCAAAGATTATCAAATTCAACCGAGGTCCTACGAAACACTAGGAATGCCTAAGAGAAAAATAAAAAAGAAATGTGGTAGATATCAAAGTAACCTCGTTGAAATTTGTACAGTAGGAGAAACAAAAACACTTCTCGATAAACTATTTGACGAATACAGATTTAGCAGTTTTGAGAAAACTTTATACGAGTTAAGAAAAAGAATACCAGCAGAAAGTTCTAATCAAAACAGAGAATTTATGATGTTGGTCTTGATAAGTAAATGTGGTGGACGAGTAAATGCTTTAACGTCATTATTGGAACTCTTTCTGAACCACATCAATGAACCTGCTAACGTAAGAGCTGCATGTATTAGAAGTCTAGTAAAAAGAGCTTTCATTTGGAGGTTACCTAAAGAAATTTGGAGTAAAATATTAGAATTTGGTCATGGACTTGGTCTAGATGGAAATAAGCCTGAAGCCGAATGTATTGAGGGATTTCATGCAGTTATAATTCGCAGTCTTATTCAAGATGAAGATATTGACCCTATTTTATTTACAGAATTTTTAAACAGATTCACGAATTTCTCCAAATATTCCCTAACTTCAATTGAGAAGAAACAAATAAATATTAAATTACCAATTATTTTGCTTACCATGGCAAAAGAAAGTAATTCTGTTGAAAACGCACTAAATTTTATTGAAAAGCTTGTAAGCAACTTCAAAATTTATGAAATTAACGATGAAATTTATTTAGATTTCATTATTACAGTAAAGAATTTAGCAGACAAAGATTTTAAAGCATGTGAAAACCTTTTAAAAACATTGTATAAAGCAAAAATAGCTCGGAAAGATCTGTTTCAGTATACATTCAAGTTGAACCAAACAGACGCTTCTTACACAAATGCTTTGAAACATGATGCAAATGTCATTGATTTTAAAAATATGATGCAATCATACAAAGACGATCATCTGAAACCAATACGTTTTCTGAAAAAACTATCAATATATTTTGTGGAAGACAATGGTTTAACTAAACAATGCGTAGAAGAACTGAAGATTTTAGAACACAACAAAATTTTTGGTCGGTCTTTAGCTATAGTGTTAGGAAAAGAATTTGATGATTTCTTTGACAAAGTTGATGCTTCTAAAGAGAATTCTTCCAAACAGCTTTCTGCGCAGCTTCGTGCCAATGCTCATTTTGTAAGACCAGTTTTCGATACTACGAAAAGGGACTGGAATATTTTAGGAGCAAAGATACTCATAAACAAATACATAGTGTGTCGTAAAACAGATATACAAAGCGTTTTTGATAACTTTATTTATTGGGAACTAACAATGAAGCTTGCATTCAAATTATCAAAGAGACTTAATACTCAAATCAATACTTTAGAAGAAATAGGCAACAGGAAACCGAACTATGCTATTAGAATAGGATTAAAAATGATTAAAAAAGATAAACATTTTGATTCTAAAGTTTGGGAGATTATAAAACCTCTAATTGAAAGAGTAGATCTTACTTTAAAAAATAGATCCCATCTTCTCAAATATTTGAAAGAGGTTGACAATATTCCTTACATCATTAGGCCTGATTATAGTGTGATTATTTATAAACTCTGTAAACAAGCAAAACTTTATGAAAGAAATCTTAATATGCTTGTGGATGACTATCGATCTATACCATATCTTTGTCATATTGAGTTGTTAATCAAAGATATAGACGAAGTTTTCCTAAAAGAGGAACTAAACGAATTTCTTAACGATTTTACAGTTGAATGTGTGTCCAAAAAATGCACAGGATATTTTACATACGATAACATAAGATGCTATTCATTATATATAAGAATATTGATAAAATTCTTATTACTTTGCAAATCCGAAGAAAATCAAATCGAACGCTGGGATACTATTGGAAAACCATTTTTGGAAAAACTTAAACTACTTAATGAGTCTGATGATACAAAAAAAACATTTAAAGACTATTTTTTGGATGAGGTTATGATGACCTTAAAATATACAAATGCTTTTATTGATCCTAATTTCGTTACATGTATTCCTGTGTTAGAAAAAATTGTAAAATGGCTTCACGAAATATTACCATTAGAGGAAAATTTCAAAGAATTTGTCTACTTACATTTGACGATGCTGTATCACAAAACGTTAAGGCAAAGTGTCAAAAACTATCCAGAGATATTTTCAGATGAAAACCAAAAAGTGACTGAAGGTACTAAAATAGTGGGAAATATTTTTGGAAAGTATGTCGCAAAAGAAGTCAACGTGTTGAGTGTTGATTATTTTGAAACTGTTATAGAATTGTATAGAGATATACTTAGATCTTACCTTAATACATATTTTGATGTAGAGTCTGCTGATTTTATATCTGCAGCTGTAAAAGGTATATTAGAAGGCAGTAAAGGACCAGAGTATCGACTAGGTGTTTATCTTTTATGTGATGTTTCCTATAAAATTCCAGATGAATATAATAAAATTGTTGACTTAATTAAACAGAAAGACGATGTGCAGGCTAAATTCTTCGCATACGCTGAATTGTTTTAAAGCATTTCTTATATAATTTTCTGTTTTATGTGTAACTATTTGACAAGATCAGTTTCTAATTTAATCGGATCCCAGTATACTTGGAGACAAACCCTTTCTTTCAAATTTGCTATTAATGATTAATGTTGCTTAACCCTGTGATGTTAAATATAATACTAAATAATAATATTTGTTTGCAATTTTGTACATTTTCTAGTGAACAACGGTTTTTAAATAAAAACATCGTATAACATATCAGGTAGGTATTTTTACTTTAACCCATTCCTGCTCTACAGAACTGCAGTGTCAAGAACTGAATAGACTATCTTGGTGTCTTTGACCACAGTTGACATAGTAGTTTCAAACGACTAAGAAACTCATTCAACACAAATTTTAACTAAACAATAATAATATATTTGACTTGGTGAAGTTAGGTTAGCTTTAGTTAGGAAACATTTTTACAAAAACCATTACGAATAGTTTTTATTCGTTACGGTTTTTGTGAAAATATTTTGATCTAACCTAATTTCACCAGGTCAAAAGTATTATTGTGACCATGCGTTAAAGCTAGTTTTGCCGTATTATTGTGACCATGCGTTAAAACTAGTTTCGAGATGGAAATTAATGTACCTACCTACTATACCTACAATTTAAACCCAGAGGGTTATACCCAGTGGCAGATTTCCAAATTTTCAAGGTATATAGGCTGTAAAGTTTTTGCCGCCCTTGCCTCTACAATTTTCATGTTCTCATTTGCAATCCAAAAATGACATGTGAGAGGGGAAAGTCATCGGCAAATTTGTTGCAGAGCAGAGCTCTATCTGTAAAAGATCAGAAAACCGTCATGCAGAAATCTTTTTGAATTATATGAGGTAGCAAAAACTCCAAATTTGCCGCCCCAAAAATCTGCAGCCTTATGCTCCAGCCTACTCAGCCTGCTTGTAAATCCGCCACTGGTTAGGTTATACCATAAGTTACAATAGATAGATTAGTCCAGACGAGGTCAAGAGGCAAGAGTTCACTCACAAGTAATCGTATTTTCATATAATAAACTATTGCATGTTACCCCAACTACATTATTTGGATGTAAGATATACTGTTTACCTCCAAAGGGAAGATCTTCCACCGGGTTTTGCCCAGGAGGCCGCGGCCCGAAAATATCTCGTCGAGAGTTGGATATGAGCTGATCTCAGAAAGTGATTATGCGATTCAGAACTTCATACTAGTAACAATATCTGGTAAGTTTTGTGGGCGCCCGTTACACATATCGTCTGGAAGATAAACGCGCCACTCATAGAAGTAAATTATAAAAAAAAACTTTGGTTGGCCTAGCCATGGCCCCGGCACAATGAACATTTTTTATTTATTTATTCATTTTATTTTAAAGACAGGAAAAGTTTATATAGAGAAAATTGAGGGAAAAGACCACCCGTGAAAAGACACCAGGTGGAGCCCTAAAGAATGGTCGGACCAAGTATCCGAACAACTGGAGATACCTACACGGTATCCTACTCACCTTAGCACGGTTCTGCACAGAGATCACTGAAGGGACACGCTTGGCATATTGCACACCAGGGGTTACGATTCTCATCAATGAGGGAATGACGAAGGAGGAATTCTAAGACAAAAATAAACTTTTCATAAAATACAGATTATAGATCAGTATCATCAATCACTAATACTTCAAGTTATTATTTGATGTTTTTTTTACAATAGCAACAGCGAAAAATCGACGAACAATTTTGCTGAACCGCTTTCGAAAAGAAATTGAACATCAATATGAATAGACGTTTTGTGATATAGACCTGTTGATAGTTAGACGTTTTGCTACATGGGCAATTAGCTAACTAGACAGATTGCTCACTAGACGTTTCGCTTTGTTTAACGTTTTGCTACTTAGACTTTCTGATCGGGAGGCAATATGTCATGTCGTAAATATTGTAGAATATCAGTTTTCACACCTACCTTCCTAGCAGGTAATTAAGTATTTTCGAAGTGAGTTTCTATCGAGAAACCTGAGTAGCTATTTCAGTCTGAATATCTAGATTGAACGTAAACATCATGCTTGATTGGTTTTCGATACGCATCCAATGTCTTCTATGACTAAATTTATAGCAGCTATAGATGTAGCCATGGATACCTACTTTGTTTGTTTCGAAATTTGGCTTCGGAAATTGGCCAGACTTGACTTCAATCTTTAAGCCGCAACCAGACATCGCGAGGCAATCATTGCGAATGGTTCATCAACAACATGCCTCAACCTGAGGCATGTGTAATTACATTTATGCATTCGTCCCACACGACACATGCTCAAGCTGAGTACGCAAACAACCACGCACAGGGTTCGTCATAGAACAATAGAAAATCACACGGAGCGCACGGCTCGGAGTGAGGCGGCGATCGCAACGATCGTATGACGCGAATGCTCACTGTGAGCACACACGTCCACACAGCCCGAGGCATGTGAGGCGAACCATTCGTGGTACATGCCTCGCGATGTCTGTACGCGGCTATATGTCATACAACCGGATTCCGGGGCGGAGCGCATTCGTCGCGGTCGCGCCGCGTGTACGCCGCTTCAACACTATTTTTTAACCGACTTCCAAAAAGGAGGAGGTTCTCAATTCGTCGGCATATTTTTTTTTATGTATGTTTCCCGATTACTCGAAGATGCCTGGACCGATTTGGAAAATTATTTTTTTATGTTTCTTGCGTTCACATGCGCTTCGAATCAACAAAGTCAACAGCAGTGTTTCCTTGTCAGAATCCATTCTGTTACTGAGTGTACAAAACACGATATTGTTATAAGATCTTTGCCGTGTAACCGCGGCGAATTCGCTGCGCTCCGCCCGGAATCCGCTAGTATGATAACGCCCTAATGGCTAAATATTTTCAGAGAATCGCGACTTTTGAAATCCATTGAAATTAATTTATATTCCAGCCAAATTAAACTGTTCAAATCGCGTGAGAGTGACACCTGACATTTAGCTTTACCCCACTTTACCCCAAAAATCCTGACATAAATAAAACGTTCTAAATTCAAAATTCGAAACATCATTCCTTTATTTACAAAACGTTACGGAACCGGATGTGCTGGCTGAAACTGAATTCTGAAACCGGAAACGGTGTTTGTTTCTACTTCCTGTACTTGTGTGCTAGTAAAATTAATTAACTATTTAATATTTGTTCTCATTTACTATTGATATTGTTTATTCATTATGTACTTAGGTAACTGTATTATTTATTAGCGTAGCGATTGTGTATTAAAAGATATTTCTTAAATAAATATTGACGACCTCTGTGGCGCTTCGGGAGAAGGCCCGACTGTAAAGCAGAAGGTTGCGGGTTTGATTCCCGCTGGGTGCAAGTTTTTATGCTTAAAAATAAACGTTTGTTTCTGGTCTGGGTGTTTAATGTATATTTACAAAAAAATAGTAAAAGTAATATGTAGTAGGTATATCCGTTGTCTAGTACCCATAGTACAAGCCTAGTCGCTTAGTTTGGGACGAGATTGCGCTGTGTGTAACGTCGTGCAATATTTATTTATTTATTTCTTTGGTTTTATTTTGTCAAATTATATCTTTATTTCAACCTTTTTTATGAATGTACTTTCGACTGCAACTAAAAATTGATGAATTTTCTGATGAGAAGGTGGATTTAGGTGCCCCATCAATCTGTACCTATTTCTTTAAGAGCCGATTCTGTTGGTAGAAGTTCATAAATTAGTAATTTACTGCATTCTAGGATGCTATTCTGGTCATCATTCCGAAGATACTCATCAGATCATCACCAAGTTTTTATGGCCAACTCGGGACACTCACCTTCCAAATAAAAAAAGAATTATCGAAATCTTACTTCATAATTATGCCGGAGTACGGGGCGGACATATCCACAATCTACATACATACAAACAATATACAGAGTGAACCATTTAAACGGGCCTTCAGGGGGATATCCTAAACTATGAGAGATAGCGGAAAATGCTGAAAGGAGTTGCGTCCCCGATTTTCACAAAAAGTAAAATGGCATACATATTTAGATTTTTGAAAAATTCATTACCCTAACCAGGAATCGAACCTTGTCTCTTTGCAAAAAAAAATAAACATCCTATATTATTGTACCGATCGATAGTGTTGCTGATAAAGATCAAATCCTGGAAACAAACATTTATTGTGGTAAATCACAATTTTTATTCAATGACAATTTTTAATAAAAATATGGTAAATAGTCAAGTATTCTGGTACAAGTCGTGGGTTACCCGTCCCTATTACAACAACCTACTCGATTTAAACGCCTGCACTAGCATTTTATCATCATTACAGATCATGTTCTGATTTCTAAATTTTCGCACACAGTTCAAAGCATGAGCTTTGATGTTCGATGTAAGCAGTGATGCACAACTGAAAGATTGTTTTTTGGTGAAAATTAATATTTTTATTAAAAATGAGGCATTTGTCTTGATTTACCACACTATGTTTGTTTTCAGGATTTGATATTTATCAGCAACACTATCGATCAGTACAATAATATAGGATGTTTATTTTTCTGCAAATTGACAAGGTTCGATTCCTGGCTAGTGTAATTAATTTTTCAAAAATCAATTAATGCCACTTTAGTTTTTGTCAAAATCGGGGACGCAACTCCTTTCAGCATTTTTCTCTATCTCTTATAGTTTATGATATCCCCCTGAAGGCCCGTTTCAATGGTTCATCCTGTATACGGGTCGAATTGAAAACTTTCTCTCCTTTTTTTGGAGTCGGTTAAAACACATTATTTTCAATACTTATTACAGATTATTCAATTTCTAAACACAGCTCCAGTTTCATCTTAATCATTGGCTAAGTAAACAGGCAGAGAGGCTATTGGAAATTCCGTGTAATCTAATCTAGGGAGCAGACAATGGCGTCGCCTTGTTTCGTATTAATCGGACTATTGTCATGGACAATAGGCCCCAAGGATTGCCGTATCGAGTTAGCTTAGGAACTAATTGAAAAAGTTCATTTTGGGAGCGTCGCCTTTAGAGAAAATTGTGTTGGTTCGCTCGGTGTGCACCACAGACATATGTAGCTAGACCACGCGAATTCATATCCTTCGCGTGTCGGAAAAACGTGAAAAACTCTGACAAAACGTCGCGGTAGTAGGCGCTAACTAGTATCTATAGTTGCCATTGCCTCGTTGCGTGATTAGTACCTAACTGCATAATCCCAAAAAAATCGAGCACTTAAGGGCAAGAACATATTTTCTGTGGCTGTGACGTCGCAGTAGGTATTAAAAAGTCGGCACGCTCGGTTTTAATACAAATCGAGGTACATGTGACGTCTACCTTTATCTGTATGCAGCTTTAGAGTTTTCAGGTTCGCCCTAACCTCTAAGGGCTATATTTCACCGGGACACCATGGCGGCGCAACCAGTCGCCGCTACCAACAAAATGTATACAGCTCTGCGCCACCAAACAGACACAAAGTGAGTAACTCTCTATAGAGCTGTATACATTTTGTTGGTAGCGGCGACTGGTTGCGCCGCCATGGTGTCCCGGTGAAATATAGCCCTAACTTTCTATCAGAAATTACTCACAACAACCAACTGCGAACATAACAAAATTCAATAAAACATTTTGAGTAATTAAAATCTAGTTCCAAATTCAAAATGATACGAATCGAAACCAAATCACCGAGTTAACCAATCACGGACGATTTATTTTACGAGGGGCTTTACGATTGGTCTGTTAATTTATGATAAAACTTCCATAGTTTATGTGGATTTACCATAGATTAATGGTGTAGGCACAAGGGACAAGGCTACTGTTTTTTTAGGGTTCCGTACCTAAAGGGTAAAAACGGGACTGTTTACTGAGACTCTGCTGTCGGTCTTTCAGTCTGTCACCAGGCTGTACCATCTCATGAACCGTGATATTTAGACGGTTGAAATTTTCATAAAATATGTACTTCTGGAGTCGACTATAACAGCAAATACTAAAAACAAACAAAAATAAGAGGGGCTCCCATACAACAAACGTGATTTGTTGACATAAAAACGCAACGATACCGCGATATATTTTTACCGCTAACCTTCTAGTGATGAAGTGATAGACTGGCGCCAGTGGTAAAATATAATTAACATTTGCGTTCACGGATTGATCGGTCCAGTGTTCATTGTTGAGATTCCGTAGCCAATTGTGATAATGCGGAATCATTCGTCCGCGAGTCCGACTCGCACTTGGCCGGTTTTTTTTTATTATTGATCGTTAATGCGTTTATGGGTCTATTTTATTGAGTGAAAGATACTAAAAGAGTTGGTGACACTCTGATAAAAATTGCGTCAGAACTGTCTCTGTACCTACTCTGCTTCGTTTGGTTACACTACGCACATGACTTATAAATAAAAACCGACTTCAAAAAAAGCAAAAAATAACCTCGCCTACATACAGTGCCATCGACTTATCTGTTATGTAATCTGAAGTCGGGGAGGCCAAACTATAATAAGGTAAAACTCCTTCTCCTTTTTTTGGAAGTCGGTTAAATAATAATTTATGTTATTAATTGATTTTTATTTTCAAAGTGTTTCCTGCACTTGAATGACTGATTATTTAAAGCAATGCTTTTCAAAAATTTGCACCTGAAAGAACTTGAACCTGCAACCCTGACATTCCGTGTCATGCGTTCGCCAATCGCGCCACAAGTGCCCGTTCTGTCGTGATGAAATTATGAACTGCATCTCTTCCTTCTCTAACGACTAAGGCACGTAGCGACATCTACCGACTACTTTGCAGGCTTGTATTTTTCCATTTACATGGAAATAAATGTGAGATGTACCTTCCAATAGGTTTTTCCTTTAAAAAAAAATGTGTTTTTATCAAACCGAGCCTTAATCGGTAAACAAAACCGGAAGAGAGCATAAGTGTTAATTCACCGTCTCACGTGGGTTTACATGTGGCGCAGTGGTTAGCGCTCTCGTCTGGCAAGCGAGAGGTTCAGTTTCGAATCCTGTCACTGGAGAATTTTTGATAATGTATTATCCTTGTTAAATAGGGACGTCTAGTTTTATGTAAGTTCACTTATTGGGAACAATGGGAGGCCTATGGGAGGAGGCCCACAGGCCTCCTCTCAGAGATATTGGGCAGTTAGACGTTACAGGAAGCCTACTTCGGATTGGCGAATGTCCCATGCCTTCGTGGTGAGTCTATGACAAGTCGGCTTCCTCATGATACTTTCCTTCACCGTATAGTTGTTCTATGTACGAACATAACTTATAACGTTAGCTGAAATTTTTGTTCGTTCATTTCGGCCGTTGTAAGTCTAACCTGAGCCGATAGGGTTATACCGACCCAGAAAACATCCACTGTCGCTGTGGTCCACAAAAGGAAAAAGCAATGTCCCATTTGCTGGTGTGGCCACCAAGTACCTACTGCTTCCTGCACTACCGAAAACCTTTATGATGCAACAGACGGCGGTGTGGCTGCCGCCACATATTGGGCCTGGATTATGTATTTAAATATTTAATGGCTTATAGCATATTGCTTTTAATCACTTAAAGAATACTACGAAAAAACTGGCACGATCATTCACTAGTTATCTAATTGTATATGAGATCTTAAATATCTTTAGATTTAGTACAAAACATAAAATATTGTATTTATGTGTGCATTTACTTGTAAACTGAATCGATGCAATAAGGAGAAGATAACCAAAATAGGTCCCATACCATAAGACTAGAAGAGAAAAAACGTGTAGGGTACCTATTGAATTCAGACGCCAACTAAGTTGCTGGAGTTCGAACTCCTGAATCCTCAATTACTTACATAAAATAAGCAAGCAATCATTATTCGAAACACCAATTGTAAGAAACATATCATTAAAATATTGATATTGGTATATCTAAATAGGTAAGTATCTATATCTACGTATCTATTTTGTTTGTGGCAGTAGGTCAACACGAGGGAGGCAGTCCCCCCATACATTTGGCCAGATTATGTAAAAATACCAACATTTTTCCTTACTTGACAAATCAGAGCGTCACATCAAAGACTCTAACCTCAATAATTTTTCTTGCCATTACGTTGGAGGAAATGATTTCTTTTGCCAAATGAAAAGAAACGTTCGAGATTCGGCAATAATGTCATAAATTGCCCTTTTTGTACGATTTCACGGTGTTTTAACAGTTTTAATGTGTTTGAACTGGCAACATTTCGGGCTTTCTTTGGTTAAGGATTTTGTTTTTGAGTTTTTTTTCCGCTCCGTGCACTTGTTCAAAAGACGTGTACAATTTTACATTTCAAATATTTATTTCCTAAGTAATGCGTAGGCATACCCTGAGTATTTTTATCTTTACATAACTAGCTTATACGGCACGTAGGTAGGTACTATATTTAAGGTTATTTAATAATAGATATGTTAGGCAATGTGTATAATCCGGCATTGTATAGAATGTATTCGAATAGGTATCTAATATTAAAATATTTACAGTTAAAATCCCGATGCTATCTAACTATCTAAAGCACGGAAAAATTAAACGGAGCACCCCGACTTGGTTAGGTTAGGTTAATGTTAGAACATGATTACTTGCAGCGCTTTGGCGAGCGAGCGGAGCGAGCGTGCCGCGGCAGCGGTCGCCAAAGCGCCTTATTCTGTAAATAAAAAAGGCGTGATGTATAAAAATCGAAACGCTGTCTACGCAAAAAAACACGTTGCATACATTACCTATGCGTCAACCGGCATTCTATACAATGCCTAGGTATTCCATACATTTCCTAGGTAAAGTGTAAAATAGTTTGAACATTCAATATCATTTCACACATTGCCTGGACGACCCCGTCATTCTATACAATACCTAGGAAATGTATAGAATGCCAGCATTATACACATTGCCTATAACAGATATATTATATTGCGGCAGAAATGTAGCGCGAAATTACATTTTACAACAAAATAAGCGATAATATTCTATTTTTAAGTGCTTAAGCCTGCACTGGGCTTTCATAGACATATTATAGAGAAACAATACTTCTGCAAAAACACAACGCACGATAGACGCAGGGCTGGATATCCAGGGCTGATAATAAGCGATATTCACAGAGATATTTTTTTTTAATCAATTTACATGCAACATAACTAGGTTTTCTGCAAAAGAAAATTTAGGACCACGCTCCACCAACACCTTTCAAACAAAAGTCCAAAAATGAGCTCAAAACACCACAGCCACACTAAGCCAGTAACCCCCTAACTTATAAACAGCTGCATAATCTACGTATCGTTTGACTTTTACTGTGTTATGAAGTTTCAAAGTTGACAGACAGAGACAAACGTTACATACACTTAGTCATCTACACTAATATTATAAAGAGAAAAGATTTGTATTTTTGTGTATTTGTAATGAACAAACTTAAAAACGATTATGCCGATTTCTTTCACCATTAAAGAAAGCTGAGTAACATAGGCTTTTTATGATCCCTAAATGCCCACGGGCGCGAGACGCAGCTAGTTGTTTATAAATAAGAGAGTTAATCACTTCCTAAATTTCACCTACTGTTTCTCTCATTTGTGGAAAATCTCTTTAAAAAATTGTATTCAAAATCTTTGTACTTAATCGTTAACAAATACGCCTCTGGTTTAATTGAAACACCTCACACAAAAACTATTTCGCCGATTGCAAAAATTCTTTCACCATTAGAGAAAACTGAGTAACATAGGTTTCTTTTGATCCCGATATTCCGAATAATGAAATGGTAAGCAGTTCACTGTATACACCGACCATAGTGCGCTTAAGTGGTTCTTGTCCTTGAGCAATCCGACAGGTAGGCTAGCTCGCTGGGGCGTACGCTTATCTTCCTTTGATTTTGAGATAAAGCATCGCCGCGGCTCCGACAACGTCATTCCCGATGCACTTTCTCGCGCAATACCAGTGAGTGCCATTAGTACATCAAATTCTTTTAAAACAACTTTAGATACATGGTACAAAACTAATTATAATGGTTGCATCAACAATCCACAAAATTATCGAAATTTTATAGTTAAAAACAATTCCTTGTACCGCCTGACTAAGGAAAAGTGTCAGCTTAACTCTGAGTTTGCATGGAAGGAGGTGATACCTAGCGAACTGCGTGATCAGGTAATATTTGAAAACCACTCCGAGCCTATAGCCGGACATTTAGGAATTTTCAAAACGTACAGACGCCTTGCCTTGCGCTATTTTTGGCCAGGTATGTACAAGGACGTAGTGAAGTTTATTTCGTTGTGCGATAAATGCCTTTCTTACAAAACTCAAAATCACTCAACGTTAGGTGAAATGGGACGACCGAAGCAATGCTCACGTCCATTTCAAATGATCTCCATTGATTTGATGGGTCCTCTACCTATAACTCGTAAACAAAATTCTTACATTTTCGTAGTCACATGTTGCTTTTCCAAATTCTGTTTAATTTATCCTATAAGACAAGCCACTTCACAAATTGTCACTAAAATTTTAGAAGATTCCGTATTTCTCGTTCACGGAGTCCCTCAAACAGTTTTTCTTGACAATGGCACACAATTTACCAGTAATCTTACAGAGAGTCTATTTAAAAAATATAACATTCCTAATGTATTTTTTACGCCTAAGTACACACCTCAAATAAATACAGTTGAACGGTACAACAGAACTATAATCACTTGCTTGTCAACCTTCGTAGATGATGACCATAGATCTTGGGACACTAAAATTCCATCGGTCCAATTCGCTGTCAATAATTCCGTTAACGAGGCCACTGGTTTTACACCGTCTTTTCTTGTGTATGGTAGGGAGTTGGTAACTTGCGGCACACACTACGTTGACAACGACTTGGACAAAGATGTTATTTTTCTACCTCGCGACTTATACGCCGAAAATTTGGGCTATTTGTCAAAAATATTTGATGATGTGCAATTTAAACTTTGGCAGGCTCATACAAAGAACACGAGCCATTATAATTTAAGGCGGAAGCCAGCAGAATTTAATATTGGAGACATTGTCATGAAAAAAACATATGTTTTGAGTGACAAAGACAAATATTTTAGCAAGAAGTTGGCACCAAAATATATAAAATGTCGCGTAATTGGAAAAAAGTCTCCCTTAGTATATAATTTGGCTGATATGTCAGGTAAAGATATTGGTACTTGGCATATTAAAGACATTAAAATAGCAAATACCTACTAAAACTTAATTTAATTGTAATTATTGTATGTACCCAGTAATAGTTGGAATACCCATTGCAATAAAAGTAACATCTTTAGCATAAAAAAAAAAATGTTTGTTTAAGTTGGTCAGAAGAATTACTGCTTCAACTTATTTTTGATTGTGTGTGGCCATAGTATTTTAAATAAAACTTACTACGGCTGATTGATAGTGAATAGCATGATATAGATGTTTATAAGATGATGAATGAAAGATTAAAACAAATGTTTCACTAAGTTATGCGGATTTTATTGATAAAGAAGAATAAAATCCTTTAGTAAGCGAGGGGGTATTGTAACGTTGTACACGTACAATAGTCGAATTATATATTAAATAGGCTAAAATATATAAAAATAAACAATTTTAAACATTTAATTTAAATAATTAATAAAAAGAAAATATAATAAAACTAAAATAATTAAACTAAATAACTTAAAACTTTAAACAATTACCTTAAAAACTAATATTAAAAACCTAAAACTTAAACTGAAAATACCTTAACCTAAACTATATTTAACCTACATAATTAAAACTATATCCTGCAGTTATTAATAAACTTTATGTTCATAAAACATCACTGGAGTTGGTCAACTCAAGCATCATATCTAGTTGCGCGGTTGTACTGCGACATTCCAATCGGCAGGCTATTGTTTCGAGCGCGGCGACAACGGGAGCCGTGACGTAGATTCTTGAACCTCGTCCATTCGTAATTTGATTCGCATCAAAGACACACGCAGCTCTTCTCAGCGCGGGTCCATATAATATACGTCCCTATATTAGCGAATGGAATAATCCAGTTGCAGTGGTACAAATAGAAATTATACCTAATAACATCAATAAGTGATTTTAAAACCCGAAATTCGGTAAGTGGCGAACATTTCGTACTAACAGCATAGGAATTATTATTTTTGGTTTTGTTTTAGGTAA
The DNA here is from genome assembly GCA_958496205.1 of Idaea biselata. Classification (NCBI taxonomy): domain Eukaryota; kingdom Metazoa; phylum Arthropoda; class Insecta; order Lepidoptera; family Geometridae; genus Idaea; species Idaea biselata. Next base: position 39,829,700 of record OY292395.1, read on the forward strand.
ATGCTTCATTGTAATTAATAATACACTTTTTATTGTTTTATATTGTGGGGAATAGTGGTAATTATTATATTTGATTGTATGTATTCACGCTAAATTGTATGGATGTGTTCCGTAAAGTTCCGTTATGTACAAAATTTCTACCCACATGTTTTTAACAAAGTCGTTAATTCAATTAATTTTTCATTCCCGTATTTAAATATTCATTTTAACTTTTATCAGAATCTCTGTTCTCGTAAACCATCAGCCACAGTCATTGCCTACTAGGTAAAGTTAGGTGCTTCCTCATCCTCATCATCATCATCTCGTCATGGGCGTGGTAGACTGTGGTTGTGGTCACTGTGTGAATATTATTCTAACACTGGACGATATTCCAGGGTTCCAGGTTACCGCTCAGGAATACGCTTCAAGATCTTCATTCAAGTTTCAACCTACCGAAACGTAAAGCAGTTCACTGACCCGGCAACCACCTACACCACCTAGGCCATCGGACATTCCCCGGACTTTCCAGGATAGTACCTAACTTACGAGCCAGTGAAAGTGGAACCACGGGTTAGGGCTAAGAACCACCCCTGTATTTATTTTGAATTAAATTAATGTTAACTTTTTAGTGTGAAACAATTGTCTTATTTAAACCTGCCAACACTAAACCGTTACACTGGCGCCATAACGTGGTTTATTTACTTATATTTGTCTCTTTAGTTTATTTCTTTTTTTTTGTTTTTTTGGTAAATATGCCCGTGGTTCTATTTCCTATAGTAGTTGCATGTCTGTGAGCTTTATTTGTTTTTTTTTGTTTTGTGAAACGTTTTTATTTTTGGTTGCCAGCAACTGAGGTGTAGCATTGGTATTATTTACTTTAAAATAATTTAATTTCAAATTCTTAACGATCGCAACATATTTAAACTCACCCGCAATAAAATTGTTAAAAATCTATGTTGCAGTCAGTAATTCCGTTTTTTTGAAAAGTGCCTAGTTCTTGTTCCTTCTGTATCTGATTCATCAGTGTTGCACATCAGTTGCCATTAATAGCTTTTTTTTATTTTCTTTTGGTTTGGTGCTTATTTTTTTTAATTTCATTCATCTTCATCAAAAAAAATTCACCACTAATTTTCATCCAACTATCATTTTCATAATCAACCAAAACGTACATTATAGCTTTTGTTGCATTTGTAAAGAACAGAGAAAACATCAATCAATCATTATAATACATAGTTCGCCATTTGCTGACCTTCGGTGTATAGTTTTTTTTTCCAATCTTTCAAACATGGCTTTTGCTATTAAATTTTTGTCTCTACAAAAAACCGAACTGGAGTACGAGGTTGCGATTAGAGGGTCCACTCCCGAATCCACTGTAATAGAACTCCGAAAACAAATTGTTAAGTTAGTCACAGCTTTTCCATCAGAGGATATTTTATGTTCACCCATAGATGCCAATGAAGACCTTAAGGGAGTGTCAAATGTTTTGACCAAAATCAAATTAGGTCTTGAATCATGCGTCGACCGTAATAGTGTTCTAAAAATACAAAATTTGCTTAGTCACTTATATCACAGACTGAACAGGATTAGTCGTAGCGACACTGACGCGACTGCTTATGATGCTTGTGTTGACCTTTTTCAAAAATATTTAAAGCAAATTGAAGTTTTGAGAGAAAAATATATAGCAGGCCCGTTAATAAGTACACCGAGCATCGAAACTCCTACCGTCAACCCCATTAATGTCACGGTTTCTTGCGATCGTTCATCAAGTGACATCGGTAAACTCAAGTACGATGGCAAAACTTGCGTTCGTTCCTTCATCCAAAGGGCAAATGAATATAAAATCGCACGTAACATTTCCGGCGAGAAATTACTTTCTTACGCTACCGAAATATTTACAGGGGACGCGCTTCACTGGTTTCGTAGCAACAGAGAGCTCATTTCAGATTGGGATAATCTTTTAGCTATCTTAAAGAATGATTTTGATAAGTCTGATTATGATTATAGACTTTTATCGGAAATACGTTCCAGAACACAGGGCGAGACAGAAAACATAGTCATTTACTTGTCAATTATGTCTGGTTTGTTTTCGCGTTTGACGAAAACTCTTTCAGAAGAAAATAAGTTGGAAATCCTTCTCCACAATATCCGCCCCTGTTACTCATCCCTATTAGCTTCCACCTCAGAAATAAAATCAATTATCGAACTGAGATCTCTGTGCTCCAATTTTGAGAAGGTACAGGCACGTCTGTCTTATTTTCGCGAACCACCTGGTCCTTCATCAGATACCCTAGCACCAGAATTCGCGTATTCTAGATCAAAACCTTTAATAAAAACACACAATCAAAATAGTAACTTCTCTTATAACAACAACAAATCATATACTAATTATTATCAACATAAAACAGGCAATAATAATCAGCATAACTTAAATCATAAATATGTACATGCCATAGATACAGATAAGCATCGTTATTGCCCTAGATGTCGCTCTAATTCTCATGGCTTACGCCAATGCACAGGAGATAAATCGGACATTTTTTGCTTTGTCTGTGGGAAAAAGGATGTTAAAACACCTCAATGCCCAGATTGTCTTAAATCAAGAACTGGTAAACCCAATCCAAAAAACTAGTTGCTCAGAACTGTAGCAATAGCAGCAAGTTTAATAAAGACGATTGGCAAAAATGGTTACAAACTATTTCCAATTTTTTCAAAATTTATAAAGTTGCTTCAGTTCTGTCCAGCAAACCCTTAGATGATTCCAGGCCTTATGCATCAGTAAAAATTAATGATATTATTATTTCAGGGTTGTTAGATTCAGGTTCAGCCGTAACTATTATAGGCAACAACACACATGATATCCTATTGAACAAAGGACTTCAAGTGAATTCTAATATCCTTGGCTCTGAATTTCTTGTTGCCGCAGGAGGCCAAAAATTGCGTCCAATTGGTTCTATGAATCTTCCCATTCATTTTGAGGACCAATTTCATTTAGTTCAGGCATTAGTTGTACCTGAAATTGAAACCAACCTTATTTTAGGCATCGATTTTTGGCGCATATTTCAAATTTGTCCCAAATACCTTCACTCCATTAGAATAGGAAATTTTGATAATAATGTAGCTTCCATCGATATTAACAATAGCTATTTACAAAATTATAAAACCCTTGATGAGTCACAAAAAGTTTTGGCCGATAATGTGATTAGTCAGTTTGAGGAAATTTATTTTAAAGTAAAAGGTTTGGGCAACACTAACGTCATTACGCACCGAATTGACACTGGTGACACTCAACCTATTCGACAGCGTTACTACAGAATGTCACCTGAAAAGCAGCGTATTCTTGTGGAGCAGGTAGACGAAATGCTTAGCCTCGATGTTGTCGAACCTTGTGAGAGTGCTTGGTCTTCTCCAGTGCTGATCGTTACAAAAAAGAACGGTGAGCCTCGTTTTTGTCTCGACAGTCGCAAATTGAACTCGGTCACGAAGAAAGACGCATATAATCTGCCATACGTTTCAGAGATATTGGATAATCTTCGCGATGCTCGTTATCTCTCCAGCATTGATTTATCCAAAGCGTTTTGGCAGATTAATATCCATCCCGATGACCGAGATAAAACTGCCTTCTATGTCCCAGGACGGGGTACGCTTAGATTCAAGCGCACAGCATTTGGTCTGACCAATGCCCCAGCCACTCAACAGCGTCTGGTGGATTCATTGTTCGGGGATTCCGAGCAAAGAGTCTTTGTATTTCTCGATGATATAATTTGCGTAAGCGAGGACTTCAACAGCCACGTATCACTGCTTTTACGTGTGCTGAATAAGCTTAAACAAGCAAACCTCACCATAAACCTCGAAAAATGTAATTTCTTTAGAGACCGACTTAAATATCTCGGTTACGTTGTTGATAGTGGTGGCTTGAGAACTGATCCTGAAAAGGTGCAGGCTATCATCCAATACCCTACACCTGCCTCTAAAAAGGACGTTAAACGGTTTTTAGGCACTGCTACATGGTACCGTCGTTTTGTGCCCAATTTTAGCACAATAGCTGCTCCGTTGAACGCACTGACGTCGAGCAAAAAGACTGCTCCTCCTTTTAAATGGACTGACGAAGCCAACAACGCATTTTTAAAGTTGAAGGAATGCCTTGTATCAGCACCAGTCTTATCTTGTCCGGACTATAACCTTCCGTTTGAGGTACATACGGACGCTAGCAATTATGGTATCGGTGCAATGCTTACCCAAAACATAAACTCCAAAGAACATCCGATTGCGTATATGAGCAGATCTCTCTCCGCTGCAGAGAGGAATTATAGTATCACTGAGCGGGAGGCATTGGCTGTTTTAACTGCTCTTGAGCATTGGAGGTGCTATTTGGAAAATGGTAAGCAGTTCACTGTATACACCGACCATAGTGCGCTTAAGTGGTTCTTGTCCTTGAGCAATCCGACAGGTAGGCTAGCTCGCTGGGGCGTACGCTTATCTTCCTTTGATTTTGAGATAAAGCATCGCCGCGGCTCCGACAACGTCATTCCCGATGCACTTTCTCGCGCAATACCAGTGAGTGCCATTAGTACATCAAATTCTTTTAAAACAACTTTAGATACATGGTACAAAACTAATTATAATGGTTGCATCAACAATCCACAAAATTATCGAAATTTTATAGTTAAAAACAATTCCTTGTACCGCCTGACTAAGGAAAAGTGTCAGCTTAACTCTGAGTTTGCATGGAAGGAGGTGATACCTAGCGAACTGCGTGATCAGGTAATATTTGAAAACCACTCCGAGCCTATAGCCGGACATTTAGGAATTTTCAAAACGTACAGACGCCTTGCCTTGCGCTATTTTTGGCCAGGTATGTACAAGGACGTAGTGAAGTTTATTTCGTTGTGCGATAAATGCCTTTCTTACAAAACTCAAAATCACTCAACGTTAGGTGAAATGGGACGACCGAAGCAATGCTCACGTCCATTTCAAATGATCTCCATTGATTTGATGGGTCCTCTACCTATAACTCGTAAACAAAATTCTTACATTTTCGTAGTCACATGTTGCTTTTCCAAATTCTGTTTAATTTATCCTATAAGACAAGCCACTTCACAAATTGTCACTAAAATTTTAGAAGATTCCGTATTTCTCGTTCACGGAGTCCCTCAAACAGTTTTTCTTGACAATGGCACACAATTTACCAGTAATCTTACAGAGAGTCTATTTAAAAAATATAACATTCCTAATGTATTTTTTACGCCTAAGTACACACCTCAAATAAATACAGTTGAACGGTACAACAGAACTATAATCACTTGCTTGTCAACCTTCGTAGATGATGACCATAGATCTTGGGACACTAAAATTCCATCGGTCCAATTCGCTGTCAATAATTCCGTTAACGAGGCCACTGGTTTTACACCGTCTTTTCTTGTGTATGGTAGGGAGTTGGTAACTTGCGGCACACACTACGTTGACAACGACTTGGACAAAGATGTTATTTTTCTACCTCGCGACTTATACGCCGAAAATTTGGGCTATTTGTCAAAAATATTTGATGATGTGCAATTTAAACTTTGGCAGGCTCATACAAAGAACACGAGCCATTATAATTTAAGGCGGAAGCCAGCAGAATTTAATATTGGAGACATTGTCATGAAAAAAACATATGTTTTGAGTGACAAAGACAAATATTTTAGCAAGAAGTTGGCACCAAAATATATAAAATGTCGCGTAATTGGAAAAAAGTCTCCCTTAGTATATAATTTGGCTGATATGTCAGGTAAAGATATTGGTACTTGGCATATTAAAGACATTAAAATAGCAAATACCTACTAAAACTTAATTTAATTGTAATTATTGTATGTACCCAGTAATAGTTGGAATACCCATTGCAATAAAAGTAACATCTTTAGCATAAAAAAAAAAATGTTTGTTTAAGTTGGTCAGAAGAATTACTGCTTCAACTTATTTTTGATTGTGTGTGGCCATAGTATTTTAAATAAAACTTACTACGGCTGATTGATAGTGAATAGCATGATATAGATGTTTATAAGATGATGAATGAAAGATTAAAACAAATGTTTCACTAAGTTATGCGGATTTTATTGATAAAGAAGAATAAAATCCTTTAGTAAGCGAGGGGGTATTGTAACGTTGTACACGTACAATAGTCGAATTATATATTAAATAGGCTAAAATATATAAAAATAAACAATTTTAAACATTTAATTTAAATAATTAATAAAAAGAAAATATAATAAAACTAAAATAATTAAACTAAATAACTTAAAACTTTAAACAATTACCTTAAAAACTAATATTAAAAACCTAAAACTTAAACTGAAAATACCTTAACCTAAACTATATTTAACCTACATAATTAAAACTATATCCTGCAGTTATTAATAAACTTTATGTTCATAAAACATCACTGGAGTTGGTCAACTCAAGCATCATATCTAGTTGCGCGGTTGTACTGCGACATTCCAATCGGCAGGCTATTGTTTCGAGCGCGGCGACAACGGGAGCCGTGACGTAGATTCTTGAACCTCGTCCATTCGTAATTTGATTCGCATCAAAGACACACGCAGCTCTTCTCAGCGCGGGTCCATATAATATACGTCCCTATATTAGCGAATGGAATAATCCAGTTGCAGTGGTACAAATAGAAATTATACCTAATAACATCAATAAGTGATTTTAAAACCCGAAATTCGGTAAGTGGCGAACATTTCGTACTAACAGCATAGGAATTATTATTTTTGGTTTTGTTTTAGGTAAATGCTTCATTGTAATTAATAATACACTTTTTATTGTTTTATATTGTGGGGAATAGTGGTAATTATTATATTTGATTGTATGTATTCACGCTAAATTGTATGGATGTGTTCCGTAAAGTTCCGTTATGTACAAAATTACTACCCACATGTTTTTAACAAAGTCGTTAATTCAATTAATTTTTCATTCCCGTATTTAAATATTCATTTTAACTTTTATCAGAATCTCTGTTCTCGTAAACCATCAGCCACAGTCATTGCCTACTAGGTAAAGTTAGGTGCTTCCTCATCCTCATCATCATCATCTCGTCATGGGCGTGGTAGACTGTGGTTGTGGTCACTGTGTGAATATTATTCTAACACTGGACGATATTCCAGGGTTCCAGGTTACCGCTCAGGAATACGCTTCAAGATCTTCATTCAAGTTTCAACCTACCGAAACGTAAAGCAGTTCACTGACCCGGCAACCACCTACACCACCTAGGCCATCGGACATTCCCCGGACTTTCCAGGATAGTACCTAACTTACGAGCCAGTGAAAGTGGAACCACGGGTTAGGGCTAAGAACCACCCCTGTATTTATTTTGAATTAAATTAATGTTAACTTTTTAGTGTGAAACAATTGTCTTATTTAAACCTGCCAACACTAAACCGTTACACGGTTAAAACACATTATTTTCAATACTTATTACAGATTATTCAATTTCTAAACACAGCTCCAGTTTCATCTTAATCATTGGCTAAGTAAACAGGCAGAGAGGCTATTGGAAATTCCGTGTAATCTAATCTAGGGAGCAGACAATGGCGTCGCCTTGTTTCGTATTAATCGGACTATTGTCATGGACAATAGGCCCCAAGGATTGCCGTATCGAGTTAGCTTAGGAACTAATTGAAAAAGTTCATTTTGGGAGCGTCGCCTTTAGAGAAAATTGTGTTGGTTCGCTCGGTGTGCACCACAGACATATGTAGCTAGACCACGCGAATTCATATCCTTCGCGTGTCGGAAAAACGTGAAAAACTCTGACAAAACGTCGCGGTAGTAGGCGCTAACTAGTATCTATAGTTGCCATTGCCTCGTTGCGTGATTAGTACCTAACTGCATAATCCCAAAAAAATCGAGCACTTAAGGGCAAGAACATATTTTCTGTGGCTGTGACGTCGCAGTAGGTATTAAAAAGTCGGCACGCTCGGTTTTAATACAAATCGAGGTACATGTGACGTCTACCTTTATCTGTATGCAGCTTTAGAGTTTTCAGGTTCGCCCTAACCTCTAAGGGCTATATTTCACCGGGACACCATGGCGGCGCAACCAGTCGCCGCTACCAACAAAATGTATACAGCTCTGCGCCACCAAACAGACACAAAGTGAGTAACTCTCTATAGAGCTGTATACATTTTGTTGGTAGCGGCGACTGGTTGCGCCGCCATGGTGTCCCGGTGAAATATAGCCCTAACTTTCTATCAGAAATTACTCACAACAACCAACTGCGAACATAACAAAATTCAATAAAACATTTTGAGTAATTAAAATCTAGTTCCAAATTCAAAATGATACGAATCGAAACCAAATCACCGAGTTAACCAATCACGGACGATTTATTTTACGAGGGGCTTTACGATTGGTCTGTTAATTTATGATAAAACTTCCATAGTTTATGTGGATTTACCATAGATTAATGGTGTAGGCACAAGGGACAAGGCTACTGTTTTTTTAGGGTTCCGTACCTAAAGGGTAAAAACGGGACTGTTTACTGAGACTCTGCTGTCGGTCTTTCAGTCTGTCACCAGGCTGTACCATCTCATGAACCGTGATATTTAGACGGTTGAAATTTTCATAAAATATGTACTTCTGGAGTCGACTATAACAGCAAATACTAAAAACAAACAAAAATAAGAGGGGCTCCCATACAACAAACGTGATTTGTTGACATAAAAACGCAACGATACCGCGATATATTTTTACCGCTAACCTTCTAGTGATGAAGTGATAGACTGGCGCCAGTGGTAAAATATAATTAACATTTGCGTTCACGGATTGATCGGTCCAGTGTTCATTGTTGAGATTCCGTAGCCAATTGTGATAATGCGGAATCATTCGTCCGCGAGTCCGACTCGCACTTGGCCGGTTTTTTTTTATTATTGATCGTTAATGCGTTTATGGGTCTATTTTATTGAGTGAAAGATACTAAAAGAGTTGGTGACACTCTGATAAAAATTGCGTCAGAACTGTCTCTGTACCTACTCTGCTTCGTTTGGTTACACTACGCACATGACTTATAAATAAAAACCGACTTCAAAAAAAGCAAAAAATAACCTCGCCTACATACAGTGCCATCGACTTATCTGTTATGTAATCTGAAGTCGGGGAGGCCAAACTATAATAAGGTAAAACTCCTTCTCCTTTTTTTGGAAGTCGGTTAAATAATAATTTATGTTATTAATTGATTTTTATTTTCAAAGTGTTTCCTGCACTTGAATGACTGATTATTTAAAGCAATGCTTTTCAAAAATTTGCACCTGAAAGAACTTGAACCTGCAACCCTGACATTCCGTGTCATGCGTTCGCCAATCGCGCCACAAGTGCCCGTTCTGTCGTGATGAAATTATGAACTGCATCTCTTCCTTCTCTAACGACTAAGGCACGTAGCGACATCTACCGACTACTTTGCAGGCTTGTATTTTTCCATTTACATGGAAATAAATGTGAGATGTACCTTCCAATAGGTTTTTCCTTTAAAAAAAAATGTGTTTTTATCAAACCGAGCCTTAATCGGTAAACAAAACCGGAAGAGAGCATAAGTGTTAATTCACCGTCTCACGTGGGTTTACATGTGGCGCAGTGGTTAGCGCTCTCGTCTGGCAAGCGAGAGGTTCAGTTTCGAATCCTGTCACTGGAGAATTTTTGATAATGTATTATCCTTGTTAAATAGGGACGTCTAGTTTTATGTAAGTTCACTTATTGGGAACAATGGGAGGCCTATGGGAGGAGGCCCACAGGCCTCCTCTCAGAGATATTGGGCAGTTAGACGTTACAGGAAGCCTACTTCGGATTGGCGAATGTCCCATGCCTTCGTGGTGAGTCTATGACAAGTCGGCTTCCTCATGATACTTTCCTTCACCGTATAGTTGTTCTATGTACGAACATAACTTATAACGTTAGCTGAAATTTTTGTTCGTTCATTTCGGCCGTTGTAAGTCTAACCTGAGCCGATAGGGTTATACCGACCCAGAAAACATCCACTGTCGCTGTGGTCCACAAAAGGAAAAAGCAATGTCCCATTTGCTGGTGTGGCCACCAAGTACCTACTGCTTCCTGCACTACCGAAAACCTTTATGATGCAACAGACGGCGGTGTGGCTGCCGCCACATATTGGGCCTGGATTATGTATTTAAATATTTAATGGCTTATAGCATATTGCTTTTAATCACTTAAAGAATACTACGAAAAAACTGGCACGATCATTCACTAGTTATCTAATTGTATATGAGATCTTAAATATCTTTAGATTTAGTACAAAACATAAAATATTGTATTTATGTGTGCATTTACTTGTAAACTGAATCGATGCAATAAGGAGAAGATAACCAAAATAGGTCCCATACCATAAGACTAGAAGAGAAAAAACGTGTAGGGTACCTATTGAATTCAGACGCCAACTAAGTTGCTGGAGTTCGAACTCCTGAATCCTCAATTACTTACATAAAATAAGCAAGCAATCATTATTCGAAACACCAATTGTAAGAAACATATCATTAAAATATTGATATTGGTATATCTAAATAGGTAAGTATCTATATCTACGTATCTATTTTGTTTGTGGCAGTAGGTCAACACGAGGGAGGCAGTCCCCCCATACATTTGGCCAGATTATGTAAAAATACCAACATTTTTCCTTACTTGACAAATCAGAGCGTCACATCAAAGACTCTAACCTCAATAATTTTTCTTGCCATTACGTTGGAGGAAATGATTTCTTTTGCCAAATGAAAAGAAACGTTCGAGATTCGGCAATAATGTCATAAATTGCCCTTTTTGTACGATTTCACGGTGTTTTAACAGTTTTAATGTGTTTGAACTGGCAACATTTCGGGCTTTCTTTGGTTAAGGATTTTGTTTTTGAGTTTTTTTTCCGCTCCGTGCACTTGTTCAAAAGACGTGTACAATTTTACATTTCAAATATTTATTTCCTAAGTAATGCGTAGGCATACCCTGAGTATTTTTATCTTTACATAACTAGCTTATACGGCACGTAGGTAGGTACTATATTTAAGGTTATTTAATAATAGATATGTTAGGCAATGTGTATAATCCGGCATTGTATAGAATGTATTCGAATAGGTATCTAATATTAAAATATTTACAGTTAAAATCCCGATGCTATCTAACTATCTAAAGCACGGAAAAATTAAACGGAGCACCCCGACTTGGTTAGGTTAGGTTAATGTTAGAACATGATTACTTGCAGCGCTTTGGCGAGCGAGCGGAGCGAGCGTGCCGCGGCAGCGGTCGCCAAAGCGCCTTATTCTGTAAATAAAAAAGGCGTGATGTATAAAAATCGAAACGCTGTCTACGCAAAAAAACACGTTGCATACATTACCTATGCGTCAACCGGCATTCTATACAATGCCTAGGTATTCCATACATTTCCTAGGTAAAGTGTAAAATAGTTTGAACATTCAATATCATTTCACACATTGCCTGGACGACCCCGTCATTCTATACAATACCTAGGAAATGTATAGAATGCCAGCATTATACACATTGCCTATAACAGATATATTATATTGCGGCAGAAATGTAGCGCGAAATTACATTTTACAACAAAATAAGCGATAATATTCTATTTTTAAGTGCTTAAGCCTGCACTGGGCTTTCATAGACATATTATAGAGAAACAATACTTCTGCAAAAACACAACGCACGATAGACGCAGGGCTGGATATCCAGGGCTGATAATAAGCGATATTCACAGAGATATTTTTTTTTAATCAATTTACATGCAACATAACTAGGTTTTCTGCAAAAGAAAATTTAGGACCACGCTCCACCAACACCTTTCAAACAAAAGTCCAAAAATGAGCTCAAAACACCACAGCCACACTAAGCCAGTAACCCCCTAACTTATAAACAGCTGCATAATCTACGTATCGTTTGACTTTTACTGTGTTATGAAGTTTCAAAGTTGACAGACAGAGACAAACGTTACATACACTTAGTCATCTACACTAATATTATAAAGAGAAAAGATTTGTATTTTTGTGTATTTGTAATGAACAAACTTAAAAACGATTATGCCGATTTCTTTCACCATTAAAGAAAGCTGAGTAACATAGGCTTTTTATGATCCCTAAATGCCCACGGGCGCGAGACGCAGCTAGTTGTTTATAAATAAGAGAGTTAATCACTTCCTAAATTTCACCTACTGTTTCTCTCATTTGTGGAAAATCTCTTTAAAAAATTGTATTCAAAATCTTTGTACTTAATCGTTAACAAATACGCCTCTGGTTTAATTGAAACACCTCACACAAAAACTATTTCGCCGATTGCAAAAATTCTTTCACCATTAGAGAAAACTGAGTAACATAGGTTTCTTTTGATCCCGATATTCCCACGGGATCGGGACTTATGTGGGTGAAGCGAGACGCAGCTAGTTGTTTAAAAGTAAGAGGGTTAATCCTTAACTTCACCTACTTTTTCCCGCATTTGTGAAAACTCTTTAAAAAATTGTTTTCAAAATCTTTGTAATCGTTAACAAATACGCCTCTGGTCTAATTGAAACACCTCGCGCTTCTATGCCACGGTCTTATGGACCGTTACGTCTTGCAATCCAATTATTTTTTACGATCAGGTGGGACAAAATGGCCGACAGATAAAACGACGGAGCGCAGGGGTGGAGGCAGGACTTATGACGTAGGGTACTGGGTTTACTAACTTCGAATTAAAAAAGAATAAGAATAGTCACCTTAGTCTACCAGTGACTGTGAGGCCGACATTTTTCTTACTTGCCATAATCGCCATAGCTCCCCCAGTAGTCAATCCACTACCATCACATCACAACATCCCATGTTGTTTTCATCCGTAGATTTCTCAATAGTTCCATTCCATTTGGATACATTTTATAGTACAGACAGGAAAATCGCTGGTTTGGTGTCCACTTCATAGTTTGCGAGTAAAATTGTTATTGAAAACGGCCTCTAAGTGTAGACTTTGTCTTCCACGCACGCTTTTCAAAGGCCCGGGGCTCCATAGCCCTGTCATACTGGACGTATAATGAATGCAAATAAAATCCTAGAAAATATAGTGAAACAGAAGGGAATTTATTTGGTCAAGCACATAACAACTATAAAATAATCCCAATGATACTTGAACTCCTTTTGCTTTACTCTATCAGTGCACTAGCCATTAGATAGCCATTAGATAGCTGATAGAGTAACCTATTGGTTTTGTTTTAGCTTTTAAGACACAAGCGGCGCTCCTTAAACAGCAGGCTACTCACATGAATCTACTATAAAAATTATGCTAAAAAGACCACACACCACTGTGTTGAAACTCAGACTTAAAAGTATTGGCCGATCATGTCGATACCATCGCTAATAAAGTAAAAAAACATCATTCATATTAATACAAATCCTACCGGCCGTGGGCATTCAATTTCGAAATGGGATTTTTTAATTAATTAACTAAAATAAAACCCCCGGGCAGGCCGTTCTGTCGTCAAATAAAATAATAAAACGGGGCAAGTGCGACACTCGCGCACAAAGGGTTCCGTACCACTATCACAATTGGATACGGAACCCTAAAATGGTTTACAACAACCAATTTTTTAATTTTATAGGAAAATATGAAATATTTATCTTCGATTCTACTCCCATCAAACGACCGAATCACTCAATAAAAAAAAAAAAACCTTGGCACAAAGAAAATCTGAAACTTATAAGAAACTCTTTGGTAAGTAAGGCAGACTGGTATATTTGACAGATAGGGCAGCCATTTTGAATGCCATGACCAACTCGATTTGTCACATTGAACTAAACTCCTTGTTATTTTTGAAACACGTTTGTTGTATGGGAGCCCCTTTTAAATAATTGTTTTATTTTGTTTTTAGTATTTGTTGTTGTAGCGGCAACCGAAATACATCTTCTGTAAAAATTTCAACCTTCTAGCTATTACGGTTCATGAGATACAGCCTGGTGACAGACGGACAGACGGACAGACGGACAGACGGACGGACGGACGGACGGACGGACGGACAGACAGACAGACAGCGAAGTCTCAGTAATAGGGTCCCGTTTTTACCTTAAGGTACGGAACCCTAAAAAGAGTAACATGAAAATGATTAGCCTTTGTACTCCCCAACGTTTAAATTCCATAATGTACCTGACTCGCCCTCGTTCCCCAATCCTTAATCCGTCCCGCACTAGCATCGTCCAGGTATAATAACCTGGGGCGTAATTCAGGCGAATATTTTTGAAAAGATCAGCTATTTTTATACGATCTTCATCGAGTTCTATTGTAATTTTAGCAGAATTGAGCCAGGCCAATTTTGATGCTGTCAGAAATATATTATTTTATTTGGGTTTGCTCTATTTAATAGGTCAAGTTAATAATTTGATTTTGTGTTTACAGTAGATATTTAGACAAAAACTACAACAGCTTAGCTCTTGATAACCGCCCCATACGAAAGAAGAGGTCTTGAGCAAACTATGCAACTCTTCCCAAGACTGCGTTTCCACCAGATATGCGCGAAGACCTGTATATTCTATATTAATAGTGTTCAAAACCATTAGAATCGCTCCATTTCATCCGAAAGCTCATTCAATTTTACAGAAAGCGCAAATTCCCAAATTCCAATAATGGGCCTTTTCATCTATTTTAGACGAATTTATAGGTACAGCGCAAAACCACTTTTAATCCATGCTTTTTTTAATGGCGCGGTAGTGCCCGGGACATTGTTAGGTGGAGTAGGCTGCCCAGCACCTATGCCACCCAGCCCAATCAGCCATTTACAGAGAAAACGACAGGTCAATTCAATACGTCTGGAGCTAATTAAGCCGTGGGTTTCCTCACGATGTTTTCCTTCACCGTAAGAGCGGCGGATAAAAAAGACATTGGTCTTGGTCGACATTGGTCGGCTTAGGATTCGAACGCATGACCTTCGGAATGAAAATCACAAATCTCTTCCCAAACTCCAAATCTTATACCTACTTAATGTGCAGGTAACAAAAATGGTGCAATTTAAATCTCAGGGTTGAAAATAATACCATGACTAACTGTTTACCCTCGCGAAGAATTTGTACATTCTCCAACTAAATTTAGTCAAGCGTGAAAAGAGATTGGTTTTTCTTGTCTTTTCGTCTCCCAAAAAGGACACTTGGAGGTTGCGTCACGGAAAATAGCCTCTATACACAAGTAAATCCTTCACGGATTTGGTTGGGTGACCGATAATAGGTATGTGTCGCAAAAATCATTTACTCTAATTCTTCCGAAGCACTATCAACAGTCTAGTGCGGTACCGGTACCACCAAGTCCGTGTACCCTGGTACCTACACGTTAACCGGTACCGCCAAGTCCGTGTACCCTATTGGGTACACGTTAACAGGTACCGCCAAGTCCGTGTCCCCTATGAGGTACACAACCACTAACAAACATGTAACTTATCAGTTTGTTTGTTATTTTGGGATTTGCGAAGAGGGCCAATTTTTATGAAAACGCCATTGGACAAATGGGGAGATATAGACAAACTCTTGTATGGGGACTGTTAACGTTAAGCAGTTGGTTCCGGTTGTTATATCTGTATAGTCTATTTGTATACCAAAGTCAAGTTAGAACCTAAAAACTCTAACACTTAGTGAGGTCTTCAAGAAAACAAATGTTGAGTAGGTAATTGTTCAGTGCAAATTTCTATGCACTTAATTTAATGAAATAATAATGTATAGTGCTGAAACAGTTAAGTATTTAATTTGACCACGAATAGCTCTCTCCTGAAATGTTCGTGGTAAATTCAATTACTACCTACATTTCATTGAAGCAGCATTTCGGATTTTATTTTGTTAAGTTTATATTACGTAAGGCTAATAATGAACGCCCGACATATTTTTGTGATTTAACGTTTTGACCGCCAACGTCTTTTATAGAAGACAAGATACGCCCCGCGGTTTCACTCGCGTAAGTCCCGATTCCGCGGGATTTCCCTAAAATCCTTTCTTAATGGATGCTTACACACCACAAAGAACACACTCTTCAAATTTCATTGGTCTAGGACCAGCGGATAGACCGCCGTTGATATAGAGATCAGTCAGGACTTTGAATTTTATAAATATAGAAGATAAAAAATATTAAACGTTTTAAACTAACACAATTGGAATTCATAATCACTCGCGACAAAGACTATTGTAACGTGGTTAAAGACCTATTACTGAAGTTACCGTGCCCATATTATAAGTCGTATCGGTGTTTACTTTTTATAATCAAACTAAATCTTCAGAATGGCTTTGCTAGTGCGATTCAGGTTACCAAAGCAGTATGTAACTCCGTAGAAGCGAGCCATTGCTTCAACATTCATTCTAAACGACGTATCCGATAATCGGGTCCATAAATCGGATGTTCACAACTAACCTAAAGCAAAATAAACCGGCAACGCGTCGAGAGAAGGGTAATGCTTTCACATCGTTCCGTTTGCACTTGGTTTGATGCAATTAATATTTGTTGTTCAGTAGTTTGTGTACTTTCAGGTGGATGGGTTTATGCAATAATTAATCAGTCAACCATTCAAATCTAAAAAAAACCTACCAAGTGCAAGTTGGACTTGCGCACGAAGGGTTCCACTATCACAATTGGGTACGGAACCCTAAAATGAATATTGGAGCAACTTAACCATGATGGAACGTTAATATTTATTTTAACCACTGGCGCCAGTATATTACTCTATCACTAGATGGCACCAGTGGTAAAAATAAATCTCGGTATCGTTGCGTTTTTTGTCAAAATTCAAAAATCACATATGTTGTATGGGAGCCTCCTTAAATATTTGTTTTAATTTGTTTTTAGTATTTGTTTTAATAGCGGCTACAGAAATAGGTAAATTTTCAAATTTTACAGATGACGTCGTATTACTAGAAATATTTTACAAAGAAAAATGCATCATCAAAAATGCCTTGAGCAATAAAATCAATACAGGGTGCTCCGAGGTCAGTAATGCAACTTAAAAAAAAGTTTAGACGAACAACTTTTGTTCTACGACTTTATAAAAGTCGTAAAACAAAAGTTGTTCGCCTAAACGAATAGAATAACCCCCTTTCGGCTTAATACCTTCTTCTCAGAACACGTTGTATAAACAAAAGTCTTGTCTTCCTCTCGCATAAAACATCCAAAGGGAGTAGTGTCAACGTTGTAATCAATGTTGTTTGTGTATATTAAGCCCCCGCTTCACTGCAACGTGCCATGTGTTAAGGCGAGGTCTAATTGCTTAAGTGGAGATGTTTAGATGCAATTCATTAGTGGACGGATAATGTTGGCTTTATCTATCTATATCCTAGTCCAACGGTGTTTGGAAAAGATTCGTCTATCAGCGGTAAGGCTTATGTGCTACAAATTACACCAGGTCTCTGATTACGTAACCCTGTTGCTAACAAATCTTGATTGAAACAATTGAAATTGTTGATTTTTACGTTTATGGATTTACAATTTGAAAGTTATGGCTATTTCTTAGCGACGAAATGATGTGAAAAATGACGAGTTATCAAAAATTTCAATTTGCCGTGTAGCCCCGGCATAGAATAGGGTTACCCCATTTCTTCCCGTGTGTATCGTAAAAGGTGACTAAGGGATTTAGGTAGGACTAGCAAAAATTAAGATCTCCCCGCGCGGTGGCGGATAAACTGTTTGGTGCTGCTTACTTGGCCAAATCTATTACCAGAAGGTATGGTTAATGATGACTTACCTACTGCGCTAACCCCAAATATTTGGGGTTTAGCGGACCCCAGGCTCCCGATAGGGATGCAACCGGGAAAATCGTTCGGATGAGACAGAATCAACAATTTCAATTGTTTCAATCGAGATTTGTTAGCAACAGTGTTACGTAAACAGCTACAGGTCTCAGATAAATCAATTAAGTTTAGTCAGGCAACAAGAGTGGAAATCCACCATGGAGTTTTGAAGTTGTCAACATTTATAGGCTTGTTTAGGCTTGTAACAGCAAAGTTATTCGTTTTTTTTGGTTCATTTTAAACACAATAAAATATTTCTACTCCCTTACTTATAAACGGTTAATAACTTTATGTAACGTTTGTTTTTTTTACTGTGACATGAAGTTTCAAAGTGGACAGACAGAGACAAACGTTACATAAACTTAGTCATCGTTAATAACTAATATTTTTCGACAACATTTTGGGAGATTCCAAAATTTAGAGATATCAACATTTTGGTAATTAGACAGTTGGTCACTAAAGATAATAGTAGTTTTAGAACTCTACTGTCAACGAATAATATTTACCTATACTTTTTTTTGTCTATACAATTTAACCACAAATCAATAAAATCAAAAGAAAACACGGAAACATTAAAGTCATTAATAAACCCTTACTTGTTATTAGTTAGAAGTTTTGTTTCTCTGTCTGTCCGTTCGTCAAACCAATTCGAGCTTTGTTCCCAAAGTTTTCCCATTTCATGTTTATCCGAGCCCTCAAGGAGCTTTAATCAAACGCTTTCGAGGCTTTATTAGAAAAACTTGAGGAACTTAACAAGGCCCGAAGAATAATTTGACATTTCATTTGTTTGCTTAAGATTTTGTTTTGTTTTAACGGTTTTCTATTGGATGTTATTGATTTTTAATCGACTTCAAAAAAGGAGGAGGTTCTTAATTAGGCCCGTATATTGTTTGTAGGTATGTATTTTCTCACTTCGACCCGTAAATTGTTTGTATGTTCTCAATTCGACCCGTATATTGTTTGTATGGTATGTGGATATGTCTGCGCCGTACTCTGGCATATGAAGTCCGATTTTAATAGTTTTTTTTCATTTGGAAGGTGAGAGTCCCGAGTTGATCCCATAATTAAAAAAAACCCTTCAAAAACCAATTCGAGCTTTGTTTCCCAAAGTTTTCCCATTTCATGTTTATCCGAGCCCTCAAGGAGCTTTAATCAAACTCTTTCGAGGCTTTATTAGAAAAACTTGAGGAACTTAACAAGGCCCGAAGAATAATTTGACATTTCATTTGTTTGCTTTAGATTTTGTTTTGTTTTGACGGTTTTCTATTGGATGTTATTGATTTTTGAATATTGATTGGAATTATTTAAAATTTTACAATTTTGTTAGCGATTAAGTTTTGTTAGGTAACGAATAACTAGAGAGTTATTTGACTAATTTGACTAGTTAGTTAGTTAACTTATTATATATTTAGTCATTTATAATTCAGTTACGAAAACGAGACGGAAATGTCTCCTTATTATTATTTCTTATTTTTAGTTGTGGCAATGGACCAAAAATATTTTTTTTTCTAGAATTTTTTTCTAAGAATTAGTACCCCAACGTCAATTCCAACTAGACCACACAAGCCCCTAAAAAAAATATGCATGCGACTTTTCCTTTGAAAAATTATCTAGACGGAAAAATGAGTTTAATTTCAAATCCAACATCTCAAAAACAGAAGCAAAATCAATAGTTTCTAACCCCTGTGCAAAATCCCGGCAATAATCGAGTTAGAAGCTGGCTTACGTTGCGAAATTCTGTTACATAAAAACTGAAAATGGCCGACTCCATTGTACTAGGAACAATGACACACTTGAAGTGTCGGTTGTCTCAAGTGCTCTCTCGTCAAGTGCTGTACGGCAACCCCCACTGAAAAATGCCTGAAAAAAATGTCGGCGAATAAAAGCACGTCAGGTTGTATGCGGTTAATTCTTACCATAGTTTTAAGGGACTTCTTTCTTCAGATATTAAAGTTAAGATAAATTAAGTTATGATCATTGTTGAGAACAGGACGACCTTAGTATATAGTTTTTTATGTACATAGCTTTAAGATGTCTTTTATGTGTTAAATTATAAGTTTTCGTGTAATAAATCTGACCGGGCGCGTTTGACTATATCAAGTGCGACAGGGTCAGAGCTATAATAAAGTGAGATGCAAGGTGGGACCCTCAGTCGAATGTAACGCGTAATAGATGTTGCGCAATCATTTCTAATATAAGGCAGGGGTATTTTTGTAAAAGTCAGAAGCTGTTTGCACTGCGCTGAAGACACCTGACTGGAACTAGGAACTAAGAACTCAAATAGAACTAAGAACATTTATGAATAAAGAAGTATACAGTACATCAGGCGTTTTTATTTGGGAGCGCGCAGACAAGCAGGGAGGAGCGAACATACAGTCCACTAAGCCGAGGAGAGAGAGAGAGAAGAGAGAAGAGTAGAGACAGAAGACTACGAGTCGTAACCCTGTAGACTTACGAGTCGTAACATTACGAGTCGTAACAATACGAGTCGTAACAAGGTAGACTTACGAGTCGTAACGTTACGAGTCGTAACTAGGTAGACTTAGTCGTAACGTATCGTTGTTTCGAAAACTACTCCGAGGCGTCGAGGAGGCAACCACCCTGTCCGACGGATCCAGGACAATTTGGTCCTTCGAGATCCGGATCTCTGAACAATTTGGACCTTCGAGAACCGGATCTTTGAACTTTGAACCTACGGAACTAGGCTTCGCACTCCACTCCTACCTCGTCGGAACGGATCGTGTGCCGTCCATCTTCGATCAAGATGGGGCTCGAACGGAGTCAGGGCGATCCAAAGGAGGTCGAGGAGCAGCGCCAAGCGGAGCAGCTACGGGAGGAGCGAAGACTACACCGGGAAGAAGTTCGTCGCATCCAAGAGGAACGGGAGCGAAGGAGATCGCTTCAACCACCAGAGTCACCGTCAACACTACCAGCACATACGTCGGGACTGCAACGTACGCAGTCGCAAACCAACAAGTCTGTACGAAGTCAACGTTCCACCAGCTCCACTTTGCGTCACCGTGTCGTCGAGCTTGAGGCTGCTGAGAATCTCGCAGACCTCAGGCGAAGGGGACTCGAAATGGAAGCTGACCTAGCAAAAAAGCAAATGGAAGCTGAGCTAGTTAAAAAGGGAATCGAACTGGAAGCTGACCTAATACAAAAGCGACTCGCTGTCCAACAGGCCGAAATCGAAGACGAGGGCAGTGTGCGGAGGGGCAGTGTGCGGAGGGGCAGTGTGCGGGGAGATGACGACGAGGTCAGCGCTCATGCCAAAGTCGGAAACTGGCTGCGGAACACACCAGTTGTGCGCGTCGATCGGCAGCCCGAACCACGTCCACAGAGGGACGAAGAACAAAGACCGTCGTGGGAACGGAGAGACCGTTCCAGAACACCGGGCAGGAGAAACGGCATCGAGGAGCTCGCTGATGCTTTGAAGCAGATGGCACGCCCGCAGCGTAGATACAACAGCGACCTACCTACCTTCAGCGGAGCAGCGAGCGAGTGGCTCGCCTTCAAAGCAGCGGTACGAGATTCGACGAAATACTACAACGTCGACCCGACCGAGAACCTCCTGCGGCTAAGAACGTGCTTGAAGGGCGAGGCGCGCGAAACCGTCGCGGCGCTACTCTTCACAGCGACTCATCCAGACGAAATCCTGCAAACTCTCGAACAGAGTTTCGGCCGTCCAGAAATCATCATCGACAAAGTGCTGGACGACCTACGGAGGTTGCCAAAACCCGGACCTACGGCAACGGAACTGAACATATTCGCGGTGAAGGTGCAGAACGTCGTGTGCACCCTGAGGAGCGTCGACAGCATGCAATACCTGCATAATCCGATGCTTACCAGGGACATTTTGGGTAAGTTAAGCCCGAACCTCAGGACAAAATGGTGTGACCACGCCGCGAACTACCCCGAATCATCGGAGCCGAAGGTGGTGCTACTCTCTCGCTTCCTGATGAAGGAGGCAGACAAGGCGCTGCGCTTTGACTACACTCCAGTCTCCATCACAACGAAGACTCCAACCACCAGCAACACGAACGCGAAAGGCAAGAGGACTGCAGTCTACGCTACGGACGAGCAAGAGGAAGCACCGACCTGCGTGCAGTGCAAGCAAGCACACACCCTCCCGAAGTGCCGGCAGTACCTCGCTCTACCAATCAACAAGCGATGGGAGCTGGCCAAGGGGAAGGGACTCTGCTTCAAGTGCCTGGTAAGTAAACACAGGCGTTTTCACTGCAAGGCCAAGGCGTGCGGCGTACGACAGTGCCGCAGCCCCCACCACGCAACTCTACACGAAGACAGCGAGGGCGCGAGATCCGCGCCCACGGACGGACAGGGCGCGCGATCCGCGCCAGCACCGGTGGCGAGAGCACCCGCACCCGCGCGGCGCTCCGCCACACCGCCGTCAAAAAGTGAAAGTGATAACGCGTTAGTGCTAGCAATCGCAGCGACCTCTGTGACCAGTGAAGTGTTGTTAAAAGTGTGTCCCGTGACAGTATCAGGGCCGCGTGGAAACGTCGATACCTACGCGCTACTCGACGAAGGAGCTACGATCACACTCATCGACAAGGAACTTGCCACGAGCGTCGGGGCGAGCGGGCCTACACGGCCTTTGAACGTCTGCGGTCTCAACACATCGAAGAAAGAAAAGGACAGCCAAGAGGTGGAGATCTTCGTGAGGGGGAAGGGCGAGAACGCGCCTTTCAAAGTGAAGTGTCGCACGATCTGCGACCTCACACTACGAAGCCAAACCGTGCCTCGAAGACTACTCGAACTTCGACATCTGAAGAATCTGCGCGACGAGGAACTGTGCTACGAACGAGCACACCCACGCATCCTGATAGGAACTGATCACTGGGGCCTCATCGTGTCGAGAGAACTTCGTGTTGGCGGACCCGACGAGCCGGCCGCGTCAAGAACCGAACTGGGATGGGTGGTGCACGGAACAGCACCACGCAACACCATCTACCGAGACAACGGTGATGTGCTCCACGTGTACGCACCCGATATACGCGTACGAGACGGCGAGGAACACGACCGACGTCTCAACGATCTAGTCGAGCGCCACTTCGCGATCGACTCTCTCGGTGTCGCCCCGAAACCACGGATCAGCGACGCCGACAAACGGGCAAGCGACATCTTCAACGAGACCGTGAAGAAGAAAAACGTGGGATACGAGGTCGGACTTCCATGGCGACACGATCACGTCGTCATGCCGCCGAGCTACGGAGCAGCTACGAACCGGCTGCGCGGCATCGAAAGGAAGATGGACGCCGACCCCGCATTCGCCCGCGAGTACACAGAGCAAGTGGACAACCTGCTGACAAAAGGCTACGCTGTGCCATGCGATGGCGCCGAGACTGCGAGCAGAGTCAGCTGGTTCTTACCGCACTTTGCCGTGGAGAATCCGAACAAGCCGGGAAAGAAAAGGCTTGTCTTCGATCCGGGGAAGAAAAGGCTTGTCTTCGACGCTGCACACCCGAACCGTGGCGTGTCGCTCAACGACATGCTGCTGGAGGGGCCAGACTTACTCCTCTCTTTCACAGGTATCATTCTCCGCTTCCGCGAACGAGCCATCGCGGTGACAGCCGACGTTCAAGAAATGTTCCTGCAGGTGAAAATCAGAAGAGAAGACCAGCCAGCCCAGCGGTTCCTGTGGCGAGAAGCAGACCGATCCTGCTCACCCCGCTCGTACAACATGACGAGCATGATCTTCGGCGCAGCGAGCTCACCGTTCCTCGCGCACAGTGTGCGCGACCACAACGCTCGCACGCGCGCCGACACGCACCCGCGGGCTTTGGCCGCGATCACGCGGAGCCACTACATGGACGATTACGTGGACAGTTATAACAGTGAATCGGACGCGCGAAGTACCATCGCCGAGGTACGTGAAGTGCACGCGGTGGCCGGGTTCACCTTACGCGGATGGTGTTCTAATCGCGACAATGTGTTAAACGATAGTGCGCGAGAAATTCCTCTTCACGTAATGTGTGACGCGTGCGAACGTGCGTACGCCACCGTGGCGTACTTTCGCGCCACACACTCCCTTAGCATTCCGCGCCTGGAGCTACAGGCGGCGGTGATCGGCGCGAGACTCGCCGTTGCTATCAGGAAGAAGCATCGGTTCGAGATCGCGCGCACCGTCTGCTGGACCGACGCCGCGACTGTCGTCCACTGGGTGAAGAACGACACGCGACGTTACACCCCGTTCGTCGCCCAGCGGTTGGGCGAGATCGCCGTGACACTACGGGAGAAAGTCACGACACCAGAGGTGCTACGAACACTGCTCATCGAGGCCGAGCACTCTATACATGCCCGGCCCTTGACCCACGTAAGTGTTAACCCTCACGATCCCGAGGCGTTGACACCCAACCACTTCCTTTTGGGGACATCAATGGGACTGCCTACTACCGGCCCATGTGAAGACGCGGATCGCAGAGCCTGGCGAGCAAGTCAAGGACTCGCAGACTCCTTCTGGCAGCGTTGGGTACGCGAATACCTACCTACGCTCGTGCCACGGGGGGAGCCCGCCAACCTCACGGCTGGGCTCAAAGTCGGCGATATCGTCGTGGTCGTCGATCCAGCGCTACCAAGGAACGTGTGGCCCATCGGTCAAGTCCAATCAACCTACCCGGGACCGGATGGCGGCGTACGAGTCGTCGACGTCCGAACTAGAACAGGAGTGTTCCGGAGGCCAACCAGTAAGCTCGCCGTTCTCGTGAAAGAAGAAGATGAGGCTACGCGAGCTGCGCCGGGAGGAGGATGTTGAGAACAGGACGACCTTAGTATATAGTTTTTTATGTACATAGCTTTAAGATGTCTTTTATGTGTTAAATTATAAGTTTTCGTGTAATAAATCTGACCGGGCGCGTTTGACTATATCAAGTGCGACAGGGTCAGAGCTATAATAAAGTGAGATGCAAGGTGGGACCCTCAGTCGAATGTAACGCGTAATAGATGTTGCGCAATCATTTCTAATATAAGGCAGGGGTATTTTTGTAAAAGTCAGAAGCTGTTTGCACTGCGCTGAAGACACCTGACTGGAACTAGGAACTAAGAACTCAAATAGAACTAAGAACATTTATGAATAAAGAAGTATACAGTACATCAGGCGTTTTTATTTGGGAGCGCGCAGACAAGCAGGGAGGAGCGAACATACAGTCCACTAAGCCGAGGAGAGAGAGAGAGAAGAGAGAAGAGTAGAGACAGAAGACTACGAGTCGTAACCCTGTAGACTTACGAGTCGTAACATTACGAGTCGTAACAATACGAGTCGTAACAAGGTAGACTTACGAGTCGTAACGTTACGAGTCGTAACTAGGTAGACTTAGTCGTAACGTATCGTTGTTTCGAAAACTACTCCGAGGCGTCGAGGAGGCAACCACCCTGTCCGACGGATCCAGGACAATCATGACAAAATAGAGGTAACTAGCTCACCCACCCGTAGTGGTTGTGCCCATAGTACAAGCCTAATGCTTAGTTTGGGTCTAGTTTGCACTGTGTGTAATCTCACGCAATATTTATATTTATTAACTTCCTTGGCAGCAGAATGGCTACATAAGATTGTCAGAATGAACCCTACTACAATGCGCTGGCTCAGTGGAATAGCTTAGCAATTGGTCCTCAAGATGTTTTATATTGACACCATGAAAAAGACTCATTAATTCGCATTGAAATAAATGTCACCCATCCAAGTAATGGCCATACCTAGCGTTGCTTAGCACGCACAACAAAAACGGGCCTATGAAACCCCCTTTCGTGAGCGTAGAATCCCACCTTAGAAGTTTACCTCCATAGGTAGGGTACTGGTTTATTCACTAGCTAAAGTCCTTTGAACGACTTCGAAAGCGTTTATTAATACTCGAGCCCTGAGCTTGAAGTTACCCAAATATAAACTAACTAAGTATAACCAGATATGCCTCTACAAACTTAATATTTGGTGCTATGCAGACTTCAGATTGTTTTTTCGTTGGCCGATTAAACTCTATGTAACCTACTAATATTATAAAGGGGAAAGTTTGTATTTTAGTAAGTAGATAAAAGTAAGTAAGCGATTATATTTGTGTATTTTTCTCGAAGAGGTCGTGTTCCGATGACATAATAAATTCCAAACGATCATGGGAAGTGAAATATGACATGAAATTAAAGTAAATATATTGCACGACGTTACACACAGCGCAATCTAGCCCCAAACTAAGCACTAGGCATGTACTATGGGTATTAGACAATGAATACACTACATATTAAACTTTTATTTGTAGATACATACAAATAATACATTGAAAACACCAAGACTGGAAACAAATATTTTTTTCAAGCATAAATACTTGCACCCGGAGGGAATCTAACCCGCAACCTTCTGCAATTATTGAATAATTTTGAATTTTGATACTCCTTCATGCTAACACAACTAAACCGATTGCGATGTATCTTGATTTGCAGATAGATATAGACCTGAAATTAACATAATATTTTCTATCAGGACATTATCCGCGGGATCGGAACTTACGCGGGTAAAGCTGCAGAGCGTATAGCTGGAGCCTTAGTTTTGAACCAGTGGAATTAAATCCGCGCATTTATTCAACAAAGAGTTTTCTACCGGTTCAAAAGTACCACTTCTTGTTTTAGAACGATCTGATGAACTCTCATTCTAGGTAAGACACATAGTGGTGTAACATCACTACAAAGAGGAAGAAGTAAGAAGCATAGTCTTCATCTTCTTTCTCCTTAACTTCAAAATCCTCAGTTTGCGACAACTCTAACAAACTTAGGCTGCGCATTACGTTACTACATCACGTCGTATGCCCTCCGCTATTCCCAAAGCGGATGCCGGTTCCGTCTCACTTAAAGCGAGCCTTTGACTTGATGGCCCCAACTTTGACAGTTAAGAACGTGGCGACTGTTACGATTTCCATACAAACTTAATACTAATAATAATAAATTAAAAACACACAATTTAACGCGAAAGTGACACTCTCTGTCTCATGTCATACAACTCTTCCGCGCTATGGAAACAATCGTTGGATGTTAAACTCGCAGTGGAAAGCCTGCATAAGACACACACCACTATAAAGAAGAAGAAGTACTCTTCTTTCTCCTTAACTTCAAAATCCTCAGTTTGCGAGACCACTCCAAGAAACTTATCCTACGCATTACGTTACTACATCACGTCGTATGCCCTCCGCTATTCCCAAAGCGGATGCCGGTTCCGTCTCACTTAGATCGAGCCTTTGACTTGACGGCCCCAACTTTGACAGTTAAGCGGCACGATTTATCAGGACTTGAAGTGTGTAGTGTTATAATAACACATAATAATAATAACCAGTCAGCAAAATTATCCATAAAAATACACAAATTAAATACTACCTACACATAATTTAACGCGAAAGTGACACTCTCTGTCTCATGTTTTCACGCCTAAACCGCTGAAACGATTTTGATAAATTTTGCCATAGAAATAGATGGAACCTCGAAGAAGGCTATAGACTACTTTTGATTCCGATATTCCCGCGAGTGTGTGAATAATTATTTTATTATTCAAGACACCAAAAATATCCATAAAAATATATAAATTAAATTCCAACCATATCATAAACGCGAATTAACTCTGTCTATCTATCTGTTATGTTTTTAAGCCTAAACCGAACGATCATGATACATTTTGCTACAGGCAAAAAAGGAAAAAGGCACCTTGCAGAAGGACCTAGGACATTTTTGATCCCGATATTCCCGTGGGATCGGGACTTACGCGGGTGAAACCGCGGGGGGTCAATAATAAAAAGTTCATGATTAATAAGTAAAATAGTTTGTAATAAAATTATTTTAAATTCATATAAACTCATTACTACACGAACAGAATAACAAGGGATGGTTTTGCACTAGCTGTAACATGCGATTTTACTCGCGATTAGTTCCGATTTATTGGCATTTATTTGTAGTCATTTAATTGAAAGATTTCTATTTGTGAGTGTGTGTGTGTGTCTCAGTGTGTGTCTGTATGTTTGTAATGAATTAACTCAAAAATAACTGGACCGAAATCAAAAATTCTTTCACCAAAAGAAAGCTAGATTATCGAAGAGTAACATAGGCTACTTTTGATCCCGATATTCCCACAGGGTCGGGATAATATATAAAATGAATGATTAAAATTTCAATAACTACTCATAACAATTTTAATCCGGAAATATAATCCGAAAAGCAATTTGAATACGTAAACACCGTCAGCAAAATCTGTGTCATGAAACAACTCGCAAACTCACAATTTTGCAATCGGCCGACAGTTTCAAAGGCAATTTCGCTTGTTATCTTCTAATACAAATTCTAATGAACATCTTAGGTACAATCTACAGATAAAAGTTATGTGTCGAATAAAATCAGACACAAATATTCGAAAGTTTTTTTTATTAAAAGATTTTTATTAAAAAATATGATTGAACAACTGCATTGTAACAAAATAAATTCTCAAATCATCGCCAAGACGCGCTATCGGCCAACTTAAAAGTCTACAGTCTACATTTAGCCTAAAGATTTTAATTTGTGACGATAAACAGTAATATCGTCGGAAACGGAGTCTGGATAAAAATGTTGAAGTTTCTTTTACATTTCCTTACAGGGTTGTTATTGATTTAGTACATTTAAAGTTCCAACAGGAGGAGGAGCTCATTTTCCTCGCTGCACTTGCAGATCTTAAATGATCGGGTTAAGCAACGCTTGGTGCAGTCATTACTTGGATGGGTGACCAATAACTTGTGGGGCATAAAATTACCTTCTCGAGTTCCTCCGTGCTTCACAAGGTACGCTAAGCAGTTGGTCCCGGCTGTTATCTCTGATAGCAGTCGTTAGGTCAGGTTAGAGGCCTTGGGGCGACCTAAAAGCTCTAACACTAGGTGAGTTCCATCTAGCTTATTATTGACATCTATAAATATCTATAAGTAGCTAGGGATCAAAATGCTTTGTCTTTAGCCTAAACTGCTGATAGAGAGCTGAAATTTGAAGAGTGTGTTCTTAAAGTGAGGGTCATGTATTGAAGGGTCATTTGAAATAACTGGCAAAATAAAAAAGATCTCGGGTTCACACTATTTTAGTCGTATAGCAACCCTGGAGCAAGTTCATTCGAGCCTCACTTCACACTCGTGTCATTTCTTAGATGGCGGAACCAAGCCCTTGTTGTTTTTGAACTGCAAATGTATTTATTCTGTTACAACTGTAAAACGATTATCGAGTGCTGGCAGTTACCTATTATTGAGTGAATCATTGTTTATGATATCTTAGTGATACAGGTATACGATCATATAAGGTTAGTGAACTTTAATTCGAAATTGTAGATTTTGTGGTGAAGTTTTAAATTTTTCTATGATATTTATGAAAGGGTCACAAAAACTGGTTATGAAGGGACCGGCCCTTTCATAACTGGTCATTTTATGACTTGTATTTTTACTAGATGTTTAATCAATTTATCTATTCTTTTTAAGCTATTGCATATCTTTTGTTGCGGGCTTTGAGCTTTGAATGAAGAAATTTCGTAACGAAAAAAAACTAACACCCACCGCCTACCATGTAAGTACGTACCAAGTATATAAGTACCGTAAAATATACCAACTATGCCCGTTTTTTTTATAAAATCGAACAAAACATCCTTTTTTTTCTATGGAAACATACATATATTTTTTATTTGTTAGGTGTGCGATTATATGCTGCATTACATAACTATTTGAATCAATATATTACACGTTAAAACTATTTTTAAAATCGAACAAAACATCCTTTTTTTCCATGGAAACATACATTTATTTTTTATTTGTTAGGTGTGCGATTATATGCTGCATTACATAACTATTTGAATCAATATATTAAAATTACACTTTAAACACTTTAAAACTATTTTTTTCCGATTTTGATGGCGGGCAAAATTATCCGCACTTCTTACCAACATTGCCCACGCCTATTTTTTGACAAAATATAAGTCTGTTTAATACGTAATTCAGATAATAACTAGTAATTTATATAATCTAGGTATAGTCCTTAAATTTTCGTTTGTAGCATATTATTGCAGTTTTGCAGTTATATCAGTGGGCAATATTACCTAGCGATTATTACTCTTTTCCATACAAATCCTAACAACCTGTTGTAACTCTCTAGGGTTGTCACGTGTCTATTATAAGTTTTGAATGTTGCAGAATATCAGAAATACTATTTTAAATTAGAATTTAGTATTAGAAATAAAAATGCATTATCAAAGTTTGACAAAATAAGTAACTATTTATGTATTTGTTATAATTTTTAAGAAAAACACTGTTTTCTTAAAAGTTATAACGAAAACACTATATTTTGCGAATTACACAGTGACTTATGTTTGTAATTGTTTAGTTTGTTTCAAGAAAACAATCTAAATTAAAAAAAAAAAGATAAATTGGGATCCTCATTTGTTTTTGTATCGGTTAAAATGAAATTTTGGCAACCGAATGTGCTTTTTGATGAAGGGCAAAGTTGACAAGAATAGGTCTGAACAGTTCAGGGCATCTTTGCCCACCGCCATTACTGTTGTATTTTAAGGCTTAAAATACTGAAACCTAATCAAAATTGCTTTAAAATTGGTATTCTATAACATACTGTAAATCAACTTTCCTGCGTTTTCGCCGTGACGTAAAATTCACCCTAAAATATCTGAAAAATTTGCCCACAAAAACACATCACATTCGACAAGACCTGACAGGTGACTGAACGAAGTTGGGAACCAAGGCAATGCATCGTGTTGTCAAACACATAATCTACTTTTCTTCCAATAGGTAAATATAACCATAACGCTAAAATATTTTTCAATATTAACAGATTTGTTTGAAACTGCTTTTTGAGCAATGTTTTGGTGGTTGGCAAAGTTGGTGTATTTGACGGTACCAAGAAGCGCGAAGAAGCTTGGAGCGTTAGCTCGCCCGAGCTACTTGGTAGACCCGGCCCTGTCGACCTATAACGGAACCCTATCGATGCCTCGAACGCAACGATACCGCGATTTAGACCGTTAGGATAGCGCCATCTAGCGACACATTACGTCTACTTCTAACAACATTGTTTTCTTTATTTAGTTTTGGGATTTCGTCGTGGATTCTTGTAATTGTTTTTTTATATGACTATGTTACCCCGCGCACTTCGTATCGCCATCGGTCAAATCGAATAAAAATAATATTATGTATGATTTGACATGACTGTAAGACAGTTTTAAATACGCCTACCTAAGAAAAATGGGGCCTATTGTTAAATCTTTTAAAATCTCAGGATATTTAATTTTAATTTGCATAAGTTGATAGAAAATGCTACGCAATAGCTTCACCGCGGCAGTCCCCGAGTGCCACACGTTTTTTTAGATTAGAAATGCCGTATATAAAAAGAACGCGCATTATTGCCCAAAAAATTAAGGAGTTAGTAAATAAAGTGATACAGAGAGGCATTTCTGTAAGATCGGCTGCGAAGATAATTAATATAAGAACAACACATTTACAAAGATTGGTTCACAAAGCTAAAGCTGCTGTTGAAAATTGGCATTACTATTATTAAGAATAGCAATAATTATTTTTCCAAAGTTTTGTGTAAGATTTATAAAACTGTTGATTTTACTTGAATATAATTTTAAGTGTTTTATTTCCTCTTATTTACAAAGAAGTGTTGATCATAAGTGTCTTACAATCTCAATTATTATCATTTAAGTTCATTATATCTAAGAAAAATATTATTTTAATTTCAATTAATGTCTAAACTATCCACTTCGGGACACTGAGCAATAGGCCGGGCCACTGTTGTATGAAAAAAATTTTTTTGTCTTTTTTTTCTTTGTAATAGTGCTTAAAATATGCTATGTGATCAGAAACGATGTTTTATAAAGTTTCATACAATTTGGACATTATCTTCTGCCTCCGGATCCACTTTGAACTTTCGAAAAAATCGTAAAATTAACGCTTCTTGTAACATAAGTATTTTTTTTGTAAGTAGGTAAATATTGAAAAAATATTAACTCAAATCACCTATAATAGACTCTTTTTCATAAAAAATAACAGTTTGGGAGAAAATAATACTAATTAAAATAATTCATAGGCCTCTCATTCCAATCGAAAAATCTTCTTACCTTCAAAATTGTTGTATAAGTTTACGCAATTCTATCTGTGCTTTAATGAAACCCTGGATGGCTGATTTTGTGGTCAGGGTTGCTGCAGTTAGTTACTAATTTTAGTGCTCTTTCAACTTCCTTTGTGTGACAAGGTAAACCTAAGAAATATACTCGGGTTTCTCCTCTTTGGGCGATATAACATTAAAGATTTTCGTAAAGAACTTATTTTAAATTTACAGGTTTATGAATTTGGGTTTACCAATTACGATATGGAATTAATAAAATTATGCATCCATGTTAATTTCTGGTGCCAAAATAAGCCTCAATTCCGTGTTTGAATAGAAAAAGTTGAATAAGTAAGAAGGTTAAAGTACGTTTAAAACTTTTAAAAGATTTTCATAGTCTAAAAGCATTGTTGTAAGATTTTATAGATATGTGATAGCTCCTTTATTCAATGATGATATCAATATTGGCAAATAATTTGAAATTAAGTGAATTCTAAAGATTATTTCCCGTTTCCTTCATCTTCACAAGTAGGGTGGGATTATAAGCAAACCCTCTAGAGCGTACACTTTTTCAACGTACGTTGTTGAAATTATTAGACTATCTGAAGGTCCGGTGTTGAAGGTAAAAGCCCAATGAGTTGATCAGCTCGCTTATGGCATTCAACATTAAATATTTTTCCATGTAAGACACCGCAAGTATCAACTTATATTAAACAAAAGATAGCCAGAATCTCGAAAACGTTCTAATTGTTGTTTTGGTATTTTGATTGAGATTTTAAGTGATAAACTTCAAAAATTGGTATTAATCTACGATAGGGTAAGTCGTGTATAACATTTTGTAAAGTGTAACATCGATGTTAACAATAACGATGTCAGCTGCTTTTGCAAAAGTTAGTATTTTTGAATTATTTTTATATTGTAACAAAAGCCACATCAACTCCTTAAATTATTATTAAAGAATGATAGATTGGTAGTGAATTATAATTAAAATAATTTATATTACGAAATACGGAACAATTTTATACACTAAGGTTGTACAATCTATAACAAAAAATTACAATTACACGACTTTTGTTCTAGTTAGCCGCAGTACAAAAATACTCACGTTTTCAGTGTAAGTTCAAAAGTTATTTTCACCTACCAATATTATTTTTATTTTGTAATTTCGAAGTTTATTGATAAGTTATCTTCAATATAAGCTTATTTTAGGCTTTATTCGGTGTCACAATGCATTTAAAGTGTCCTAATACCCATTTCATAAGTAGTCTTTTTTTTTCAAAATAACAAAACTTTGAGGTCAATCCGGAGGCAGATGCACTTGAGCTATTGCAATAATATTTTGCATACGTGGTATTAGCCCATAGTAGACAAATAATTTCGCTATTAGAATTCAAAAATTGAAAAAAAGTTTTTTTGACCCGGCCTACTGAGCAACCGGAGTAATTTAGTAAGTAGGTATGTTAAATTATGTTTAAGTGCTGATTTATGTTAGTCAATAACCTGAAAACGGTAAGACTGAATAATAATAATAATCATATTGACTTCAAATTTTCATTTTCAACATACCCAAGTAGTTATTATACTTATCTTTATAATTAAGTAATGACCCTTTCAAAACCTACTGTGTCCCTTTTAATACATACATTTTATCTAACGACGTCAAGCCAGCATTTCTTGGGTCTTTCCTTTCCCTTTCGGTCTTAGGTCGCTAGTGAATACACGTCTTCATTATTAGTAAGCGGCTAATAGGTAAAATAACTTGTTATAAAAACAAATTCCAGGAAAAAACCCAAGCCTTTTTGTCTGAAGTTTAGGAGCCCCGATAAATTACCTACCTAACTCTGAAAGTTTCTTTGAACTTAACTTCTGAACTCTGGTAATTGTAAGTTTTCTTCCCATTTCACTTTTGACGTTATACGCTCAACTTAATTTGTGTGGGGTTTCTTTTGAAATTATGAGTTGAACAAAACAATTTGAGAAGTTTTATGGTGGAGGTAGGTACTGTTTGTTTACTGATAATTTTATTACGGACCTGGGGGGTTATTCTTGTATTCTTTACTACCTACGTACCTACGTAAAAAGACTGGGGGATTGGACCGAAAGGGGGTTGTTCTAGAGATCTAGGTGAAGAACTTTTGTATATTTGAGGTAGGTTTCGAAAATTTTGAGTTTTTAAAGTTTACGTGAAAATCAGCTGTTGAATCAGTGTCATTGTTTTTATTTATTTAAAAACATCCGGTTTTTTTCAGTGAATCAACCTCCAAATGTTCGAAATAAAGTTCCAAAAGTCGTAGAACAAAAGTTGTTCGCCTAGACGTCTAGAACAACCCTACTACTTGCTGTTTGGTTACTGAAAATTTTATTAGGGACCTGGGGATTTATTCTTGTAGGTACTGTTATTTGTTTTTTTTTTAATAAAAATAACTAAATAAATCCAACATCTAACAATGTTGAGGCGTTGTAGAAACGTTGTAGTTCTAGAATACGGCCCTACATAATATACGGGTTACAAGGAAGTTTCACAAAATCATAAATCATTTTTGACGACCACTGTGGCGCCTCGGGCGAATACCTAGTTGCGGAGCAGAAGATTGTGGGTTCGATTCCCTAGATAAGTATTTATGTAGACCATAAAATGCTTGTTTAGGTATGGTTCTTTGTGTTTTCTATATAACTAGCTGACCCGGCAAACGTTGTTTTGCCTTATAAATTATAGATTGTAGCCGATTCTCAGACCTACTGAATACGTATACAAAATCTCATAAAAATCGGTCAAGCCGTTTCGGAGGAGTAAGGTAACTAACACTGTGACATGGAAATTTTATATATTAGATGTATCATAGTGTGTACTAGTATGTGTATTATAATAAGTAATTGGGACAGTAAGAAACAACACATTGTGTAAACTGTTGATCCTTCTTCGTCCATATGTATTTGACGACCTCTGTGGCGCGTCGTGCGAGAGCGCGACTGCAATGCAGGAGGTTGCGGGTTCGATTCCCGCCGGGTGCAAGTATTTATGCTTAAAAATAAATATTTGTGTCTGGTCTGGGTGTCCTTCTATGTATAATATGTATGTATTTACAAAAGAAAAATAAATATAAGTATTATATCCGTTGTCTAGTCACCGTAACACAAGCTTAGTCGCTTACCACGGGGCTAGATGGCGCTGTGTGTTGTTCACAGAATTTATTTATTTATTTATGTCTAGCCGCCGTCGTATTTTACCTACCAGTAAAATACTTCTATTACATACAAACGAGCCTACTAATCTATATTAATACTAACTGACCCGGCAAACATTTTTTTTCCTTATAAATTTTAGATAGTAGCCGATTCTCAGACTTACTGAATACGCATATAAAATTTGGTAAAAATCGGTCGCGCCGTTTCGGAGGAGTACGGTAACTAACATTGTGACATGGAAATTTTATATATTAGAAAGATTATAAAGAGGAAAGATTTGTATTTGTGTGTGTGTGTGTGTGCGTCTGTATGTTTGCTATGATTAAACTCAAAAACTACTAGACCGATTTGAAAAAATCCTTTCACCATTGGAAAGATCTACATTCACCCTAAGTAACATAGGCTACTTTTGATCCTGATATTCCCACGGGATCGGAACGTACGCGGGTGAAACCGTTGGACGCAGCTATCGTGTATAAAAGAAAGTCATGTTAGTTACACTATTTATAACTATCAAGAACGGCTTAACCGATTTCGCATTAGCTTGCCTCTAATGCGAAACAAAGTTCGCTGAGTCAGCTAGTACTACATAAAAAGGGTCAAACAAATGTTATAAATAAATTTCCGCGTGGAGCCGTGGAAATCGAACCCGAAACCTTCTGTATCATATTGGATTTTCCACCCACTACGCTACAGAGGTAGTCAAAAACAGACTACATTTTAAATGTACAGTAATAAGCACGTAGGTTTGTTTTGAACTCAGTTAAAATTTTAATTGGGTTCCGTACAATTATTGCACAGGTATTAGGGTTAAGTAGGAAATTGTAATTATTGTTCCTTTATAATAATTAAAGTTGGTTCAATTTGCATAACTTAAATAGGTTATTGGGTATTAAAGGAATTAACCTTTCATTATTTGCCAGTATAGTATAACGAAATACCGTTTTTTTTCGGTAGGTTTTTTGACACCGATACCGTTATTTTGTTTGAAAAAGTGAAAATATTTGATCAAGGACTAGCTGCGCCCCCGGTTTCACCCGCGTAATTCCTGATCCCGTAGGAATATCGGGATCAGGAGCCTATAGCGGTTCTCAATAAATTGACTATCCTACACTGAAAGAATTTTTCAAATCGGAGCAGCGGTTCCTGAGACAAACAAACAAACTCTTCAGCTTTATAATAATAGAAGATAGAATAAAGAAAATTAGCTTCACTTTTACTCCTTATTATATCACCGGGTCTGATGAAACCTATCGACTTACGCAAAGTGTTTTATTTGTCCCGGTCGTTAAGATTCAGTGCTTGACCGGAACGGATAGAACAATTTGGGTAGGTACAGCATCAAGTCTCATCCGTCCCGGTGATATCGGATATTTAAAAAAATGGACGACGTTGCACGCAGCGTAATTTAACCCCAAAACTAAGCACTAGGCTTGTACTATGGGTACTAGACAACGGATATACTACATATTTAACCATATTTTTTTTGTAAATATATACATATGGTATACAGAAAGAAAGAAGTGATAGATACGATATAGAAAAGAGATAGATATGTGATAATAAAGTGTCTCATCCGTCCCTGTTCAGCTCAAAATCTTAGCGACCAGGTCAGATAAGACCTTTTGGGTTCGTCGGTGGGTCTCATCCGACCCGGTGATGTAATAACGAATATTTAAAAGTAAAGCCCATAATTAAAAGGAACGCACACCAAACGTTGTTTACAAATACTGGGCTTTAAATACAAATAAGTATTCAATAAAATTTATCCATTTTAACTTAATGTTCGGATAACGCAATTAACGTACCGATTTATTAAACGTACCCCCGGCGTGAAGATGTTTAAGTTTATAACTGTAGAGGTAACATTATTACCTTTCGAGGTTCAGACTGTGATCTTTTGATGTTTAACCATACAAATGTCGGTCTTAAGATGGGGATAGATGATAATCAACTGTCCTTTTTCGGTTGCATAGAAAGGAGTGGTATAGAATGATATGAAAAAAAAAAATGATTTCTCGTAAAAAAAATGATTAGGTACTCTTAAAATATACATTATTTATTTTTATCAAAGCACGATCTATTAAAATATTGACTCAGTTATATGCAAAGATTAGGAAAAAAAATAAGGTTGAAAATTAGACGTATTTTTGTGATTATTTTT
The DNA here is from genome assembly GCA_958496205.1 of Idaea biselata. Lineage (NCBI taxonomy): Eukaryota > Metazoa > Arthropoda > Insecta > Lepidoptera > Geometridae > Idaea > Idaea biselata. The sequence goes on from OY292395.1 coordinate 39,866,882, forward strand.
TATTGTTTAAAGTGTAAAATTTCATGTTTTTACCATGAAGAGGACATTCAGATTAATAGTTGTCTTTAAAGCCACATTTTATTAAAGATTAGGTATTCGAAAATTTGTTTTGGCCCGAATCGGAAAAAAGAATGGTCCGTTTGGGAATAAGCCTATTATTTTAGTTAGAGCTGCCTTAATGTTTTGTCTATTCCACTTTAAGTACCTACCTAATTTTAAATATCTTTGCCTCGGTCCAGTTCAGAGGGCTTTTCCACCCCATTGTAAATTCAACTTGGTTGTGTTTTTACCTTTTGTTTTCCAATCATGTTGATTTTCGTTTATTTGCAAATTTTCAGCGTGATTTTCAAGGTGAAAGTTACACACGAGGCCGAAGATGTACTTAGTTATAGTAGCTTACTTTACTCTACGAATTTGAAGCCAGTATTAAAAAAACGGCTCCTTCTTTCAGATTTGAGGACGTAAAATCTATAGTCCAAGATCCCAGTGCCGGCAGACATCACGTATTTTAGAAAGTATATTATAGTAGTATATTACCTAAAATGTACCTACGTGAAAATCAGCTTGGAGAATCAACGTGAGGTTAGTAATTTTTTTATGTACCTTGATGACCTGATATCTGAGAATTGGCCGTCGCAGCAGGCTAGCAATTAGGCATGCGTTCTTAGTACATACTAACACTACTCAATCGACCACATTTCGTTTGTCAGAAAATACGTGATGTCTGCCGGCCTTGGAGGGTTACTTCGGTTCGTTTCGATACGACAACGATACTGTCATAACGATGGTTCTACTGTCACCCTACTATCAGAATGTGACAGTAAAATCATCGTATGACAGTATCGATGTCGTATCGAAACGAACCGCAGTAACCCTCCTTGGATCTTGGACTATGGATTTTACGTCCTCAAATCAGGAAGCAGGAGCCGTTTTTTTAAATACTGGTTTCAAATTCGTATACGAAAGCTTGAGTTCCGCATGCTTGTTGTGTGAGCGAGACCGCGCACCCATTCATTAGCCTTTCGGGTACGAAATAGTTTTCAACTATATTCAAAAATACCACTTCAGGACATTTTGCAGTCAAAGTCAAATATATTTATTCATTAAGAACGATGTATAAGTTACATATAAACGTTTAGTAATGTCGAGATTTTACTGTGGTTTCGGAACGCGCCCTCCGATGAGAAGAAAGCACAAAAAACTCGTGGATTTTTTTTTAGTAGAATGCACAAGTTCTCATTATTGTTTGAATTTTAATATATTAAATTAGTTGATTTTGTGACATACGTACCTATGTAATGAATTGATGTCTAGTATGACATTATTAGTTTCTAATATTGCATGCCTCAAGGCCGAATAGAGTGTTCCATTTATATTTATGTAATACCACATTATTGTACCTACCTTTATTCGCAATAAATGAATTGAATTGAATTGAATGCTATAACTGTTGCAACTCTAAAAGCCGTTGGGATAAAGACAATGTAACGAAGATAGCCGGTTACAAAAATTACTAAACTTCCTATTCTGGAGGGTTACTTCGGTTCGTTTCGATACGACAACGATACTGTCATAACGATGGTTCTACTGTCACCCTACTATCAGAATGTGACAGTAGAATCATCGTATGACAGTATCGATGTCGTATCGAAACGAACCGCAGTAACCCTCCAGGGTTCCATACCCAAAGGGTAAAAACGGGAACTTTATTACTGATACCCCGCTGTCTGTCTATCTATCTGTCACTAGGCTCTCATGAACCGAATCTCCATAACGTGAAAAATGTCAAATACGAAGACTCTAAACGTCAGATTACAGTCTGCAATAAAAAAATACAGCCGAATTGAGATCCACCTTTATTTTGAAGTCGGTTAAAAAGCGAAGTTTACAAATAGAAGTAGGTACGGAACAAAATTTAAATTCGTCTCGTTTCGTTCGTCGTTAGTATCTTCATATGGACCTAGTAGGTAGGTTGTTTTACGTACGTTGTTTTCATAATATTATGGTGGATATACACTACAGCATTTCTCGAGAATCTTCTATCAATGTACCGTCCCTGCGAATGCGCGCTCTGTTCGGCGTAATGCTCACAGCGAGTGTGCATTTACCCGTAACATTTCGTTGTAACTTGCGTTCACTCTTTCTTATAGGTATTTCCTTCATTTTAGGGTTCCGTACCCAAAGGGTAAAAACGGGACCCTATTACTGAGACTTCGCTGTCTGTCTGTCAGTCCGCCTGTTTTAATTGTTCATCCATGGAAGCCCACGCTCGTGACTTAGCTCGTAAAAATGTTTAGCAAAATGCTCGTTGGTTTGCAAAGTCAGGTCGGAACTTAACATCGAGCATTCATGTCTAAGGTTCTGCTCGAGTAAATTGAAAACCAACGAATGCTCGTATTGCTCGTGGTTTTTTTTCTCAACAAGCAGTTTTCCTAAAACGAATAAATAATGTTTATCCGTAATAATTTCCATGTAATATGAAAAATTGCAGACCGAGTTGAACTGCAAAGTTCGCCGGTAGATGTCACTACGAGGCCTTACTCACAAGAAAACGAGAAGGCTTTCTTAATTTCGGCTTGGGAGGCTTTCCCGTGGCGTAGCGGTTGTCGCGCTGGGATGGAACACCAGTAGTCGCGGTTTCGAATCTCGCCGGTTAGTTTAAGGCGAAACCAGGCACCACGTAAATGGTTCGTCAAGCCTGAGGCATGAGCACGCAAACAACCACGCACAGGGTTCGTCAGTAGAAGAATAGAAAAACACCCATCCGTCCACACGGAGCGCACGGTTCGCATTGGGGCAGCGTTCGCAACGATCGTATGACCCGACTGCTCAGTGTGAGCACACACGTCCACACAGCCCGAGGCATGCGAGGCGAACCATTCGCATCGCCTGGTTCCGCTTTTAGATGTTTGGCCCCTTGTTCGGCTCAAGCCTATATCCACCTTCATAACTACGAGTGTGTTCATATTATGTGTTTTAATATAACTTGTCTCGGTTAATTTTCTACGCGCTTGGGTTCGCTCTCTCGTCGAAAAGTTTCGCTTTAGTGAAACAACTGCCACTAGAGTGCTATCAAAGTTAAAGAGCGCCTGCAGACTGGAAACTGGCAGCTTCATTAATGTTTTGACATAGACTTACTTAGATTTTTCTTCTGTTTTCGCGATGTTGTATTGAAATTAAAGATGTTTTTCGGTTTGAATCGCGTGGTGTTTATTCTGAAGAAGGGACCAGGAGGGTTACTGCGGTTCGTTTCGATACGACATCGATACGATAATACGTTGATTCTACTGTCACATTCTGATAGTAGGGTGACAGTAGAACCATCGTACCTATTATCGTATCGTTGTCGTATCGAAACGAACCGAAGTAACCCTCCTGTAAAGGGCTCGAAACGTTGAGCGTTGTAACAATGCTTAAAATAAAACACAATAATAAACACCACGCGATTAAAACCGAAAAATGTCTTTAATTTCAACTTACTTGTAGACTTACTTGTAATATTTTGGCGTACTTACTGCGTATTTTGACATAGGTAGACTTACTTAATTTTTCTAAATTTTATTTTTATTCTAATTAGAAAATGAAAAGAACTAAAGCCTAGGGTCATGGCAGATACAGGTTTCATCGCATAAACATAATACTTATTTCTAATGTCTTCATCCAGGTAGGAAACAGTCGTCTACGTTTGTATGGAAAAAGAGTAGGTGGACTTTCCTCTTAAGTAATAGAAGTGATAGACGCAAAAAACCGTGAGGCGCAGCTATAGTAACCTATTTGCCTATGACTTTTAAGCACGTAATTCTAACTTGGACTTGTTTTATTAAAAAAAACCTTATAAGCGTTCAGTTAGAAAGGGATTGTGGTAATTATTTCTTCTGTAGCATTTAGACTTCTAAGTGCTTCTAGGTCACCCAGGCCTAAAAGAATATTGCTACGGCATGCCCGTCGTGAAATGCAGCCTAAAGAGGTTTCTTGGTAGGATAGACAAATAAACAATAGCCTAAAGACGTGAAACCACAGCGTGAAACAATATGAATAGTAGAGTGCGTTTCATCTTTAAATTCCTTTGCCGTTATGTTGGTAGCAAAACAAAAAGTGCAAAAAAACTAAAAATTGAATGTGCTACCTTGATTTTAGGGAGAAACATAAAATAACTTTATTAAGAGGATAGTCTCCAGTCTCCTTCTCCATACAAACGTAGTTTAAATTTTCCTCCCTGGATAAAGACATTAGAGCAAATATGTTTATGCCATAAATATCTGTCATGACTAAGCATCTACCTTTTTATTCCAGGGAGGAAAATTTAAACTACTTTTGTATGGAGAAAGAGAATGGAGACTATCCTCTTAAATAGTCCACAATCACAAAGATGTTTTACTATGATATCTAGGTACACTAGGCTAAGTGTCTGTATCGTAGAAAATTTAGACATCAGTGAGATTTGTAAGTATATGAAGAAAGAATGAACGAATCTCCCTGAATTCAACGTTTATGGTATAGCACATATTATAGCAACAAATATTTGGTATTTAAACATAAAACGCACTCTACGACAAAGTTTCTCATCTACGAGAGACTCAAATAGTCTGCGGTGAAAAGAGATTATAAAGTACAACCGGAACCTCTCAAGATATTCTGAACAGAATGCCAGTGGTACCTACCTACCTACACGTGTTATTTTGTAGTTTATTTGGAGGGGAGCTTAATCAGCAAGCCAATGTAAAATGGGTGCTAAACTGACAGGCCAGTAAGCCAGTAATATCACAGAATGCATAATAGTGCAAGGTAGTAACTGGCTCGAAGTTAGCATGCTAGTTACTGGAGGGTTACTTCGGTTGGTTTCGATACGACAACGATACTGTCATAACGATGGTTCCACTGTCACCCTACTATCAGAATGTGACAGTAGAATCATCGAAACGAACCGCAGTAACCCTCCTGGCTAGTCAGTATCTCGGATCGCCTCAGGTGTTATGTATCACACAGTTACTCTACGATACGTTCAAACAGTATGAGATATGGATGGCTCGCACTAAACCGTGCGGGGCCCGAGCCGAGTGTCGGCCGAGCGGTCAGCCGTAGCACGGTCGATTATTGTTGCATATATTTTGTATGGAAGCACTCATGCTATACCAAGTAGCAACCAACCGACTACCGAACTGTACGTAGTTCGGTAGTCGGCAGTTCGGTAGTCGGTCGGTTGCTGCGCTACGAAGACCGCGCTATGGACCGCGCTACAAGGACTGCACTACAGACCGTGCTACGTGGACTGCGCTACGGACCGCGCTACGAGGATCGCGCTACGAGGATCGCGCTACGAGGATCGCGCTACGAGGATCGCGCTAAGAGGACAGCGCTACGGATCTAATGTCATAGTTTCATTTCAGTAGGTGAGATACACATTCGAAATGACGAAGGATATTAATTCTTTAAAAACATTTACCAACACACTACATTAATAGCCATGGCGTCCCAGGGTCCCTAGTTTGTAATATAAGTAGACCTTTTATTACATGTAGGTAATATCTTTGTTACAATTTGAAGGTAGTAATTACGCTTACATTTCCCGACGAAATGTAATATAGTAAGTCCACATTAAAGGCTTCAAACGTGCGTAATTAAAGGCTAAGTGTGTTTAGTAAAGTGACTTTCCCTGTTTCTTGCGTTGATGTGTATCGTGTGCTTTCGCTGTGTTATTGTTGTGGTGTACTATACTTTGGGTAGGTAGGTATTGTTTTTAACTAGTTACCCGCTGCGGCGTTGGGTGCGTACTGTGGCGATTGAAGCGTCTCTGCTTGAAGTCTGCAAAAATGTTCTCTTGGTTTTTTACAATCTGGTGAAAAAATACCTGTAGAGGAATAAACATTATTCTACGGGTATTTTTTCAACCGATTAGATCCTGAAAAAATCCCTGTGTAGTAACAAACATTATTCTACAGCTATTTTTTCAACCGATTAGATCCAACCAAGAGAACGTTTTGGCAGACTTGAAGCAGATAAAATACCTGTTGAGTAATTATGTTTGTTCCTCTACCGGTATTTTTACAACCGATTTTGATGAAACTTGATTTTAGCAGCACACTATAGGTTTTTGTGTCTAAGGCTTAGAACGCACTGCAATTTAATTGGTGGTTTTTTTCTTTCACAAAAAAGGCTATTTGATATTTTCGCACTACCAGCCTTGTGCTTAGTTCGGGGTTAGATTGCGCAGTGTGTAACATCGTGCAATATATTTATTTAGGTATTTAAAGATACAAACTACGTAAAGAGGTACATTGGGCGTGAAAAGTGCAAACGCCAAGTTCAACCGAGCGAAATGAATTCCTCAAATTTACCTACACGTGTTTGTGTTTAATTTCGGGCACGTCTGTACCGTATAATACATAATTAGTGTAGTCTTTGAGTAGGTATGGTTCATTATTAATTGGTAGAAAATGTTGCAGTTTTAGGTCAAAAATTGAACTAATATTGGCTAATGTAAAAGTAAAAGGATGACTTTACTAGAAATATTTTACAAGAAGAAACACATCATCGAAATCCTCCCATGATAGGATTCGAACCTGTGCCGCTTGCCCACTCGCCCGGCAAGCGAGGGGCACAGGTTCTAATCGTGTCATAGGAGTATTTTGATGATGTGTTTCTCCTTGTAAAATATTTCTAGTAAAAATGCCTTGAGCAATAAAAACATAATAAATATTAAATAGGAAACTTTAACTGATTCTTCCCCATAGATTTTTCTTCTGTTTTCGCGATGTTTGATTGAAATTAAACTCATTTTTCGGTTTTAATCGCGTGGTGTTTAATACTTTTAGCATTGTTTCAATGCTAAACGTTTCGGATAACCTAAGTATTTTCATTCCAAGAGGTCACTTCGGAGAAAACTAAAAGTTGAAACAAACCTAAAGACGCGCGCACAGACCCCCATAATGTTGAAGTTTGTCCCATACTGTTTGAATAGACCTTTATCCCCACCACTGTAAGATCTAAATTCACACTAAGTCACAGATTAATGCATTCATGCGTTAATTAGTCTGTCTGTCGGGACCTTAAAATATTAACTTTCCACATTACAAGCATGTGAAAACTGCCCAAGACGGAATACAAGGGTGTGGGAATAATTAAAATTGTTGCTTAAACCCAAAATGTTCTAAGAATGCAAATGTCACGCAAAGACGTTGGTCTCGTCCTAGTTGGCAGGATTTTCAATCTGATAGGGAAAATTATGAGTTAGGTTCAGAGCACTTTAAGCGTGCACGGCCTCTTGGACTTTTTTATGCCTTTTTAATTGTGCCAATGTAAAAATGTTGTTGTTGTTGTTACATTTTTTATAATGTTTTGTTTTTATTGTTTTTAATTAATACATTGGTTTTGTAATTTTTTGGTGTCGTGTTTTGTTGCCAATAAATGTTTTCTATTTTATTTTTTATGATTTTTTGAATGCTTTGTTTGTCGTTTGTTCAAAAAAAGGGTGTGTTTATTGCCTATTCCTCACTAAAAAATAAAAAATAAAGAAATATGAGAAAAAGTCAACTCAACGTACCTACAATGAAATGATAAGTACCTACGGGTAAATGCACACTTGCTGTGAACAGATCGCCGAGCATTCGCTCGCTCGAAAATGCTCTAGTGTATAGGTATCCACTTTTATATAACAAACGCAATTAAAAACGAAACATAAGTAAACATTCTTGTATAACTGGTCTTAAAGTATTTAGGATCTACTTATAAAAATTAATTATTCTTCAATGGCAAATAATTGGAGCAAAAATCTTGTAATAATTCTTACACGACAAGAGAGTGAGACGCTACTAGTAAAATAGCCAAGAATCCGAGTAAATGTACTATTTATAACCAAATAAAAAAATCATACCAATTAAGAATCGGGCGCAAATACCAAAACTGTAATAAAGGCTAAAATCCCTTGCACACGAAACTAATTGTTTCATCAAATTGTAACGCCGCGAGTTCTGCGAATTCATGCGAAATAACGCTTTATGGGACATAAGCTTGTCCATTACCACATTTTATAGGGTTATGCACCGCGCAGGGGGTATAATGCAAATTAATGCCCCGTGTGAGACGCTCACTGAGGATAGGGTTGTCACAGGGCATTTTTAAATTGATTTTTTTTATGAAAGGTCAGCGTTTGAGATAGGTATCTTCTCAAAAAATAATTCACTTTAATTACAAATCGAAGTTTAATCTTAAACCATGGTTTATCGTCATCTTTCTGTAGCGCTTTTATGTAGCTACTGAAAAACTCTACTTGACGGGAACTGATAATAGTAAAACGCCAATGAAATTAGTTCTGATTTTTAACTTGTAACCCGTATTTCTAAGTGCCCACGTATTGGAGCACATTTGTGCTCCGATATGTGGGCACTACCTTATCCTTACCTTACCTTATACTAACTTTTCTAAATTCTATTATATTTACCAATAAATAAACTTGAACTTGAACTTCGACTAATTTGGCTTAAAATGTTTTAGTAAAAATTTGCAATACAATAAATATATTTAAAAAGTACCTATTTGTGTTTTAAAAATATAATAACAACAATATGATAATAACTGGTCTATATTAGAGACTAGAAGGAGAAATATCGCCTGATAGTGATCCATTTCAAACTCGTCTCTGACGGACGAGACGAGCCAGTTCCAAAGTCAAACTGTTCTCGAAATTACACACACATCTTCAAAAAAGGTGGATCAAAATTCGAACGTCGTTGTTAGACTACTCACCATTGAGGTACCTAATCTCAGAAATTATCATTTTAAAATGCTTTATGTGGCAACGACTTTTAAACCCGGACTATACGTACAGAGGCAACCCTATTTACGAGTATCGACCAAGCTTTAAGCCCTGCCCTAGTGTATTACTCCGCTATGATCCAATTAAAGCCTAGACTACACTTCGGAATACATTGCAAGCCTCTCACTTTTACCGATTGGTAGTTGATACCGAATAGAACTCCACCTATTTGATTCTAGTATTTGTTCCTCGAATCTCTTTCGTTCTCATGTGCGCCTGGTAGTTTACATTTTTTTAGTTTGATTCGATTATACTTTGATTGTCTTTTTTATCTGTTTTTCGATCGCCTTTTGTTTTCGATTCGATTACTTAAAGTGGGTACCTACTGATTTTATCAGATAAACATTTTATTTTACTCAAATTTACAAAATAAATTATGTAAACAAAAACTTTTAGCTAATTATAATAAAGGTACAATGAGCGGCTTTATCGCCAAAAGCAATATCTCGCAGGCAACCTGTGTGTTCATTTTTTATAGGACGAGGAATTAGGTTTTCTCATGGCCAAACAAATCTAACAAAGTAGTCAAGTACCAGAAAAGACCATATTTTTTGTAGTGCAACGTCAATTTTTATACAGTGTATATCTGGGATGGTAATTTGACATTATTATGTCGAAATTTGGTTGTTCTAAATGTCTAATTTACAAATGTCTTAAACAAAATTTGTAATAGAATCGACTGAGGAAAGGAGTTCAAAGCATGGTACAACAAAGATGCGTATATTTAGTTTAAGACTAACTTTAAACAAATCGAAATTATTTTCAAATTCATTAATAAAACGTCAAGGATTTGACTTAAACAAACCAATAGGGTAAAATTATAATAGAAGTTATTTTAATTTTCCCCGAAAACACGGTTACAAAGCACAAAATCCATTTTCTGTCACATTTGACAGCTGTCATTGTAATTTTATGAAAATTGCGCTCGATAAAACGCCGAGGCGTGCAAGGATCTTGGAGAACGTGTGCAAGTTTTTTTTTTACATTAGATTTGCGATTGACCTCACCTCAATAATCGTTTATTCCATCTTTGCTTTTTATGCTACTATTTTAAAAGCTTTTATTTAACTTGCAATGTATGTTTGTTCGGGTGGAATCTTACAAGTTTTTTTTTCCCTTAGACTAGCCGTGGTCTTTTAGACTCCAAACCTGATTCCTTATTACCTAAATATCGTTCGTCCCAAATGAATCCTCACTAGTGGGGATTATGACAATAAACTTATAATTGCGGTCTTTTAGCTGTCAAAATACAAGAATTTTTAGTAGAAGTTAACAAAGAGTTGAATTGATTGAATCGATGAATTAAAATACCTATACAGTATATTCATTCATCGATTGTTTAGTATACGAAGTATTATCACTAATTTACTATGGCTTCTTTTTTCCTGATCTTCACGACACTTGGTGTATAATTACTTTGAATCAATATATTTTTGTCTTCTTTTATTTAAGTGCTTAGGTCATAGAATTTTACTTAGTACTTACATAGTACTTATGCGCTTTTTTGAAGGCCTTATCTTCTTTTGCACACTGGCGGCGCTCTGCTACTCTATGGTTTGGTTATTTGTTTTGTTTTATCTACTTTGTTTTCTTTTTGATGTGCTTATCTGAATTAACGTATTTTTTCTCTTTCTTTCTTTCTTTCATTCATTTAACGTCCTTGTCAAAGTGTACCCGGTCAGAATGACGTACCATCCATCAAGTGAACCTCAAGAAATTCCGATTTTAATTCGTTATGAATTAGGAACTACCTTCTTTCCATCATAATAATCATACTTATTAATTGGTTAATAAAATACCGGCCTAATCTGGGCTATTATTAGATTTTTTTTAAATATTAATGTCGTTGAGTTTTATTTATAGTGTTTCCTATTAATAACCATTATGTAATAATCATTTAAGGATTTCTTTTTAAATACAAATTTGGACTATTGTTTTAAGTCAGGTCGGATCCTGTTTTACTGACGACATTTTTTTATTATTGCTAATAGATAACCGTGCTACATCTAAACAACAAAACAAAAATCAGTCATTCTAGTGTAGGAAACACTTTAATAGTTATTTGTTATGCAAGGCTGCAAAGTTGGTTTTTGCAGAGAGTACTTGTATTGAAACCATTCTATATTTGAACCACTCGCTTGCGCTCGTGGTTCAAATATAGAATGCTGAGCGTAGCAAAGGTTTCAAAGGTATGAGATGCAAAAAACTTTGCTGCCGAGTGAAACACACAATTTTTCACCTCCCTACAGCGAGGAAAACGCTTGGTGCATTTTTCCGGTAGAAAACTCAATTCGGCATTATATACCGCTTATTGTACCGTAAATAATAAAAATAAGCAAACAATCTCTAAATTGAATAATTCATGAAAAAACCTGCTTGATACTAATGATAATATACAATAAATACTACATTGGCAATGTGCAACAATACTTAGTGGTTCGATGCCATGAACAAAAAAAAAAGAAATGAGGTTCCGGTTAGCGCATTTTCAAAGGACTTGCTCTATATAAAAGTATCGAGAAGACAGATTCGAATTTTAAAATCTCTTTCCGCGCTAGGGCGCAAAATGCGATTTTGCACGCAGAAATCAGCGTGCAAAACGATCCTTTCCGAGGTTGTGAGGTGAAAAATAAAAATCAATACCAAAAAAGTTGAAATATCCAAAAGTCGTACAGTAATAATGTTATTATTCACCTAGACTCCTAGAAAATATCCTTTTCGGTATACTTTACCCTTACTAAGACACAGTGTATAAGCGACATTGTTTTATTTTAAGGCACTATCCATTATTAAGAGGGCATAAAGTGTTTAAACTATTGTCTCTGAATGTAGTACGTGAGGAAATTGAAAATGGCTCTTAAGTTTCAGAAGTTCACAATATAAACAGTTTCTTACTTTTGTATTGCTATAGCTGTGTCTCGCGGTTTCACTCGCGTAAGTCCCGATCCCGCGGGAATTACGGGGTAAAAAGTAGCCTATGTGTTATTCTAGGTGTCCAGCTATCTATATTCCAAGTTTCATCGCAATCGGTTCAGTAGTTTTTGCGTTAAAGAGTAACAAACATCCAAACATCCATACAAACTTTCACATTTATAATATTAGTAGGATAGGATAGGATAGGATAGTAGGATGATGTGTCTCGCAATTTCACCCGAGGAGCTCATTGGCCTAGTTGCACCGGCCGGCCGCATGGTCGTGGGGGTTAAGCAACGCTTGGCGCGGTCATTACTTGGATGGGTGACCTATAATTTGTGTGGCAAGAAATCACTTTCTAGAGTCCCGTAGTACCATTATCCGTACTTAACCCCGTATGTTGTATGGCAGCCCCACATAAATATATTAATTTTTTTCTGTTATTTTAGAGGCATAAAGGTAGGTATACCGTTTTTACCATTTGAATACTGAACTTTCACAAAGCAAAAGAAACCTAGCAGTAAAATAGACAGACAAACGGACGGACAAGCGAGTGATCTTATAAAGATTTCTTTTTAGGGTTCCGCAACAAAAGTGTAAAAGCGAGACCCCATTACTGAAACTCCGCTGTCTGATGTATCTCATGAACCGTGATAGCTAGAAAATTGAAGTTTTCACAGATGATACCGTAATGTACAATACCGCGTAATTTTACTACTAGCGTCATCTAGAGATAAAGTAATAGACTGGCGCCATTGGTAAAACAAATTTCAAAGTTTGCATTGCGTTCACGGATTGGTTGGTCCAGTTTTCATTTCAGGGTTCCGTACAAAATTGTGATAGTGGTACGGAACCCTAAGTCCGACTCGCACTAGGCCGGTATTTTTACTTTATGAGGTACGGAACCCTAAGTCCGACTCGTACTAGGCCGGTATTTTTACTTTATGAGGTACGGAACCTTAAAAAACGTTATTTTAGTATACCTAGGTAAGAGGCAGACAGTCATAAAGAAATATGAGTAATTTCGAGTGAAAATACGACACCGAAGCGACGTGAGCGATTTATGAAAATCACCAGCACAAATTATTGTGTTTGGCTCAATAAATCTTGATAATCATTTGTGTCGTATTTCGTATGATGGTATATTTACCTACAACACAATACAAAGTACAACATTAAACATTACGGGAAATATAGTTTTTTGGTCTTGCGATTTTGATAATAAATAAATAAATTCTATGAACAACACACAGCGCCATCTAGCCCCGTGGTAAGCGACTAAGCTTGTGTTACGGTAAGGTTAGGAACTCAACTGTAGTGGGATATATATTATATTAGTATTGCGAAGATACTTTTTAAGCTATTGCATAGCTTTTATCGCGGGCTTTGAGCTTTGAATGAATAAAATTTCGTAACAAAAAACCTAACACCCCCTACTCCGCCTACCATGGCAACGTGGTACAAAATAAATACTTTTAAATAATTATAATTGCATAAGTTGATGAAAAATGTTATGCAATAGCTTTACCGCGGCAGTCCCCGAGTGCCACGCGTTTTTGTCAACTGTCAAAATAAATTCGATGACGATGCAACGATACGATACAACCGTCACGTGGTAGACCCCCAGGTTCGGATCTTTTCTCGAAAAATTGACATTTTAGTCTCCTCATATCCCCTTGGAATCATTCGCCTTCGCACACCTTCGAATCTTGCAGGCCTACTCCGTTTCTTCGAACGATAATTTCTGACGTTCGAAATTTAAAATTTGTTTCAATCGAACTTCAGAAATCATCGTTCGAAAAACGCAGTAGGCCTGCAAAATTCGAAGGTTTTTTCCAATCTGTCACCTGGGTAAAGGAAGTGGTCCTCATAATCAACTTGGAATCATTTCCGACCTCTATGGCGCATCGTGCGAAAGCGCGATTGCAATGCAGAAGGTTGCGGGTTCAATTCCCGCCGGGTGCAAGTATTTATGCTTAAAAAATAAATATTTGTGTCTGGTCTCGGTGTCCCTCTATGTATAATATGTAGGTATGTATTTACAAAAGAAAAATAAATATAAGTATTATATCCGTTGTCTAGTCACCGTAACACAAGCTTAGTAGCTTACCACGGGGTTAGATGGCGCTGTGTGTCGTTCACAGAATTTATTTATTTCACCCAGGTGAACAAAGTGAAATAAACCTTCGAATTCTGTCATGGAAGTATTTTTGATGAATCATTTCTCCTTGTAATATATTTCTACTGTACAGTTTGTTACAAAGAATCACAAGAATGGTTCAAAACTGCAATTTGGTAACATGTAAGATAGGTACTTTAAATTATCTCGTACAACCGGTGTTCTTGCCGCAGAAACCGAATGAATTGATAAACAGATGTGTATTTGTACTAGCTGCGCCCGCGGTGTCACCCGCTTAAGTTCCGATCCTGCGAAAATATCGGTCCAAAAAGGGGCCTATGTAGTATGTATGTAGTAATAGTACGTAATGGGTTTTTTTAATTTGTTTTTAACCGACTTCGAAAAAAGGAGGAGGGTCTCAATTCGTATCTATATGTTCTTCGATTACTCGAAGATGCCTGGACCGATTTGGATAAGTGCCTAATTCTTATTTAGTTTGATAGGAGATACCTTACAAGAGACAAGGTAAAAATACCTAAAACGGTAGGTATGCTTTTTTGAAGTAGGTCTTCAAAAACATTATATTTTGAAACTTTAAGATTCTAATTTTTTGGAAACATTTTATTTCAAAGAACTTATTAACATTGTGTGCAAATAGAAATGCACTTTCGTTGCCGAACTGTACAAAGATGAAGCAATAATTATCTAACGTGTTCCGAATGTCAGAGAGAGACGAATAGAAAAGTTTTTGAAATATTTCCCAGTAGATTTCACTTGGGTTTTTAAGGTTCCGTGGGCAAAGGGTAAAAAAAACCCTAAAAACAGAACCTATTTACTAAGAACTCACTGCCCGTTTATCTGTCTGCCACCAAGCTTTATCTCATGAATCGTGATAGCTATAGACAGACTCTGTTGCCGCTATTATAACAAATACTTAAAGCAGAATAAAATAAATATTTAAGTGAGGCTCCCACACAACAAATAAATGTAGTATTTAAATCAGGGGTTCCCTAACTTATTTGAGACTCGCCCCCTTTTGACCTTAAAAAAATTCCGCGCCCCCTCGTCCTCCAGTCCATCAGGTCTGAATAAAAAAAAATTTAATAACAAAATAAGTATTCTTATCAAAATCTTCAAAATTCATCTTTTTATCTTCAAAAGAAGTTTTACAAAGTCATACAAAAGGTATTTTGAAAGTACTTAGTACCAAAGGTTCTTGACAGGCGTCAATTTCAAATATTTTCATCGGTCATATCGAGCAGTCTGGAATGCATTCTCTCAGCGATTGCAAGTTTTTCTATACAGGTGGCCCGCGCCCCCCTGGAAAGGTCTCTGCGACCCCTCTGGAAAGGTCTCTGCGCCCCCCCTGGGGGGCGCGCCCCCCACTTAAGGAACCACTGATTTAAATATAAACGCAATAATACCGCGATGTATTTTAGCACTAGCGCCATCTAGTGATGGACTGATTGACTGACGCCAGTGGTTCATACAATTTTAACGTTCGCGTTGCGTTCATGGATTGGTTGGTTTAGTGTTCGATTTAGGGTTCCGTAGGTAACTAATTGTGATAGTGGTACAGAACCCTTGTGCGCGAGTCCACTCACACTTGGCCGGTTTTTATGTTATATTCACATGAGTTCTGTTGAGTATTTTTTCAAACGGTCACTTCTGTAGTTATTTATATTTGATCTTGTTGTGGAGGGAGCTTTTATGTAAAGTGGTGTAGTATAGTTTTGTACAAAAATTTGGTTCAAGCTGTGTACAGGTAGGTTACGAAAATGGATATTCATCTACAGTTTCAAAGTTACTAACCTAAGTAATTTAACCCGAAAAATATTGTTTATTCAAGTCATAAAATTCGGTTTAGTAGTTTTTCCATGAACAGTCACAACCCAAAATTGCTCAATTCTGGGTATACAATATTTTTTTATTTCGCTGTAGTGCCCGGGACATTGTTAGGTAGAGTACACCTGCCTAACACATATACACACATCTTGTCATGTCTTACTAAGCTAGGAACCCTCCTAGCTTAGTAAGTCATGCCCAGAGGAAAGAAACAGGTAAATACGTCTGAAGCTAACTAAACTGCAAAGCTTTGATCTCAACTTTAACCGTAGATAATAATATGGCATCAGAGGGAAGACAGTTGAAACAAGCCACTAAAGTAACTCTACGACAAACTCAATGATACCTTTGACGTTTTAAGCGTCATTTCCCGACTCCATCTTAGCGCTTCCAGCGATTGTTATTTCATTTTAACGACAGACGTAACAATATTGTCAGCGCTGCAGCGACTTTTATATTCATTTCGCGTAAAAGAAACATGGAATACGAGTATGTTTGAGACCTCTAGTATACTAGTAGGTACATAATATCACAACGCTAAATTTCGTTTAAGCCATTCGTAATTCTGCAAGTCTGCGGTACCTCACCGATGCTAACAGTTATTTACGAGAGCGCATCGTCGGTTAGGCTCAATAATTCAGCGAATACTACAGCGTTTTGCTAGCTCTAGTATGGTAACATGACTTACCAAAACAAGGGAAATATTTCGTTATTTGTTTCTTATTGCTCTAGGCTGTTCTACTAGAAATATTTTAAAGAAATTATGAACCTAGGTACCGTACGCTCGAATTTCTGAAGACGTATTTTTTTCTTTAAAATATTGGATTTTTGTTCTTTTTTCGCGATGTTGGATTGAAAAAAAACTAATTTTTCCGTATTAATCACCTACATTTTGCTCCAAAACTTAAAACATTTCAGCGCATAAAGCCAGGAACCGTAGTTAGTCCTAAAATGCCGGCTAAGAAATTATTTTGGGTAATATCTTCATCATTTTGCTTTTTAACTTTAACTCATCGATCATGTTCCTTGAGTCTAGTCAGAGACGGATTAAGGAATTATAGGTACTTAATAAGAAGTTTTTAAAGGACATCTAAATTATTAGAAGGCCTTTTTGCCCGACTGCCGAAGAAAAGTTATGCTTTTCGAGCGTATGTATGAATGTCTATGTATGTATCCAATTTTCGTTTGTCACTGTCTGTAGCCTGAACGGTTCAATGGATCTTAGCATTTGAGGTGTCATTGGATTGGTAATGACAACGCAAGTGTTTTTAGCGATTTAAAAAGTAAAAAAAAAATTTGGGAGAATTTAAACAGTTTAAATTTTCACAAATTATGTAATTTCTGTTGACGCTATAACAAAAATTAAACTAAATATTGAAGTGTGGCTCCCATACAACACAATGTGATTTTGTTTTGATAATGGGGTACAGGACCCTTACACCGTTAAAGGTATTTTTGTAGCCCTAAAGTTAACCCTTAGTACGTCCTCGTCAATAATCATTTTTATACCTTTTCGCGTCGTAAGTGATAAAACCTTAATGTCAAAGGTAATTTTAGGTGATTTTTCATTCCGCCACATCACGTGTGGGTAGTTTGGGAAATTCTTGCGTCAACGAAAATTATACTTTAGACATTTTATGAAAAGTCCCATCTTTCACAATGGCTGCACCGGTCTACGTGTCGGAATACAACGGTACGGGCGGTGACAAGCCGCTGCTAAAGACATCCACATACAAAATATTTTTATGATGATGATAAGTTACTTTTGATTTCGTAAACTGCAGTGTTATTTTATAAAACTCGAACATTACTCATTTTCGTCTTCACTCAGGCTCCGCTCACGATTTAATACAACTTTTATCTTTCCCTCTTGCCTAAATTTAACTTTTATGTAATCGTAAAACATAATATTAATATTTTATACTCAATAGGTAACACTAATCAAAAATAATTTAACATCATGCAATGTCAAAGCAGGCAGTTTTTGGCAGTCGATTTATCTATAAGCCTTATAGAATGACCATTTGAATATTCATCGCGGATTCCATCGTGAGATGGATATTAGATCTGTACAGAATCGACTGGCTAATATTTCTCTTTTTTTTCTAGGTAATGGTTTCACGTGGATCGTGATTTAGCCACTCATATTAGTAATGTCAATATAGGTGTAATTTAAGTAAAGTTGAAATGGACTGAAAATATGTGAAGTGGGTCTATTATACAAAACAAAAGCACTTTCATAGATAGATAGATGCCTTTTAATTGTATCACGTACTAATATAAATTAAGGTCCACTTTAGACTCAACATTTCCAGTCAGCCGATTCCTCGGCGACTTTTTACATTTTACGTACGATCATGGTTATTTTATTATTTAAGTTGATATAAATGTGGAACGGAGTGTTGGAAGACCACTAAACTTACTCGGTGGACCGAAGATATTGTAGCCAAAAGAGTAATGAAACGTACAACACAGAAATCATGAATTAAATTAAAATAAGTTTATTAGTTTTTTCAGACAAGTTCTAAACTTTAATGTAACAACAAATAAGATGAGTAGGTATCCACCGGTAGATGATTTTGCCTTTATTTTTCAACCTTGAAATGTTTCTGTATACCCGATCGGTTGATTAAAAAGTTCGTGGTTTGCTTTCACCCTAAACCTACGTGCCCAGTTTTCCTAAATAAATAGTAATAAATATTAAGTCCTTTATGTAATTTTGTATATGTCGCGTTTGTAAAAAATATTTTCACATAAAATCATGTTTATTATTGTTTATTTCCGGGTTGTTTATGTTTTAGTGATGTTCAAATATATGAATAAATGATATCGATAAATATTTTTACTATGTATTTTACTAGAATATTTTGTATGTTTTATTGCTCAAGGCATTTTTTACTAGAAATATTTTACAAGGAGAAATACATCATGAAAAATCCTCCCATGACAGGATAGAAAAAGAAGAAGAAATAGAAGGTAAAAAAATAGTTTTTTTGCTAGGTACTTAAATATTTTTTTAAAGAATTACAACGAAGAATAGTTTAGAAAATTGATTTTAAAGGAAAAATTGCATTCAAAAATTTTCACTTGCGGCGAGGCTTGAACTCGCGTCTTTGGGTCAGTACCCCAACGTCTGTTCCAACTAGACTACGCAAGTCCACGCTGCGTGCCGTGAAAACTTCCAATGCTATATTCTCCTCTGATTGTTTACGATTAAGGCTCGTTAAAGCGCCATCTATCTGTTTTCACGGCACGCAGCGTGGACTTGCGTATATTTAGTTTTAAGACTAACTTTAAACAAATCGAAATTATTTTCAAATTCATTAATAAAACGTCAAGGATTTGACTTAAACAAACCAATAGGGTAAAATTATAATAGAAGTTATTTTAATTTCCCCCCGAAAACACGGTTACAAAGCACAAAATCCATTTTCTGTCACATTTGACAGCTGTCATTGTAATTTTATGAAAATTGCGCTCGATAAAACGCCGAGGCGTGCAAGGATCTTGGAGAACGTGTGCAAGTTTTTTTTGCATTAGATTTGCGATTGACCTCACCTCAATAATCGTTAATTCCATCTTTGCTTTATGAAACTTACTATTTGCTTTTATTTAACTTGCAATGTATGTTTGTCCGGGTGGAATCTTACAAGTTTTTTTTCCTTTAGACTAGCCGTGGTCTTTTAGACTCCAAACCCGATTCCTTATTACCTAAATATCTTTCGTCCCAAATGAATCCTCACTAGGTGGGGACCTTTTAGTGGGGATTATGACTTTTAGCATTGTTTCAACGCTCAACGTTTCGAGACCTTTCCAGGTCCCTTCATCAGGATTAAAAATGTTTTTAATTTCAATACAACATCGCGAAAACAGAAGAAAAATCCAGAAGAAATCTATTAACTCTAGACATAAAGACTCCAAGGTTGTAGTTATAGTGTTAAATAATAAAAACACACAATGTTGATAAATGGATGAAACGGCTCATTCAGCTAATTTAATTTCCACCATCAACATTTAAATAAAAGAAATAAGCGTCGAAAAAGCAGCAAAATGGGATTTCACCAAATTTCCGCAGAATTGTGGTCCACAAAAGCACAGTTAAAACCCAAATAAAATTAAACTTGTACCTAAATAGCCCCTTTTTATATCCAAACACCAACTTAAAATCCTAAATTTATTCCTAATTTACGCATAGTCAAACCAAATGGGATTTTTAAACGGCTCTCAAGATTTTGTCTCCATTTCAGTCAGTGTATTATCGTGAAATTCTAAATCCGACCAATAAAATTAGTCCACATTGAATTGAGTTTAATGCTGGGGTATTATGATATCGATAGATGTGACAATGGCGTTTGTCGATAAGTGAGTCGTGTCGTGTCAGATATTGTATGATGATAATTTTGTTAGAAGTGGAAGCTTTGTAGAACACAAGGGATGATTTTGCAAGTTTTGATGTGAAACTTCTATAGGCGAGGGTAAACTTAATATTTGGCGTGGCGATACAAGCTATTTACTATTATTGCTAGATACTATTTGATGGAATATAATGTGTTACTATACGAAAGCGAGTCGATGTTTCAGATCTGCCAGGCGTCCCGTGATGATGAGATGATGACATTTGTTTTTAATTACATTTTACATATTATTATTATATTTATATTATATTGAGAAGGTAGCCAGTAGTTATTTAAGTAAAATTAATTAAGGGATGTCTTTATTGTTACTTCATTGTCGATTTGGGTAAACGCCTGTAATGATAGTATAAGTTTTTGAATAAATAAATAAAATAAAATAATACATTGCATAGGCCATGTCACCATTGTTTAAGCATTGTAAAACCTAGTAATCTAAATTACCTATTATCTACATAGATTAGTTAGTACGATAAATAGATACTGTAAGACATATAATATTATCTAAAATGACACCTATATGTATAGAGGAAACCACTTTTTACTTATCCTAAATATTTCGTTTACGACAGGACTAATACTAATTAATGAATATCCACAACAAACGTTGATATTTTGACTACCTATGACAGGAAAATCAGTTTAATTTATTTACTCTAACATGGATAACAATAACTTTTTACAGCGGACTGTTATTTGTATGAGAAATCGACTTTTGCGCATCCGCCATTTTATCAAGTTATTTGCCGAAATCTGTAAAGAGTCCCGTGTTTACCCTTTTAGGTACGAAACACTACAAATCACACCTATTTATATTCTTATCGATAGTCGATATTTCAGCTAACACGTCCCAACACTAAACCTTATCTCGTAGAAGCCAATCGGCGTAGCGTCCTCAGTGACGTATAGCGGAACATTCCTCTAGCTCACGACGAAACTGAGATACAACCCTACCAATTTATTTACGCCTACGGATTTTATTAGAACTAACGTTTTCTAAGTCTATGTAAAGACTGTAGCGCCGCTGGCAACTGCAAAAGTAAGTTAGTCGACGAATACCAACCAAATTTATTTTCGCTACAGGATTTTATCTGAATTACTGTTTTGTAAGGCTTTGTAAAGACAGTGGCGCCGCTGGAAACTGTAAAGATAAGTTGGTCGGGACATACCTATTTGTTTTCGAACCCAAATCCACTGGCTTATAGTGGCTGTCTTTTGAGTATTTTACCATTTTTCTGGAAAGGTCTGAAGGATATCACCCGTATGTTTGTATGGTGTAGGTTGTGTGTTAATAAATACCTACTTCTATATTCACTAGAAGTTCTGCGAACAGTAGACTTCGCGAACATCATGTGAACACCATGTAGGTACACAGTTTACTTAGTTCGTAGTTCTCGCTCATTATAGAGTACTAGCTGCGCCCCGCGGTTTCACCGGGGTTTCGCGGAATTACGGGATAAAAAGTAGCCTATGTGTTATTCTAGGTGTCCAGCTATGTATATTCGAAGTTTCATCGCAATCGGTTCCGTTGTTTTTGCGTGAAAGAGTAACAAACATCCATACAAACTTTCACATTTATAATATTAGTAGGATAGGATAGGATAGAGCGTGCCCGTGTTTCCCGCCATTAGCGGTAGAGGAGGTGGACCGTGGAGTTTTAGTGGGTTGGAGTCCCACATAACTACACTACCTCCCCGTGGTAGGGCAGAATGCGCGCGCATTTCTCCACATAAAAAAAAGGATAGGATAGGAAGGATAGTAGGATAGTAGGATATTTGAGACATCACCTATAGTAGGTAGTAGTACCTACATAATATTTCAATGCCTATCTATATTAATATTATAAAGTGGAAATATTTGTATTAGTGTGTGTTTGTTATGAATAAACTCAAAAACTATTGAACCGATTTCAAAAATTCTTTCACCATCAAGCTACATTCACCATGAGTAACATAAGCTTTTGATCTCTATATTCCCACAAGATCGGGACTTACGCGGGTGAAACCGCGGGACGCAGCTATCTATCTATTATTACTATTATAAAGCGGAAGAGTTTGTTTGTTTTTTTGTTTGTTTGTTTGTTTGAACGCGCTAATCTCAGGAACCACTGGTCCGATTTGAAAAATTCTTTCGGGGTTGGATAGTCCATTTATTGAGGAAGGCTATAGGCTACTTTTGATCCCGATATTCCCACGGGCTCGGGACTTACGCGGGTGAAACGGCGGGACGCAGCTATAAGAAATAAAGTCAGAGGAACAATTTACCAATCGATCCTTTATCCGCGACTCACGCTTTAAAACATTGGTCTAATATTTAATTCAATAGTGATAAAATATTCAAATCATTAACCTCAGAGTTGCGGTTTTTAAAAGGGTTTTGAGGTCATCCCTTTACTGTCAAAATTTTGTATATAACTTTAGTATTATACATACACAAAGTTATTGCTTAGTGATAAAGTAACTAAGCTTACTTGCCCAGCTTCCTAGTTTAAGGACTAAGTAACTAATTCCGCGCTAATTTAATTTGACATTTAACATGTTTGTGAACTTAGCAGAGCATTGTCCAGCAGATCAAAAAATAATGTGAGTTCTATTCGCATGCAGTCGAGTTCTATAAATAGTTCCTGATACTTTTTATAAATAGTTCTGGCTCTATTGCCTTTAAATTTTTTTTTAAATGATCTGCTAACTTTCGGTATTTTTCAGCAGATCACAAAATTATTTGATTTTTATTTGAATAGAGCTTAGTTCTACAGTTCCTGATACTTTTTAGAAATAGTTCTGGGGTTTTTCGTCAAAAAAATCAAATATAAAAATTCGACAGTCATTTTGTCCAGCAAATCTGAATAGTCGATAAATACTATTGTCGTCATCCAAGTGCTGGCAGAGGCTTGAACTCACGCTTTTTTACTAGATTCGGGATAGTACTATGACTTATATACAATTCTTTCGCATTATAATATTAGTAAGATACTCATATACTCGGACTCGGACTCGGAGAGTTCTGCGAGTCGGCCTTAGCTACCAAGTTAGCCACCAAAAACCTAAAGGTACCTAACCTATTGATAAACATGGCCACCACAAACCGAAACCAAGAACCGAGAATCTTCTCCTTTTTTTGAAGTTGTTTAAAAATCGACAGCAAAACATAAAGACACACACACAAAGACGTTCTGTTCGATCATGTTTCTATGTAAACAATTTTTTTTTATTGTGGACTACGATTTGACACATCTTCCCAAAGAAAAAACGTTAAATACAAAGAACTAAAATGTCAGATTATAGTCTGAAATTTGAAAAAAAACGTAAGATGAGCGTTTGACCACTATTTTACCTCATAGTAAGTAAAAAAAAAAAAAAAGTTCTTTATTCAAAGTAGTTACATTCTATAACAGTGACCGAGGCTTCCCAGTAAGTAATCATAGATACTTGTGTTGGGAATGTCTCGCTACTTCCTTAGTGAACACATATAAGATAACTAGTAAGTAACTAAAATAGTTAACTCTGAATAACTAGTAGGTAACTAAAATAGTAAGTATGGTTATCTAGAAGAAGAATTACAGCAGTAGAACAATATTCTGTAAAATAAAGTCGGTGAATTGTGCAAATAAATGTACCTACCGGTTTGTCAGGAGCTTTTATTAAAAATCCTCTCAAAGCCACATGTTGTTAGCTATCGAATTAATGATCAACATTAGCTTCAAGCCAATCAGGTCAACCTCGTCAGTCGTCCGTCAAACCTGACCGGACTGTCCTGATTGATGGAAGTTCAGTAGTCACCAAACTCTCTTTTGGAAAAATATTGCTCGCATTTATTAGGCGAGTGGGTTAAGATGTGAATGGTGAGCGATTTTAGATCCTATCCTACTAATATTATAAATGTGAAAGTTTGTATGGATGTTTGGATGTTTGTAACTCTTTCACGCAAAAACTACTGAACCGATTGCGATGAAACTTGGAATATACATAGCTGGACACCTAGAATAACACATAGGCTACTTTTTATCTCGTAATTCCCGCGAAATCGGGACTTACGCGGTTACCGCGGGGCGCAGCTAGTTATCTATATTTTTTTTAAATCATTTGTTCTGATTTTAATGGATAGCTTAAAATATTTGACTGGACGCGCTTTGGGGCTAGGAACATAACAATATCTATTATCACTCGACCATCAGTCAGACACTGGTCCATCAGGTCAGGTGTGAATGGTGAGCGATGTTAGATTAGATTATTTTTCATTTGAGCTATGTTCCCGGTTGCATCTCTATCGGAAGCCCAGGGCTAGGGCCAGGGTTAATAATATTAAAATATTAATGCTATTTGAGGACGGCACAGGTAGGTATGTCATCATTGACTACACTTACTGCAAATAGATTTGGGAATATTTTTACGGCCGGTCACCTGCATTAGGTACACCAATCCATCTTGAGAGCAAGCAGTTTACTCGCCACCACCCAGGGTTAACTATAGGTTTGCTAGTGTCCCCCAGATCTCTTCGTTGAGTTTTGGATCACCCACATAAAATCAAAATCAAAGTACTTTTATTCATTCGGATATTACAATATATCTCTTTGAATCGTTAATTATACAATTGAATCTACTGTGTCTTCGGAACGCGACCTTCAATGAGAAGAAGACAGAAGAAACTCATGGGGGTTTTTTTCAGACCTAGTCTGTGCCGTCTATAAGCTAAACTATTTTAATATTTACGAATATATCTACTTTCGCAATTCTATATATAAACAATATATAAACAATTCGCTTATAACTTGGGCCACACAAAAGGGTTCAATATAATCTCACAGGGTTCGAACTGTGTATTTCATACGATCTCTGGTCACGTTTATATGTTTTTAGGTTTTACAAATATTGGTCCTGTCACATTTTTCTCTCTGTAAAAAAGGGGAAAATATCAAATATTTATTGTCCTGGCGGGTATTTCCTGGTGTTTACAATGTTTTTAAGCAGCGAGTGAACAGGTAGGTATCTTCTAGGTAAGAGTGCTTTATCTTAGACCGCTAAATCACTTCCCTTTGCGCGATACATACAGGCTGAGGCTTACATGGCGTTTTGGATAAGTTCCGGTCATATCTGCAGAAACAATGGCACATTTGCATAAAAATGTCATTTTCGGACAAATGTGATTCAATATCCCCTGTTTATGTCTCCTCACCCAAATGTACATGTACCTAGGTTCCATTTGTCGTCCGACAAGAGATCGAATAAAATTATGATGATTATAATGGTATGGGTATGGCAATGCCCAAATTGTTCGAAAATTACCTAAATAAAATTCTAAGTATATTATAAAAAATGAATGAAACTTTTGCCTTCAAAATATGCTCCTAAACCGTCATTTATATATACCATAGTATTTTTTTATTTATTTGAAACCGTAGAAGGAAACACAAAAAAGCACGAACGATATAATATTTTTTGTTGAATCAGTTTCACCCTAATTGGTCACGCGCTTCCTCTCCACATAAGAGCTACCTACAAAACTGTTTTGATCTACCCTCAATTTGAAATATGTCGTTAAAATTAGGGGTAGTTTTTCGAAGGCTTTCGTATTCATACCTTACCTACTTGAAGAGTTGAAGATGGTTTTGAAAAGGGGTTGAAGAATAAATAAATAATGGGTAAAGTTAAACAGAGATCATTATTACTTATAGCGAAATAGGTACCTATGTTCATTGATCTCGACTGGTCACGTCATGAGAAATGACAAGGGAAAAATCGCTGGAAAAAGAAGTGTCGGCCAGAGACGCCACTCTTGGCTGAAGAACCCAAGAGATTGGTTCGGCTGCAGTACCATCACTCTTTTTAGAGCTGCAGTCTTTAAAATAAAAATTGCCCTGATGTTGTCCAACCTCCGATAGGAGTGGAACAAGAAGAAGAAGATTGATCTCGACGTTAAAACAGCTGTAGATATGACATCAGAAGGATGGCAGTTGTAACTTAAGCAGTCACTGTAGTAAATATCAATGATGCTTTTGACGTTTTAATCGTCATCGAACCAGAGAGTCCAAGGTTGTTTTGAATCGAGAATGGAGTGTGAGTGAAGACAAAAATGACTGTGAAGTGATGCTTGAATTTTATAGAATAACACCACAATGAACGGCACACCTTACAAACCACATATACAAACAATACGTCCAACAAACACGTAAATTCATACAATTTACAAAATCTACATTGATTTATTCAATCCTTCTACCCTCACACTAATTGGACACGTGGCGGTATGTACCCCGTACCTTCGTACATTGCGAGTAATCATTTCAATGATACTATGGACTGGGTACATTTTATCGCCCGATTTTCGCGGCTAATTTTACATTCTGATAATACGTCAGTTCTGGCAATGGTTGATCGACAGTACGGAGCTATTAGAGCCCCGGACCGGCATGCTTGGAACCGAAGCTAACACGTTTACAGTATCAATAATTTTACCAAAAAACTATGACGCAAAGGACTACCATCGGATTGCATAGAATTATTAAGAAATCTACGAATGAAAACTACTCTCGCTAAGTGATGGTATTGAATGATTCATTCATTCAGAATGACGTCTGTCGTAACAAACACCTAAAAATTACTATTTGTACGTGTTTGTTGGACATTGTTATGGAGATTCGCCAACTCACAAACTGGGCTACTATAATCAGCTGAGTAAATTCCAGCCAGGGAGCAACTGGGACGTGAGAGGCTTGAGGATGGAAGGAAATCACTGGATTTTAAGTCATCACTGCAGTGAAGACTCCGTTTCGGTCTACCGAGTCGCCACTTGGAGTTTGGGATCCAGTCCGTGTTGGGTTTTGTCCAAGACTTTAAACAATACTAATTATAAGAAAACCTTTTATATCAAAAAGAGTTTCTCGTCTGCTGATATTCCTTTTCCAAATCACAACTGTATGCAAATACAGGGCAAGTGTTAAATTTGATTTCAACAATTCAGATTTGGCGTTAGGCAAGTCGGCGTTGGTAGGAACCTACTACGTCATGGAGTAAATTAATATTGAATGTATCAAAATGTTTTATTTAAGGGTTCCGTCCTTATGGACTTACTGCTCCCGGCGGTTTTACCTGCGAAAGTCTCGACAGGAAAATCAGGATGAAAAGGTAGCCTATGTGTTATTCCACGTCTCCAATTGCCTGCTATTGATAGTCCTGTAGTGCCCGGGACATTTTTGGGTGGAGTAGGCTTGCCTACCACGTAGTCCCTTTTGCGTAGGAATGTCAGAATAAAAAGTAGCGTGTGTTTTATTCCATGTCTCAAAGTGCTGCTACTTATGGCGCTGTAGTGCCAGGGACATTATTGGGTGGAGTAGACTTGCGTACCACGTATACAATCCTCCCTCTAATCAGCTAAGCCTAAAGGGGATGAACAGGTCAATACATCTGGAGCTAACTAAGCCATGGGTTTCCTTACAATGTATTCCTTCACCGATCGATGATTACTAGTAAAACGCACGAGGTACATAAAAAAAAAACAATTAAAAACCGGCCAAGTGTGAGTCAGACTCGCGCACGATGGGTTCCGTACCATTATCACAAAATTAAGTAATAGGATCCCGTGAAAGCTATGTGCAGATAACTTTTTGGCAATTAAAAAAACATTAGTTTTTTCCTTGCCAAAAAGGTTGCGTGGTCGGGACTCGACCGCATGACTTTCGGAGTGAAAGTCGAGGTATCGACCACTACACCATCACACTATACCTACCTATATAGCACAATTTGGTAAAAGTCACGTTTTTTATTTCGATGCGAAGTCGAAGAGGTTTTCAATGCTACTTATAACCCCTACGAATGAGCAAATTTGGTTGGGATAAGTTATGAGCTAGTTGCTTTTTAGGGTTCCGTACTCAAAGTTTAAAAAAGGAAACCTTTAACTAAGATTCCGCTGTCCGACTGTCTGTCTGTCACCAGGCTATCCTAAAAAACGGCTTATACCCATAAACTTTTTAAACTAACACTATTGGAACTCATAATTTTATATTTCCACGGGTCTTAATCGCGTGATTTTTACTTTTTAATTCTCTTACCTCGACGTTGTTTGGCTTATTTCTATGTATAATATGTATGTATTTACAAAAAGAAAAATAAATATAGGTATTATATCCGTTGTCTAGTCACCGTAACACAAGCTTAGTAGCTTACCACGGGGCTAGATGGCGCTGTGTGTTGTTTACAGAATTTATTTATTTTATGCCATTCTTTTTTCCTCAACGGTTCAAAAAATTTAAAGTACTAACAGCAACAAAATCTGTAATAGTTAAATAGTAGATTTTTTAAAGTTTAAACTATCAATAAGTTTCCTGTAAGTTTTTCTTTTCCTGTTAGTTAGAAATTATACTATGTAGAGTTTTTTTTAATTATTTGAAAAGGCAATATCATAGAGGTTGTATCAAATCGCTTTATTCTTTCAATTGTGGCACACTTATAAAAATTGACGTCATGTAAGCAGGTGTATTTTTGTTAGATTCATACTCATCCCCCTAACAAGGGGATGATTTTTTTTTGAAAAAAGATAGAAAGCCTTAAAAATTCTTTAAAGTGGCCTGGGTGGAGCTTATTGTACAAGTGTCCTGTTTTTGAGGGTGAGATTATGTATTGATTTTTCATGATTGTTTGAACGCTTCGGAGTAAAACAACCGGCCAAGTGCGAGTAGGACTCGCGCACATAGAGTTCCGTACATCTATATAAAACATACTTGGCAACGTTAGCATTTATTTTTACGATAAGCGCCACTAGATGCCGCCAGTGCTAAAAATAAATCGCGATGTTGTTGTGTTGAAAACTTAAAGGATAATGTTTATTTGCATGTTATATCCCGGCGCTCTATATCGTGAGCCATCGTCCAAGCGAAGTCACGCCACATTCTATGTCGCAATAATCACCGACGAAAAGTGCTGAATTGCAGTGACCTCGATCGCAGTAGCTGCATACCGTCATACATCGAGCATTCCTATACCTCACTTCGGTTAGGTCTCACCTTAGGTTAATTAATTATAAGTAATCATGTAACTTAGATATAGAATTTAACTCAATAAATGAGTTATAAATCATTTCTCGGGTTTTTTCTCACCCTCCGACTGCCGCTAACATAATTGGCGCAGTCGGTGGAATACTCGCAAGTGCGGTTTGCGAGTCCGGAGTTTAAAATCAATTTCGAAAATTCTTCGCGAATCGCCTTGAAGACGCCTCGTCATCGAGTATCCGAATCTACTAACTAGCAGCAGCCTCGGAGGAGAATCCAAAAATCGATTCATGAGAGAACCAGAAATGATATTGTAAGTACACTTGAATCGTTCTCGTGTTGCTTCCTCTTTTTAGTCCTAAGTCCCATTTTTATTACCTTTAGATCAATTGATTAATCCTTGACGCACCAGCGCTGCGGTAGTCTGAACTGAGATACTCACCGTGATGCATCTAGCACTTCTATATCCTTCCCATCCTTTTATTGCAACAATCGAGATTGAGATTCAGTGCATAGAGACAGAATGTCCGAAGTCTAGTAAGAACTGATTTCTCTATGAAAAGGGACTGAACGAACACCAAATAACCTAACGAAGATCCTACTATGCTGAAACAGTCTACATCTGCCAGGAATAATCTACGTCGCATCCTAAAGAGCAGCAACCCAACTACGAACTAAGAACAAAAGTGGTCTTCAACAGCACGAAACGACGTCTCTGTCTTCCTGAATTATTCTACTCAGATGCAATTCAGTCGATCAACCAGAAGGCCAGGCCAGTACGTCCAGAAAAAGTATGAATTATGCGGTGCAGCAAACTATTGAAAAGCCCGATTCAACCTCTAAGTACAGAAGCCGGCAACATTTTACCTCAACGAGCTCAAATAGTTACCGTTCTAAGGGTGGAGGTGTTATATCCCGGCGCTCTATATCGTGAGCCATCGTCCAAGCGAAGTCACGCCACATTCTATGTCGCAATAATCACCGACGAAAAGTGCTGAATTGCAGTGACCTCGATCGCAGTAGCTGCATACCGTCATACATCGAGCATTCCTATACCTCACTTCGGTTAGGTCTCACCTTAGGTTAATTAATTATAAGTAATCATGTAACTTAGATATAGAATTTAACTCAATAAATGAGTTATAAATCATTTCTCGGGTTTTTTCTCACCCTCCGACTGCCGCTAACATAATTTGCATCTTCTCCTAATTATTTGTATTATTTT
The DNA here is from genome assembly GCA_958496205.1 of Idaea biselata. NCBI lineage: Eukaryota > Metazoa > Arthropoda > Insecta > Lepidoptera > Geometridae > Idaea > Idaea biselata. Next base: position 39,897,188 of record OY292395.1, read on the forward strand.
GTTTTAAGTAGGTATATATTTGTTGTTATAGCGGCTACAGAAATACATCATCAGTGAAAATTTTAACTGATGCTATCACGGTTCATGAGAGGTGACAGACAAGTACCTAGATGGACAGACAGACAGATTAGACAGCGGAATCTCAATAATAACTTTGCGTTTTTACCCTTTAGGTCCGAAACCCTAAAATGACTTACCTACTCACGAAGCCTTAGAAATTTTGATAGCAAACGGGTCGTCCTTATTGACGATAAGCGAGTCCCGCGGTTTCACCCGCTTAAGTCCCGATCCCGTGGGAATATCGTGACCAAAAGTAGATTATGTTACTCCTTGATAATGTACCTTTCTATTGGTGAAAGGATTTTTGAAATCGGTCCAGAAGTTTTTAAGTTTATTCATTACAAACATACGACATTTCCTCTTTATAATATTAGTGTAGAAGTGTAGATAAATACGATGTAGTGTACAATTGGTCCAGTCTAAAAATAGTGTCAACTGGTCAAACGTATAGTTACCGCAAATAGTGTCCATTCGTCAAGCAGTGAAAAAGTGTTAATTGGTCAAGTGTCAACTCATCAAGTCCTTTTTTGTAATGCAAAATTATTATGTTTCTTTAAAGACTAAAGACGAACGGAACACAAAGAAAAGACGATCAAAATGCATCATCATCATTTCAGCTGTAAGAAGTCCACTGCTGGACATAAGCCTCAGATTTCCAGATGCTTCGGTCATAAGCGGCCTGCATCCACCGTGAACCCGCGGCCTTAACTAAGTCGTCCGTCCATCTCGTTGGTGGACGTCCAACGCTGCGCTTTCCGATCCGCGGTCTCCATTCGAGAACTTTTCGGCCCCAAAATGCAAAAGTTTTCCTTATTCATTCCTAAAACCTCTACATCTCCTCGTTGCTCTATAAAATATGAAAATCGCTAAAGCCAAACTTATTCATGTTACCTATCCCGCAAAATTGAATCTTTATGAGAAAACCGAGTTTCATTATCGGGGGGTCATGTAGATTAGTAACTTTCTATCGGCCGATTACGTTCCGGTGGCTTGAGGATACGTGGTGTAGTTGGTATTTGGTCTACACGACCACCCCACGCGATTAAAACCGAAAAACCGGCCAAGTGCTAGTTGGACTAGCGCACGAAGGATTCCGTACCATTATCTATACAACAGGTTTTGTGTTGAAATGTAAATTGCGGTATACGATTTATGACGTATTAAAAAAAAACTACTTACTAGATCTCGTTCAAACCAATTTTCGGTAGTGGTTTACATGGTAATGTATTTTTTTTTATATTTTTTTAGTGCAAGCTATTCAGTTTAGAAATAAATATAATTATTAGAAACCTCTAATCTATTATTATATCTATTATCTCCCGCTTTATAATAGTATAATAACTATTATAAAGCGGAAGAGTTTGTTTGTTTTTTTGTTTGTTTGTTTGTTTGAACGAGCTAATCTCAGGAACCACTGGTCCGATTTGAAAAATTCTTTCGGTGTTGGATAGTCCATTTATTGAGGAAGGCTATAGGCTACTTTTGATCCCTATATTCCTACGGGATCGGGACTTATGCGGGTGAAACCGCGGGGAGCTGCTAGTATATCTTATCTATATCTATAAAAGGCTTTGTCCTGACTGACTGACTAAATGACTGATCAACGCACAGTCTAAACCGCTGTTAGTAGAGGGCTGAAATTTGAAGAGTGTGTTCTTTATTTAATGATGCCATCCGATAAGAAAGGAATTTTAAAAATTCCCAGGGGATCGGGACTCATGCGGGTAAAACCGCGGGACGCAGCTAGTTTTTTATAATACGGAACAAAGTTCACCGGGTCAGCTATTATAACATATAACAGCCATGCCCAAAGGAAAGAAAGATGAAGAAAGAAATATTTTAAACATATTATACCGATGTCGTATAGGTATTATTAGGTATGTCTGCATAATCGATCTTGGCAATGTTGAAAAGTCGGCCGATCGAATATTCCCAGTCTGCAGACTCCGATAACACCAAGACCTATGTTCCTATCACCCCCAATAGCATGTCCCGACCGAACGCGCTTGACACTTTTGAGCGCCGTTCTAGAACTAATACCCAAGTTTATTATACCTATAACATTCTTGGGTATGGGTAAAGCTGCTGTTCACTGTGGACCCACTGTGAACCATTATCTCGTTTTGTTCCCTGGAGTTGAAATAGGCCAATTATTGACCAGCTATTTTTCTTCTGTTTTCGCGATGTTGTATTGAAATGAAAGACATTTGTCGGTTCGAGCTAACTAAAAACTAATTTAGTATAGTTACTGGAAAATAACTTAGTGGTGCAATAATGGTCTAGTGGTAGATACCCCGATTTTCATTCCGAGAGTCGAGGGTTCGAATCTAGGCCGACCGCGCACCAATTTCTTTTTCTTTAAGAAAAGTTATGTGCGCTAATAACATCGCTCTTACGGTGAAGGAAAACATCGTGAGGAAACTGACATGTCCTAGGACACACCACGGTCCGAAGGCATGAGATATTCGCCAATCCAGTGGCGTCCTACTGACTAACCCCTCTATATAAGAGGAGGCCCTTACCCTGCAGTGGGACACATGAACGGACTAATTATTTATCTTTTTTTTTAGGTACTATTCTTTTTAGGTCTTTTTTCTAGTTCCGCCGTGAATATCCTGCTTTTCATACCGAGGGTAGGAAGGAATCCCGTAAGTAGGGCGGCCATATTGTGTTGTGATTGAAATTTAATGCCTCACTTAGCAGTTTGTTTTGAAAGTTTTCACAACTTCCAACCGTGGATTTAGTGCCGTGTAAGTTCAGAAAAAGGGGTTCTTAAGGTAAAAAGTTAATGCCGCGGATGATAAAATAAAAAGCAACTTAGATTTTTCTTCGGTTTTCGCGATGTTGTAAAGACCTCAAAACCTTGGGAGGTTGAGCGACGCTGATATTAAATTAAACTCATTTTGGACTGTAAAGACCTCAAAACGTTGGGCGTTGAAAAATGCTTAATCTTTATTACTATTATAAAGCGGAAGAGTTTGTTTGTTTGTTTGTTTGTTTGAACGCGCTAATCTCAGGAACCGCTAGTCCGATTTGAAAAATTATTTCGGTGTTGGAGAGTCCATTTATTGAGGAAGGCTATAGGCTATTTTAATTCCGATATTCCCACGGGATCGGTACTTACACGGGTGAAACCGCGGGACGCAGTATAATATAAATACATTCTGTAAATATCACACAGTGCCATCTAGCCCCGTGGTAAGCTTCTAAGCTTGTGTTACGGTGACTAGACAACGGATGTAATATTTATATGTAGGTATTCAATGTTCGAAACCGAAACAAAGGACGAACGAAACATAAACAAAAGACAATCGAAACCGAAAAACAAGACAAGCGAAACAGAAACAAAAGACGATTGAAACTGAAATGACCCCAGAAATTAAAACAAAACACGTTCAGAATGCATAATTTTATATTTTCCCGGGTCTTAATCGCGTGATTTTTACTTTTTAATTCTCTTACCTCGACGTTACGACCATGTTGCAACGGTCTTGGTCGCGAGGGGACTGGAACGCCCCACCAAGCCACGCCGCCACGCCGCTTGCTGGGGACGTTCAGAATGGCACATTCCCACCATGGCCCACCAGTCTACTTGTTTGCTATGTAAACTATTGTTTTTAGGGTTCCGTACCTAAAGGGTAAAAACGGGACAATATTACTGAGACTTCGCTGTCTGTCTGTCCGTCCGTCCGTCCGTCTGTCCGTTTGTCACCAGGCTGTATCTCATGAACCGTAATAGCTAGAAGGTTGAAATTTTCACAGAAGATGTATTTCATCAGAAGATGTACTAAAAACAAAATAAAACAATTATTTAAAAGGGGCTCCCATACAACAAACGTGTTTCAAAAACTACAAGGGAATTCTAGTACGATGTGAGGTCGCTTCTGATTGGTCGAGTCAAATCGAGTTGGTCATGGAATTCAAAATTGCTGCCCTATCTGTCAAATATACTAGTCTGCCTTCACTGACCAAAGAGTTTCTTGTAAGTTCAGATTTTCTTTGAATCAAAGTTGTTGTAAACCATTTTAGGGTTCCGTACCCAAATGTGATAGTGGTACGGAACCCTTCGTGCGCGAGTTTCGCACTTGGCCGGTTTTTTTTTATCCATCGGTAAATTGTTTAAACTTGACGATAAACCATGTTTAATCTTAGACTGCGTTCTATAATAGAGGGGTTAATAAAGCCCATCGATAGAACCTTTACTTAATTTAAACATCCCTTAACATATTTCGAAGAGAATTAACTGTGTGAATTAACATTATAGGTTACCAACATTTCATCCCCAAAAGCCTTTTATCAATAAATTTTAAGTTTTAAGCCTCAATAAGCCTATTTTGGGTCAATTTGTGAAAACGGTGTGGGATCGAACTATTAAATAATGTGATTGGGGGTGAATGCAGATTGCGGACTTTGTTGCGATCGGCCGATTGTTCTGTTGGCAGACAAATGTAAAATGTTTGATATTTATTAAATATTCACGTAATAAAACTACCCAGAATATCATTTATTATCAGACATAATATGTGTTGCTTAACCTGTACGATCAACCACCCATCACTTATCTATCAGCACACGTTTCGGTGATCGAAACTCTTTGGTCATTGAAACTTTAAAAAAATATCTGCATTCCAAATTCAAATAGGTATTATTGCCTCCGTGTTAACAGTGCTCTTTTCTGCCTTGTTAACAGGAAAGCAAAGTACCTACTCTTTTCTTCCCTGTTTTCAGGGATTGGATTTCGAATAGATGGAACGAAAAATTCGTTCTATCGTCGTCGGGCTTTAAACATTAATAATGTAACGTTTTAGTCGACATATATGATCTTTAAGTTAGTAATTAATAATTTTAATCTGTGCCAAGTTATTTAAAAAATTCAGTATTCAAAATTCAAATTTATTTGCGAAGGCAAATAAATTTGAATTTTGAATACTGAAGAGCACTTTGTTTCCCTGTTAACAAGAAGTTGTTAACAGGGAAACAAAGTGCTCTTTTCTGCCCAGCTCTTTTCGAATAGATGAGACGAAAAATTCGTTCTATCGTCGTCGAGCTTTACACATTAATAATGTAACATTTTAGTCGACAAATATGACCTTTAAGTTAATAATTAATATAATCTGTGCCAAGTTCAGCAAAAGATAAGCAAGGCCCTAAAGTTTAAAATACAGATTAATATTACATTCCCCCTTTAATCCCGTCGTAAGTCGAAACTTTACTTAATTTACTTAAGTTACGATTTTAATGTGCTGAACTAAGATTCTACAAACATAGCTCTCAAGATTGGCAGACTGAGGTGGCAATGGGTAGGCCAGCTTTAAAATATGGCCTGCCTATTGCCACTTTCTCCATAAAGGTTATCACGATGGACTATCATGATAATTTACATAAGTGATTAAAATAAAATTCAAAAATGAACGATGTAAATGATACTAGTAATGGTACCCAAAAGGCTCACTGCATTGCCTCTTTGGATACAATACCTACCGTTTCAAGCTAAACAGTTCATCTCCATCCTAAGGTTGCCTGGAAGAAATCGCTTTTAGCGATAAGTCGACCTTATCGCTAAAAGCGATTTCTTACTTCTTTTTGTGCAACGTTCTATTTGTAAGCTTTTTGTGTCTCTATACTTAATTTATTCTAATATGACTGTATTGTACTTAGAGTTGTGCACATGTTGTAGGATAATTAGATAAACAGGTTTTTTGCGAAAATCCTAGGGTTTTTGCAAAAAACCGTAAAACTAGACATTGACTATGACTATATTTCTCAAGCTTACTGAAATAAGTTAGGTTTTTTTGCAAAAAAAACTAATTACTTACCCAGGTAAAGTTTGTATGGAGAAAAGAGTAGGTAGACTATCCCCTTAAGAACGTGGCGACTGTTACCATTTCCATTCAAACTTAATACCAAAATAAATTATGAAAAATTTAGTTTTCTACCTTAATATCGATATTATTCGGATTAAGATTTTACTTTTAAAGGGTCCACATCACAAGGTTTTCCAAAATATTCATTCGAAATGAAATAAAACGTAGAAACATTTTTTTCATTGAAAAATGTTTCTCCGTTTTATTTGAATGTGAATGTTTTCCTTTAAACGTAAAATCTTAATCCGAATAATATCGATATTAAGGTAGAAAACTAAATTTTTCATAATTTATTTTGGTATTAAGTTTGTATGGAAATGGTAACAGTCGCCACGTTCTTAAGCATTCGAAATCCAAATCCTTTACAAATTAGGTACCTAAATCCAAGCTAAATCTAGATATTTATACAAATACCTTTTGAATATCGTTTGTTAAAGGATATTACGTTGTAAGACACGTCACGGGGCGTCACGTCGGGAAGCGGAAGGCAACCGGAACTCCCGGTTCCTTCCCTTGGAAATGATGAGAGATGTTATTACAATATTATATGAACCAGTTTTTTGCCGACATGAAAATAATGATGTAGCTAAGTATATAGCTGAGTATAGCTTTTGGAATATGTAACTAGACTTGTACTATGGGTACTGTAGACAACGGAAGTGTACGGATAAAATTTAAAGTCCTGATTGACTGAGTGACTGAACTAAATGTATATCATGAAAATTTCCAAAAGTCTTAGAACAAAAGTTGTTCGCCTAGACCCTTTTGGCTTAATACCTCGGAACAGTGTTGGTCGTGAATAAGTACCTACCGCGACAATTATTTTTTGTCTTCTCTTCTCTTGTATCTTCATCTTCTTCCATCTATTATCTATCTTCTATTATTATAAAGCGAAAGAGTTTGTATGATTGTTTTTTGTTTGTTTGAACGCGCTAATCTCAGGAACCGCTGGTCCAATTTGAAAAATTCTTTCAGTGTTGGATAGTCCATTTATTGAGGAGCGCTTTAGGCTACTTTTGATCCCGATATTCCCACGGGATCGGGCCTTTCGCGGGTGAAACCGCGGGACTTAGCTAGTATTATCATAAAGCGTAAGAGTTTGTTTGTTTGAACGATCTAATCTCAGGAATCGCTCGCGCTGGTCCGATTTGAAAAAATCTTTCAGTGTGTCCATTTATTGAGGAAACCTATAGGCTATATTATATTTTCAAAAAAATTAGGCGGACAAATTCGCAGGCACTACTAGTATATTTATATATACCTTCTGAAAGAATTATTTTCTAATTAAATCAAAATAAATTGAGTGTTTTATTTTAATACAATAGTTACGCAAATAAACGCCGAAAGCGACCTTATTTCATACGACATAAGGATCAACAATCGTAAGACTTGATATTTCTATTTAGCATTCATTCTAAACTATACTTAACTAAAAGATAAGAGACACCAAAACGATAATCGTTTCGAAGTTAATCGATGAAATTAATTCGATTATTCTGTTGTCCGTAGGGTTGCCATATTTGCGCTTATCATATCCTGGGCATTTCTGGGGTTACATAGTTAGTTAGAAACGAACTTGGAGCTTTACGCAGCGTACCACGTGGGCAATCGGATGCGAACGCGAAGCGGCGCGGTGCGGCGCGGAAACAAGGAACAGTCGAGAGTCGCGCCGCATCGCACTTTACGTGCATTTGGTCACGTAGGACACTTCAATAGCTATCGGCTGTTCGTTGTTTCCGCGCCGCTCCGCGCCGCTTTGCGTTTGCATCCGATCGCCCACGTAGTACGCTGGGTTAGAGCGTGTACGCACTGCTATTAAAAACGCTTGCGTTTTCCCGTAGTAGGTCTGAAACCACTAAAAAATTTAACACAGCTTTCTATACAAGCCCACGTATCAACGTTTTTGTACGGAGCACCCTGTCTAGGATAGGTTAGGTTAAAATGTTAGAACATGATTACACGCAGCGCCTTATACTATAAATAAATAAAATAAATATTGCACGACGTTACACACAGCGCAATCTAACCCCAAACTAAGCACTAGGATTGTACTATGGGCACTAGACAACGGATGTACTACATTTTATACTTTTTTTGTAAATACATACACATGATACATAGAAAACACTGAATATCCCACGTCTTTGGACTGTGGTGAGTCCTAGGACATGTTGGTTTTCTCACGATGTTTTCCTTCACCGTAAGAGCGATGTTATTAGCGCACATACCTTTTTCTTAAAGAAAAGACATTGGTGCGCGGTCGGCTTGGATTCGAACCCACGACTCTCGAAATGAAATGAATTCTTAAAAATAAATAAATAAAAAGCTTATTACTCTACGACAAATTATTTCTAACCTGCAAAGTCAAACTATAAACCAATCACAGTAAGAGTTGGTCTGTAAACCAAAATTGGACCAATCAGAGTTAAGGAGAACCAATGTCACTACAGCAATAAGTTTTTTTTTGCAAAAAACCTAACTTATTTCAGTACGATTGAGAAATATCATAGCCAATGAATGCAGATTATTCGGTTTTTTGCAATAAACCTAGAATTTTCGCAAAAAACCTGTTTATCTGATTGTCCTACGACAGAATATACACTGTATGCATAACGAACTTTGTGGGAAAAAAAAAGTATTCATGAATTTCGTGACAGTGACGTGTAATTATTGGACACAGTTACGGGACCATACGTGAAATTCCCGGAATTAATTCCCAGTCACCTGCCAACCCTAGCTGTACGTGATACGGGCTCCCTCGTTTGTGTTCGATAATATGCGAATTAATATCGATACGGAGTCATTCGATTATAGCATAACCGATTGTCATTGCGTATTCAGATGGTGGTTTTCTATGAGTTACAGTTTTGTATTGAAAATATGAAATATTATAAACTACTAGCTGACCCGACAGACGTTGTCCTGCCTTATAGTCCAAGATCCCAGGGCCGGCAGACATCACGTTTTTTCATCGGGTGCGAGTATTTATGCTTTTAAGCATACATATTTGTATCTGGTCTGGGTGTTTTCTATGTATCATATCTATGTATTTACAACAAATAGAGAGTGTAATATGTAGTATATCCGTTGTCTAGTCCCATAGTACAAGCATAGTGCTTAGTTTGGGGCTAGATTGCGCCGTGTGTAACGTCGTGCAATATTTATTTATTTTATTCACCAAATGTGGTCGATTGAGTAGTGTTAGTATGGACTAAGAACGTATGCCTACTTGCTAGCCTGTTGCGACGGCCAATTCTCAGATATCAGGTTATCAAGGTAGGTACATACAAAAATATTTTAATATTATTTACCTGACGTTAATTCTCCAAGCTGATTTTTATTTTAGGTAATATACTTATAAATAAGTAGTCAATTATACTCCCAGACACTTTCCGTCGGCCGTATTGCTTTTAATTATTAACTTCACGTAAATTTTGATGCTCCATTTATATAGGTACCTACATTATGTCCACCAGACAAAGGAGATGATTGGCCCCTTGGATCGGTCTGCCTTCTTGTACCTAATAAATGGTTTTAAAAAAGTTGTCTGGTGAACATTATAAAAACATTCGGTTTTTATTTCCGAGCTTCAACCCACATAATATATTATGAACGGCTGCGCCGATTTTGATCAAACATAGCTAAGAACACTCGCGCAAAAGTCACCTATCAACCAAAAAAACTACATTGAAATCGGTCCATCCGTTCGTGAGCTACGATGCCACAGACAGATACACACACACACACAGACAGACACGTCAAACTTATAACACCCCTCTATTTCCGTCGGGGGTTAAATAGAGCATCAGAATTTACGTGAAGTTAAGTAATTATTTTGGGAGCTTTAAAGCATTAGGGTTTCGTACCCAATTGTGATAATGGTACGGAACCCGTCGTGCGGGAGTCGGACTTGCACATTGCCGGATTTTTTTTTTGTTAAGTAGTCCGCTAATTTTTACTAATTTGTCTTAAAGATGTTACGCAGTAAGACACCACAGGAGCCCATTCCGGATTGACGAATGTCCCATGCCTTAGGACCGTGGCGAGTCCTAGGACATGATGGTGCCACGATGTTTTCCTTCACCTTAAGAGGACAGTCTACCTATTATTTTTCCATACAAACGTTTCCTTCCTGGATAAAGACATTAGTGCAAATATGTTTATGCCATAAGTACCTACTATATCAGCCATGACTATTGCTCCTACGTTTTGCTTTTTTTTTCATTTTCTAATTAGAATAGAAATAAAATTCAGAAAAAAAAGAAAATGAAATTAATCAAAACGTAGGGTCATGGCTGATATAGGACTTATGGGATAAACTTATTTTTTCTAATATCCAGGGAGGAAACAGTCGACTACGTTTGTAAAAATTGTATGGAGAAAAGAGTAGGTAGTCTGTCCTCTACTTTTAATTTCCCAAAATAAAATTACAATTCATGCCAAAAAATTCGAGACGGTTAAATAACAATTTCGGACTACGTATCATTAACTTTACATCGGAGCTCTCCGAAAACGTCGATATACCAATCAAGCAATTTTATGCTTCGTCGATCGAGTGAAAAAGTTACTTTATAAAAATCATGTTTAATTCGGATTTTTTAAAGTAAAGTGGTTTTCGAACGATTGCTCGGTGGGTTTCTCCGCTATTGGCTTTTAGTGGCCTTTTAGATTTTAAGTTATGCATGTGATTTACTATGCACTAAGTTTCCCATTTTATAAGCGTTATGACTATGATAATTGGGTTCTTTGCAAATAAAAAAGTGGATTTTTCTTCGTTTTTCGCGATGTTAAATTGAAAAACTCATTTTTAAGGTTTTGTAGCCAACAAGAAAACCTCATAGTTTCGTCATGTCCGTCTGTCTTTCTGTTGACACTGTCTCACTACTGTCGCACCACGGATTCCGAAAAACGTATATAACGTTTGTTAGATGGGAGCCCCACTGAAGTATTTAATTTAATCTGTTTTAGTACTGAAATTAGAAATTAGAAATTAGAAATTGTATTTATTTGCCTGAAGTAGTTTACAATAAGATCTTATAAAATAATATAGCGCCTTACTTCGTCGAAAATTCGACATACAAATATAGTTAAAATAATATTATAATTGTCACAAAACTTCATTTATCCAAAAGTTATTTAAAACTATACTAACTTTTAAACTATTATAATCATAATTCAAGAATGTTTAAAATAAAGTTATTGATTAGTTCACAATAGTCAATAATTATTCGAAGTTACTCTGCAACATGTCAAGATAAGGTAAAATTAAACAAATAAATTCAATTCAATGTCAACAACTATAATAAATAATACAATTTAGCAATCTATAGGAAGTCATTGATTTGATAAAAACATTTTACTACTAACCATGACCTAAGTTTTCTAACAAACTGCTTGTACGGGAGCTCTTTAATGTCAGTAGGTATTTTATTATAAATGTCACCGCACATTGTGATACAATTTTTTTGATACATTACTATTCTAGGTCTTACAGGCAATACGAATCTATTAATGTTTCTCGTGCCCCTAGGAAATATTTCTTTTGCAGTTGTAAATAAATTAGGGTGTAATTTCACAAACTTGGCTGATTCAAATATGTACATACATGCTAAAGTAAGTATATTATATTTCTCAAACAATGGTCTGCAAGACTCCCACGGTGGAATACCAGCTATCGCTCGAATACACTTTTTCTGCGCACGAAAAGCTATTTTGATGTCTGTAGAGTTACCCCACAAGATTATCCCATAGTTTAAAACTGATGATATATATGCATGTATTATGTAATATGTATGTATTACCTAAAACAGTCGTTGTTATAGCGGCAACAGAAATACATCATTTATGATTTTCAGCTGTCTAGATATCACGGTTCATGAGATACAGCCTGATAACAGACAGACGGACAGCGAACCCGATACCCTTTGAAGAAACCTTAATGAACTATGCAACTCAAAACTATTGAGTCTATTTACACCAAAGTACGAACAAACAAACAGTATTATTTATAGTTTTAGTTAGTACAGAAAACTATTAACAAAACCATTTTTATACGTATCTCCGTCATCCATCCATACAGCATTCGGCTCACGTAGCAATTTTATGAACAGTATCTGTATTGTATTCTTCTTGGCCCCTATGTGGGCCATAGATTGAACGATCTAATGTTCCTAAGAAATTGCTCGGAATACAATAGGGGTTATAGGTTCATGATACTTACCTCACCGATATGATTTAGTATTTTCAATGAAAAGCTTGTAAAATTTGCAGTAAATTCATTAACCTCATACCAATACATTATTATCTAGGTCTGATTTGACTTTTACTTTGACTTTTAGCGGTGTTGGTCTAGTGTTAGATACTGCGACTTTCATTCCGAAAGTCGTGGGTTCGAAACCTGGCCGACCTCACCAATATCTGTTTCTTTAAGAAAAAAATAAGTGCGCTATTTTAACATCGCTCTTACTGTAAAGGAAAACAGCGTGAGGAATCCAACGGCTTAAAGCCACGCAAAATGCCCCAGTTATAGGGCTAGTTGCGGAAACACACAGTAAAAGTAAGGTTCGGATCTTGTTACACTGCCGTCTTCCTTCTTCATAGACCTGATAGTCTATGGTGATGATTCACTTACCATTAAAAGTCCAGTCCAAATTCTGTGACCTTATTATTCTCTACAATATCAGTAGGATTATGTCCTTAATAAAACCTTGTTATGCATGTGTACCAGTAACCCTGTATGTTTCTATCGATATGTATAGGGTGACAATTATGGAACGGGGCTGAAAGTGTTGGGGTGGACCATGGGATAAAACATTACTTTTATCTTCTTCTTCTTCTTGTTCCACTCCTATCGGAGGTTGGACAACATTAGGGCAATTTTTATTTTAGAGACTGCAGCTCTAAAAAGAGTGGTGGTACTGCAGCCGAACCAATCTCTTAGGTTCTTCAGCCAAGAGTGGCGTCTCCGGCCGACACTTCTTTTTCCAGCGATCTTTCCCTGGATGATGAGCTGGAGTAACTTGTACTTTTCATTTCTCATGGCGTGACCAAAGTACGACAATTTTCTACATTTGATGGTGTTCACAAGCTCTAACTTCTTTTTGCATCTGCCAAGGACTTCTATATTGGTTACTCGGTCACGCCATGAGATTTTTAAAATACGGCGATATATCCACATCTCAAAGGCCTCAAGCTTCTTTGTTGTTCTTTGTGTTAGAGTCCACGTTTCCACGCCATATAGCAAAACTGAAAATATGTAACAGCGCACTATACGGAATCTTAAATCCAGACTCAGATCTCTGTCACACAATACTTTGCTCATTTTGAAAAATACTGCTCGTGCCATTTCGATGCGGACTTTAACTTCTTGGGCATGGTCTCCGGTCTCGTTCATCCAACTTCCCAGGTATTTGAACTTAGTTACCTTTTCCACTTGTTCTGCACCAATTAAGAGCTTCAAGCCATTCTGAGGTCTTTTAGAAACCAACAAGTATTTAGTCTTTGCGACGTTGATGCTCAAACTCATGTCTCTGCTTGCCTCATTGACCTTGTTCAACAGTATCTGTAATGATTCCAAACTATCAGAGATCAAGGCAGTATCATCAGCATATCTGATATTGCTGATAGAGGTACCATTTACAACAATACCAGAGCTACAATTATGCGATATGTTCTTAAAAATCTCATCTGCATATATATTAAATAGAAGTGGCGATAACACGCAGCCCTGCCGTACCCCTCTTTGTATCTCCGTTGGATCTGTTAATTCACTTTCTACTCTAACTGCAGCTTTTTGGTTCCAGTACAGATTCCGAATGATCCTGATATCCCTCGAGTCTAAGCCTTTCGACAAGAGTACTTCTATTAGTTTGGAATGCTGAACTTTGTCGAAAGCTTTCTCGTAATCAATAAAGCAAATGTGCAAGTCTTGGTTCATATCAAGACATCTTTCGCCAAGCACGTGAACACAAAAGAGAGCCTCTCTAGTCCCAAAGCCGCTCCTAAAACCAAATTGAGTATCTTCCAGGTCTTCTTCACATTTTCGGTAAATCCTACCATGTATTATTTTCAAGAAGATCTTTAAGACGTGGCTCATCAAACTTATAGTGCGGTAATCATTGCAGGCTTTAGGTCTGCTTTTCTTCGGAATGGTAATAAAAGTGGAAACAAGCCACTGTTCTGGTATGACTCCAGTCACATATACCCGGTTAAAGAGATCCAAGAGTAAGTCCAGATTGTCCTCTTCTATTAGTTTTATAAGTTCGGTCATTATCTCATCTGGACCGGGTGCTTTACCAATTTTAGAGTTTTGTATCGCAGCTACTACTTCACTTTTCTGTATCAAAGGGCCGGATTCGGTTCCAAGATCTAAATCTATAACTTCTGGTCTAGAATCGTGAAATAGCTCTTGAATGTAGTCGATCCACAATCTGAGCTTTAGTCCTATATCCAACACAGGTTTGTTGTTGTGCATGAGAACAGGAGTCTCCCTCTTACGGTATATACCTGACATTTCTTTTACCTTCTTGTGAACGACAAAGCTGTCATGTTTCGCCATAGCTGTTTCCACTTCCATACACCGTTCTACCCACCACTTATTTTGGGCAATTCTGATTTCCAGCTTAATTGTATTATGCAGCTCCTTGTATTTTACTTCATTAACTCCCTTGCATTTCCTCCGTTCCTCCATCAAATCATGAATGCTGCTTGTCATCCATGACTTCCTACAGGTTGGAGTCTTCTTAAGTAGTTGTGCCACTTCCATCACCGAATTTTTAATCAGTTCGTACTGTCCGGTCACGTCGTTGTCGCTAACACTTGAAGAGCTCCTCAGAGACTTATTGATGTTTCTCTTAACAGCTTCTCTTCTATGTGGGTCTTTAAGTAGGTCCATGTCCAAAATTTGTCCTCTATTTTTCTTCTCTACCTTCTTAAGTTTCAGCCTGAGCACCGCTACCACAGGGTTATGATCCGACGCTATGTCCGCCCCAGGGTATGTTTTTGCCGAAAGAATACTGTTCCTAAATCGTCTGTTGATTAAAATGTAATCGATCTGGTTTCTAAGGACTCTCCCGTCTTTTCCGTCTTTTGGGTTCCTCCAAGTATACAGACGCCTGGATGGTAACTTAAACATTGTATTTGCAATGATAAAATCCCCCTCCTCGCAGAATTCCGCAAGTCTATCGCCTCTTTCATTTCTATCCCCCAAGCCGAAGGGCCCGATAACATGGCCACTTTTACCTTTGCCTATCTTGGCATTAAAGTCTCCCATTACCACGTTCAAGTCCTGTTTCTTTGTGATAGCAATGGCTTCAGCAATTTCTTCGTAGAAATCCTCTAGAATATCATCATTCTTTTTCTCGGCTGTGGGCGCATAAACCTGTATTATGTTGATATTTGCTGGAGCGGCTTTCAAACGTAATATCAGGACTCGTTCAGAAATAGGCACAAAACTCTCAACTGATGCATTTAACTCCTTTGAAACCATAACACCAACTCCGTACTGATGCCTTGAATCGTTTCTACCTGAATAATACACAGTGAAATCCTTCTCTTCATGATGTATACCAGTCCCCTTCCATCTGATGTCACTAAGTCCAACTATCGACAAATTTAAACGCTTTGCTTCTTCTTGTAGGTTGATAAATCTTCCCTCGTCATATATACTCTGGACATTCCAGGTTGCAATTCTCATGGGCCTCCCGGGGATTCTTAGCACCCTCTGACCACTTAAGGCCTGCCGGGGACTGAGGGCCATATTTATTTGTGTACCCATGATGTTGTTTGCTTGGAAAATTAATGTGGTAGTTTTCCATTTGCTTTCCACATCGCTGTAATGAAACCGACAGTGATCGGTTTCACTAACGCAGTACAGCTGTACCGATCCCTACGATCTCCACCTGTATCTGCTACCGAAGATGCAGCTTCCACCTCCGGGGAATCGGAAATGCCTATTTATTGGCGGCATTGATTCGCCATGTCACAAGACCGTCATTGGATATTAAAGGTATTTTCTAGGTAAGCCCTTTCCACAGGCATCCCACCTCATCCTGATGATCATGCCGCTGCTGGTCGGGGACTGTAAAATACAGCTAGCCGAGATATCTCTCAGCCGTTCCACTATCCGCCACCTGTGGACCCCGTAGGTAGCTAGCAGCTAAGCCCCTACAACTTTTATCCTATATCCCATAGTCCACCCTTCCATTTGGCTCCGTAGTCTGGTAAAAAGGGTTAGTTTCCGATGAATAAATACAAACTGCCAAATATAGGCGGCCATTTTTTTGAAAAGAAATACATAAGGCGGATCTTTTTAGGGTTCTGTACCTCAGAAAGTAAAAAAGAAACCGTATTAAGATCACTCGCTTGTCTGTCTGTCCGTCTGTGTTACCGCCGATTTTTCTCATTAACGGGTCAACCTAGCAAGTTAAAATTTAAACCAGATATGAGGTCTATTAGGTGTACAAAAATTGTATTTCAGTTGCCGCTATGGCAATAAATGCTAAACACAAAATAATATAAACATTTAAGTGGGGCTAGCACAACAATCGTGATTGTTTTGTAAAAATGGTACGGAACATTTTGTGTGCGAGTCCGATTCGCACTTGGCCGGTTTTAAAATATTTGTAAGAAAGATCGACTTGATTCTATGAGACAGATTCATTGTGCGTAATAGTTATGAACCAGTGACTCTATATAGTAAGAAGATAGTATACCTGCTCCTAAAGGACATATTAAGAGCATGACTAGCTCGCGCTTCGCGAGACAAACGTACCTATTCCTTCATTTTTCCTGAATATTTATTTATTAATTAAAACACCTTTACAACATCCTTACAGTATAAAACCAATTCGACGCTGTAGCTAAGAATTACATGAAATAAGTATCGGTACCTGGCTTAACTCTAAACATGAGAATACTAATTATTATTATATATATAGGTACTTATTTATCTATATCGATTGCTTATTTATTATTGTTACATTGATTCAAATTCGCGACTTTCTAGTAATCTAAAAGCTGCTTCTGTGAATTTAGACACAGTACAACCAAATACATCTGTATCCAACGTTAATCAATTTAAAATATGCATGGCTCGTGCTATAGACATAAGTTGAGTTCTATGGTCCGGTTAATATTTCCATCATTCACATATTAAAATGATCCAAAATGTTAATTCAACTTTATTTCAAAAGCATTGCAGTCAATATTGAAGTCCAAATTTGAAATTCTGGAATAACACTATGCTACGTTTTAAATACAGGGTGTTCTAAGTTTAAGATATCATATCTGTGTATCTGTATGTGGCATTCTAGCTCCTTAATGGATAAAACGATTTTAAACCGGCTTCATGACTTTTTTTTGCTATTCTCATTCTCTCTCGGGATCGGAAAACCGCAGGGCGTCTAGTAATAAATAAAACAAAATATGAACCAATAAATTACTTTGAAATCCTTTAAAATAATAGCCAATCTAATGTTAAATTGGTTAGATATATTTTACAACGTTACCCTACTCAACTACTGTCACGACCACGTTTCACAACTCTTTAGCTTTAGGGCAACAATTTAAAAATATATCTAGAAAATAGACTGAACAACTTAACGGGTTAGTTTTTAGAGTCGGTAAAGATGAGTCTCCTTTGTTTTCTGTTTCGATCGTATTTTGTTTATGTTTTGATCGTCTTTTGTTAGTGTTTCGATCGTCGTCATTTGTTTTTTTTTTGCGATCGTCATTTGTTTCCCTTTCGATCATCTTTTTGTTTCCATTTGGATCGGTTTTATTTTTTAATCGTCTTTTCGTCTGAATGGACTGAAAATTCGTCTATGGTACCTATGTTTTTTAATTTCAGACTAAAATCGGACGTTTTGCTTCTTTGTATTTGACATTTGAAGATGTGTCAAATCGTAATCTACAATTAAAAAACAACGTATACCTAGTAGCTATATGTACCTATGCCTAGAGCATTAAACAAAATATGACAAAAATGTTAAGTTGGCACATATATTATAATAGTTAGCAAAATAATTTACTACTTTATGATACCAATATTTTTACTGAATTAAATATGCGTGTCAAACCGCGAGGCACGGCTAATAAATATTATAGTTATGTATTTTGAAAGATCGCATGACATTAATCTTTGCGAAATTGGGTCAGGGAAGGCTACTTTGAAAACCTTGCTTTGAAACCCTTTATTTAAATACTACACTAATTCGGCGTAAACCGGAACTCTATGATTATTTTACCTACGTATACTACTACAATATTTACTCAGTTATTTTCGGGAGAACGTAAATGTTTCACTTCACATCTGTTTATTAGTGGCGTATTAAAAAATAGTGTACCAACAGATAAACAGACAGAGTTACTTTGGCGCTTATTATGTTAATAGGGATAATAGTACGATTATTGCTATAGTTTTAAATATGCGACAAAATAAACATGGTCACTGTATAAACCTTTTTCAGTTTCTTGTGTCTTCTTCTCATTGGAGGTCGCATTTCGAAGACACACTATAGATTACTGACAATTTAAAATTATCTTTAATAAACACATTTTTGAGTTTGAGTTGTAACCAACACGGTCAACTCATATTCAAGCAGCCGTGCTAGACTCGATCACGTGAGAGTATCGGGATAAAATGTGGTCCAAAGTTACTCCCAAAGACGCAACGTATTTTCATATTAAATTCCATCGAAATCGATCCGGTAGTTTCGGACACGTCACTTCTTTATATGATGTGCATTTGAACACTATCTCAACTGACGTTAACTATTTCTAGCAATTCCAGTCACATTGTGGGAATTAGGATCTATCATCGTAAACTCCGGGATCTAATAACTATCGAACAACTCAGGTATGTAATCTTAAGGATCAACTTATCTAAAATTCAACTCGGAACTCATGAGGTAACTCATTGACGTCATGGTATGTACCTAGTCCTGACGTCATTGACGTAAGTCTATTAATCATAAGCTCACACTGCAATAGGTTTGTATGTATACCTACTATCAAACCTGTCTGGCGCTCAAATTAGAAGGGACTTAGCCACACCGGGATAGCAAAAATTTGCTTTGACAAGGGTAAGGTACATTTTTGAGCGAAGCGAGCGTTTTGAGCGGCCTCTACCCAATTTATTACGACTAAAATAGAGGTTAGAAAGTAATTATAGTAGTTAAGTGTAAGGTTAGGGATGTGAACAAGTTTTGTCTTGTTTTAGTAGATTTATGGCGTCAGAGTAATTAATGTGACCTTTTGAATTATATTTATTAAATTTAGAAATTCTTCTTACTTTTTAACCGACTTTAAATAAGTGGAGGAGGTTCTCAATTCGACCCGTACATTGTTTGTACCTATGTATATGCATGTAGATGTCTCTTTGAGAATCTGTCTTTATGAGTATAATCCGATATTATCACGCCGTACACCAACACACTTTGTTAGCCCTCTTATTTACTCCACGGTAGGGCAAGTGCTTCTTCTGAAGCGCGAATCAAAACTTTCTAAAATCCAACTAAAGCTTATTCCAAATATCCACGTGTTTTATTTTCGTGTCAGTTTTAAATTAACCCAGCAATTATAGAGCCAGTTAGTGTCAAATTTTAATTGTGCAATTAGAGAGCGTTCTGTTTGTGTGTAATGAAGGTTTGATTTGGAGAACGTTGAAATGGTACACCATTTTCGAATCAACATGTCCTACCTGCCTGTCCACCTACCTGTCCACACTATTCTACTATGATTGCGGCTTTGAACACAAAAATATCCCTGTATCCCTATTTATATAATGTTATAGCGTCCCCAGCTGTAACCAACTGGTGTATGAAGAGAGGGGTCCGCTGTACTGTCTAGCAACTCGCAAGAGCAACCATCAGGGATCTGTTTTAGACAGATCGTGTCCCAAATCGCTAGTTCGGTTCTCTGAAAGGAGATTTACACGTGCCAAAGTGACACTACCAGATTGTCCAGACTGGTACCGGAGCAATGAAGCCCCTCACCACTCGTTCCCCGAAGAGGAGCTAACAACAACCTCGCTGGGGCCGGCAGATAAGCCACCTACCACATATCCTATATGGAGCTGTTAATGGCACGCTCACTTCCTCCCATAACTCCATGCCGTGCCATGCCTTTTTGCCATGTAAACAGCTGAAGTTCTGAATTAACCCATGGGCTACATTTTATCCCGACATTCTTCCGGGATCGGGACTTACGCAGGTAACACTCCGAGACTCTGCTAGTGTTCTATACAGTTGACATTCTCCCTTACAACCAGTTTGCGCACAAATCCTGCACTCGGAGATTTAATTGAATAAAACACTATAAACTTAATTTAAAGTCCATAAACGTCTGGCAAGTGAACTGTTAAGGTCCATACACGATGTGCAAACTGATGGGAAGTGTTAGACTCTGCAGATAGGAAACTATTCAATCGTTCAACTATAGTGGAAAGAAGTATAGTAATGCAAGCTTGGCTCTTTTTTAGACCCTTCTGCACCACACTTTTTGAACACGATTTCCGTCCATCATTATTGTTAGACACGGGTCTAGATCGCGTTATAGATATAATCATTGTTTTAACAACTCTTCTGCTCATCCGAGCGACCTTCTCGGTAGCCCGGGGTCCGCTAAGCCCAAATTGATACAATGTCACCTACTCAATCCATTCATATTTTTTTAAATAAGCATTCCGTCATGAAATAATCAATAATTTTCGGTGGACCCGACGTGGTTTTTGAGTTTAGCTCATATTAAGTAGTCATCATCATCATCAATGGCTGTAGTACAGCCCACTGTGGGCCCGAGCCTCCTTCAACTCTTTCTGCCATCCTTCCATATCCTATCCTTATATTAAGTAGTATATATACTTACCTCTTAACCATCGGCAGACAAAATGTGTCACGTCTGCATAGAACGGGGTTCATTTTGTAAAACGGTATGAATAGTAAAATGAGAGATAATAAAATAGTGTAGGTATCAGCAGTAGGGAAACGGAACCAAGGAGACTGGAAGCCTCGCTGCACTACATTTTATAGATCTACCCTCTTTTATGTAGGGTTGCCACTCACTACATAAAAGTTAATAAATAAATAATTTTATGACCATAGGTTTGGCCCGACATGGATTTTGAGTTTAGCTCATGCATAATATACCTGCATTTGAAAAAATGCTTTAAAAGACATAGTTAATAAAAAAAAACATGCTAAATAAATGAGTTAAAATAAAAAAAATATATCTAAATGTAGCAATAGGCTCATGCTCAGCATAAGCTGTGAGGCGCACGCACCAACACAGTGCTAGTTTTCAGCAAGTCCCAGGAAAAATACCCGGCGGAAACCCGTTGCGATGCGGTTACTGGTATTCCGTTCCGATGCGGTAGCCGCTACGCTATGGGTATTGGGTAGGTAAGCCCGCTGCATGATGATGATGTCATAATAATAATGTCGTAATCATGTGATGTCTCTATGAATTATAACACCTGTCTATTTACAAAAATAAAATAAATATAAATAAGTATTATATCCGTTGTCTATTCACCGTACCACAAGCTTAGTTGATTACGACGGGGCTAGACGGTGCTGTGTGATGTTCACAGAATTTATTTATTTATTATTTTTAAAGTAACACGATTGGAACTCAGAACTTCATATTTTCCCAGGTCTTAGTCGCTTCATGTTTTATTGTCTTACCTCGCCGTTACAACCATGTGACAATGGTCTTGGTCGCGAGGGGACTGCAAAATCAAAAGTAAAAAATCACACGACGCACCGAAATTATAAAATTATTTATCTATTATTTCGTGGTGAAACCACAGGGCTCAGTGGAGGGTTACTGCGGTTCGTTTCGATACGACATCGATACGATAATACGATGATTCTACTGTCACATTCTGATAGTAGTGTGACAGTAGAACCATCGTATTATCGTATCGTTGTCGTATCGAAACGAACCGAAGTAACCCTCCAGTTGAATACAAAAAGGTCAACACAAACAGTTGACAACCCTAGCATTAAACTAAGGATCTCTTAAGCGAATAATAAATTTACATTACAGCGTACATAGCAATGAATAATCATAAGCAACTTTTGCCCCTATCTACGTAACATGTAGTTTGTATGCATGTTACTGTTTTAATTAACAGCTTCATAAACAGAGAAGAATACAATTTCCACCATTTTCGTAGGAAATCAGCCCGAAATTCAATTATACTTAGCTAATGAAATTGCATTTCTACTTTTAAAACCTAGTTTTCAGGAATTTAGAGTTTTAAAGATGGTATTTTTCGCTTCTTATTAGTGTGTCGATTCTGTAAAGAAAACTCACGGCTTTCACACAGCGGATTCCGCGGTGAGTTTTTAAAATAATTATAAGTAACGTTTTCCCATATGGGCTAACGTTGCTTTTGATTATTTCTAACTATTATTTTAAACTAAGGGATCTGAGAGAGACTAGCAAACCTTAAGTTCTCCACGCGCAGTGGCGGATAAACTGCTTGGTCCCTAGGGGGGTAGACAGGCGGCCGTCCGTAAAAATATTGCCAAATCTATTTGCAGAATGTATGGTCAATGATGACTTACCCTACTGCACCGACCTAAAATAATTTGGATCTTAGCAGACCCCGGGTTCCCGAGAGGAATGCAACCGGAAACATCGCTCAGATGAGAAGTAAAAAAAACTTAAAATCGTTTAGTGATTTCTTATACCTACTGTAATCAGCGAAATAAGCCACATCTAGACATAAAGCGGTGATATTACCCTCATTTCAATTCGTGAGGTGAACTCTAAAGTTAGGGAGAATCGCCTCACTAACGCTCTAGATATTGCAGGCACGTAGATGGATGGTGGTATGTAACATGACAGATTATCAAAAATAGTTGTTAGGGAAAAAACACGTTTGATGTATTATGGAAGCCCTACTTTAATATTAATTTTGTTCTGTTTTTGGTATTTGTGGTTATAGCGGCAACGGAAATACGTCAACCGTGAAAATATGAACTGTCGACTGAACATTGAACAAATATTAATTAAAAATAATCACAATTCGAAACTTCAATGGAATTATGATTATCTTTTTTTACTTACATAATTGTTTTTCGTGTTCTATCAGTAAACGTTAGTTGTAGATTAATGATATGAAATAGTACTGCGTGTTTTAGTAAAGCCGATTCATCACCGGTTTTTCAAACAAATGAACATAGCTAGTATAGTGCACGTGTGTCGATTATGAGAAGCTAAGCTAAATTAACTACCGTTAAGGTGAACGATCAGTCTCATCACCAAATATTTTTGGTGGCTCATTTACCTTTGTAAATGATAAAATAACCTTGTTCGATATGACCATTAATAAATACACCTTTCGTCAAATATTTGATTGTCACCCTTCAGCATACAGTCGTCCCGGGTTGAATTTTTCCGTCTATTGGCAAATTAGAACGTATGCGAGCCCTGCAGATATCTTTCACCTTCATTGACTTCATTCCGACTTCAGATCGGACTTTGAACATTGCTTTAGTTCGATTGCTGTTTAAGAAAAATAAAGTGGTTCCAAATTCTAGCGTTATTTTTGGAAGTCTGTCACCAAGTGCACCATTATCCAGCTCTAAAAAAATTGATCCAAAACAAGGCGACCGCGTTGTTTTGGACCAAACAAGGTGTTTATCCGCCACCGTGCGAAGATAACATTATATTCGTTAGTCTCCTACAGATCCCTTAGTCGCCTTTTTCGACACCTAAAGGAACAAATGTGGTAGGTATTCCTATTATAGATACAAGTTTGTGATTAGCGTAAAACCGGGACCGAGATGTCTAATATTTATAATAAAAGCTGCGCCCGCGGTTTCACCCGCTTAAGTCCCGGTCTCGTGGGATTTACGGGATCAAAAGTGACCTATGTCCTTCTCCAAAGTCCCATCTATCTCTGTACCAAAAATAATCAACATGCGGTTCAGCGGTTTAGGCGTGAAAGCGTAACAGACGGAAAGATAGACAGGGTCACTTTCGCATTTATAATATTACCTAGTAAGATAAGACAATTATAATTTCTTAGTGTTACACCACACTTAGGAAATACCTACTGCTTTTTTAAATGCTTTCATAAAAGCAAGATAACATAAGATAAAAAAATGTCTAAAAAACATTATATATTATAGTAGGAAAAGAACATTTAATTTAATATGATTCTATGCCGAAGCTACACGACTAATACAATCCCTCACGACGTCTATACAGTACTTTAAAACGAATTTACATGACTAATCACCACGCCTACGAAAGATTTAACCAAAACCATATAATACACAGTGTTATAACAGAATAACAAAGCACCATCTCACAAAACAACGCCTAAAATATTATCTTCATAAACTAAATATAATTAAGAAACCCCTTGATGAAAGAAAATTCCCTGAAAGAAACAATAAGGGTGAAAACAATAGGCTTTTAAGTGGGCTCGTGTGAGCCTTTATACAGTTATTAGGTATCGGCTTTGGTGTGTAAGGTGCTTTATAATTTTAAGTGGTTCTGTCTGTGTGTCTCAAACCTTAGGTTATTTTATTATGTTTTTTGAACGATCGACGTCGCACAATAATTAAATATACAAAAACTTTACTATTTCATTAGCTCTAAGTTGCACTTTACCTTTTGTTAAAATATCACGTGACTATGTTCGAGTTTTAAAATTAGGTAGTGATTTTAAATAAATTTTTACTAGTAACTGCACTTGTTAGATATTTTTTAATTTTAAATACGCATGTGTAACCGCCCGATTTCACTCGCATAAGTCCCGATCCCGTGGGAAAATCGGACGACGGGAAGGCCTGCAGTGGACAGGCGCGGTAGCGCCTGTCAGCGTCATTACTTCGATGGGCGACCGTTTAAATGTGGATTTTCGCACAGCGGTAGGTAGGTGTTCGAATTCCGCGCGCGAAGCCGCAGGGCGCAGCTAGTAGGTATAGATAGGTAATAAAAGATAAGATGTATGTAGTTATGTTTTTTACCCCATCAGGCAAAAACTACAGTTAATTTGAAACAGTATTAATATTAAAATCTAAGTTTTAATTTCCAATAAACGGTACAAAGGTATCAAGAACAGTGGAGTGCTCAGAGCAGGTTAAATAATTAACGCTTAGACGTAGCTTGGGGCGAACTTAGCTAGCTAAGTACCTACGTATAGTTAATCTATTCGTACCTACTACAATCACGGCCTCTATGGCGCGGGCGAAGGCTAAACTGCAATGCAGAAGGTTGCGGGTTCGATTCCCGCCAGGTGCAAGTCTTACCCGTATTTGTAGACGAATCTGACTGATTATATTGGCTAAGCAATGCCCTGTCTCGCTCTTATTAGTGATTTTTTCTAGTTCTATGGTGCAAGTATTTGTGCTTAAAAATAAATACTTTGTTACAATTGTCTTGGTCTCTTGCGACCAAGGCCATTGTAACATAGACGAAACGTCGAGGTAAGAAAATAAAATAGATATGCGATTAAGACCCGACCCCTGATTACATAACAATGTTGCAAATTGCAAAAAATTGTCGTTGCAATGTTTCAAATATTTGAATAAATACATTTATTCTTTAAGAACGATGTATAAATTACATACGTACGTTTTGAAATGTCGAGATTTTACTGTGGTTTCGGAACGCGCCCTCCGAGAAGAAACCACAAGAAACTCATGAAAATTAGCGACTGCAACTGCGACTGTCAAATTTTATATCCCAAAACGCAAAGATCTACAATTTCAATTGTTTCAATCGAGAATGATTAGCAACAGAGATACGTAAACTGATTATATTACACGGACAAATAAAATCGACGATTGTATTAAAAAGCAGTTAATAATTTTATCATTTTCGCCTCGCTCGTGTAATTTCGTCAATTTATTAATTAATTAATTTCAGTCTCAAAATGAAATTAAGGGTGTTACGTGAGTCGAATTCATTCACTCGTTCATTTCGTACAGTGATCGAGTTCGGTGAATGAATTGTTATAATAATACATTAATTATGACAGAGTTGATAATTATTTTAATCTGTGGTTGTAGACGGGTTTTTGATGTGAAACATCTATAGGCGAGGGTAAACCTTAAATTTGTCATGGTGATACAGGCTGTGGCGACGCCTAGGCGCGCTATATCTTACATATCTTATCTTATACAATATTATAAAGCTGAAGAGTTTGTTTGTTTGTTTGTTTGAACGCGCTATCTCAGGAACCGCTCGCGCTGGTTCGATTTGAAAAATTATTTTGGTGTTGGATAGTCTATTTATTGAGGAGGGCTATATGCTATATTTATTTTCAAAAAAAAAGGCCGACGAAGTCGCGGGCACTGCTAGTCTATTCTAATATTATGAAGCTGAAGAGTTTGTTTGTTTGAACGCGCTAATCTTTGGAACCGCTGGTCCGATTTGAAAACTTTTTTCAGTGTTGGATAGTACATTATATTGAGAAAGGTTATATGCTACATTTGATCCCGGTATTCCCACGAGATCGGGACCTACTCGGGTGAAACCTCTTGTTGCTCTTCGATAATGTTATTTTCTTTTTCTTGTTCTGTACCAAATTAAACCTGCCACTGCTGCAAAAGTATTAATAAATCGAAAAACAAAAATAAGGAAATTCGAAATTCGAATTTCGAAATTCCCACCGACTGTCAGTCGATGCGAAACATCAAAGGAGTTTTTAACTCAGGCCCCACAGGTGGAGGCGATTTAAATTTGGAACGATCATAATCTCAAGGATTTCCTCTTAAAAGATGGCGGTTTGAGTTCTTTTTTCAAAAGGCTTGTATGGTAATAATACAGAGAGAAAATTTGTATCAATAAACGATGAATAAGGCATGAATAGTTATGCAACA
The DNA here is from genome assembly GCA_958496205.1 of Idaea biselata. Lineage (NCBI taxonomy): Eukaryota > Metazoa > Arthropoda > Insecta > Lepidoptera > Geometridae > Idaea > Idaea biselata. The sequence continues at coordinate 39,923,958 of OY292395.1, forward strand.
GGTCTTTCTGTCTTGTTTCTCAAGGTTTGTGACTTCTGGCGTGGTAAAGATATGGGATATTATACAGTTATTAGCTGCGGCCCGTGGTTTCACCCGCATAAGTTAGTAATTAGCCGAGTTAGCCATTTTACTATTATTTTAGGGGTAAAAGATATTTCATAATTTTATTTTTTAGTGTTCTAGTCATATGTGTTGAAATTTTTTTAGGGTAAAATATAGGTAACCTATCCTCAAAAATTCACTTTCGGCCCAGTGACGCGAGTTCGAGTCCTGCCGCGAGTGAATTATTGAAGACGTATTTATTTCAAATATTTCTAGAAGGTAAAAGTTTTTGTACGAGTAATTAATTATGTTTCTTACTTCTTCACACAAAAACTATGAAACCGATTGCGATACAACTTGGTTCATAGATAGCTGGAGATCTGGACTAACACATAGACTACTTTTTATACTTTTTAGAAGCAGGGAGTTCTGTTGTAAATCTGTTCTACTACCAAACTTCAAACAATCACAACACATACTGAAAAGCGCACATTGCATAATCTGCGTGTAACAAAACCAACCTTTCTACGGAGCCGGATTTTACTCGAACTAACGTTTCCGTACGCGTTTGCAAAGACACTAGCGCCGCTAAATTAGGTGGAGTTTAAGTTTGTCATTAGTGAAGTGCTGGAATTCTTAAAGATAAAACACAGCAGCATTATACATATAAAATAAAATATACATTTGGTAGGTACGACGTTACGCACAGCGCCATCTAACCCCAAAACTAAGCACTAGGCTTGTACTATGGGTAGGTACTAGACAACGGGTATACTACTTTTTTTTTGTAAATACGTATATACCTACTTAGTTTACATAGAAAACACCCAGACCAGAAACAAATAATTATTTTTAAGCATAAATTCTTGCACAAGCCGGGGATCGAACCCGCAACCTTCTAGGTCGAGGTCGTCTGTATAATACTTATTATTTTAATCGTTACGATCGGAAGCAGAGGATGTGTGACCAACATCGCTTTAATTTAACGACCTCTGTGGCGCATCGGGCGGAGGCCCGACTGCAACAGAGAAGGTTGCTTGTTCGATTCCCGCCGGGTGCAAATATTTATGCTTAAACATAAATATTTGTTTCTGGTCTTAGTGTTTTCTATGTATGTATCATAATATAATGTATGTATTTACAAAAACAAAAGTACAATATGTAGTGTAGCTTTTTTTAACGTCAGGTAATCGCCTTAAGACCCCCCTCCCCCGCTCTCGGGGGAGGGGGGCCTGGTATGTAGTTGTGTAGAGGTCCCCTACCAGGTTTTAGTGGCATGCCCACCGCCGCCAGAGCTCGTTGGAACCTTGGCGAGTACATTTGCGAGCACTGTCTACGGATAGTCCCATCGGACCCCATTCTCCAAAACCCCTTACGGGGAAACCTTCGCGAGAGGCGGCGCGGCGCGCTTGAGCGCTCGCCGCCGCCATCTCGGGCCCTTGTACGGCGACGGACTCCCCCGAGTCCGCCGCGAAGGGCCGATATATAGTGTACCTATCCGTTGTCTTGTACCCATAGTACAAGGGTAGTGCATACTTTGGGGCTAGATTGCGATGTGTGTGACGTCGTGCAATATTTATTTATTTATCTTAATTCGCTGAGTGAATAATTATTATACCTCTACGATTTGCATGCAGGGAACAGTGAGGTGACATAACCTAGACAAGTTCATGCGTAATTACAGCGACACAAACGTAGTACGTGGAGTTCGCGAGCGAATGGATGGACAGGGAAGGAGTGGAGACGGTCCAAAGTTTTTAATGTTAATAAAATAAAATCAAACACTCAGCGATTAAGAAATAAAACAAAACTTGTACCAATACCGCCTAGAACAAATTACGGAAGGACAACGATTCTGTTTGATGAAGTGAACCTATTTAATGATCTACCTGACATTGATAAACATTCTACTAGTTTAAAAATCTTTAAAAGAAAGTTGAAAATGCAACTTGCTGGGCTGTAATGCTCTTTCTACAACATACTCCTAAGTTTATTTTATATTTCAGAGCCCAGAGGCAAATATGTTATTTTGTTTTTATATTATTTAGTTTGTATCTCATTCTACGTGACTTTTTTTTTGTCTTATGAGAATAAATGTCTTTAAACCTAACCGGATAGGCAGTTGTCACATTTTAAAGTTTACACAAGGATATTCACTGGTCATTACAGATAGATGAGACAAGCATTAGCCAAACCATTACTATTACCACTAGGCACTAGGCCAAGATACGACTTAAATATTTTAATTTTGTAAATTAATGTACAAAGTACGTCTCTTCGTCTAGAGGCATGTATCTTCTTCAGAATTGACCTGTAAAGGTTTCCAAACAAAAATTTATAAACACCGAAAAATGAGTATACTTAATTTCAATTCCCTACTATGTGTTCAAATTTTGTCATCTCCATAGATTTCTGTAACCGTGAAAACTTAACGTTTGCAAATTCAAGTTGATGTTGCCCGTAACAATCGTATGCATACGCTCACCTAATTGTTATTTTTGGTAACTCAATCTGTGTGTGGAACTTACGGATTGTGCTAAAAGTAAAAAACATCACGCGATTAAAATCGAAAAATGAGTTTAATTTCAATTCAATATCGCGAAATCAGGACTGGTATTTATATCAACACACTATTGCCATTATATCGAGACTGTGACAATTTTGGTAGACTTCAATAGTATCGTAATGGTGTCTCAGTGAAATTGCAATAGTAACCATGGTAACCAATCTTCTCTGTCTGTCTGTCTGTCAAGTCTGTTAAAAATCCATCCTGTCATTAGAGTTTTGACAACTATCGAGACTCCATCAGTGGCATCTCAGTGGTGTCTCAGTGGTGTCGCAGTGGTGTGTCGATAGAATAGTTAACATAGGAAACTGCCAAATGTGTCAAATACACGTCAAATATGACGATTAATATTCTATCGACACACTATTGAAACACGATTGCGGAGCGTAATACCGACCCAGAAGAAATATCTATGCCTCAAGTATTCTTGTTCTTCTATTCGTGTAGTGGTGTTGCTTACCTAGGTAGTGTTAGAGTTTTCAGATCGCCCTAAGGCCTTTAACTTGACCCCTCAACCAAGTACCTCAGTAGGTACTTGTACTTAAGTACCTTATAAATACCTCAAGTATTTAGATTAAAGTCCCTCCAAAAAGGGGCTTAAAATATGTTATCGACAGATTTATGTATTCGGTGGCATTGTGCACAAACAACTCTCTTTTGGGCATGATGGCGAATTGTAGGACACCTCACCTGAGAACAACTTATCTCCCATAGAACTGGACCGGTCTCTATTAGAGACTAAAGAAAGGTCGCCTGATAGTGGTCCATTTCAAACTCGTCATAATTTTTTGGAAAAGCAAAGGTATTTTGAGTAGAGTTTTGGTAGAGCGGAATAAAGGCTCCAAAGTGTTCGCAAGAGATATGTCTATTGGGCAAAGCCGAATGACAAAGCTGAAGCGGGATGATGGCAGTGTAGCGTCGACGAAAGCGGAAGTGTTGAGAGAAGTCGAAAAGTTCTATGGACGGCTCTACGATTCAGTGGCTGAGCCTGTTACAAGTGTGGCCTCAGACCAAAGAGCCAAACTGACCCGACACTTTACCGAAGATATCCCGGACATCAGTCTGTATGAGATTAGGATGGCCCTGAAACAGCTTAAGAACAACAAGGCGCCTGGTGAGGACGGAATTACTTCTGAGCTTCTGAAAGCGGGTGGATCACCGGTACTTAAAGTCCTTCAGAGGCTCTTCAATTCCGTTTTGCTCGAAGGTACCACGCCCGAGGCATGGAACGAAAGCGTGGTGGTGTTGTTCTTTAAGAAGGGTGATAACACCTTATTAAAGAACTATAGACCCATCTCGCTTTTGAGCCATGTTTATAAGCTTTTTTCTAGGGTCATTGCAAATCGTCTCGAACGCAGGCTTGATGACTTCCAACCTCCCGAACAAGCCGGGTTCCGAAAAGGTTATAGTACCGTAGACCACATACATACGCTACGACAGGTTATACAGAAGACCGAAGAGTATAACTTGCCGCTCTGTCTAGCGTTTGTGGACTATGAGAAAGCCTTTGATTCGATCGAAACGTGGGCGGTACTCGAGTCTCTCCAACGATGCCATATTGACTATCGGTATATCGAAGTGTTGAAGTGTTTGTATAAAAACGCCACTATGTCGGTCCGAGTACAGGAACAGAGTTCGAGGGCGATTCTATTGAAGAGAGGCGTAAGACAGGGAGACGTGATATCTCCGAAACTCTTTACGGCCGCTTTGGAAGACGCCTTCAAGCTTCTGGAATGGAAAGGACTGGGTATCAATATTAACGGTGAATACACTCACCTTCGGTTTGCCGACGATATTGTAGTCATGGCAAAGTCGATGGAGGAACTCAGTACGATGCTCGAAGGCCTCAATCAAGTCTCCCAGCGGGTAGGTCTTAAAATGAACATGGACAAGACGAAAGTCATGTCTAATGCCCATGTTGTACCTACCCCTGTTATGGTTGAGAATTCGGCTCTCGAAGTTGTTGACGCGTACGTATACCTAGGACAGACAGTCCAGTTAGGTAGGTTCAACTTCGAGAAAGAGGTCAATCGTCGAATCCAGCTCGGATGGGCAGCGTTCGGGAAGCTCCGCAACGTCTTTTCGTCTAAAATACCTCAGTGCCTTAAGACGAAAGTCTTCAATCAGTGTGTGTTGCCAGTGATGACATACGGATCCGAAACGTGGTGCTTCACTATAGGCCTTATGAATAAGCTTAGAGTTGCTCAAAGAGCTATGGAGAGAGCTATGCTCGGGGTTTCTCTACGGGATCGAATCAGAAATGAGGAGATACGTAGAAGAACGAGGGTCACCGACATAGCCAAACGGATTAGCTCTTTGAAGTGACAGTGGGCAGGACATATAGCACGGAGAGCAGATGGTCGTTAGGGCCGAAAAGTTCTCGAATGGAGACCGCGGATCGGAAAGCGCAGCGTTGGACGTCCACCAACGAGATGGACGGACGACTTAGTTAAGGCCGCGGGTTCACGATGGATGCAGGCCACTTATGACCGAAGCATCTGGAAATCTATGAGGGAGGCTTATGTCCAGCAGTGGACTTCTTACAGCTGAAATGATGATGATGAAAGGTATTTTAGGGCCCTATTCTGAAAAACTGAAAATCCATGTCGGGCGCATCGAAAATTGTTGATTATTTCATGACGGAATGTCGTAGAACTTTTTTTTGTGTACAGATTGTAGGCGACATTGTTTCCGATATTTTAGTGCAGTTTCCATACAAATATGTCGAAACGTATTGAAGCCTATCGACATTTTAGCCAAATCAGACATTTTTTGTCTAAAATTTGGATAGGCTTTGCACCAATAGGAGGTTCTTGTCTTAAAACTACACCAAAATGTAGGAAACAATGTCACCTACAATCTGTGCACAAAAAAAAGTTCTACGACATTCCGTCATGAAATAATCAACAATTTTCGATGAGCCCGACAGGGATTTTCAGTTTCAAGGTCGTTGGCGTATATACTCCTCTTAAGGTGTACACTGCTCGTAACCTTTAGCGCTGTACTAAATCCGTGTTTCCTGTGAAAGATGGTACAACTCGAGTTGTAAACAAATCGCGTTTTTTATCGTACAGTACTTAGAAAAAAAATCCTTTTGGTGCAACTCACGTGTCGATATCTCTTATAGTTTGCGAGATAGTATGATACAACTCAGCCATTTTTTTGCTAATTTTTTGTGAAAAATAATAATATCATTATCTAAAATTATATAAAAAGGCCAATGGTTGTTGACTACGGAACCCCAAAAACGACGTGTAGTACAAACAAGTGATCGAACATCAACATTTTTAAAATCCAATAGATATAATATGTACCTAGAATGATATTTTCGTAGTGATTTTTGCTACAATACGAATCAGCAGTATACAAACATGGTACGTTTGTCGAGTAAACAGGGTGACACAATATTTACGAACATTTCGACTGTTTTCAATGTAAAACGTTTTGTTTTGCCATTTAAAACTGCATTCGTGCGTTATACTAGGTAAATACTTTATTTCACCCGCGTAAGTCCCGATCCCGTGGAAATATCGGGATCAAAAGTAGCCTATAGCCTTCCTCAATAAATGGACTATCCAACACTGAAATCATTTTTCAAATCTGACCTGCGGTTCCCTACCGTAACACAAGCTAGTAGCTTACCATGAGGCTAGATGGCACTGTGTGATGTTGACAGAATTTATTTATTTAAAAACGAAGTATAGGCAGTATTATATCGAATCTTTACTATTATTGAAGCGGAATAGTTTGTTTTTTTGTTTGTTTGTTTGAAAGCGCTAATCTCAGGAACCACTGGTCCGATTTGAAAAATTCTTTCGGTGTTGGATGTAGTCCATTTATTGAGAAACTTTTGCTCCCTATATTCCAACTTATGCGGGTGAAACCGCGGGGAGCTGCTAGTATACCAATAAAAGGAATAAATCTTTTCCATCGATTCAGGTTGAGATTTAAAATTCAAATTCAACATTTATCCCTGTTCCGAGAGGTTACAAATTGTGATTCGAGCGCTTAGAGTGTTTTTCCATTAACGAGCCAGTTTGGAGTTGTTGTCCAAGGAAAACCTTACAAAATAACTGATTGGTCTAAATAACCTATGAACCTTAGATTACCTAGATGGTGGGTAGGTAGGTACCGCTGAACACTATCTATACAAGTACGCTGGAATTGCTATACCATACAAATGACATTAGATCTTTGTGCCTATTTGATCTGCGTCATGTTGCGCTGTTTCCTATTGAAAGTGATGGTGACAGCTGGTACAACGTAATGTGAAATTATGAAAATGCATTTTATTTTGGAAACAATAAAAGAAGCATGACCTCATAGGTTCTAGGTGTGTCCGCATTTCGTCTCAATGCACCGTTTAAAAAACTCCAGTTTTTTTTCTTATAAAGAGTACACTCTCCAAATTTTAGCTCTCTATTACCAGCGGTTTAGGCTTTCCGTTGATCCATTAGTAGGTCAGTCAGGGCAAATCATTCTATAGATATCGACTAGCTGTATCCCGCGGTTTTACCCGCATATTTATGTCCGTATGTCCGTAAAATTAAAAAAAATCTTCTCAGATGCCACAATCACATTAAGAACACACTCTCCAAATTTCAGCTCTCTATTGCCAGCGGTTTAGGCTGTGCGTTGATCCATCAGTCAGTCAGTCTGGACAAAGCATTTAAAGATATATTATTTTCTCACTCGTTCTTAAAAACCTAAAACTACGCAGTCACGAAAATAAAGTAACAAAATAAAAAATAGCGAAGATAAAAGTAAAAGTAACAAAAACAGAATAATCGCAAAGGAAATTGTTCCTCGGCATCCATAATGAGTTTCATGAAAAATGGCTTAATTCGACAATGTAATTATTCATACAGATAATAGCGTGAAAATAGTATAAAAGCTTGCTAATCGCTATTCTAAATTTTTCCCTTCAATTTTTGAAGCTCGTCGTAAGCGTGAGACTTTTTATCGAACGACAATTTTGTCGGGCTACGATTATTAGGTATTTTTACATACATACTCATATTTTTAAGCTTTGTCGTGGCTCTATGTATTTGTGATTTGTTCTCTTTTCTTGTGTTGTTCAAATAAAGTTATCAATCTATCTATTTTTATTAATAGTTACAGTCGAAGGTAACCAAGTTAAACTGGTGTCCACTTCATAGTTTGCGAGTAAAATTGTTATTGATAAGGGCATCTACGTATTGGCTTCGGCTCCAAAAGTCCGGAGCTCATTAGCCCCGTGATACCTACTTGACGTACAACAGGCAATAATAACCCCGCAGGGCTTCTTGAAGATAGTTGCTCCAAAGAAGTCACCTTTCCTCACCTCCGGCTTGTCTTGTTTGGCTGGTCGGAGGCTGGTAAACACTGACGAGGAAGCGGTCAAAGTGAAGTCGGGCGAGCAGAAATGCTCGGAGGTTGGTAGTGATGAGTTGGCCCGCTCCACAGGATTACCTAAAATGGTTTAAAATCCGGTGAGGTTCCTCCATCACAACGAACCAGCCAAAACCAGGCATTTTTTTCAAGCAAGCAAAAATCGTCAATATATCGGACTACAAAAAGTCTGCAGTCAGAAGAGGTCCTTAAGAAAATTAATGAGTAACGATAACCATGGGTGTTTTCAAACATATTTCAACTTTACGCTTTGGAATAAAACCGTCAGTGTATAGAGAAGTTATACGGAAATCCGCTTAAATATTTTATCGTCAACTTAAGCGGCGTTAATGGCGAGAAATCACGAAAGCTCATGGTAAATCTACTAATATTATAAAGGTGAAACTTGTGTGTAAGTAAGTTAACGGGTTTGTTTGTAACTCCTTCAAGCAAAAACTACTTGACCGATTGCGATGAAACTTGGTTTCCACATAGCCGAAGATCTAAATTAACACATTGGTTACATTTTATCCCGATTTTCTTGCGGCATTGAGACTTATCAATGGACAGCGCAAATTGATCAAATCAAATAAAAATCTTTTCCACACTAATAATATAAACTCTTTAAAATGCTGGACAAATCAGACTAATAATTATTTTATGTCTGATTTTTAATGATTTTATTTTAAAGTAGAACGGGGGCTTGTGTCTGCTTAGATACTTATCTTGGACTGTCCATTTGAGCAATAAACACGACGTATAGTACTTTGTTCACGTCATGTACTATCAACAACAAAAGTGGCTACCCATCGTAAGGTCTAAATTCGCTTGCAAGGGAAAAATTAGGTTCACTTAGATGCCAATTGCTACCTACCTACTACCTATCATCTTTATGTGAACTAATTTAGATACACTATAATTATCACACATTTGATATTTATAGATATACCTACCTATGTATATCAATGTGTGTTTAATATGCTTTTTCACGCTCGGTTCAAACGAATATTTCGGATAAGTGGGTACCCACTTTTGTTGTTGATAATACAGTCAGATTACCAATTAAGTATACAGCACGCAAAATTATCATGCGTGCTGTATACTTTATTGGTGATCTGACTGTTAATAATTTAAGTAACCTACATTTACCCCTTTACATAAACGATGGCTAAGTTTAATAAGTTTTTCAATTAACTATACAGCACGAATAATATTTTTGCGTGCTGTATACGTATTTGGTAAACTGACTGTACTTGTGTCTAGCAGTATTTATTCGTTCATATTAATCGAATCCAACATAGAGAGAAAACTATCAGAACGCTCACATTTCCTTATTGCTTCCTTACTCCATACGAGGTAACTGTACCGTTAACTGGAGTAAATTGAAGCGATGACAATAATGTATGTTTCCCACAATTGTAGCTTATTATACAAGATGAGTTTCTTTTCCTTTATTATTATGGTCTATTTATAGTGTCGTAGGTACCTACTTCGAATACGTAGGTAGTATGTACACTTAAAATATGGAAGTAGGTAGGTAAAAAGCAGCGAAGGCGCTCGTAGGTTTTAATAATTTCCAAACGAGCTGCGTCCCGAGTAAAAGTAGGGGCCTACTCGTACTTTTCGTCTTAGATGAAAACAAAAAACAGCAGATACGTTACCTAGTCTCGGAAAATGAGACAATAAAACTGCGTCCAGCTGACGCACTAGCCTCAGTCGTATGTCGAACCGTTGCCGCGTGAGCACGTGCTGTCACACTGCGATTATCTTTCTGAAATAATAAGAATGAGCCTTTTTCCTTATTTACAAATGCCTGAATCATTATTAAATACAAATGTTATTAAATACAATAATTTTATATAAATGCATGTAGGTGTTTTAAGCTCATTTTTCGAATACGCAATATTAGAATATACCGTATCTACTATTTTTGTTTTCATCTAAGCTTTTCGTACGGAATCAATAGTAAGTACTAAGTAGCCTAAGCTCCTTGATAATGTAGCTTTATATTAATAAAAGAATTTTTGAAATCGATCATTTAGTTTCGGAGTATTTAGTTTATCAATGCTTCACCCTAAGCTTGAGATCCATGTTGGCATGCCATATTATTATTTTTTAAACTAGCGATGTTCAGCAAGAAGTATTTCCGATTTAAAGCCGTAGGGCCGAATGCGGTTTGTCACCAAAACCGTACTTCGAATTCTGTCTTACGACCCCAAATAACAATTCCGCCCAGCGCAGTCCAAAGTTTCTCAAAGAAAAATCATTGCATTGTCGCCCAAACGATCCCCTATTGAATAACACCTCGAACCGGTGTGAACCGGTGTGAACCAGTTTCACCCAGATGTCGTATGACAAATGACGGTGCAAGAAGTTTTCTATATTTCCCAGATATTTCCACGTTTTCTTACTGAGATTTTCTTCGGTTTAGGTTACTCTATTCGTTTTGTTTCGGAGCAGAATTGTGTCAAATATATTGGCGCAGAATTGTCATTTTTTTATGGAATTGTGTGCCAATTTGTCAGAGAGATAAAGGGCCTTCATAAGCTGATACCTTATAGATACCTGTGATATGATACCTTACCTTACCTGTCTAAAAAGCCATTATGGCTTACTTTACCTAGATGGTGGGTATTCTAACAACGATTCGTTAAAAACCAGGCATATCGTTCACTCCATTCATTCACTCACTATGTATAAAAAAGAACGATTGATCACTTTTGTCTTTTTAAACCCGGGAATATTTCCGATGTTGCACTTCTGAACTTCAACATGGAAATCGGAAATCTGAGTCGATTCTAATTGACTGGTATTTCATTGTCTCTACTCCCTATTCTTTACGAGACTTATGATTCCCGATGCTTGCTTCAAAACAAAAAGAATGCTTTTCGCAATTTCAATTTTGAGCTCTCTTCAGTTCACAAACTTCGCGATTTTAAATTATTAGGTCAGAATTAACTGAGATATAAATATTTTTAAGGAAAACATATTATCTTTCTTCTAATCTAATATATAAAATTTCCATGTCACAGTGTTAGTTACCGTACTCCTACGAAACGGCTTGACCGATTTTTATGAGATTTTGTATACGTATTCAGTAGGTCTGAGAATCGGCTACTATCTATAATTTATGAGGCAAAACAACGTTTGCCGGGTCAGCTAGTATTTATCTAAGATGTGCTAATTTCTATTTATTTCATAATTTAAATATAATATTTTTTTAATAAATAATACATTTCGTTATACTTAATTAAAATAAACACAAACAAATGTCATATAAATAAAAAATAAAGTCAATTAAATAAACCGCAAAGGAGCCGAGGATACTAGCAGCATTGCCTCTCTGTATGGCAATGGCCAACCTTGGCACTAAGTACGACCCCGAGCGGAAGTCAAGACCCTGAAAGGAAAAATACTGCCACAAAAACACAACGCACGATTGACGCAGGGCGGGATTCGAACCAACAACGCATCAAACTGACTTTACCAATTAGTCTATGACTCATACGCTGAATCTCTGCGGCAGTATCTCACCATCTAACACAACTTAGGCATGTTTGCGGCATAATTAACTGAAATATATTTTTTAGGAAATGTCTTGTATCTCATATTAAACTACTTTTTTTATATTGCACGACGTTGCAGCGCAATCTAGTCCCAAACTAAGCACTAGGCTTCTACTATGGGTACTTACTTAACTAGACATCATTGGCAAGTAACTACGAGAGATGATTTAAGTACTTATTACATATTATAGGGGGAATCCGTAATGAAAAGGACGAGTTTTGAAACAGACACTATCGATATCTCACGTTTTTCACGTCAAAAAACAAAATAATAATATGTTCGATAGTGTCCGTTTCAAAACACGTCCGTTTCATTGCGGATTCCCCCTAAGTATTTTTTTTTAATCTTACGTTATAAAATGTTCCCTACTCTATTCAAAGTACGTTCGTATTATTAAACCTTTCCGAGTACATTTACAAGTTTAAGAAGTGTTATTCAAACGACACGTTAAAGGCATCATTAAAAGTTTTGCCTCTGAAATGTTCGATAGGTGTAATGGATTCGGAAAATTCAGGACTAGGTTCTCTCAAACTAACAACTGGGCAAGTGCGAGTCGGACTCGCGTACGAAGGATTTTTTTTTTCGTTTTTATATTGCCTTTTTTAGGGTTCCGTGCCAAATGGCAAAAAACGGCACCCTTATAGATTCATCATGTCTGTCTGTCTGTCCGTCCGTATAAACTATACTGCACCGTCCACTTTTTTCCGAAACTATAAGAATTATACTGTTGAAACTTGGTAAGTAGTTGTACTTATTCTGTAAACTGCTTTAAGATTTTCACACAAAAATTGAAAAAATATATATTTAGGAGTTCCCCATACATTTTTCATCAAACCTATACATGTGGGGTGTCTATGGATAGGTCTTCAAAAATGATATGGAGGTTTTTAATATCATTTTTTTCTAAACTGAATAGTTTGCGCGAGAGACCCTTCCAAAGTGGTAAAATGTGTGTGTCCCCCACGTGTAACTTCTAAAATAAGAGAATGAATAAACAAAAAAAATATATATGATGTAGGTACATTACCATGCAAACTTCCAACGAAAATTAGTTTGAACGAGATCTAGCTAGTAGCTTTTATAGTAGCTTTTTTATTGTGATACGTCATAAACCGTAAACCGCAATTTACCCATCATTCAATTCAAAATGTACGGAACCCTTCGTGCGCGAGTCCCACTCGCACTTGGCCGGTTTTTTTAGTTACCATACTTACAAATTAAACACATCCTTACTGATACTATTTATAAAACAATAATAAATGAATAAATATTGCACGATGTTACACACAGCGCAATCCAGCCCCAAATTAAGCACTAGGCTTGTACTATGGATACTAGACAACGGATATACTACATATTATACTTTTTTTGTTGTAAATATGTACATACATACATAGACAATACACAGACCAGAAACTTTAAATAAAAGTTAGTAATAATTTTATTAACTTTTACTTAAATATGAATTATTTAAATAAAAGTCATAATACTTATATTATGATTTTGTCAAAGAATTGACCTTTTAAAGTTCTGCTTGAGTTCTGGGACTTTTCTTCAACTCTTTAAATATTAAAATCTAATTTAGGTTCAAAACAATCGGAGTAATTATTTATGTGTCGACTCCGTTTATAATGTTTGTTGGGAGAAAAGAGTAGGTTAAAGATTAATAAAGATTATTAACATTACCCTTAAGATACAGTTTTCTTCAGTTTTCGCGATGTTGTATTGAAATTAAAGACATTTTTCGGTTTAAATCGCGTGGTGTTTATTACCTTTAGCATTGTTACAACGCTCAACGTTTCGAAACCTTTCCAGGTCTCTTCTTCAGGAACCACCACACACCACACCACGCGATTCAAACCGAAAAATGTCTTTAATTTCATTACCCTTTTAAGAGTTAAAAAAAATGTTTTGTGGTTTGGCGTGTCCTTCACACGAGGCAAAATATCACTTGAGTCATTGATTCCTCGACCAATAATACAATTTTGTATATTTAAATCAAATTTAGTAAAGGAAAAACGTTTGTTTTAACCTTTGTTACCATTTTTTTACTATAATACAGCCGAATACAGAAACGCCACATAAAATTTTAGACGTACTTAAATAATTGAGCAGCTTCTAAATTTAAAATTAGTTTGTGATTTTTTGAATTTTAAGAAGTGCTTACCTAGTTGTTTAAGTAGAACTCAAATTTTGGGCTTTTTGGGCTTTGGGCAGAGTTTAGGGCTTACGTTAAAAATTACTCAAAGATATTTAAAAGAGTTTGTATACTAGCGAAGTCCTTACACATTAAATCTACAATAAAGAATAGTAATGATAAAATTAAAGCCACTTGGAAAATAATAAATGCTGAAACTGGTAAAGTCTTAAACAAAAATATTGATTTTAAGTTGGACATTGGCGGAAGGATGACAAACACTGACCAAGATGTTGCGAATGAGTTTGAGAATTTTTTCACTAATGTGCCTACTACTCTGACAAAAGCCCTAAACTCATCTACCCCCATTGCTAGATCTCTTTTAGAAGCAAATGTACCTGAATGTAGTATAGCTGTTCAATTCAAATATGTTAAAAAACATGATATTTTAGTAATTCTTAAACAAATCAATGTAAAGAAAACTAAAGACTTATGGGGGATTTCTGTTCCTATTGTTAAATCCTTGATAGAAGTTATTGTACCTGAGCTTGTTATTATATTCAATAGGTGCATAGATTGTGGCGTGTTTCCTGATCAAATGAAATTTAGTAAAGTTATTCCATTATTTAAATCCGGTAGTACATCGGACCCCTCTAATTTTAGACCCATATCAGTACTACCTACATTAAGCAAAATTTTTGAAAAAATTATATTGAACCAGCTACTAAAGCATTTTGATGACAACAATATTTTACACAATAAACAGTTCGGTTTTAGTAAGGGTCGCTCGACTACTGATGCGGGCATTGCATTAATTGAAAACATATTTGATGCTTGGGAGGAGTCGCATGATGCATATGGCGTATTCTGTGACCTCTCCAAAGCGTTCGATTGTGTTCGACATGATACTTTGATCATGAAGCTACGACACTACGGTATCGGGGACAGCGCATTGGATCTTCTTTCTTCTTACCTGAGTGATAGGATTCAGTGTGTCGACATTAACGGTAAACGTTCCCCTGGATCACCTGTAACTTTAGGAGTTCCTCAAGGATCCATATTGGGACCTTTTTTATTTCTAGTATATATTAACGACTTACCTTTCCTCGTAAAGGAAAATCATGGGATAGTATTGTTTGCAGATGATACCTCATTGGTATTTAAAGTAAAAAGACGACAATCTAATATTGACGACGTGAACAATGCTCTCTCTAGATTAGTATATTGGTTTAATGTTAATAATATGCTACTAAATGGATCTAAAACTAAATGTATTCGATTCACACCACCAAATGTAAAACAAGCTAAAACCACTGTTAAAATTGATAATGAGGAGATCGAAATAGTCGATAAAGCTGTCTTTCTGGGTATAACTTTAGACGCTAAGCTTCAATGGGGCCCACACGTAGAAGCTCTGTCCAAAAGGCTTAGTTCCGCAGCTTATGCAGTTAAGAAAATCCGGAAATACACAGATGTTGAGACGGCCCGCCTAGTCTACTTCAGTTACTTTCACAGCATCATGTCATATGGTATCCTGCTGTGGGGGTGTGCTGCTGACATAGAAACCATTTTTGTTTTGCAAAAGAGAGCGGTGCGAGCTATCTACAAAATGGGCCCCAGGGAATCGCTTGAAGAAAAGTTTAAAGAGATAAACATTTTAACTGTTTACTCTCAATACATTTATGAAAATCTGCTATACGTACATAAGAATAAATCAAGTAAATTTCACAAATACAGTGATGTCCGTCAGGTTAATTTGAGACATAAGGATGATCTGACTGTGCCCTATAGTAGGCTCCAGAAAATAAGTAAGTCGTTCTGTAGTACTAGTGTACTTTATTATAATAAACTACCTGAAGACGTATGTGACATGTCCATTACAAGATTCAAAAAATATATTAAACTTAAATTGTGTAATAAGGCGTACTATAGCACGTCTAAATATTTTGATGAAAAGAATCCATGGACATGATTGTTGACTGCTCCTGTTCAAATTACAGATATCTGTATTATGACGATTGTAATATAAAAAATGATAAAAAAAATAACTGAAAAAAAAACCCCATGAGTTTCTTGTGGTTTCTTCTCATCGGAGGGCGCGTTCCGAAACCTCGGTAAAATAAAATCTCGACGTTTCAAAACGTACGTATGTGTGTTTAATATACGTTCTAAATGAATAAATAATTTTGAGTTTTGAGTTTTTGAGTTGCGTTTCTGTATTCGGCTGTTAACCTGGCAACAGTCACACCCCTAGTGACACTCTTTAAAAATCCGGATGCGATTCCGAATAAAATTAAATGTGCATAACTCTAAAAATAATTTTAAAACCGGATATTTAATTTTATCTTAAAAACAACTAACGATATCATGATTCGTGACATATCAGACTTACCAATTATATTCTTTCTGTCAAAGTGCCCAGTCTATAATTGGGTCCGGCCATTCCGCGAGCACTTAAAGGGTTAATTTAACGCTCACTGGACACAGTGGCATGATACGGTAGATGTATTAATGGTACCTTCTGAGGGTTAATTTGTAACGTAGTTTGACATGTGACGAATATTTTTTTCTTTATCCTTAGCCTCTTCTGTCTTTTTAGAGGAGATGTCATTGGTTAATACATACTTTGGGCTAAAATATAATAGTACTAGCTGCGCCCCGCGGTTCCACCCGCGTAAGTCCCGATCCCGCGGGAATTACGGGATAAAAAGTAGCCTATGTGTTATTCTAAGTTTCATCGCAATCGGTTAAGTAGTTTTTGCGTGAAAGAGTAACAAACATCCAAACATCCGTACAAACTTTCACATTTATAATATTAGTAGGAAGGATAGGATAGGATGACTAAGTACGCTTGTGAGTTGTGACTGTCTGTTATGTTACTTTGAAACTTCATGTCACAGTAAAAAACAAACGTAAAAACATACTAATCATACGCACGCAACGTTATCACACGTTTCCCACGATTTACTACAAATCGCGTCTAATTCGTTGTATACGTTGCGTACGTGGGCTCAGTATGTTTCTACCTTTAAACAAATTGTCACTATTTATCACCAAACGGACCCCAAACGTACCTCTACGCAACGTATTCAACGCATTTGAAACTTTATGTCACAGTAATAGACAAACGTAAAAACATATTAATAATACGCAACGTTATCATACGCTTCCCACGATTTAGTACAAATCGCGTCTTATCCGTTTATTATTTTATTTATTTATTAGGTACACCAACAGTTGAGTACACTATAGCTAATACAGAAAAACGCATTTTTTGTAAGACGGACAAGTGTGCCTGCCAATTTTATTATACATAGGTATACACAACGTTATTATAAAGTAAGATACATCAAAGGTTGCATACGTTGCGTACGTGGGCTCAGTATATTTCTATCTTTAAACAAATTGTCACTATTTGTCACCAAACGGACCCAAAACGTCACAAAAATGCTGAACAAATTGTCACACTGACTGAATTGTGACATTGCGTTGTAATAAATAAATGCGCAACATTAAAGGGTTGACTTTTTTATAATTAAAACTACAGCTGTGTCCTGCGGTTCCCCCTGCATAAATCCTGATTCCGTGGTGGAAATTTCGAAAGCCTTTTCTTATTGGATGCCTAATATTATTAAAAAAAAACTCTTTGGTAAAAATAACTAAAAATGAAATAAATAATTGTTTAAGTGGGGTCCCATACTACAAATACGGATCTCTTAGTGCGCGACTCGCACTTGGCTAGTTTTTTTTTAAGTTAATTGTAGTGTTCGTTTACATTTTACGTGCCTACATTTACAAAGCTTCTATTGTGTAACCTTCTAGGTTATATAGGTATAAAAAATCACTAGCACAATCCCCTATTTCAAAGCTGGGCAATATCAGCTAATACCGGTAAAAATGACCGCTTTATACCGGTCCATACCGGTTCGAACTAGTTATAACCGGAACGACGTCGTTTGTTTTTATTGCTTGTATTAAGCTTTTATAAGTGATTTTTGATGGTTCTTCAATACGTGAGTGTTTTAGCAAATACCTAACTGAAATACCTACATAACGCTACATAGAGTGACGACTTAGAATCGCCCGATAGTTTACAGTTTTAATATCACGGGACTCGTTTGTGCGTACTCGGAAGAACACGAGAAGATGCTTTCTTAATTTTGGCCTAGCGGGAGGTTTATCCGTGGCGAAGCGGCCTGGTTCGGATTACCAGAAGTTGCGGGTTCGAATCCCGGCAGGTACTAACATTTTGAAAGCATTTTTTTCAAAAAATCATTACCTATTTGTTCAACTTGTGATTTTTAGGTTTCCGAGCCCAGAGGATAAAAACTTTTACTAAGACGTCCCTGTCCGTCTGTCTTGTCACCAGGCTGCATCTTTTAAACCGTTATAGCTAGATAGGTAGATAAATTTATCACAAATAATGTATTTCTGTTGCCGTTATAGCAACAAATGCTTAAAACAGAATAAAATAGGTAAGTATTTAACTGGGGCACCCATTCAAAAAAACTTTTTTTTGAGTGATTTATTTGTGATATGATAATGGTATGGATGGAATCCTCTGTGCGCGAGTTCGACTCGCACTTGGCACCGGTTTTGCAACTATTCCTATTATGAGATAATGTGTCGACCGATTATTTAGTATTTAGTTTGTTTGCGGCTTTATACTTATTGATATTAAACGAACATTTGATTTTATTGTTTCAAATTCTTGGTTTTTATTATGAACCGTTTTTTGTAAGTACCCAACTAGGTTATTTGTTTTAGATAACCTAGTTGGGGCTGTGTTTGACCGACTTTGAATAAAAGAGGTTATGTAAATATTTTTAAAACGTACTAGAATCTTGTGGCGTTTTGTAAACTTTGTGTTCACATATACCCATAACTTGCCGATCCTGAGCAAAATGGGGATTAGTTAGCAAAAAGTTCAAAAAATCCTTGATGGGGATTTTCAATGGGGATTTATGGAATAATCCTATTAACATTAAATACACAAAATATTATTAAATAAATCTACCTAAGTAGGTAGACGTACATATTATATTTTCTTTTTAATTTTGCTAATATTTTTTTGTCTAGTAGGTATGGGGCCCGATGATAATAGATTATTATGTTATTTATAATTAGGTTTCTTTGAATAAGTAATAAAGAAAAAACTGTACTCGCGTTATGTAATTAAAATTAAACTCATTATTTTCAAAATGTTAGACAGACAGAGAACGGATTTTTTGAGTTTTAGTAATTAAGGGTCCCATTTTTACCCTTTGAGTACGGAACCCGTACCTACTAGATTACGGCTGGATAATAAAATCTATACCCGGTTTCAGAAACTTATATCAATAAGGTAAACAAAAATCCCATACATTTACATATGTCACATAAAGTGACAGCTCTTTATTTATTTTTTCCATTAAAATTGATAGTTTACATTTTTGATCTAAGTTTCTGAAACAGGGTTATAACTTATAAGTGAAAACTGAGTGGTCATTAAATATCTATAACTTTACTCAGACCCAGCAATAGATTCAAAATATCGACGCCATCTGGTTATAGCCAAATTGTAACACTGGTAACACCTCATGTGGCTTCTAAGTTCAAATATATTCAATTTCTTTGCTGCAACACTCCTACCAATATATCTTTTCATTCGCCACCGGCGCTAGTGTCTGTGCCGAATCAAGGAATACCGTAGTAAATTCGTTAGTTCTTTAAAAATCCGTGGCAATATGTAAAATCGCACTATACGATATTGGACGACATTCATATTGAATAGCAAGAGACACCTCTGCGTATTGCTATTGGAATTTATCCAGGGTAAAGATATTTAATAGTCGTGAAAGACAGACAGTCAGTTTTTTGAGCTATACTTTAAAGATATTTAAACAAGCGACATACAGTCAGTCAACCCTTTGGGCTATACAGGCTATACAGTCAGCCTTATGGGTACATAGTAACTTGAGTAGCTTGTGATCTAGCTGCACCCACCGATCTCGAATGGTCGTGCGGGTTAAGCAACGCTTGGGCGGCCATTACTTGGATGGGAGACCGCGAGATTTGTTTAGGCACGTTAGGTAGTCGGTCCCGGTAGTTATCACTAATAGCATTAGTTAGTTCAAGTTAGAGGACTTACACACATAGCTTACTTTTATCCCGACATTCCGGGATCGGGACTTACGAGGCGGGTAAATTCTTCACTCTATTTCTAATCAAAATTGTAACCTCTTTGTTTTAGAAGCTATGGAGACTCTACAGTTAGAGGTCTAATAAAACTGTATGAGTAATTGTATATTTGAATTGAAATTGATATTTTAGGGGATCATTTAGGGATATTTATGGGCCCTTTTGGATCGGTTCCGAGGTATGAGTGCTCGGGTTGCTTCGGCCCTAACTTTAAGTGCCTCTGTTGCCTGAGAGGTTACTCTAAAGATAGATAGATAGATAACGTTATTATTACAACGTAAGGAATGAAATCAAACATTAATACAGGACGAAAAGACAAAGCTGTAGGCTAAAGATATAGGTTCAAATTACAAATTGAGAACTTCTTCCATTTTTTGAAGCCGGAAAAAAGTTTATAATAGAGCTACTTTTTATAGAGGACAAGTTCCAATCCCGTGGGAATTTCGGGATCATAAGTAGTCTATATTACTACTCGATAGTAGCTTTCTATTAGTTAAAGAATCTTTAAAATCGGCTCAGTAGTTTCGAAGATTATATACCTACCCCCAATATATATACAAACATACATGTTACCAACGTTATCTCTATAAAATACTAGTATAGATTCATGCAAACGAAAGAAAGAAACAAGTCCATACGATTGGAACTACCTAAGCCATGGGTTTCCTCACGATGTTTTCCTTTACCGTTAGAACGCAGTCGTTTGGAATCCAAACCCATGACCTTTGGAATTAAAGGCGAGATATCTTCCACTAGGCCAACACCGTTCTGTTAGTTTCAACTTCTGTATACACACCACCACCAACACCTACTCTAATATAATTCAGAATCTTAGATCAAAAATGTAAACAAAGAAATGTCAATATCAAAAGAAAAAATAAATAAAGAGCTGTCACTTTGCAATAAATGTATGACTTTTTTGTTTACATTTTTGATCTAAGATTCTGGAATAGAGTAGGTAGATATGTATTACTTTACTTCTGTTAATAGTAATATACAATGGTGCCCGGAGGCGCGCCGATTTTATCATACAACTGTCTAGAAGCATTTATAATGTATTTTGACGTTTGTATAGTGTTTTGACAAGTCGGATTTCTTTGTAGATTCCAGGGTCGGTATTACGCTCCGCAATCGTGTTTCAATAGTGTGTCGATAGAATATTAATCGTCATATTTGACGTGTATTTGACACATTTGGCAGTTTCCTATGTTAACTATTCTATCGACACACCACTGCGACACCACTGACACACCACTAAGATGCCACTGAGATACCACTGATGGAGTCTCGATAGTTGTCAAAACTCTAATGACAGGATGGATCTTTAACAGACTTGACAGACAGATAGACAGAGAAGGTTGGTTACCATGGTTAATATTGCAATTCCACTGAGACACCATTACGATACTATTGAAGTCTACCAAATTTGTCACAGTCTCGATATAATGGCAATAGTGTGTCGATATAATCGTAATAGTATTGTCATCTTGTGTCATTTAGTGTAATACCGGTCCAGGTACGCGCCATTTTATAAGCTATCCTTGCATATCCATGCGTATAGTATTGGTTACTTGTTCTGGTGGTACAGGTAACATAATCGATACCACACTTCATTGAACTAGATTCTTTTGATAGATAATAGGTATCTACCAACAAAAGATACACGGCTATCTATATAAAATAGGTAAAGTATAGTCAGGTAAAATCGGATGAATTTTAAGAGGATAGTCTCCATTCTCATTCTCCATACAAACGTAGTTTAAATTTTCCTCCCTGGATAAAGACATTATGCAAATATTTTTATGCCATAAAACCTATATCTGTCATGACAATGCATCTACCTTTTTATTTTTTTTTATTTTCTAATTAAAATAATAAAAAAAATAAAAAAATTTAAAATGAAAAAATAAGAAGGTAGATGCATAGTCATGGCAGATATAAGTTTTATGGCATAAACATATTTGCTCTAATGTCTTTATCCAGGGAGGAAAATTTAAACTACCTTTGTATGGAGAAAGAGAATGGAGACTATCCTCTTAAGTCGTATTCATATGGTTTTACGAAAACTTAATGTTCTCAGCTTAGGTCGACATTAAATAAAAGAAACTACTGGGTAGGAACTACAGACACTCTATTTTTGAATCGCTTGTGCCATTAGACCGATTTAAAAACCTCGATTTTTGTCTTTTTTTCGATTTTGATTTTATTTTGTTCACTCTCGTTCGATGTCGATGGTGTTTTTAAGTAAATCGCACGACCGCAACGTGTGGTCTCAATCAATTGCCACAGGAATTCGACATCGAACGAAAATCAGAAGAAATCGAGCTATTTAGATCGCCCGAAGTTACAAGAGCGATTCAAAAATGAGGCTCCTGATCGGTGCGGGGTGAATTACTCTTGTGCATTGTATTTTGGGAGATATTTGAGTCGTACAGTCTTCCCCCGTATCCGAACTTACCTGACTTTACTTTAACTACCTATCAGATGTATATCTACAACAAGTATAAAATAAATATAAAATAGGTAGGTACCTACAGATCTACCTACAGATATACAGCCGTATTCATTAATCTACATTCGCTTTAAGCCCAATCTCATTCAATTCAAATTAAAACAACATCCTGTTATTAAACCATTATTAACCGGCAATGTAACGAAGTTATTTTCAATATAAAGTTTACCAAAGAGTTATTTTAATTAAATCTTTTTGATATTTAGCTTCGTTAACATACTTTTACAACTGATTTAGCAATGGTGGCTATAATTGCTACAATGTAGTTAAGAGGACAGTCTTACAGTGTATCCCCCGCACAGAATAGGGTTACCCCATCTCTTCCATGGGTGTCGTAAAAGGCTACTAAGGAATCTGAGGGAGATCAGCAAACCTTAAGTTCTCCCCGCGCGGTGGCGGATAAACTGCTTGATCCCTAAGAGGGTTGGTGTCCGGCAGGCGGCCGGCCGTAAAAAGATTGCCAAATCCAATTGCAGAAGGTATGGTCAATGATGACTTACCGACTGTGTCGACCCCAAATTAAAAAAAACATTTGGGGGTAGTAGCGGACCCCGAGCTCCCGAGAGGGATGCAACCGGGAACAACGCTCGGATGAGAAGAGAAGTTAAGAGGACAGTCTCCATTCTCTTTCTCCATGCAAACGTAGTCGACGTTTTCCTCCCTGGATAAAGACATTAGAGCAAATATGTTTATGCCATTATAACCTATATCTGTCATGACTATGACCCTACCTTTTGATTTTATTTATTTTCTTTTTTTTTTAATTTTAATTTTTCATTCTAATTAGAAAATGAAAAAAATCAAAAGGTAGATGCATAGTCACGCTGTATATCATAAACCGGGATAGCTAGACGGTTGAATTTTTTACAGAAAATATATATTTGTAGCCGCTATAACAACAAATACTAAAGTCAAAACAAATATTTTAGAGCGGCTCCCATACAAGAAAAATATATTTTTACCACTGGCGCCATCTAGTAATGGAGTGATAGAACGCGCCAGTAGTTTAATCATTTGTAACGATTACGTTGCGTTCACGAATTGGTTGGTCCAGTGTTCATTTTAGGGTTCCGTGCTCAATTCCGTACCACTATCACAATAGTGGTACGGATCCCTTCGTGCGCGAGTCCGACTCGCACTTGGCCGGTTTTACCCTGTAGGTACGGAACCCTAAAAAGACAGAAGCCACCTTTTAAATTCCAGCCAAAGCTAAATAATTCCATTTATAGGTGTGTAAAAATCCGTGTAAACACGCAATAAAGGCTTAAATGTCCCGTAATGGTTCGTTTACACGTTTCCCGAACTATCTAATTACATCTGATGGAAAATTATTGCTATTGGACTCGTCTGATTCGGGTTTTACGCGTTCATTTGAGAGAAATATTGCACATAGCACCACTATGTAGGGTTGCCAACCGTAGGTACTTTAATGTATTGTATTATACTAAAAAAGTATAACATGTAGTATATAATTATTATTTCCGTTGTCTAGTACCCATAGTACAAGCCTAGTGCTTAGTTTAGGGCTAGATTGCGCTGTGTGTAACGTCGTACAATATTTATTTATTAACCTGTATTTTAATCTCATATTATCATAGGTACTTACATTGCAAGTTCGTACTTCGCTACACTTTCGTGCACTTTCGAACTGACGTACATCGCACTTGCATACTTTACTAGATCTCACAAACAGCGCGACTTTGTACTGTCAAACTAACAAACATAAATAAATAACATAATTTTGTACAAAGTTTATGTACCTACCTATTTTTTATGGGACCTGCAGAAGAAAAAATAATAATAATTAAATATAATTTTATAAAAGTTTATTACTTAAATGGAATTTTGTTTTATAGCTTTTGTAGTAGGTAATGTGTATATTTTGTATTTAATTTATTTTTATAAAAACTTAAATTTAAGAAATGAAATAAATGAGTGAATTACATAATAATAAAGTAGTGATACCAACGAACTGATACACATTTGGTGTCACAAATCACGGAATTTTGTATTTCGAAATTCAGTAGCAGAGTCCCACATAAACCACTTTTTATTCAGATTTTCCCATTTATAAGAAACCGTTTTCAATAATTAAATTAATACACAATAAAAAGATTTATAAATTTTATTTAGCGTTGACATTTTACTGCAAAACCGTGATTTTATGGATTTTATAATTGTTATCGTTTCGAATGTCTCAATAAAAAACATAAATCTCTGAAGATTAAAGCCGAAATATTAAAGAATAATAAATAACGTGATCTAGAAACATGAGATTGCAGACTAAACACATTTTATCGGCCGATTGTTGAGAAAAACAATTAATGAATATTTCCTAATTTGTCTTTTTTGCTCAAGGCAAGTTTTTATTTCATCTAGACTTTCTTTCCTCGCCGTAAGTGAAAATTTTTGAATGCGTACATTTTCCTTCAATACAATGTAGTTAGAACAATTAATTTTAGAAATCCTCATATGTCAATAGGTACCCATCAAAAATATATTATATTGTTCATGGGGTTTTAACCCGAGGAAGTTCTGATCCCTCTAGAATATCGGGATGAAAAGCAGCCTATGGGTCAGATCTTTAGCTATCTATAGTTCAGTAGTTTTTGCGTGAAGGATATTTATAAACTAAACCACGAAAAAGTAGTCTATATTATATACAACTCATGCAGGGCCTTTTTTAATAATAAACAAAAAATAGAATACTAACCTATGACATGTTTTTACTTCTAATTTCTACTGCAAACGATTGCCTTCAAAATTGGACTTTTTGTGAGCTTCAACGGCGGACAAAAGTCCGTGGTGTGAGGAGTCAACTTTGTTTCCAGTGGGTGTACGAAGACAAGCGGGAACAAAAGAACAAAATGACTCACAAACGTTCTAATTTTAATATTAATAATTATAAATGACAGACAGTAGGTATGGTTTCTCGTTCTTCGGGTAAATGGTTCTGTACAAATCGATTTGAAAAATAATCATAACACCAAAAAATGTTTTTATTTTTTTACTTTTTTGGAATTGAACCTACATCTTTCATTTCACTGCGTGCATGCATTGTCTTCGTTGTAACTTAAAAACTATAACAGGACATTGGCAATCGAGGCCCATAAAAATATATTTTACTACGGGAATCGAACCTACAACTTTCAACATCGCAGCCGGGCATTCACCTGACGCGCTACAAAGTATGTACAAAACTCTTTTTTGATCTGATTAGCACTTCCGACGGAACCCTAAAAAGGTTAAATTGTAAACAATGGAACACTAGCACGACCTTTTTAGGTTTTGTAGTGTCGACCGGAGTATTCAATAATTCAAATTTGGTAACATAATGTTGCGCAAGCGACGGTTGGCGCCATAAGATTAAGTCAAGACGTTGCTAACTCTAGCTGGAAAGAATTGTGGGGATATGCTCGTAGAAATTGCGTAGTTTTATTTTAAAGAAACGCTTAAAAGGTCAGCTACTTAAAGGGAAAGTCTACCTACTCTTTTCTCCATACAAACTTTACAAACGTAACATATTTGCTCTAATGTCTTTATCCAGGGAGGAAACAGTCGACTACGTTTGTATGGAGAAAGAGTAGTAGACTGTCGTCTTAAAGGAAAATTATTTCCGTAAAACACAACGCACGATTGACGCAGGGCGGGATTCGAACCAACAACGCATTTTTACTCAATCCGGGAGTAGATATACTGATTTTACCAATAAATTTTATTTGTTGGTAAAACTTCTAATTGTTATTTCTATTCTAATTGAAAATGATAAAAATAAAACATAGGGCAGATATAGATTTTATGGCATACATTATTTGCTCTAATGTCATTATCCAGGGAGGAAACAGTTGACCTTTGTATGAAGAAAGAGTAGGTAGACTTTCTTCTCAACAATCAAAATTAATTCGTACAGCATCCAAAATATAAATCTAATAATTAGCTGCGCCCCGCGGTTTCACCTGCGTAAGTCCCGATCCCGTAGGAATATCCCGATAGCCTGTGTTACTCAGGGTGAAAATAGCTTTCTAATGGTGAAAGATTTTTTGAAATCAGCATAGTAGTTTTTGAGATTATTCATTACAAACACACCTACAAAAATACATTTTTTTCCTCTTTATGCTATTAATACCTATAGATATGCCACCGTAAATGACTCAAGACCACATCAATATAAACAAAGTAATATCCACATTAAGCTGTCTCTAGTTGTAAACAAACGAGCCAGGCAGCCTTGCGATTCTGCGTAGGAGTCGAAAACCAGGTCGGATCAGACATACCGCTGACAGATTACACAATTTTGTGTTTAGAAAACAACATTGATTTCTCTTAGGTATAGCAAAAAAACTGCCATTGGATATTAGACAATAATGTAATCGATTCGCCAAATTAATAAATAAGTAATTTTTTAAACGACTACAAACAAGGTGGAGGTTCTCAATTCGATTCGTATATTGTTTGTATGTATTTACTTATGCATGTATTACATCTATACATATAATAAAATCGTAACTCAGCGGTGTCTGTTTTTGGAAGATATAAAAAATATATAAATTGTATGGGTATCTATTAACGCAGTAGAACCTATTTTTCTGTTTTTCTGGTTGTCTGTTTGTCTGTTTGTCTGTTTGTCTGTTTGTCTGTTTATCTGTTTGTCTGTTTGCGTGTGCCTTTGTGCCCGCTAATCTCAGAAACGGCTTAACCGATTTTAACCAAATTTGGTATTCAGATAGCTTTATACCCCGATTAACATATAGGCTATTTTTTATCCGGCTATTTAGTCCGGTTATCCGGATAAAGTGTTATTTCTACTTTTACCTAATTAGTTTGAATGTTGTATTGAAGAAGTATGTTGTGTACACATGATTAACCGGGTATCCGGTAGGTAATTAAAAAGCCGGATATCCGGCACGTTATTAAAAAAGCCGGATATCCGGTAATTCCTAAAATACCGTATACCTATGTCTCTCCATATATTCGGATCCTTCGGACATACGAAAATTTATAATGGTTGTTTTTAACCGACTTTAAAAAAAGAGGAGCTTCTCAATTCGACCCGCATATTGTTTGTATGGGGATATGTTCACGCCGGACTCCAGCATATGAATATTCTTTTTAGATTTGGAAAGTGAGAGTCTCGAATTGGTCCCACAAATCGTTGGTGAAGATCTGATGAGAACCTTTGGAATGATGAGCAGAATAGCATCCCACAATGCAGTAAATTACTAATTTTTGGAATTCCATCAATATAATCAGCTTATAAAGAACTCGATACGAATTGATGGACGACCTGAAACTACCTTCTCATCAGAAAACTCCTCAATGATTAAAGTTACGGTTACAATTTTGATATTTTTAGTGGCAGTCGAAAATGCACCTAAAAGAGAAAAAAATATAGCTGAAATCGGGCAGATTTACGGGGTAGATGCAGATTGCATGTAGTTTACAAGCACGATGGCAGCTGCGGCAAAGTGTGGATTCCGAGTCGAGGGTACCGCGTTCGAGTCCCGAGTCCCGGGCACGACGTTACGTTTTACCCTCCAGATGTCCCGTAAACCCGCGTCAGCGGGCTCGGAGGTCCTTTTCGCAAGAAAAGGGCCGCGTGGATGACAACCACTGTAAAAAATCGCTTAGTCTCTGGTGGTGGCGGTGGACTCGGGGGGGGTTATCACCGGTTTTGGGGGCCACGAGACGGTAGTGTGACCGTGCCGAGAGAGGGGGACGGAGAGGGATTGTCTTTCGGGCAGAGATGAGGCTTGGAAAGGCCGCCGTTGTCGGGGTTGACGGATGTAGTCCATGAGGAATTCCCACTGGCCTCGACACTTGTGGAGCGATGGACGCCTTTGGGGTTTAGTTGACAAACTGTTGTAGTGAGCCCAACAAACCGAGTCATTTGCCCCGAGAGTGGCCTGACGGTACACAAGGGGCATCACCCACGTAAAAAAATATTGCATTTAGTAAAGCTGACAGACTTTAGATTATATAACAAATAGCTGACCCGGCAAACGTTGTTTTGCCTTATAAATTATAGATAATTAAATTTTTCCTGAATTTTCTTTGCTATAAACCTCACGGAGCCCGAGACCTTTCCAACGAATGCAAAACCGTGGAAATCGGTTCGTGCGTTCTGGAGTTATAGCGTCAGGAAGGAAAACCCGACTTATTTTTATATAGTAGAAGACTAGCTGACCCGGCAAACGTTGTTTTGCCTTATAAATTATAGATAATTAATTTTTTCCTGAATTTTCTTTGCTATAAACCTCACGGAGCCCGAGACCTTTCCAACGAATGCAAAACCGTGGAAATCGGTTCGTGCGTTCTGGAGTTATAGCGTCAGGAAGGAAAACCCGACTTATTTTTATATAGTAGATAAGTCGGTTGCTTTGTACAAGCTTATTATTTTTATTTTATCCTTTTTTTCAAAGTCGGATTTTAACTTTTATAGATTTTCGACACTTCTTCGTATAATAATGTGAATAAGCATGCAACAAGTTACATACCGATGTGCAAAAATCACACTTAAACAAACTCTGCCATGATTCTCTTCTGCTCAGTACTTTCCTGGTCGTTCGTTTAAGTGTAGACCTTTGCACAGCGATGGGTAGATGTTCGAAAAACGCTGACGAAGTCGCGGGCACAGCTAGTAGCAAATAAGTATGTTGCTTTGTATGTAGAAGATATTATTTTTCAAATTTAATTTTTTAAATTATTTTATATTTGTTAGTCCGTTAATTTGGGCAGGGGCAATAACGTAACTCATAACTTTTGTGAATCGCAGCGAGTAAATAAGGAGTAAAGTGGGAGTGGATAAGGATCCACTACCATCACATCACAATTATAACCCAAACAGTTTTCATCCGTAGATTTTTCAATAGTTTAAATAAAATCTGTGATTATCATTAGCTGCATTTACAGTGCAAATAGGGCTAATCACTCGTTTGGTGTCCACTTCTTAGTATTACGAGTAATATTGTAAAATGCCTATACCCGTTGGCTTCGACTCCACGCACTCTTTGCAAAGGTCCGGGGCTCCACAGCCCCGTGAGACTGGCCGTATAACAGAGTGCCGGACCGGACAGAGACCGGTGGGTAGTAACAAGCCACAGCCGAAGCTTCCCACCAAGAATAGGTACAGAAAAATAGTTTGATTATTATAATCTATACTAATATTATAAAGAGGTAACGTTGGTGACATGTATGTATGTATGTATGTTGGATCCATATTTCAATTGGAGAGGAAACTCACTAGATTGATTTATTGATCTCAGAATATCGTCTGTGTTGTTAATCACCATGTCGAATTATTCCACTTAGCACTGAAATGTTCACTTCAACAATTAACAGATTACGTAAAACGTTTTAAAGACAAACTCAGTGGCATGTTTTGATTTTGAATACTACCTTCAAAATCAAAACATGATCGGATGATCGAATGATGGTAAATTAACTTTCTTTATTGTAATATTGTTTTAAATTAATTGTTTTAAATATTGTTTTATGTTTAGACAACTTCTAATTTCTTAAACTAATGTTTGATGTGACTATTTGTAATTTATCAGTTGAATACAAAACATAATCACAAAAAAGTAAACCCTCATGAGTTTCTTGTAGTTTCTTCTCATCAGAGGGCGCGTTCCGAAACTACACTTCATAACTAGCTGTAACTCGTTTTTTTAATCATTTAAAAATAATAATAATAATTGAGATTTGAATATTTAAAAATAAAAAGTTGTTGAAGTTAATTTTACGTCACTTTGCCAAGTTGTTTACGCCCCGGTATAAAAAGGGGTGTGAACAAGACTGGAGAGCAGTGTGAAAATTATCGTCGACGAGTCAACATCAACTTGAAGTTTAATTTGGTAGATCCTTACAAATAAGAAGTACCCAACTACAAGAAAGAAATTAAATACAACTAATTAAAGAACCATCTTGACCTAAATTAATAATTATCTAACTGAATAATCAAGTAATCTTACTCAAAAAGATTGAGACTTACTTGGACTAAGAATAATCGACCACCAAAAGACTTAAGATCTAACATCAGAAGTGCTGGAGACGAAGCCCATTGTCGAACCCGACCCTGACATCGGACCAAAATTCTTTGACTATCTTCCTCGAGACAACAATAATGGTAATGTAAAACAATTTCTTACTTTCCTGACGGTACAATTGAATTTTTTTTTCCCTAATTTTGTGGTTTCGATTTATGGTGATTGAAATGAAACAAAATTCCGAAATTAACTGTTAGCCACTCATACTTTTCAATTGAAGTCCATCATTTGAAGTGGGCCGAAAACTAGTTAGTAAAGTCAACAACTGAACAAATGACACTGATATTTTTTTTTTAACAGATTAAGCCTCTGTAGTGGGCCAGAACTGATTTTTCTCGGACAGTTAACTATAAAATTTATTTGAAATATCAGTTTAGTTAGTCAATACATTACTTATACTAATACTAATATAACGTTGTAGATGAACTGATCTTAGTTCTGTGCAGGACATCCATGATTTGAAATTCAAAATTAATGTTTTTTTTAACTTGTGATTCCCAAATGTTTGATTTTACGCTCTAAAATTTTGCGTACAAGCATCCTACGTCCTTCATTACCACATCTAAAATTTGCTAGCGATATTACTGTCACGCAATTGGAGTTATATGGGCTCTTAAGATGAACTCTGAGACGAGACTATCGTCAGAATAGCCGAGCGAGCTTAAAATAAATAAATAAATATTAAAAAAAAAACTATATGATTTTAAAATATATACTCCATAATCCAATTCAACTAAACAATTTTTTTCTGTCTACACGATGCATACACAACAATCTTGGCTTTGAAATTTCTAAGACTCTGTTTTTTTAAATTTGGACGTGATTCTGTGCTGTTTTTTTTGTTTTGTGCAGAGACAAAAGAAGAAAACAAAATCATTAGCTGCAGTCACGGGCTGCAGTGGTAGCCGACCCGACCGCCCCATTAGGCTCAATCAACGGAGAGTATGAAAGCCAATACCGTGGCCTCCTCAGGGTGGTCCAGGTGCTTCTTCATCATATTATAATATTTATATATTATATATTTATTTATTTATCTATATATTTCACAAATAATATGGTATCTAACATCATATAAATAATTTATATACCAATAGAAAAAAAAACATATACAAAAAAAAGGAAAATCAAATATAAATGAATATAAACAATGTCATAAATAATATATAAAGCACCAAAGAAAAGAGTGTAGTTGAAGCACCAAAGAAAAGAGTGTAGTTGAAGCACCAAAGAAAAGAGTGTAGTTGAAGCACCAAAGAAAAGAGTGTAGTTAAAGCACCAAAGAAAAGAGTGTAGTTGAAGCACCAAAGAAAAGAGTGTAGTTGAAGCATCAAAGAAAAGAGTGTAGTTAAAGCACCAAAAAAATTTTTTTTCAGGTAAAAAAAAAATATATACGCCCAGAGCACGTGCGTATACGCAGAATGGCCGTGTTGGATCCATATTTCAATTGGAGAGGAAACTCACTAGATTGATTTATTGATCTCAGAATATCGTCTGTGTTGTTAATCACCATGTCGAATTATTCCACTTAGCACTGAAATGTTCACTTCAACAATTAACAGATTACGTAAAACGTTTTAAAGACAAACTCAGTGGCATGTTTTGATTTTGAATACTACCTTCAAAATCAAAACATGATCGGATGATCGAATGATGGTAAATTAACTTTCTTTATTGTAATATTGTTTTAAATTAATTGTTTTAAATATTGTTTTATGTTTAGACAACTTCTAATTTCTTAAACTAATGTTTGATGTGACTATTTGTAATTTATCAGTTGAATACAAAACATAATCACAAAAAAGTAAACCCTCATGAGTTTCTTGTAGTTTCTTCTCATCAGAGGGCGCGTTCCGAAACTACACTTCATAACTAGCTGTAACTCGTTTTTTTAATCATTTAAAAATAATAATAATAATTGAGATTTGAATATTTAAAAATAAAAAGTTGTTGAAGTTAATTTTACGTCACTTTGCCAAGTTGTTTACGCCCCGGTATAAAAAGGGGTGTGAACAAGACTGGAGAGCAGTGTGAAAATTATCGTCGACGAGTCAACATCAACTTGAAGTTTAATTTGGTAGATCCTTACAAATAAGAAGTACCCAACTACAAGAAAGAAATTAAATACAACTAATTAAAGAACCATCTTGACCTAAATTAATAATTATCTAACTGAATAATCAAGTAATCTTACTCAAAAAGATTGAGACTTACTTGGACTAAGAATAATCGACCACCAAAAGACCTAAGATCTAACATGTATGTATATTGGGGGTAATCTCCGAAACTACTGGACCGATTTCAAAAATTCTTTCACCATTAGAAAGCTACATTCACCCTGAGTAACATAGGCTTTTGATCTCGATATTCCCACGGGATCGGGACTTACGCGGATGAAACCGCGGGAATCTGCTAGTTTATTATACACCTACTTAATAATAGATACAAAATCAAAGCATGTACCTACAACATTTTTTATAAGTTGTTTTTATGACTAGTCCACTTTTGATAGAATTTTGGCATTTCCGGTGTAAAGTCCGGAATGATTCACAGAAATATCCAAAAAGAGAAACTGGTCA
Organism: Idaea biselata; assembly: GCA_958496205.1. Taxonomy (NCBI): domain Eukaryota; kingdom Metazoa; phylum Arthropoda; class Insecta; order Lepidoptera; family Geometridae; genus Idaea; species Idaea biselata. The sequence continues at coordinate 39,956,953 of OY292395.1, forward strand.
AATCTATTTCGTATTTTTGTAATAAAATACATTTTAATGTATAGCTATAGATAAATATGCGGTTAAAAATCCCACACATTAAATTAAGCTGTAGAACTTTACCATGCTATTATAAAATGAGTAGGGCCAGACCTGGTTTAAACCATGATTTACTCTGGTTTGGCCTTAATACCGAAAAAAAATCTATATTCTATCGTGTGTAAAAAATGCCCAACTTATAACAATTATAGAAATATTTTAAAGAAACAATACTTCTGCAAAAACACAACGCACGATAGACGCAGGGCCGGATTCGAACCCGCATCTTACTCAAACCGGGAGTACAGTCAGATTACCAATTAAGTATACAGCACGCATATTCGTGCTGTATAGCTAATTGTTAAACTTATTAAACATAGCCATTGTTTATGTAAGGGGGTAAATGTAAGTTACAGAAATTATTGAGTTATGTACAGTCAGATCACCAATTAAGTATACAGCACGCATGATAATTTTGCGTACTGTATACTTAATTGGTAATCTGACTGTACAACTTGAACCAATTAGTCTACCAGCGTCGGTTTAAAATATTTCCATGAAAGCCCAGTGCAGGCTTAAGCACTTTAAATAGAATATTATAACAATTATGTTTATTAAAAACCTTTATCACAAACCAAATTTGAACCATTAGTCAAATAAACCTCGTTCAACAAGTAGGTATCTATATAGGTACCTAGTTTTAAATGGAAATGGAGCTCAGAGCGATTATTTAGACTGAACAGAATTGAATATAGAGATTTTAACCGAGAAATCACGTGCGCAAACTTGTGCAGATCCCTCATTATCAGATATAATTAATTGGAGTTCCGTATAAAACTTCTATTCGGTCAGATATTTCGGTATCGAAGATGTTTAGTTTCTGGATACGACTAGATATTTGGGATTTTACTAGATATTGTAAGTAAAGATAATTTTATTTCGTCACAATTTCGTATCAAAAGGTGTTGTTATTAATAATAAGTTACGGACATTTTGCCTACAGGCTTCCAAATATTTTTAGTTAGAGTAAGTCTAAGCATTAATTACGTAGATACTAATAAAAGTATATAAAATCAATAAATTACCATTAGGTACCTACTTAGTAAGAAATAAAATATATTTTATGAAATACTAAAAATTCTCCAACCGAGTAGAAGGGACGAAGGAGAAGATTTTTATCGTTCATTTTCTAAATGCTAAGTTTTTGAATCGGTGAAAAAGGGCGTTATTATTTTATCGGCGTTGCATCCCTCTCGAAATCCCGGGGTTTGCTAAAATCTCAAGTTATTTGGGGTCGGCACAGTAGGTTAGTCATCATTGACCATACCTTGGTCGAAAATGCTTTCCAATTTTTTTTCCCTGTCAGGTGCGAAAAAAAAAAAATTCTCATTTATTTCCATTTAAAAAATGGGAAAATACAAACCGGTAATCTGCAAAGAAGCCGGTAGATGTTGCTACGTGCCTAAATCGTAAGGGAGGACAAATGTAGTCCTTTCATCAAGACATAATAAAACGGGCACTTGTGGCGCAATTGGCTAGCGCATAATACGGAATGTTAAGGCTGCAGGTTAAAATCCTGTTGGGTGCAATTTTTAAGCTATTGCATAGTTTTTATCGCGGGCTTTTAACGCGGCGACCGAATCAAGGAATTCCGTAACGAAAATAAAACCTAACAACCCCCACTCCAATTCCCTCGCGGTCCATTCAATACCTCCCGCGGTAAAGCTATTCCCATGCAATATCTTTACCGCGGCAGTCCCCGAGTGCCACACGTTATTTTTTTTTAAGTATTTTTTCAAGTAATCAATACATCATCTGATTCTGATAACTTTATCTATCTATTAGGAGTTACAGCCTGGTGACAGACGGACGGACAGATACACAGTGGAGTTTGAGTGACAGGATCTTAAAAATGTGCCGAATATTAAATTATAAGTAGATATAAGGCAAGGCGCCATATCTAGTAAATCTAGATTGTAGTCACTATCGGTCTGCGTCTAGAATCGATAAAGAAACTTGGCGGGAAGTTTTTGTTGAATTTCTACTAACATTTAATGATAAACTGGTTGTAACTCTAAGCGTAATGGGAGTCAATTATCCGTGAAGCAAATCGACTTTACTTTGAAACCGACTTCAAAACACAAGGAGGATCTTAGTTAGGTTGTGGTTTTTGAACCTGATGCTGTTATAGAACTCTTATCTATATGAAAATCCTCTACTTATACGAAAATTCTCTACTTATACGAAAAGTCTCTACTTATACTTACGGAAATTCTCTCCTTGTACGAAAATTCTCTACTTAACAAAAATTCTCAACTTATACGAAAAGTCTTAACATAGGTATACAAAAATTCTCTACATATACGAAAATTCACAACCTATGCAAACATTCTTAACTTATACGAAAAGTTTCAATTAATACACAAATTCTTAATCTACCTATACGAAAAGTCTCAAATAATAATTGGCCTTTTTATCTATTTTAGCCCCCGACGGAAAAAAGGGGTGTTATTTATTAGATTATTTACACAGCGTAAGCAACTTTTAATCCATGCTATTTATGGCGCTGTAGTGCCCGGGACATTGTTAGGTGGAGTAGGCTTGCCCAGCACCTATACCACGCTCCCAGCCTAGTCAGCCATGTCCAGAGGAAAGAACAGGTCAACACGTCTGGAGCTAACTAAGCCGTAATATACACATAATATTATCAACTTTTTCAAAAATGCTCAACTTTTACGAAAAATCTCTACTAACAAAACAAGAAACCATAATCGGAATATTTCGATCAAACACGTATAAAATCTGAACTGAGAGAATTCCATAATACTTTGCCTGCATTTCTTTCAATATTCAATATTTAAGTTTGGTTGAAAGTTAAATTAAAAACCGCTGTTTACGTCTTGTATAGTTTTCTTTGTAAATTTGAAAACTTTAACTAGTTTTGTCCCTTTGGATACCTATTGGTTATTTTTGTCCCGATATTTACACGGGATCGGGACTTACGTCAGTGAAATGCTATTTTTGAAATATATCTACGTAAAAAAATCGCATACTTTATTCTCATACTTACTTCAAAATGAATTTAAAGTAAAAAACTGTGAATTTCAAAAGTTTAGAAGATTATAATATCTTCTAAACTTTTGAAATTTACACAATTTGTTAACATAGCCCCCTCGCACACCCTTGCGACCAAGACCATTGTAACATGGTTGAAACGTCGAGGTAAGAATAAACGATTAAGACCCAGGAAAATGTAACTATTTTATAATCTTCTGTCATCCAATCTGCATTAGACTGTAGTCAGGTAAGATCGGATACGGGGGAAGACCGTATGACACAAATATCTTCCGAAATAAGTAATATTTTTAGTGTTAGCCACCCACGGTGTTCGCAAGAGCAATTCAAAATCATTTTGGCACGAAGAGGAAATGAAGTAAGAAAATATTTTCACATTTAAATGACTATGTAATTTTGTTTTAACCCGATTGGAACTCAATGTATGGAAGCAAAACAATGGATTTTATATATTTTCATATTTACAAAAATATTCACCCCGCGCCGATCTCGAAGCCGATCGCAGATCGGCATCCGGCAGTTGCAATGTCACCTATTTTAGGAGATATTTGAGTCGTACGGTCTTCTTTTGTATCCGATCTTACCTGAGTTTTATCAGTTAGGATCGGATACAGAAGAACTCTAATTTACTATTTATTTATAATCTATTTTAAAGTAAATAAATGATTCAAGATTTACTTTTCGATCTTAGCAGCTTCAAAGATATCTACCCTTGTCTGTTACACCTAGTAGATATAGCAAAACTCAATACAACCCCAAAACCCGGAAATGTCAAAGCTTCAAAGGGCGAATCTGAAAAGCGTTTCTTGACCTTACAACGACTAGTGGAACAATGCAAGGTTGGAAACAACATAAATTAATTGTTCGGTAGTTGAATTACCTAGCATTGTGTGAAAACAGTAATGCTAGAATTATAAATATGTGGGGTTAGTAAGGAGAAGGTAAGTCCTTTTAAAGGGGTAAAGATACCTTCTCTTTTCTAAATACCTACAAACTTTGCAAACGTAGTCGACGCTGTTTCCTCCCTAGATAAAAACCATAATACCTATCTCTGCCATGACCATTTTGATTATTTCATTTTCTAATTAGAATATGAAAAAAAACCTAGGTCATAGGATTTATGGCACAAACATATTTTCTCTAATAAAGATAATAAGTACTTAATTAGAAACTGAAATAAACAAAATGGTCTTGGCAGAGATATTATGGCATAAAAATAGTTGCTCATTAGAATAGAAAAATTATAATAGAAAAAAAATAATATGAAAAACTAAAACGTAAGGGCATGGTCATATTGAACACTGATATAGGTTTTATGGCAAAACATGTTTTCACTAATGACTTTATCCAGGGAGGAAACAGTCGACTACCTTTGTAAATTTTATATAGAGAAAAGAGTAGGTAGACTTTTCCTTTAAAATGCATATGCCAGCTCCATTCCGTTGTGGTTAAAAACTACCTTATCTAAGTAAAATAAATAGTAAGTCGATGTCATCTCAAATACGTTCCGTTTCACTGTAGGTACGCGCGTGGGATCCATTGTACCATCTCATACGAACACAGTACAGTTACGTGTTCCGGAATGCATTGCGTGACATGTAATTATATCGTGTTTGTTTCTCATTTATATGTGCTAGGTTTATTTGTTTCTTTAGAGGACAGTCTACCTACTCTTTCTCCATACAAACGTAATCGACTGTTTCCACCCTGGATAAAGAGATTAGAGCAAATATGTTTATGCCATAAGTCATAATATATATCAGCCATGACTATCATCATCATCCGAGCGATGTTCCCGGTTGCATCCCTCTCGAGAGCCCGGGGTCCGCTTTCCTACTTTTACGTCTCCACCATCATATTAGCCATAATCTATGCCCCTACCTTTTTTTTCAGTTTGTAATCAGAATAGAAATAAAATTCAGAAAAATTACATAATTAAAAAATCAAACGTAGGGGCATAGTCATGGCAGATATAGGTTTTATGGCATAAACATATTTGCTCTAATGTCTTTATCCAGGGAGGAAACAGTCGACTACGTTTGTAAACTTTGTATGGAGAAATGAGTAGGTAGACTGTCTCCCATTAACCGACTTCCGACAAAGGAAGAGGTTCTCATTTCGTCGCTTATTTATATTATACTAGCTGCGATTGAGTTTCACCCGCGTAAGTCCCGATCCCGTGGGAATATCGGGATCAAAAGTAGCCTATGTTACTCAGGGTGTATGTTTTTGAGTTTATTCATAACAAACATATAGACGCGCACACACCCACACAAAATACAAATCTTTCCTCTAAATACCTAATATTAGTGTAGATGTATAGAAGTGTAGATGTAGATAGAGTTTATACTACTTCTAAAGGTGGCGATGACTTTACCAAAACTATATGTAGGAGATTTGAAGGCAACGAGAGAAGTCTGCTCATCACTGATTTTTATTTTCAATGCACTTGTAAATGATAGGTAGGTAGAAACTTAATTGGCTCAGTACTTACTTTACTGGTAAAGCAAACAGACAGACCTGTTGTTAAAACAGCGTCAATCAAAGTGAAACACAAAAATACCTACCTACAAAAAGCTGGTGTAATGTTGCGATGTTATAATTAAGTTATCTTCAAACTTTATAAATGTGGTGATCCAGTGAAACAAGAGATATTTATTACTGGCTGCGCCCCGCGGTTTCACGCACGTAAATCTCGATTCCACGGGAATGTCGATATCAAAGAAGCATGTCCTATTCTAAGGTCCCATCTATGTCCATACCAAAATTCATCAAAATCGGTTCAGCGGTTTAGGCGTGAAACCGGAACAGAATTACAATTTTATATTTTCTCGGGTCTTAATCGAGAGATTTTTACTTTTTATTTGTCTTACCTTAACGTTTTAACCATTTTACAATGGTCTTGGTCGCGAGGGGATTGAAAGAGACAGAGCTCGAGTTCGTATTTTCGAGTTTTGGCGCGAACGAGCCGACAACATGTCGTGTTTCAATTTTATTTTCGTAAAACTATGTTGTAAATTGTGTAATTTTGGTGGAATCTTATTTAGGTAATTTAATTCTATGAATGTGCATAAGTGTAGAGAAAACAAATTTCTCCTTGTAAAGTTACCAGCGCTTTACCATAGCTACTGACTTGAAAACTTTGAGCACGATCAGGCCAATTTTATGCAAATTGGTAATGACCAGACTATTGATCACAGATGTTGACCAGACCAGATTATTATAGAGACCAGACATTATACTTTATAATGACCAGATGTACCTACCTACGACATAAAAATAAAATCTGGCTTTGTCCTGACTGGCTAATTGATCATCGCACAGCCTAAACCGCAAATAGCAGAGGGCTCAAAATTGGAGAGTGCGTTTTTTTATACGATCAAAAAGCATCCGATAAAAAAGGGGTTTTAAAAATCCTCAATGGTAGGAGACTAATCCGGAAATACCGCGGGACACAGCTAGTTAAATAGTTAGTTGGTATAGCATCATACCTACACCACTGGAACACAATCTTACCAAACATTGCCCCAGGGGAAGCACGTGTCAAATAAAGTCGGTTTTTTATGTTAAATTACTCAATTTTCGTGTCTGAATTGTTTAACTGCGTAGATGTTAATAGATGCGGCGTGACATGCGTATGTTGAAACTCAGTTGTGTCAAGTTGAGACGGCCTCCGCTGCAGCAAAGTTGCGGGTTTGAAAATGCCACGGAATGAATTATTTATTTTTGCTTTTTGAACAAATGCTTTCAAAAACTTTAGTACCCGGGGGGACTCGAACCCACGACTACTGGTATTCCGTTCCAGCACGATATCCGCTACGCCACAGGTAAGCCTCCCGCCAAGCCGAAATTAAGAAAGCGTTTCCTCGCCTTCTTCCGAGTACCTAAGTACTAAACTGGGAAGAACACGAACTTAGTTCCGGTTACTAAAGATTATGAAAGTATTTTTTAAAAAGCATTACCTAGTGTGGTAAACACTAAGAAATAACCTTTATAACAATAAATAAAATTAAATTTGTTAAATCACAATGTTTTAATTTTCTTAACAGGTTAGTAAAAAGGTAGAAATAGGTTGTTAAAAAGGAATTTTATACAAAACTATAATAAACAGGAGTCTTAGTAATAGGGTCCCGTTTTTTCCCTTTAGGTACGGAACCCTACCAACAGAAAGCAACATAGCGAACTTTTCATAAAACGAAGGAGCCATGTGCAGTGTCAACAAGGAACTGCTTCGGGCGGCATAAGTTGTGACCGGGGCAGCCACAACGCCAGTATACCTAGCTAAGTACGTAGGTGGGTTAGGAAGCGAATGTATACCCTTCGAAACTGGGAGCGGGGACCATTCGCCCCTTTTCAATTTGTTAGTGGCCAACTGGGTCACCGTTGGTTCAGGATGTTCTTTTGTTTCACTGTCGATATGGGCTCAGTCGACCACTAAATACCTAATTTTTAGTGGTCCACAGGGCCCACATCGGAAGTGAAATATCGAAACGAAAACAAAAGATGATCGAAACAGAAACAAAAGAGGGTCGATACAGAAACAACAAACAATCGAAAGGTACCTACTTAAAACCGATTTACCTAACAACTGTACCTAAAGAACATCATAACTAATTAACTTCTCTTTAAAAAGTACCGTCTACTGCGGAAAGTCGGGCACGATAATAAGTATTGTCGATGACAAAAGTGTTAAGTAAAGCTACAGGATAAAAATAGCTGAGGCACTAAAATCACTTAAAACATGGTAACATTTGGTTTGCATATTTTTGGATTGTTTTTAACAGACCTTTATGTTCAGACACTAGCTGCAGCCCGGGTTTACCCGATCCCGTGGGAATATCGGGATCAAAAGAAAGTCTTTGTGTTAATTTAGATCTCCAGATATTTGCATACCAAGTTTCATCGCAATCGGTTTAGTAGTTTTTGTGTGAAGAGTTAACAAACATTCTCATTTACTTAGGTAGGTACTTACAAATAAACTTTAACATTTATATAAAGAGTAAGGTTCAACTAATAGAAAGCTACATTATCGAGGAGTGATATAGGGTACTGTTATTCCAGATATTCCCACGGGATCGAGACTTACCTATGCGGGTGAAACTGTGGGATTCTCTTTGTAATTAATAAGAAGCAAAAATAAAATTTAAAAAATACGTAAGTAATAGTTAAATTATACCTACTGTTTGTGTTATTCCATGAAAACAAAGATATTTAAAAACTAAAAACAACCTATATACCTACCGTACCGATAAAACTGAGACAAAGCAGTAATACCTAAATGAATCAGAAAACAATCATTACAAAGATGGCGGGCTTCAAATTACAATTTTTAGGTAGTCACCATAAAGTATTGAATTTCACTTCTTTACATGGCGGGTAAATGAATTTAAAGCGCCAAATTATTTATATAAACTAATTTATAATATAAAATGTAAATTTTGTTACACTATTTTTTATTTATTGATATTGATTGCTATTTATGTAATGATGTAGGTATCTAAGTGAATGTTGTATGCATACAATTATGTATATTTGGACTGAATTGAAGTTTATTAAGAGGACAGTCTAACTACTCTTTCTCCTTAAAAACGTAGTCGACTGTTTTCTCCCTGGATAAAAACATTAGGGCAAATATATCTGCCATGACTATCATCTTCATCATCCTAGCGATGTTCCCGGTTGCATCCCTCTCGAGAGCCCGGGGTCCGCTTTCCTACTTTTACGTCCCCACTTCGCACGATCTTCGGCATCCCGTGTAGTGAGGCCATTTGCACGCATATCCGATCTTACGACGTCAAGCCAGCACTTCTTGGGTCTTCCCAATCTGAAGACATTTGTTTCCCACGTAACTATGCCACGCCGGACTATGCCCCTACGTTTCGTTTTTTTTTCATTTTCTAATTAGTATTGAAATAAAATTCAGAAAAATAAGTAAAACAAAAACGTAGGGGCATGGTCTTGGCTGATATAGGACTTATGGCATAAACATATTTTTTCTAATATCTTTATCCAGGGAGGAAACAGTCGACTATGTTTGTAAAGTTTGTTAGGAGAAAAAAATAAAGTAGTCTGTCCCCTTTAAGTACTCTGATGTAACTATATTTTTAACGGGTTTGAAAGAAAAAGAAAAAGATGTGTTTGTACAGATTTTCATGCAAATATGTTAAGATGATTACGTTTATGTAACGCTTGTCTCTGTCTGTTAACTTTGAAACTTCATGGCACAGTAAAAGACATACGATACATAATTTATGCAGCTGTTTATAAGTAAGGGGGTAACGTGAGACATAATAATAATTTAATTCAGCTATAGAAGCAATGACATAATGTATTTTATTTATATTTTCTTAATGACTTTGAAATAAATTCTTTATTTTAACAAAAAAATTGACGGGTCCAAAATCTGACGATTTATTGGCTTCAGGAAGAAAACAATAAATTTATTTATGATTTTTTTATGTTAAAAAGAAGTTCTAGTAAACTCAACTTCTCAGTTATTTTTTAAATAAAATATAATTTTTTAAGTATCTACTCTTCACATCTACTAAAAATACATAAAATAATTATATTTATCTGGGGGCACGGTAGTGCCCCCGCCAAGACGAGCCAGCGAAGCGTACGGGCACTACCTACCTTTTCTCGAAAGGTTTCGTCGGTATTTTGAACCCTCATAACTTGGGTTTGAAATATACCAGATGAATGTAATTCACGGGGTATAATGTCAACAGGGAACTTAATAAAAATACACAGTTTCAGTTACATAGCTTCTATAGTTTAGATTTTATATTGATATCTAAAAACCCCCGATTTCGTCACTGACTCATTCACTCACTCACTCACTGATGATCATCAAAATTCAAATGGTACTTCCCGAAGTCCTAGAAAGCTAAAATTTGGTATGTAGGTTGGTATTAGTACACAAACAACTAAAAAATTTTAAAAGTTGAAACTTTCACCCCCCAACTCCTAAAATTAAGGGATGGCTATTTGTATGAGACTTTCGCAAATTTTGATGCTAGAGGTAGTACAACTTCTTATTATAAATAATAAAATACAGAAAATCAGGATTTTTAGTAATTCACCCTCTACCCTTTAAATTAGGGGATGTAATTAAGCGCCCCCACAACACCTAATGTGTATAAGAGGTGCTTGAGGTATGAAAATTGATTGATAATTAGAAAGGTTTACCGCTGTCGTACAGTGATGGACAACAAGAATATATTTAAAAATTGTTTCGCTATCCGCCAGTGGTGGCCAAACAAGTGGTAAACATTGGAAACATGGGCCTAAACGCCGTACCTACGGCGTGACGTGTAAGTCGTTAATAAACGACCTATTGTAAATGAAAAAAAAAGAAAAAAAATACTGATGTGAATACATCTAGGTACTTTACCTAATAATATTATGAAGCTGAAAGTTTCTTTGATGGGAAAAAAATTGTAATAATTAGGCAAACTACAAAAAGAGATGAAATCCCCTCAAAACATTTTCATGTAAAATGTAGCCAAGACGAGAGCGAGATCATATGATGGGCACTGTCAAAAAGTTATCAGATGTCATGTACCTAAAGCCAAGCTTATAACTCTACACGCCCCAACTCCACAAGCTCCTTACTTCACAAACTCAACATCTTAGCCAAAATATATGGGCTTGGCCGTTTCATTACCGCAAGAACAAATGTTTAACAGATAACCCATGCATGGTAGCGAAACGGCCAGTCATATATTTGGCTAAGATGTTGAGTTTGTGAAGTAACACCTTACTTGTGGAGTTGGGGCGTGTAGAGTTATAAGCTTGGCTTTAGGTACATGACATCTGATAACTTTTTGACAGTGCCCATCATATGATCTCGCTCTCGTCTTGGCTACATTTTACATGAAAATGTTTTGAGGGGATTTCTATTAACACTTGTATCCCCGTCATTACCTAACATTCAGAACTAGCAGGATCGTGAGTGGAGCCCATAAACTGTAACTAGTCTAAAACTAAAACTCCAAAGTTGAAGCTTAGTTAGTACTCTGACTATTTTGTCGGCTTTACTAACTAACTAGGGACGCATTTACACCGGTACATGTTTTTAAAGGCCTATTTGTGAATACGCCTTTATAAATATTTACGGAGAGGAATCCGCTGTGAGATCACCATTAAATTCACAACAGAATTGACAGTTTGAAAAGTGATTCAGCCTGTCAATTCTGTAGATAATTTTACGGATAACTGACGGCGGATTCCGCGATGAGTTTTGAAATTGGCACGCTATAAATTTCATAGATAAATCGAATGAATAAATATTCTCGTATTAAATAGATCGAAACATGCAGGTGACACCACGGGACGCTGCAAGTAAGTCACATAAAATAAAAAAATATCTTTCGAAATAGTTCAAAAACACTGCGGTCTCAAATATCTCGGAGACCGCAAATGAGAGCTCTGAAATATAAAAATTTGTCAAAGCTAGTTGGACGAGATATTCGAATACGGGCTACTCGATCGCTTTTCACATTGATCTTCAAATACAATTTGGATATGGCAACTAAATATTAATAAAAATACATCTGTTTTTTTTTTTAAATTCTTCCAAAACTTTAGTACCTACCCGGCGGGATTCGAGCCCGCAATTATTGGTAATCCGAACCAACGCATTTGACTGCTTCGCCACGGGTAACCCTTCCGCCAAGGCGAAATAAAGAAAGCACCTCCTCGTGTTCTTGCGAGTAAGGCCTCGTAGTGACATCTACCGGCGAACTTTGCAGTTCAACTCGGCTTGAAATTTCCCATATTACCTACATGTATTTCTTGTATCTCCTAAGTGTGGTTTAACTAAATAATGTTTAAAAATACATCTTACTTAAGTGCTTACCAAAATTCAATTTTGGAACATTAAAAACAATTATAAGAGATTTTATTTTATTTTCCGACTTTGAAAAGCAGTTTTTCAAAGCCAACTCTAAAGTGTACCACATCAATTTGTTTAGTAAGTGAAGGTAAGATCGTATCAGACAACAATGTTGGTTAACGCGTATTAGCCGATCGATCTAGTGCGGCGCCCGTAACAACTTACATGTGGATCGAACACTGGACTTAAGGGGAGGATGTGACCTCCAAAAGCCTTTTACTCAGTAGCAGCATTATTACCTGATAAATCTTTAAAATAATAAAAGGATTAAAATTGTTTAATATTTTTTTCTTTATAATAATTGACATAACATTTATTTAATTTTTCTTTTGACATTGTATTTTGTACTTTGAATAATTTTAATTTAAAATTTTTATGGCAAATATGTTTGACAGATGTTGCAATTAACTTTATATAAAATTTCATTCAGACACTGTAAGAGGTAAAATATACCCGGACAAAAGTACTACTAACACCCTTTGTAATGTAATTATTATAGTCACATGTATTTCTGAATAAATGAATTGAATTGAAAAGCTTTTCTTGGGTCATCTTCTTCTAACTTTTTTTCGGTTCGATGCGTCACCGGGAAGGTACTACCGGAAGACCGGCGTTGTGACTTCTTCGGGAGGCGACATATTATTATGCCGAGGCAGATCCTCGTTGGCAGCAGGCACACGGTTTCTTTTTGGAGTGATCATTGAAATACTGCAATAACACACACAATATAGGTTACTTTCAGCGCATAAAGTACATTAATTTAGAGTTGCAAACACACACAACATTTAATTACAGGATCAGATTAACCCACTTCCCACATTAAAAAAATTACAATAAGCGATGTCTCTAACTATTTAATCACAATTTTCATAGTGTCCCCTTAACAGAACAATCTTTTAGAAAACGGTCATATAATCCGTTTAAGAACGCATAAAGACAAAACAATTTGAAAACCAGATTGAAATTAGTGATAACATTAACGTCTAACAATTTAGTGAGCGTTCCTTATGAAAGGTTAGCGACAGAATTCGAACAGTCTTATCTATTTGTTAGACACACTATAAACATGATCTGATAGGGAAGCGTGTGAAAACTATTTATTGTTTAAAGCATTTTTTTATGTGGAAGAACTAGCAGGGCCCCGCGGTTTTACTTGCGTAAGTCTCGATGAATGTAAAGGTTTGCACATCTTCTTCAGTTAGGTATCTGTTTACCAAGTATCATAGCAATCGATTGTGTAGTTTTTGGGTGAGAGAGTAGGTATGACAAACATAGTCGTTTATTTATTTACCTACGGTTTATTGGCATAATCCCCACTAAGAGGGCCCCACCAGTGGTGATAATGCCAATTTTCAAAAACAAATTGGCGTTTTTTCCCACAATCCTGGTTGGGATTATGTCCAAAAAAATATGGTAACTTGCACACAATAATAGTTACTGTAGTAGCGGTACAAAAACAACGCATTTTCTTTTCGATGCCAATTCGGCAACCGGTAATAACAAAGTTGAATAAAAACAAAGATTAAAAATTAATAAATAAAGACGTAGCAACAATTCTAATGGAGTTTTAATTGATTGGGCCCCTTAATAAATCATGGTTCCGTACGTTGATTGTTATCTTCATTCATGTAGAAAAGTAAATTATAACGGTCTTACAACATTTTAACTTTGAAGAAATCAACACAAGTATTGTGAGCATTTTTACCCGACTACGACGAAGCCAAAAGAAACGGTAATATCGATATCTATAAAATGCTTTGTCCTGACGCACAGCCCAAACCGCTGATAGTAGGGTAGAGAGCTGAAATTTGGAGAGGGTGTTCTTTATGAAGGCATCCGATAAGAAAGGAGTTTTCATAATTCCCACGGGATCGGGATTTTTGCGAGTACAGCTAGTATTAAATAAAAATGATTGAAGAAACCTAAACATGATTTTCAAATACATACCTACCTTTTATACTTGACATATTCTGTAATCTTTTTATTTTTCATTTTACAATATGGCGCCTGGTGGTTGCCATTGTAAATTTTATTTTATGTCACATTTCTAAGCACTTTTGGAAATTTACATAGTGCATACAAATACGGGTGAAAAATAAAACCCATCCTTGGCAGTTCGACAAAATGGTCTCGATTTTGCCCTTTGGGTGCGGAGCCCTAATAATAGCCACAGCCCAATTGAATACCTCCTTTTTTTTTTAACTAAAGTATTTCCTATACTATACCGCCTTCGATCATAAATAAACTATAGATACACGGTCCCATACAAAATCGAAATCAAAAATCGGCACTACTTCAACGCTTACTTATACGGACATAGTACAGTTTAATGTAAACCTTAATCACTGGGCAATAAGGTTGTAAAATACTTATGCACGAATGACAGCGAAACAAGGCATATCGGCTGAAGTATGCCTTGTTTTGACGGCTCCATTTCTAGAGCGGCGACCGTGCATCTATAGTTTATTTATGATCGAAGTATACCGCCATACAAACCTAACCTAACCTCTAAGCTTTACAAACCCAGGGAACGTAATATCTACAAAATAAATGTTGTCAGCAACAGAATGGCAATTAAAACACGATTTCTGAGATACGCCTTAGGGCGTTCAATTAATAATAGCTCTAATATTTAAACCGTTTAAGGTGGTGGGTCTGTGGAGGTGGCAAGAGGCGAAGATGTGGCGGCGACGAGGCACGGACTTTATCGTATCCCAAATAACTATATGATGCTCTCCTAATATCTATTTTGCTAATAAAAAAACATGTCACAACAGAAACACAATAAAAGACTGAATTTTGAATCGGATTTCTTATGAAAAAAGTAGGTGGGTACCAAATCTTTCCAGTGAAAGAAACGTTTTAAAAATTTAATCAAACCATCTATTTTTATGGTTCTGTGTTAGTTGTGTCCTTATCAGAATAAAATGATTTTTTAATTAATTTTCTTCCTTTCTCTTTATGGCTTTATTCCCTATTCTTAGTCCAACTGCAAACTGAGGAAAAACCTCACTATTTCTAAAAATGATAATAAGAGGTCTAATTTATAAAAATAGTAGGTACCAAGTTGGCGCGTTATTATATACCTAACACTTTGAATCGTCAGCAATCTAATGTGTCTTCGAAACGCGACCTCAAATGAGAAGAAGACACAAGAAACACATGAGTTTTTTTCCAGTGATCATGTGATTCACATTGTCGCAGAGGACGTACAGTCGGGCCTACGCTTGACTGTGCGTCTTCTACGCATACCCAGCCTTAGTTGACAGAGATTTAATATTGTGATAGGGATAACGAGTCTAAACAACAAAATAACAATGTTTTAGTTTTGCAGGTATTCTGTTAGAGTTTCGTTCGAGTTGGTTTGTTAATTTCATATTATTTTAGTTAAGTTTTTTTGGTTTTCGCAATGCTGGTCTACTTTGTGTAGACGAAAAATGTTTTGTCGTTCGTGCGGTTATCCGCAGATGCAAATTACAAAAGTGTAGTTAATAATGTTTTGCGCCAAATAAACTCTAGCAATTTTATTATAATCCTGCTAAAATTACACCTAAATTTGAAAATGTGTGTGAGTATCTATGTTTATTACTCCTTCACGCTAAAAATACTGAACCGATTGCAATGAAATTTAGTATGCAGATAATTGGAAATCTAAATTAACACATAGGTTACTTTTTTATCTGTGACTGTATCTTCTTCTTTCTTATCTAATATATAAAATTTCCATGTCACAATGTTAGTTACCGTACTCCTCCGAAACGGCAAGACCGATTTTTACCAAATTTTATATGCGTATTCAGTAGGTCTGAGAATCGGCTACTATCTATAATTTATAAGGCAAAACAACGTTTGCCGGGTCAGCTAGTAATGCTATAAAATTAATGAATAGTTAAAATGTTTTTATTTTGTTTCCAAGTTAACGTTAAGTTCAACCAAAAGGTTAATTTTAACTGTTTTAAGATAATTATATGAATATTCTCCAAACCACATTAGTACAAGTTAATACATTGTAGGAAGGTGTTTTGTACTAAGTGATCAGTTTAGATTGCGAGTTCATTAATAAGCGACAGCGATAATTAAACGCCAAATAGAAAAATACATTTGTGACTACACCAGCCAGGATTAACAAAGAAAAAGTGAATAATTTTTTTAAAGTTGACATAATCCCCACTGGTGGGGACCGTTTAGTGGGGATTATGACATGAACCGATTCAACCACTAACTCATCAGCAGTGCTATTTTGTATTCTGTGCCAAAAGGTAATTGATTTGAATATGTAGTTTAATAAGAAGCATTGTCACGTAAAAGACAGAAAGATAGCAGTGGTCAAAGTTTGGACTTAGGTAAGTAAGTATAGTGGTTGCACGACTGCATGTAAGAACTGGGCTACAGAATATTTTTTTTTAATATTTCTTTTCTTATCTCTTCTTTATGCGTATCAGTACAAGTAAGTTAGATTAGTGTGAGTGAATAAATTCCTAGATTTTTAGTGTTCTATCTTTTAATATAATGTTGAAACTATTTTTAAAATAATATGTAAATTTACTCATATTTTAACAATACTGTAAAAGCTGACCTTTAAAAATATCGATAACTCGTTTTTTTTATTACAATTTAAAAAAAAAATAGAGATATTAAAAAAGAAATGGACCTTTGTCATGAATGGACCATGTATTGGTCCAAGAAACCTAACAGCCTGTAATAA
Organism: Idaea biselata; assembly: GCA_958496205.1. NCBI lineage: Eukaryota > Metazoa > Arthropoda > Insecta > Lepidoptera > Geometridae > Idaea > Idaea biselata. Next base: position 39,973,647 of record OY292395.1, read on the forward strand.
TAATTTCGAGAAACCGAACATGAATCAATTAGATGCCACCATAACCACAGTCTAAGCTAAGTGAACTTAGACCGTCCGTGTGTGAACTGCATCTATCATTGCCTACCCACCACCTTACCTGATGCACCTCGCCTTAATGTTGTACAACAGTTAAACAACGTTTAATTCACATTTAATTATATCTACTCAAGTCAAATGGGTTTTGTTTAGCAATGAGGATAATTAAAGTGTCGTTTTCGGTTATGTTGATTACTTTAGATATTATAACATAATGAGGTGTGTATCTATGTATGTACGGATAGGTCTCATCCGTCCCGGTACCGAGGTCCCAAGTCTGCTCTCACAATATGTCTTTCTTTTTAATATTGCACGCGCGACGTTACAAAGAAAACACCCAAACCAGAAACAAATATTTATTTTTGAGCATAGATACTTGCACCCGGCGAAAATCGAACCCACAAGTTTATTAGTAGAATCGAACCTGCAGTTTAATAATTAGGTATAAATAATGATACGGAATCCTTCGTGCGCCAGTCTTACTCGCACTTGGCCGGTTTTAAATATTGTGAGAAGTATACCGATAAGTGTGTGCTGTTTAATTTTATTGTACAAATATTTTTTATCTAGAAATTGCGAAATAATCCCTAAACATAGATGAAGAATCCTAAATAATGAATATTAAATCTATGCCCTAAATTAACTATCAAATAACCCGACAACTAATGAAGTTAGCTCCGAGTCAACAATCGCCATCAATATCGCAGTCTTTAGTGGCTGTCTTCACTTCGTTGCCCGCCCGAGGCGACGCCAAAATCTGATGGATTACCATCGGCTTTAGTTACAAGTCCGGCTTAGTCAGTGGTTAGGACTTAGATTGGCTTAGAAGGAAATTCTGTTGTAAAAACTGGTTAGGTGGGAGTCGACCTAGCGCGCTGAGGGTTCCTTACCTACCTACTCATTATCATTCATTCACTCATTCGTGCGTTGTATTTTTACAGAAGTATTGTTTCTTTAAAATATTTTTACCTACTCATTATGTCGTTTTAATAAAAAAAACTGTTTTGTAGTATGGAACCGCTACATTAATATTTATTTTATCCTGATTTTAGGGTATATCATCTGTGAAAACTTTTAACTGTCTAGCCGTCACGGTTCATGAGATACAGTCTGGTGACAGATGGACAGGCAGCGGAGTCTAGTAATAGGGTCCGGTTTTTCCGTTTTTTACGGAACCCTAAAAAACTAGCTCAACTATCCAAAGCTAAGCTAGTTCAACTTAGTTTATTATCAGAAAGCAAAGCAAAAAAACTTTTTATTACAATGGTTTAACTCTTTGTATCTCTTAATTTGAATTGTAGCTTGTTAAAGTCAACGAAGCGAAATAAATTAAACAAGGGACAAAGCATTTTCATGTTTTTAAACGTTTTTTGTCCTAAAGTAGATAGTATTTTATTTTGGTTTATTGTCATGATCCCTACTAAGATGTCCCCATCAGTGAGGATTACGACAATTTCACATTCAGAAAAAATCACATTGGCGTTTTCCCCAGTATTATTTTTAATCCTGGTTGGTGGGGATTATGCCAATAAAAGTATGGTAATTTACTAAATACCCACTGGTGGGGACAGGTTAGTGATTCGAGTCCGGTCTAAAGTTTTTGAAAGCATTTTTCAAAAAGCAGTAGGTATTTCCTAATTGTGGTAAACAAACACTAAGAAATATCTGAGTTTCATTTAGAATTATAATATCTATTTATTTAACAAAATAACGATGTTTGCCAAACAAGCAACTAGTATTATACATTATTATACATTATACATATTATATTTACTATACCTACATAATTATAGTTATATACTAGGTAAAAAACATTTCTCAGACTTTTTCCGTTTGAGGTAGGTAAATAATTATTATTTCGTACACGAATCACGTTTCCTTGGGCTTAGAAAAACCCACGTGTGAATTTCGCTTGAATAACAACGACATATTCATATAAAAAGGTATTTAGGGATGTATTAGAGTGTGGGTAGAGCCAGGAATTCCCGAAAATTATTAAGTAAATTAAAAAAAAAACACATAGGTATGCAGATAGATACCAAAACTTAAATTACACAAATATTACAGCGATAAACTTAAATCTAGTGTGTCACAAATAGTCACAATGTTCCCTTTCGTCTATGGCAGGGATTCCCTAACTGGGGGGCGCGCCCCCCAGGGGGGGCGCAGAGGTATTTCAAGGGGGGCGCGGGCCACCTGTGCAGCTAATACCTGCGATCGCTAAGAGAATGCATTCCAGACGGCTCGATACGACCAATGAAATTATTTGAAATTGACGCATGTGAAGAACATAATATTGTTTCTTCAGTCGGCCAATATCAACCTCTAGACTGGCCGCGCGGTCACCTCACGGGCGCTATTAAAGGTATTTGGTACAACTTACCAAATTCCTTTTGTATGCCTGAATTTTTTTTAATGAGCAGTAGAAATACTTATTTTGAACACTTTTTATCCTGACATGATAATCTGGACTGGAGGACGGGGGGGCGCGGATTTTTTTTTAAGGTCGAAAGGGGGCGTGACTCAAATAAGTTAGGGAACCCCTGGTCTATGGCTTAGAACGCACTGCGATTGAACGCAAGCGGTTTATCTATCTATAATCTATCTATCCTCTTTTTCTTCAGTAGCATGTATTTGCCCAATGCAGGGCATATGCCTCTGCTCCTTCCACATAGTTCTATCACTGGTTTTCCGATGCCAAGTCGCTCTACCATGTAATTTTATGTCATCCGACCATCTGGCTAATGGTCTGTCCACACTTCTCTTCCGAACTCTATTTCTCCACTCCAGGACCGCTTTGCTCCACCTATCGTTTTCCCTTCGGCACACAACATGATTTACTATCTATCCTATTAATATTATAAATGTAAAAGATTAGTGTAAGTTAGTAAATAATCTTCACGCAAAAACTACTGAAGCTTTTGCAATGAAACTTGGTATGTAGATAGCTGGAAATCTGGATCATTATCGAGGCTACTTTTATCCACATGTTATCGCAGAATCGAGACTTAAATAGGTGGAACCGCGGAGACCAGCTTTTTTAATTATATAGTTTTGTTCATCGTCATAATGATAGAAAAGAAATTCTCAGGTTCCGGGAATTCATCGTTTATGGATAGGGGAGATAGATTCCCGGGAATTTCTTTACTTACAGCACTTTCTTCCTCTTTGACATGTCTTAAAAACTAAGTTAAGTAGGATATGTGGTTAGGAACGCGGCTTCCGATGAGGAGAGACCACAAGACTCATGTCTTGTCGAAAATGCACTGAAATGGGAAAGAATAATTAAAATAATAATAAAACTTTATTTAAAAAACCGGTCAAGTGCGAGTCGGACTCGCGCACGAAGGGTTCCGTACCATTATCAATACAACAGATTTTGTTTTGAAAGGTAAATTGCGGTTTACGATTTATGACGTTTAAAAAAAACCGGCCAAGTGCGAGTCGGACTCGCGCACGAAGGGTTCCGTACATTTTTGAATTGAATGAAAGGAAAATTGCGATTTACGGTTTATGACGTATTAAAAAAACCTACAAGCTAGATCTCGTTCAAACCAATTTTCGTTGGAAGTTTGCATGGTAATGTACATCATATATATTTTTTAGTTTTATCATTATCTTATTAGAAACCTCAATATCATTTTAAAGACCTATCTATAGATATCCCACACGTATAGGTTTGATGAAAAAAAATTTTTGAGTTTCAGTTCGCAGTATGGGGAACCCCAAAAATTAATCATATTTTTCTATTTTTGTGTGAAAATCGTAATGCGGCTTACAGAACACATCTACTTACCAAGTTTCAGCAGTATAGCTCTTATAGTTTCGAAGAAAAGTGGCTGTGACATACGGACGGACGGACAGACAGACAGACAGACAGACAAGACGAATCTATAAGGGTTCCGTTTTTTGCCATTTGGCTACGGAACCCTAAAAAGGACAAAATTACCTCTCCTACATACAGTGCAACTCACTTTTCCTTTTCTTTTTTGTAAGCTGAAGTCGGGCAGTTTCACTGGGCTATAGATCCAGATTTTATGATTTGCTGCCCGACTCCAGCTTACATAACAGATAAGTCAGATAAGACAGTGCAACCGCACTGTATGTAGAAGAGGTTATTTTGCCCTTTGAAGTCGACTTTTAGATTAGATTAGATTAGATAATGCTTTATTGTAACAAAATTAAATTAAATTACAAAAGAATTAAAAACATAAAATAACCACAGAAACAAATGAAATTGAACTTAAAACTAGATTAAAATTACAATAATGGTACAATGGGCGGCCTAATAGATTAATAGATTTTGATTTTTTCTGCGGAATAGATTTTGTATCTAATAGGTTTTTTTTGTTTATTGAGTTCAAAACCTATATGAGGAGATAACCTTTAGCAAGAGAAATTTGCAAATCCATACAAAGCTATCACGACTGAAAATTTGCATTGAATTTAATTTTAGCTCTGATTTTTGGTATTAAAAGAGCCGAACTCGTCCCTCTCTTCGTGTGGGTCTACAGAATGGTCGTATGACGTTTTGTGGGCCCGCATTCTGGTTGGTTTGACCCACACCTCGTCCGACATGCGACAGACATAACCCCTTCAATCGCATTAAACACTGCGACTTTTTCTAAGATATCAGATCTACTTTGGTTATACGAACGAACAAAAACTTTAGCCGACAGAAATTTAAAACGAAGTTTCTACTGTGATCTTTTTACAATTTCTTCTAACACTTGACGACTTTTGCTTCATGTTTGCGGACGAACGAAAGTTGTTACTCTCGTTCGTCCGCAATTGCGTAAATGTAGAACCATAGTAGAAAATACAGGACCAATAGAGCTAAAAAATATTTTTCGCTAAAACAAAGTATGTAGGTAGACCCCTAACGATTTAAGTCTGTAAGCGCAGTACCTACATACAACCAGCCTAAAATTATTACCAATTTCAGTTCACGAGTTCAAAACCTTCAAATCTTCCAATCCTGACCTTGAATCCATCAATACGACTGGTAAAAGTCGATACGTACATATAAAATATTGGGGTACCGTCTGCACCAGATTAGTAACCTGTATTTATTTGTATTTGAAGGTGTGTGTCGGCATTACAAAATTGATAGCCGCAAACATAGAATTTTAGAATGCGGCTTCTGTGGTATTGGGGTAGGCGTGAGTAGAGATGGCATTTTTATTAACTACTAACAGAGTCCTACGGTTTCACCCGCGTTTGTCCCGATCCCGTAGGAATATCGGGATCAAAAGAAGCCATGTTACTCATGGTGAATGTAGCTTTCTAATGGTAAAAGAATTTTTAAAATCGGCACAGTAGTTTTTGAGTTTATTCATTACAAACACACATACCTACACATACACACAAAAATACAAATATTTCCTCTGTATATAGTATAGTATAGACAACTGAGAACTATCGACTTACCAGAAAGGTCTTATCCGTCCTGAAGCCGTATTTTTTTTAAACTGGAACTAGATTTGAATTCCGCTTTGAGACCGCTTAGCCTTTCGCATACGAAAGAGTTTTCGACCGGTTCAAAAATACTTATTTATAATACAATAAATTAGTATTTCTTGACGGCCTATAGGGTAAGTCGATAAGTTTTGGCCATTCCAGTGAGTTAAGAGTATCAAAATAAAAACAAAAGAAGATCAAAGTGTAAACCAAAGACGATCGAAATATAAACATGTAATGTAGTTTGAAGTAGAAACGAAAGAAGATCGAAGTAAAAACGAAAGACGATCGAAATGAAAACAAAAGACAAAAATCTTGTATCTTGAATTAAGTATTTAATTAATTTAGAGAATCCTACTCCACTCTCATTTATCTTAAACCGTAATATAATGATCCGTAAAAAATATTGTCGGCATCTAATGAAAGGTTCTATCGAGACTAGATGACTTATTACCGCTTTAATTATTGAATCAAATATGAACCTTATTGCTAACTACCTAAGGTATATTATTGAATGCCGACTTATTTGTAGTAATATTGATACATAAAGTTAATTTATGTCATATTTTAAGAGTAATGAATATTCTCAGAAAGTCTTGTACTATGGTGATTAGAATGTTGTAATCGGGTAAACCTGATTGAAACACAAATAATGATAGTTTGGAGTTGGGTGCAACTCATGGTAGAAGTATGGGAAAAATAATACTATGTCATCTTTTATGATTGTAATGTTCCTTGACCACTGTGTGCTAAAGGAGTTATATATCACTCGGTGGGTAGCTTCGGCGGCGCCTTGTCACCTCGTCCACAGTTCTGAATTGTAACGCCGAGGAAATCCGTCCTAGTTCCGATTTTTAGGCCAATGCAGCCTACAAAGAATGCTACAAAGAACACACTCCCCAAATTTCAATCCCTAGGACCATATTTAGCGGTTTAGGCTCTACTTATATTATAATAAATAATATCTAGTATCTAGTATTTACTTTGTTTATTTTTCTTCTTTTTATACCTAGATTAGTTCAATTGTTCCGAATAAATAAATATTCTATTCTTCTATTCTATTCTATTCTATTCTAATAATATCGTTTCAGTCATTCATTCATTAATTCAGAGAAATTAAATAAAAAGCGGGCAAGTGCGAGTCGGCCTCGCGCACGAAGGGTTCCGTACCATTGCTCACAAAACGAAACACGTTTGTTGTTTGGGAGCTCCCCTTAAATATTTATTTACCTATTTTGTTTTTTAATTTTAAATGTTTCATTTATTAATTATTTCGTATTTTGTTATTTTATTGCTCTATGCAGACTCTATTGCTCTCGGGGAACTCGTGTGGTCTAGTTGTCAAAGGGGTTGGAGTACTGACCCAAAGACTAGAATTCAAACCTCGCCACTAGTAAATTTTTGAAGATGTATTTTTCCTTTAAAATATGGTTTATTTTCATTCATGAATAAATAACAGTTTACAAGAGAGACAGTCTAGTTTACCAGCACTCAAATGAAAACTATACAAGTACGCTGGAATTGCTATACCATACAAAATGACATTAGATCTTTGTGCCGATTTGATTCGCGCCGTGTTGCGCTGTTGTCGCGCGTTTTCTATTGAAAGTGATGGTGGCCGTCCGCGGAATTAATAGTTCCTTGGACGGTCACCATCACTTTCAATAGAAAATGCGCGACAACAGCGCGACATGGCGCAGATCAATAGGCACAAAATTCAGTGCGCTATGACCTGTCCAGCGACTTGTACCATGGAGGTCAGTGTTTACCAGTCAGAACGTTATTAATGGATTCCGAAGGAGTATTACAGGTATTAATACAAAATAGTTCGAATGCAACCGGAGATTGAACTTACAAGATTTAGTTCTGACAATTTCCGGAGAGATCAATTTTGTATAAATAATAATTGTAGATTTCAATGACGTTTTTATACAAATGGGATATTGAATCTGTACAAGGTAAATAAATACGAAAATAACAGTATAAACATTGATGTCCTTATTAAAAACCGGCCAGGCGAGAGTCAGACTCGCGCACGAAAGTTTCCGTACCACTATCACAATTGGGTACCATAAATTGAACATAAGACCAACCAATCCGTAAATGCAACGCGAACGTTAAGTCTATCACTCCATCACTAGATGGCCCTTGTGGTTAAAATACATAGCATCGTTGCGTTTTTACGTCAAAAATCACCTTTGTTGTATGGGAGCCTTCCTTAAATACATATTTTATTTTATTTAGTATTTGTAGTTATAGCGTCTTCAGAAATGCAGCCTTCTTGAAAAATTCAATTGTCTAGTTATTACGGTTCATGAGATACAGCCTGTAGACGGATAGACAGGCAGACAGCCAGTGGAATCATGTTATTATACTTTACGTAAGGAACTCTAAAAATAACTAGTCCCTACAGATTCCAAATTATTAATCACAATACAAAAAAACTTCCCAATGAATACGAAAATAATCCACTTAAAATGCTAAACAGTAAAAAATAAACCATAAGCCCACTTAAGTGGGTAGGTAACTTAAGATATCAAGTTAAATTATGAAATGCTTAAACATCGTTTCGCTTGAGAATTTATCAACCATCGCCCTATTTGAGACTCGAAACGTTTAAAAAACACAAAATTCCAATGAAAACTTTTCAAATAACCGTCTGGAAAACGCTATTAGCAAGTTCCGGTGATCTTACCAGATCGACGTTTTCTAGAACAGGGGTGGATTAGGGGTAGAGCCCAGGGAGTTTGAAATAATTATCTTTTTTAAGCGCAGCGTTGGACTTCCACCAACGAGACTTGGTTAAGGCCGCAGGTTTACGGTGGATGCAGGCCGCTTATAACCGAAGCATCTGGAAATCTATGAGGGAGGCTTATGTCCAGCAGTGGACTTGTTACAGCTGAAATGATGATGATGATCTTTTTTTATACATACATGCCTACCTAACTTTCAGTTCGACGGTCGTGGGTTCAAATCGCGGTCGACCGCGTACCAATTTCTTTTTCTTTAAGAAAATTGTAATAGGTAAGTAACAGAAATTTAGTAAAAAGAAAATTAATAACACCGTTCTTACAGTGAAGGAAAACATCGCGAGGAAACCGACATGTCCTAGGACTCACCAGGGTCGGAAGGCATGGAACATTTACCAATCCGAAGTAGGCTTCCGTGGTGTCTTACTACGTAACCTCTCTGAGAGGAGGCCCTTGCGCAGCAGTGGGACACATTAAACAAAAAAAAACGAATTTCCCAACTTAAGTTGGGTAGATTGATTTTTTGGAGTCCATTTTGAAAATCCACTGTGTTCTAAACTTTACCCAAGACGTTGTCTCATAAAGAATTAAATATTTTACAGGCTTGGAACATATAGTTACATAATAAAATGCAATTAAAACTTAGTCTAACTTATCTTTTCTATACTATGTACATTACAAATATAAATATTCTACGACATTACACAGCCGCAATCTAGCCCCAAACTAAGCACTAGGCTTGTACTATGGGTACTAGACAACGGATATACTACATATTATGCTTTTTTTGTGAATAATGATACATAGAAAACACCCAGACCAGAGACAAATATGTATTTTTAGCATAAATACTTGCACCCGGCGGGAATCGAATCCGCCACCTTCTGCATTGCATTTGGGCCTTCCTCCACGCGCCACAGAGGTCATCAGATTTATTGCCCTTTGTATCATACAAGAACCGCAACAACTTTTTTTTAAATGCATAATTTCAAATACTTACCTTAATCCGTCTCTGTAGCATCTGGTCGAAATTTGAGACCCGAAAGAAAACTTAGATTGGACTTTTGTGAGGCTTTGCTCTTTGAATTTTGTTGCTTAGACCGAGTTTGGTGAAATTAGATTTTCTAGATCTCGTTACCGTGATGTAATCATTATTTCTGAGAGATTTATTGTTTTGTTGTTATGTGCGTTGCTATAACATAATCTATGAGGTCTTGACTATCGCTCGGGGTCGTACTTGGTGCAAAGGTTGGCTATTTCCATACAGAGAGGCAATGCTGCTAGCATCCTCGGCTCCTTTGCGCCGGGTACGATCAAGGGCGGCTTATTTAATTGACTTTATTTTTTTATTTGTTTGTGTTATGTAATATGTTAATTCTAAAATAAAATTATCTTTAACATCTATTACTAATATTATAAAGAAACATTTTGTATTTTTGTTATTTGTTATGAATAAACTTAAAAACTACTGGACCGATTTCAAAAATTCTACATTCACCCTGAGTAACATAGGCTACTTTTTCCGATCGGGACTTAAGCGGGTGAAACCGCGGGACGCAGCAGGTAATTAATGGAATGGTTGTTGTTCTTATTCCTTCTTCTTCTCATCTGAGCTATGTTTCCGGTTGAATCCATGTGGGGAGCCCGGGGTCCGCTAAACCCCTAAATTATTTGGGGTCAGTACAGTAACTATACGGTTTGGGGTTTTGGGTTTGAGTTTAGGGTTATAAGTCATCGTTGACCACAGCTACTGCAAATATATTATTTAACAATATTACCTATGTTTACGTCCGGCCGTCCACCTAACACTAATCCTCCTCGGGACAAAACTGTTTCCCCGCCACCGCGCGTGGAGAACTTAAGGTTCGCTAGTGTCTCCCAGATCCCTTATTAGTCGACTTTTACACCCACAGGAAGGGATGGGGTAGCCGTATTCTATGCCGGTTATTCGCCACAATTTTTTTTACCAGAATGAAAAGTAAAACCTGATTAACCCTAGATTTTTCTACTGTTTCCGCGATGTCGGATCGAAAGCAACGCGATTAAAACCTGAAATAGTAGTTTGATTTCGGATTAACATTTTTTACTACATTACTATTTTAGGGGCTCTCTGATTGGTCGGAGTGAAATCCAGTAGGCCATTCAAAATGGCTGTCTGTCAAATATTACCGGTTTACTAACCAAAGAGGTTCTAAAGAAGAGTTAAAAGAGGTTATAAGTTTCCGATTTTCTTTGTGCGCAAGTTTTTTTTTCTTTTTTTTGGAGAGGTGCGGTCGTATGCTTGTTGTGAGAATCGAAGCTAAATTAATCTACTGAATATCCATTTTGCTATCAAATTAAAAAATTGGTTGTTGTAAACCACGGAACCGAATAGACTCGGATATTCAAAGCCCGATGGTTTTCGGGTTCCCATCTTGTATATAATAATAACCAACCGGTTATCATATAACCGGTTATATTTAACCGGATTAAGTAATCTAGTATCTACCAATAACGAAATTGAATCGTAATCTGTAAGTCCCCAATCTGAAACAAAATGAATAGTATAACTAATAACAATTATCATCAATTTAACTATTTAAGATGATACGAAACCGGTAGCACGGGAAATTTCCCTGAATATTTGTAAATAATTTTAATATTCAGAGAAAAATCAACATGCATCATTATTTTCCTATTGATAATTAACCCTAAATTTTGCCGTTAAACGTATTATTTAACATTTAGAAATGCATCATTAAAAATCCTCCCGTAACAGGATTTAAACCTGTGTCCCCCGCATGCCGGGGAGTGCGCGAACTATTGCGCCACTCGGTAACCCCCGTGACACGGCGAATTAATGATTAAGCATTATCTCCCTGTTTGTCTTTCGACTAAGGCTCGATTAAAACATCATTTTCCATAACAGTTTTACAACTATTGACTGTCATTTTCGTCATTTTCCATAACAGTTTTACAACTTATTGCCTTTTTTTAAATTTCTTGCGCAACCAGGGCGTGATGCGTATCACCTTAAGTAAATACCTTAAATACTAATAAGATCTTACATCTAAATTGCCGTACCTTCTCGAATTATGTTCATACAATATTCAACCTTATTCCGAACCTCATTGAACTGAATTTACTTTACACTCGTAGAAGCAAGAAAACAGATTACATACTCCAACATTTCTATCGGGTAACAGTATCCGGTTGGTTATCCGGTTATTTTTTATTTACCGGTTCGAATTCGAATTCGGGCTGAATTTTAAATATAGGTATTTGAGGTAGTTTAATTTTTGATAATTTTACAAATAAACTGGATTTTTTTAAATACTTAAAGGTACAACATTCAAACGTACAGCTTTTTAATGCCCCTTTAACTAATGGAACTGTGTTTTAAAAGGGCAATTTTGGATCAATTTTGGAGTTTTATATAGGTATTGTTCGATTAAACAATACCTAAATAAAATTCCAAAAAAACATACAATAAATTGAATACATTTTTTTACATGTAGTTATTTTTCTCCGTTAATGAGTTTAAGATTATAAAAGCCTCATGTGAAACGAGATTTTAAGGAATACGATTGTATTCGGTGGGGAGGACGAATTATGATGACTTACTTTAAATACTTAAATAAACCTTACATTATTATTGAATAAACCAAAACAGCAATAAATCATAGCAAATTACACTTTTTGAAAATGTATATCCTAATTAAATTGAATACAATTTTATCCGTTCATAAAACCGGAACTCGATAACCGGATAACGTTAACCGGTCGTGTGTTGTCCTAAACACTGTAACACTAATTTTTAGCATAATTTAAATTAAATACAATTGTATCCCTTAATAAAACCGGAACTCGATAACCGGATAAACGGTAACCGGATAACGTTAACCGGTCGTGTGTTATCCTAAACACTGTAACACTAATTGCAATTGTGGAAATAATTTGAATTATACCAATTAATTAAACATAAATTGCGGTTTCGTAATATAATACGAAATCGTTTCGATGCTACGGTGACTAATTGTGAAAATTAGTGCCGTGTCGAATGGATAGGTTAAATAACTGAAATAGGTATCTTTATGTGCTTTTTAAAAAACATTACCCTTCCTTTTGGCTTTGACGTACTCGGATAAAAAAAAATTAAATGGTTTTTGGGGAGCAGTGTGTTCTTTGTTTGGAAGATAGAAAGGGATTGGAGGATACAGACAATCGAAACTAAAATTAAACACGATCGAAACGAAAGGATCGAAAATAAAAAAAGTCGATCGAAACAATAATTTTACTTAAAGATCGAAATAAAAAAAAAACAAAAAGTCGATTGAAACAAAAGACGAGCGACGAAAAATCAAAAGACGATCGAAACAAACAAGATACAATCCAAATAAACACGAAAGACGATCGAAACAATAACAAATGACGGTGTTGATGTACTACATCGACTACAACTCGAACATACCTACAAAAAAATCCCGCCCGGAACGCTACTGACCCTCCCTTCCCCCTACTACTGGATATTGGCAACAAAAATACGTAACAAATATAAAACAAACATACAAAAAACTATAACATCTTTACGATCAAAATTGATGCATGGACCATCCTATCTACCTATCATATTTATTCATTTACAAAACCTACTACTAATATTAACTATTTTCTTGAGATTTACAAAAAAAAACACAATTGATTAACAACACATAACAGCTAAGCAACATGTATCCCAATAACACTTGAGTAACACTTTAAAACCAGTTAAGACACTTCATCGCATCTTAACTCGGTATTTACGTGAAAAAGCATAATTTATTATACCATTATGAACAAAGAGCTATTGTTTGCGCGTATCGTAAAGTCTTAAGATATGAAAATGTATGTGGTGGATCGTAACCATGTATAATATTTAAGATTTAACTGGGTCGGATGTATATTTAAGATGGTCTGGTCGTGTATGTTTTGTTTGAGGTCGTTAGTTTAGGGGTGGTTTAGAGTTGTTGGGTTTTTGGGTGAAAAATGGACAGAATGAAGATTTATGTCATTGTATGGTTTTTGAGTAGGTACGTCCTCGATTTTAAAGAATTTTCCAAAAAATCCTTTCTTAGAAAGAATACACTCTCCTTTAATGTCTCTAAGACACTGCAGTTTGGGCTCAATTTCATGTCTCTACGGTTTGGGCTCTGCATTGCGTGTATTATAGTTCAGTCATTAGGTCAGTCAATCAGTCAGGACTTTGAATTTCATATATTACTAACAGAGTCCCACGGTTTCACCCACGTAAGTCCCGATCTTGAGGGATTTTACAAAAACCTCCTCACCACAAGGAACAAACCCTTCAAATTACATGTCTCTAGGACCGTTTGGGCGTTGATATACCCATAGATCAGTCAGGACTTTGAATTTTATATGTATAGATATTGATAGGCTTGTATTTGACCTCAACTCACCTCACCGTAGAGGTATCTACAGTGGGGCTCCCATTGTGAACTACTCTATATTGATTTTAGTCTGTACTGGTTGACAATTTTTTCTATGTTTCTGTCACCACTGCCACTACCTACCTACTAATGAAGCTGCAAATAAGCTCTAAGTAAAACATTAAGGCTACCGCACACTATACACTTTTGTTTGACCAAACCCTCTGCCGATAATTTGATCTATGATATGTTGACCGCGACTACAATCCAGAAGGTTACGCTTTCAATTCACTCCGAGAACAAGTATTTATGCTAAAAAATAAATATTTGTTTATGGTCTGGGTGTCTCTCCATGTACGTACAATAGGTAAAAACAAAAGAAATTTTTTAATGTATCATTCCGTGCGGGCTAGATGGTGCTATGTTGTGTTCAAAGAATGTATTATTATTGAATGACGTCCCGCGGTTTCACCCGTGTAAGTCTTGATCCCGTGGACATATCAGGATCAAAAGTAGCCTATTACTCGAGGTGAATGTAGCTTTCTAATGGTGAAAGAATTTTTGAAATCGGTCTAGAAGTTTTTGTGTTTATTCATAACAAACATACAGACACACACACACACTATAGATATAGATGAAGTATAGATGTATTGTAAGAAATTTTGCACAAACTTTAATATGAAGATGACACCAAATTAGTAATGATAATACAGTCGGGAGATAGTTATAAGTAGGTATAAGTTTATTGTCTGCGTTGGGTTTAAAAGAGAAATTGAAATGATTCTTAGTAGGTACCAATTCTGTGCCTACTTACTGGAGCTTTAATGACTAGTGAAGGTAGTCTCTGAGCGAGAATAAATTACATATTTCTTGTTGTAAAAAAAATAATTGTTCCGTCTTAATGACTGTTATTTTGTTTGACTTACATTCATTGAATGAAACCTGCGTTTTTCTTAAGCGGCGATGCAAAATCTCATGTTTTGTCTTATCCTACTGATATTATAAAGGTGAAAGCTTGTTGCTTCTTCACGTAAAAACCGCTGAACCGATTGCGATGAAATTCGGTATGTAGATAGCTGGAGAACTGGAAAACTATATGGGCTTTTTACCCCGATATTTCACATGGATCGGGACTTACGATCCTCGACCTCTGCGACCTCTGTGGCGCGTCGTGCGAGAGCGCGACTGCAATGCAGGAGGTTGCGGGTTCGATTCCCGCCGGGTGCAAGTATTTATGCTTAAAAATAAATATTTGTGTCTGGTCTGGGTGTCCTTCTATGTATAATATGTATGTATTTACAAAAGAAAAATAAATATAAGTATTATATCCGTTGTCTAGTCACCGTAACACAAGCTTAGTCGCTTACCACGGGGCTAGATGGCGCTGTGTGTTGTTCGCAGAATTTATTTATTATTTTATTTCATTTATTTTATTTACGCGAGTAAAACCGAGGCACTGCTAGTAATTATATAATTTCATTGGATAAACCGCTTTTATTAGACAGTTTTATGTGACGACTAAGAACTTGCAACACTTAAAAAACTAAATAAATAAGAGAATCTGCAATTCGATTACCTACCTAATCGAAACAGAAAATATAGAAACCGGGCAAGTGCGACACTCGCGCACGAAGGGTTCCGTACCACTATGACATTTGGGTACGGAACCCTAAAATGATTTACATCCAATTTTTAAATTTGATAGGAAAATGTGAAATATTTCGCTTCGATCCTTACTCCCTTCATACGACCACACCACTCAAAAAGAAAAAGAAAAAAAAAACTTTCGCAATAAGAAAATCTGAAACTTATAAGAAACTCTTTGGTAAGTGAAGGCAGACTGGTAATTTGACAGACAGGGCGGCCATTTTGAATTCCACGACCTACTCGATTCCCTTGTAGTTTTTGAAACACGTTTCTTGTATGGGAGCCCCTCTTAAATATTTGTTTTATTTTGTTTTTAGTATTTGTTGTGTAGCGGCAACCGAAATACATCTTCTGTGTAAATTTCAACCTTCTAGCTATTACGGTTCATGAGATACAGCCTGGTGACAGACGGACGGACGGACGGACAGACAGACAGACAGACAGACAGACAGCGAAGTCTCAGTAATAGGGTCCCGTTTTTACCTTTAGGTACGGAACCCTAAAAAATGGTATAGAAACAAAAGAAGATCGAAATAGAAACAAAGGAAGATCGAAACAGAAACAAATTAAAGATTGAAATTAAAACAAAAGACGCTTAATTACCTACTTAATAGTACGTGGTAGTTCTTTTATATTATGATGTCAATATGACCACGGATTATTATGGGTTAGTATTTTTACCATTGTTTTTATAATTGGCATAAATTGTAATTAATATAAGAAATTGACAGCCTTGTGGGTTCGAAAGTAGACGTATAAGGTGAGTCCATATGCCATACTGTTTGATACTTACCTTTACTTATAAGCCTTGTCTAAGTTTATATAACGTTTGTCACTGTCTTTCAACTTTGAAACTTCATGTCACAGTAAAAGATAAACAATACATAGTTTGTGCAGCTGTTTATAAGTAAGAGGGTTAGTATTAAACTTAGTAACGATGACAGCAACGCTACACTGCTGTCTGCACACTGAACAGACACAGTGTCTGTGCGAGAACAGGTACTATAACACAAAATGTCGCTGTCAGATCGCTTCTGTGTTTCACGCCTAAGGATTCCAATAACATCAATCAATGATTTATTAAGTGCTCCTGATGTTATCTACCTCATCTTTTGTTTCGGCTTTATTCACATTTTACCACCTTATCTTCAATAGATATCGATAAACTACAAGATCTCTGTATTCAAGACATTAAGGTTCAATTTCGTTCAGTTTTTAATTCCCGAAGTTGGCATTTAACTTGGTTATTTTTATACTATGGACAAACTGTGACCTTTATTGTGGGGCGATAAGGTTGGATTTGGTTGGGTTTTAAGTTTTCAGAAATTAACCGCTTATGTATCAAACTGTTTTTGTGGCGTATGATCGTTCTTATATTGATTAGATTAATAATAAAGTATTGATTGTTGATCGAACACTAATGGATTGACATGGGTTTACTCGGTTTTTAAGTTTCTTGTACTTAAGTTCCTACTTTTAATCTTTAGTTAGATAGATGGATTAGTAATCTATATTATCTATACTAATATTATAAAGAGGTAACGTTGGTAACATGTATGTATGTATGTATGTTTGTATGTATGTATGTATGTATGTATGTATGTATGTATGTATGTATGTATATTGGAGGTAATCTCCGAAACTACTGGACCGATTTCAAAAATTCTTTCACCATTAGAAAGCTACATTCACTCTGAGTAACATAGGCTACTTTTGATTCCGATATTCCCACGGGATCGGGACATACGCGGGTGATAATCTATATTTTAGTTAAAATGAATAGTGTCAGTGTTTTTCAGTATAACATGTAATGTAGAAAAGAGCTTTTTTATTTTAAGGAGAAGAAAGGAAGGCTTTTTTCAATAGTTTCTGTCTAATATTTTACTTATCTAAGTCAGCCAATTTTGACTTGACAATCAAAAATTCGTTGCATGACAAACTTACCTCCTAATATTAGTATGATATACATAACGATGTCTAGTTAATTAATCACTTTTATTCATTATCAGATCCATTAATAATATTATTGTTTTCAAACTTTAGCAGGGAATCTAATTGAATAAGATAAATGAAAAACAAAAAAATCTACTAGAACGTTGATTATAAGCAGGAACACACATACCGCGAGTTTGGGTAACAAAACCGTACTCAATTCGTGGTATGATTGCCTTCTATTGAACACGCAAACGGAAATTCGCATCCGGGAACAGCAGCGACAATGTCTTTAAGAGACTTCAAGTCTAGAGTGAATAGATTTGTTCTAGGTAAGCATGTTACACCGTCGACCTCATCGTCGCTTCCCATCGGGTGAGATGAGGTTAAATTCCAGCCAACCTCATGTAAAAAAAAAAATGCGCGTGGTGTTCATTACTTTTAGAATTGTTTCAATGCCCAACATTTCGTGACTTATACAGGTCTCTGTACATTGAAAAATTACATTTGAGTGTGCGTTTGTCAGAGGACGCAATTTTATTTTTAGATTTCAAGGGGGGGTTAGTTTAAAGTTAAATAATAGTTTGTGGGGTTGTGGCTCTTGTCCCACGGCCGCCATCTTGGAAAAAGGGGTTCAAATGGTTTTTATGCTTTATTTGACGAACTATAGGTCTCACAAAAAAAACAATTAACATTTTGTGTTGCAAATAAGATTATCTACAACTTTTGTTAAGTAACTTTTAGTAATAGAACTAAAAATAACAAGTTATAAGCGAAAATCTATGGAAATTTGAGAAACATATTCTATTGGTCATTTATGAACCAATTTAGATGATTAATATTTTATTCGGAAGGTAGAAGTCCCAAGGTGGCTCCATAGAAAAATTATATGGATCGGACGAGGATCTTCGGAGTGATTAGCAGAATAGTTTCTCAGAAAAGTTTCTACATACAGTCATTGAGGAGTTCTCTGATAAGAAGGTGGTTCCAGGTGCTTCATCAATCCTTAACCAGTAGCACACTGGTAAAAGTCCAAAAGTAAGTAATTTACTACTTTCTGAGAAACTATTCTGCTCATCACTCCGAAGATCCTCGTCCGATCCATATCAATTTTGTATGGAGTCACCTTGGTACTTCTACCTTCCGAATAAACAAAGAACCATCAAAATCGGTTCATAAATGACCAATAGAATTTGTTTCTCAAATTTTCATGGATTTTCGCTTTTAATTTTTATTTTTAAATCTACGACTAAAAGTTACAATACAAAAGTTATTTGCAACACAAAATATAAATTATTTTTTTTGTGAGACCCATAGTTCGTCAAATAAACCATAAAAACTATTTGAAACCCTTTTTCCAAGATGGCGACCGTGGGACTTGAACCACAACCCCACAAACTATTATTTAACTTTAAACTAACGCCCCCTTGATATCTAAAAAAATAATAAAATTGCGTCCCCTGACTAATGCACGCTGAGCCCAAAAAAATGTAATATTTCAATGGACTATCTTTGGGTTTCGAGACCTGTTAAAGACTCAAAACGTTGAGCATTGAAACAATGCTTAAAGTAACAAACGCTACGCGATTACAACCTAAACTTTTTTTTAAGCTTTTGCACAGCTTTTATCGCGGGCTTTGAGCGCAGCTACCGAATCAAGAAATACCGTAACGAAAATAAAACCTAAAACCGCCTACCATGGCAACATGGTACAAAATAAATAAATAATTAAAATTGCATAAGTTGATAAAAAATGCTATGCAATAGCTTTACCGCGGCAGTCCCCGAGTGAAACACGTTTTTTATTTTTTTACTAACATCGCGAAAACATAAAAAAATCTATATCTCTCCTTGTAAAACTATTTCTAGTGAAATGCATTGAGCAATAAACAAAAGAAAATGGTAGGTATTAGATTTTATTTCTTTTTGTCAACAGTTGAAAACAACTGCTTGAACTGTTCTTCTGTTTTTCTTTCGATCATCTTTTGTATTAACTTCGATCTTCTTTTGTTTCTGTTTCGATCTTCTTTTGTTTCTGTTGCGATCATCTTTTATTTTTACTTCGATCGTCTTTTGTTTTTGTTTAGATCGCGTTTTTTTAAAGTGACGCAGGCTTGCAAGTTCAGTTTGACTTCGCAAGGGACCTTATACCCCAATTGCGGGTTACAAACTCTCTCTCACCCGAGCAATGTTCCCGGTTGCATACCTCTCGGGAGCCCGGGGTCCGCTAAGTCCCAAATATTTGGGGTTGGCGCAGTAGGTAAGTCATCATTGACCATACCTTCTGCTAATAGATTTGGCAATATTTTTACGGCCGGCCGCCTGCCTGACACCAACCCTTCAAGGGACCAAGCAGTTTATCCGCCACCGCGCGGGGAGGACTTAAGTTGCTAGTCCCCCCTAAATCCCTTAGTCGCCTTTTACGACACCCACGGGAAGAGATGGGGTAACCCTATTCTACGCCGGGGATACACGGCGAGAATTACGGGTTACTAACTATCTGCCGATCATTTAATATCTCCTCTACAGTCTCTTATTTATGTAAGTACCTACTTAAATATATCTACATTTTTACCTAGAATTTGTTAGGGCACGGCTAATTGAAATTCATTTACGAGACAGAGCCTTTGAAATTTGACAATAAAAGGCTTTCATTATCGACGAACCTATTTTTTCAAGTAGGTAAGTAGAGGTATCTTTATCATCATCATCATCATCATTTCAGCTGTAAGAAGTCCACTGCTGGACATAAGCCTCCCTCATAGAATAGAGGTATCTTTATACCTACCTTTATAATTACAACCATTTTTTTTACCACGTGTAAGCTTAATTAGGTTATTTTCTAAATTAGGCGATATAATGGTAGCACTTAGTGTTCACCTAGTGTTTAAGTTTTCAGGTTGCCCTAAGGCCTCTAACTTGACCTAACGACTGCTATCAGAGATAACTGCTTAACGTGCCTTTCAGAAGAATACAGTATACCTCGGAAAAATGTTTTGACACATTTTGGTGCCTGGTAAATGTTATTAGACGGCTAAGCGACGTTTCGGCTGAAAATGGTAGGTCCAATTTCTATGGCTGTTGAAGTGACTCGGTGTAAATGTGGTCGGTCATTTTGATATGATTTGTACCAGGGTGTAATGACTGATAGAAATGAGAGAGAGAGAGAGAGAGCAGAGGAGAGGAGAGTAGTTATTTTGCGTCGTACCTACTAGAGCCCCTTGATGCACTATAGTTTAAAATCTTTGAGGTAAGGTAGGTAGTGATGTAGGTTATTGCTCTATAAGTATTAAGTACTAGGCTATCATAAGTCTCCAGAAGGTAATCTACCACATTTTTCATCTGGGTACTTTTATAAGGGTTCCGTACCCAAAGGGTAAAAACGGGACCTTATTACTGAGACTTCGCTGTCTGTCCGTCTGTCCGTCTGTCCGACTGTCACCAGGCTGTATCTCATGAACCGTAAAGCTAGAAGGTTGAAATTTTCACAGAAGATGTATTTCGGTAGCCGCTACAACAACAAATACTAAAAACAAAATAAAACAATTATTTAAAAGGGGCTCTCATACAACAAACGTGTTTTAAAAACTACAAGGGAATTCTAGTACGATGTGAGGTCGCTTCTGATTGGTCGAGTCAAATCGAGTTGGTCATGGAATTCAAAATGGCTGCCCTATCTGTCAAATATACTAGTCTGCCTTCACTGACCAAAGAGTTTCTTATAAGTTTCAGATTTTCTTTGAATCAAAGTTGTTGTAAACCATTTTAGGGTTCCGTCCCCAATTGCGATAGTGGTACGGAACCCTTCGTGAGCCAGTTTCGCACTTGGCCGCGTTTTTTTTTCGATATCTGTCGTCAATGTTTTTTTAATAAATTGCAGGTTGGTTGTACCATAAAAGAATGACCGTTGAGATCAAATTTTTAGGTCTTCCATCTTCGTTCGCATGAACACTGTTTTGATCATACGCTAGCCTATCTAATACTAATATTATAAAGAGGTAACGGTAGTAACACGTATACCTATATGTATGTATGACAGGCGTAATCTCCGAAACCACATGACCGATTTTGATGAAATTCAACATGAAGATACATTGCATTTTGGAGAGTAACATGGGCCATGTTTTATCTTGATATTTTAGAGAGATCGGGACTTGCGCGGGTGAAACCGCCAAGTGCAGCTTTTATATAACAAAAAACGTACGAATCGACCACTAACCCCCAGAAACGATTGTACTGTGAAAATTTACTTCGACACTCTACACTTTCCAATTGTACAATTTTGACAGTTGAGAATTGTAAATGAGATTTCGAGGTCTATTTTCAGTCTGTCTGACATTTCAGTTCGATCAATATAAAGTATCTGAAACAGCGAGAATTTAACCTGAAAACCTCCCTTCCTCGCTGAAATAACTTGAAGTTTATTTACTGGCACATTAAAAGATTTGAAGAAATACTTCGTACAATTTGTAGACTATGTTTGACAAATCTTTGTGGAAAAAAAAGTTAAATACCTACAAAGAACCCAAACGTCAGATCGTAGTCTGAGATTTAAAAAAAAACGAAGTACTATTTTATTTTCGCGCGAGACGGTACACTGACCCCTCCGTTTATGCCTAACTGCTGGGGACGCTACAACATAAAGTGTAGATAAGTTGTCGCTGGGATTGTTCAGTAGTGAACAGATAACTGCTGAGATGATGATGATGATGACCAATTTTAAAGGCGCTCCAAAAAAAACCCTCATGCCTCACCGTTAGAGACGATACAACATATACCTAATGTAGATCAGTTGTCGCTGGGATTGTTCAGTAGTGGACAATAACAGCTGAGATGATGATAATGATGACCTATTTTAAAGGCGATTCAAAAGAAATTAAAATTCATCCGAACAAAACCAAAACAATCGATTTTTAACCATCATTTATTCCAGTATCAATGCATTCATTCCGATATCCCGGAGTTTCACTGCACTACTGGTATATATCGTTATAAGTATTCGATACATTCACGTAGAATCCAAAAGAATTTCTAATGCCTAACCGTTAGGGACGCTACAACATATAATGTAGATCAGTTGTCTCTGGGATTGTTCAGTAGTGGGCAGATATGACGATAATGATGACCTATTTTAAAAGCGATTCAAAAGATATTACAATTCATCCGAACAAAAGCAACAATCGATTTTTAACCATCATTCCAGTATCGGTAGTCAATGCTTTCAATCCGATATCCCAGAGTTTCACTGCACTGGTATAATGTATCGATAACGCTAGTTCGTAATAACCATTCGATACATCCACGTGGAATTGAGATCGGTTCCTGGTTAGCCACTCATGTATGACCGCAGGTTAGTTGTTTAAAATGGGGAATTGTGATTGGTTGAATGTTTTATGTTTAGTTTGTGTTAGTTATTTCTAGGGGTTTATGGCTAAATACTGAAACACTACTTAAAAATTGTCCAAGTGCGAGTAGGATTCGCACACGAAGGGTAGAATAACTTAGATAGTTAATAGATGCATTCTTAATTTGCCGAAGATTCGAGTGAAATAGGTATATCGCAGCTGATTTTCAAGAAAACATAACCTCAAAATTTTATAAAAAAAAATCGCATTTCCAAAAGTTGTAGAACAAAAGTTGTTTGCCTAGACGTATAGAACTAACCTTTTCATGGTCGGACTCCCATTTCGTAACATACTGTGTAATAATATAATACGTAGCTTTTCCTACAATTGCGTAACAAACAAACAACAGGCCAAAATCCCTGGTACCAATATTAAACCAATTGATCAGCGTTTACCATTAAACCCTGCGATCAGGCCGCGTCCTATTACCCTGATTAGAAGCTGGATGTAACCTTAGAATGATTCTGTTAAATTACCTCTAATGAACGCGCCTTTGGTCGATGAGCAAGATCTTCCAATAGGGACTGAGAGTGTAATGAGCTGTAAGCGTGTTAGTTAAATTAAACTCATTTTTCGGTTTTAATCGCGTGGTGTTTATTACTTTTAGCATTAAAAATATTTTAAAGGAACAATACTTCTGTAAAAACACAACGCATGATCGACGGAGAGCGGAATTCGAACCAACAACGCATCTTTACTCAATCCGGGAGCACTGACTTGACCAATTAGTCTACCGGAGTCGGAAATCAATTGGTGAAATCAGTGCTCCCGGATTTTCCAATTAAAATGGAAAAAAAAATCAAAACGTAGGAGCATGGTCAAGGCTGATGTAGGACTTATGGCATAAACATATTTTTTCTAAAATCCTTATCCAGGGAGGAAACAGTCGACTACGTTTGTAAAGTTTGTATGGAGAAAAGAGTAGGTAAACTGTCCTCTTAAAACATTTTGTACGTGAACCTGATAGTAAAATGGCTAAGACCTAAGTGGAATTGTCCGAGTTTAAAATTTTCTATTTCTGTTCTACCAAACCAACTTATCTACTTATTCTAAAAGAATTGATCAAATTTAAAGATACGATATTTATATCAAAATGGATGAAACAAATTTCAAATTCATTTCAAATTCCGAACATAAGTTTCTAGATAGAGATAGCTTTATCTATTTACTAGCTGTGTCCCGCGGTTTAACCTGCATAAGTCTCGGAGGGTTACTGCGGTTCGTTTCGATACGACATCGATACTGTCATAACGATGATTCTACTGTCACATTCTGATAGTAGGGTGACAGTAGAACCATCGTTATGACAGTATCGTTGTCGTATCGAAACGAACCGAAGTAACCCTCCAGATCCTGTAAGATTTTCGAAAAATCCTTTCATATGCGGTTGTATTCCTGGTATTTATAGTAAATTCTAAGTAATTCCTTGTCTAAGTAATGTGTCTGTCACATTCTCGTTGACATTAAAAATCACTAATAAGAGCGAGACAGGCCATTACTTAGCCAACGTAATCGCTCAGATTCGTCTATAAATACGGGGGAAGACTCAGGTCATTTTTTTTCGTGTTAGAGTAGTCAGGTCGCCCAAATACCTCTAACTCAACCTCACGACTGCTATCAGAGATAACAACCGGGACCAACTGCTTAACGTACCTTCCGAAGTACGGAGGAGCTCGAGAAAGTTATTTATTACCACACACGTTTTCGTACACCCATCCAAGTAATGACCGTGCCAAGCGTTGCTTACCCCTCTCGACCATTCAATGTCTGCAGATGCAGCTAGGCCAATGACCTCCTTTTCAGACTCGGGTGAAAGCGCGGGACGCTGCTAGTTTCAAACATAAACATTGCATATTATATCAAAATATTATATCTCGTCCGGTGAAGTAATACCGCAGGAAACGATAAAGCTACTTCTGATAGAACTCACGTTAAATACTCTGAACTCTATTCTCATGTAAATTAGGGTTTAATTTTCAATGGATTTTTTTCTCAAGTTTCTGTGTTTAAAAATAATTGTCGAGAATTGAAATAGATCAAATGCAGTGGTAAATATTATGGGTATATTATACGGTACCGAATTTCAAGCTATTTTACTAAGAGAGGATAGTGAGTTAATGTAAAATAGATGGATATTTGCTTAAATAATCACCTATCAACCAAAAAAAACTACATTGAAATCGGTTCATCCGTTCGTGAGCTACGATGCCACAGACAGATACACAGACAGACAGACACGTCAAACTTATAACACCCCTCTTTTTCCGTCGGGGGTTAAAAACAAATAAGGGCAGATACGGTACCTAGCCACGGCAAATGAGACGATAAAACTGCGTCAGCGACGCACTAGCTTCAGTCGTATGTGGAACCGTTGTCACGTGAACACGTACTGTCAGACTGCGAGTTTCTAGCTCATTTTTCGACTACGCAATGTTAGAATATACCGTATCTTCCCCTTTAAGAACATCATTGGATATTTGACAAGCAGGCCCTAAAACTGCTCTCATAATCTTGTCTCAATAGAAAGTAGAATAGTAATTGTCACATTTGAAACATTGCGCCAGTGGTAAAAACGAATCGCGCTAACGTTGCGTTTAAGTTTGTACGGAACCCTAAATAACGAATCATCTACCGTATTTGAGTATAATTAGGTAACATCCCTAAAAAAACTATACGTAGGTACCTAATATACCTACCTACCTGACGAATTGAGAATCTCCTCCTTTTTTTTCAAGTCGGTTAAATCACTGTTTGTAAGAGTTTCATTTAATATTAGCATTACTAACCCCTATGGATCAATGGTCTGAAATAAATGTACCTATTTTATTATTATTTTATTTATTTCAAATAGATTGTTACTTTAATAATAATAAATAAATATTGCACGACACAGCGCAATCTAGCCCCAAACTAAGCACTAGGCTTGTACTATGGGTACTAGACAACGGATTTACTACATATTATACTTTTTTATTTTTGTTAAATACATACATATGATAACATAGAAAACACTGAATATCTCATGTCTTCAGACCGTGGTGAGTCCTAGGACATGTTGGTTTCCTCACGATGTTTTCCTTTACCGTAAGAGCGATGTAATTAGCGCACATACCTTTTTCTTAAAGAAAAAGACATTGGTGCGCGGTCGGCCTGGATTCGAACCCACGACTCTCGGAATGAAAGCCGGGGTATCTACCACTAGACCAATACCGCTCTACTTTATGGTGGATATCGACTTCTGAATCCTCCCTGTACTCACAATGCAGTGAAATCTTTTCGCTCTTTGTTTGCTTCAAAATAAATATTTGAATAATATTTCTCGAAACTTTTTATTGAAGAAGTTAAGTTACGAAATTTTCATTTTATACCAACAAATTTTCACTGAATAATTCTTTTTCAGACGCCATTTTCGGGTTTTCAGAGTTTTCAGACGTTAAAATTTTATTTTAAAAGAATTAAATTCAAGAACGGAATGGCGCGCGGGACTTTACGCGCTATTTGTTTTCGCGCAATTTTATTTTTATTTTTGGTTTTTGAATTGGAGTTTATTATCGATATTCAAGGATTTCGTTCGGGTTTTCTGTTTATTATTATTTGCTTTATTTTATTGTTGAAAGCACATACCGGGAAATATTAGCATACGGGGGAAGTTTTTTAAACACGACACAAAAATATATGCGCGTCCCGCGGTTTCACCTGCGTAAGTTCCGATCCCGTGGGAATATCGGGATCAAAGGTAACCTATGTTACTCAAGGTGAATGTAGCTAACTAATGGTGAAAGATTTTTTGAAATCGGCACAGTAGTTTTTGAGTTTATTCATTATAAAACATACAGACACACATACACACAAAAATACAAATCTTTTCTCTTTATAGTTCTAATATTATTAGTTTATTGAAGGACCCATGGCATTTGGTATTATAGTGTCCAAGGTGTAGTGACGGACCCATGGCATTTGGTATTATAGTGTCCAAGGTTTCGTGACGGACCCATGGCATTGGGTATTATAGTGTCCAAGGTTTAGTGACGGACCCATGGCATTTGGTAGTATAGTGTCCAAGGTGTAGTGACCGACCCATTGCATTTGGTAATATAGTGTCCAAGGTGTAGTGGTGGACCCATGGCATTTGGTATTATAGTGTCCAAGGTGTAGTGACGGACCCATGGCATTTGGTATTATAGTGTCCAAGGTTTAGTGACGGACCCATGGCATTTGGTATTATAGTGTCCAAGGTGTAGTGATGAACCCATGGCATTTGGTATTATAGTGTCCAAGCTGTAGTGACGGACCCATGGCATTTGGTATTATAGTGTCCAAGGTGTAGTGATGAACCCATGGCATTTGGAATTATAGTGTCCAAGCTGTAGTGATGGACCCATGGCATTTGGTATTATAGTGTCTAAGGTGTAGTGATGAACCCATGGCATTTGGTATTATAGTGTTCAAGCTGTAGTGACGGACCCATGGCATTTGTTATTATAGTGTCCAAGGTGTAGTGATGAACCCATGGCATTTGGTATTATAGTGTCCAAGGTGTAGTGACGGACCCATGGCATTTGGTATTATAGTGTCCAAGGTTTAGTGACGGACCCATGGAATTTGGTATTATAGTGTCCAAGGTGTAGTGATGAACCCATGGCATTTGGTATTATAGTGTCCAAGCTGTAGTGACGGACCATGGCATTTGGTATAATAGTGTCAAAGGTGTAGGGATGGACCCATTGCATTTGGTAATATAGTGTCCAAAGTGTTGGGACGGACCCATTGCATTTGGTAATATAGTGTCCAAGGTGTAGTGGCGGACCCATGGCATTTGGTATTATAGTGTCCAAGGTGTAGTGACGGAATCGTGGCATTTGGTATTATTATGTCCAAAGTGGATAGGTATACCTAAGCTAACGTAGGCCCAGTTGTCTACTACCAAATTAGTAGCATTTGGTCCCTGGTCCCAGTTTTGAATGGGACGATTTGTACCCTTACCCTTCCATCGCGGGTAAAACACGTAAATTACGTTATAAAATCTTTACTCCTAGTCTTCTTCTTCGTGTCAAAGACACAATTTTAAATGTGCTTTGCCCAAAACTTGGCGACAGATTCAGCATTAACTTGGCGACAGATACAGCATTAAAAATGTCTCCCAGTACAAAACGGTCAGGAAAAACACAATAATCTTTTGAAAAATCGCTTGAAAAAAAAAACACAAAAATACTGACCCCTAATTACAGGTTCCGAACACGTACCTACCTACCTCGTAACGACCGTTATTTTTTATATGTAACGATTGCGATTTGACGTTTATTATCGCATTTGGGAGAGTAACGCCAGTGTAACGACTGACGCCGTTTTGTGAACGGGTAGAGTTTTTTTTAAATTGCTTGTTTTAGATGACCTATATTTGTAGGCATAGGCACATACCATTTGTTAGATAAACTAGCAGCGTCCCGCGGTTTCGCTCGCTTAATATTCCAAAAAAAATTCTAACATTCGTATTTATAGTCTATTTTAAGTAATTGCTTATCTAAGTAATGTGACGTTAAAATTGAAAAAAATTCGTTGACGTTAAAAATCTAGTCAGCCATGCCCAGAGGAAAGAACAGGTCAATACGTCTGGAGCTAACTAAGCCGTGGGTTTCCTTACGATGATTTCCTTCACCGTAAGAGCGATGTTAAATAACGCATATAACTTTTTCTTAAAGAAAAAGACATTGGTGCGTGGTCGGCCAGAATTCGAACGCATGACCTTCGGAATGAAAGTCGAGGTATCTACCACTAGACTAACACCACTCTCTCATGTCCCTGAGACATAAAATAAGTAAGCATAACTTATAAAATTTGTAGTGGACGTGCATTTATGAAAAACTAGAGACACCAGAATCAAACATTTATTTTTAAGCATAAATACTTCCACCCGGTGGGAATCGAACCCGCAACCTTCTGCATTGCAGTCGGGCCTTCCCCCAACGCGCCACAGAGGTCTTCAGATAGATAGCTGTACACCAATAAACTTTTTAAATTCACACGATTTGTAAACATAGTTACATTTTCCCGGGTCTTTATCGCGTATTATTTATTTTCTTACCTCGACGTTTCAACCATGTGTCCCCTCGCGACCAAGACCATTGTAACATGGTTGAAACGTCGAGGTAAGAAAATAAATAATACGCGATAAAGACCCGGGAAAATGTAACTAGATAGGTACTCCTCCCAATACCTATTGAATACAATACCTATACATTTCCTAAGTGAAGGGGTAAATTCTTTAAAGCCTCGCCTCGCCTCAATGCCTTTGACACAACTAGCTTTGACATAGCGAATCTAAACTAACCTGTCTACAGTCACAAACAAATTATTTAGATCATCAGGGCTAAAATCTTTTTCTTCTTCTTTTAATGTTAGTGTTAAAAGGTAAAGTATATAGTACCTAGTGTTAAAAGGTAAAGTATATAATAAAAGAAAGTCGTGTTAGTTACACTATTTATAACTCAAGAACAAGAACAGAAGAAGGACATAGAATACTCAGATCCCGTAAATCCCGCGGGATCGGGACTTACGTAGATGAAACCGCGGGGTGCAGCTGGTTTAAAAAAAACTTAAAATTTCATATTAACTTACAGCGGACCAAAAAGGAAAACTTATTCAACGTCAAATAAACAGATATTTAAAGTTTTTAACTCGCAGTCAGAATGATAAATTTGTTCCAAGATGTCAGAGTTTTCTTTAAGTAGGTCAAGTTTTTTGTGAACTGGACAGTACAGCTGTTCAGAAGTACATAAATGTCCGAAAGTTCACTTGGGGTAATCTTACTTCTTACTATATATATATATATATATATATTATATATAATATTATAAATGCGAAAGTAACTCTGTCTGTCTGTCTGTTACGCTTTCACGCCTAAACCGCTGAACCGATATTGATGAATTTTGGTATAGAGATAAATAGGACCTCGGAGAAGGACATAGGCTACTTTTGATCCCGTAAATCCCGCGGGATCGGGACTTAGGTAACAGCGCTTTCACCTCTAAACCGCTGAACCGATTTTGATAAATTTTGGTATTAAGATAGATGGGACCTTGGACAAGGACATAGGCTACTTTTGATCCCGTAAATCCCGCGGGATCGGGACTTAGGTCGTATACCTGAACCGATTTTTAATAAATTTTGGTATAGAGATAGATGGGACCTCGGAGAAGGACATAGGCTACTTTTGATCCCTTAAATCCCGCGGGATCGGGAATTAGGTAACAGCGCTTTCACGCCTAAGCCGCTGAACCGATTTTGATAAATTTTGGTATTGAGATAGATGGGACCTCGAACAAGGACATAGGCTACTTTTGATCCCGTAAATCCCGCGGGATCGGGACTTAGGTCGTATACCTGAACCGATTTTGATAAATTTTGGTATAGAGATAGATGGAACCTCGGAGGAGGACATAGGCTACTTTTGATCCCGTAAATCCCGCGGGATCGGGACTTAGGTCGTATACCTGAACCGATTTTGATAAATTTTGGTATAGAGATAGATGGGACCTCGGAGAAGGACATAGGCTACTTTTGATCCCGTAAATCCCGCGGGATCGGTACTTAGGTCGTATACCTGAACCGATTTTGATAAATTTTGGTATAGAGATAGATGGGACCTCGGAGAAGGACATAGGCTACTTTTGATCCCTTAAATCCCGCGGGATCGGTACTTAGGTAACAGCGCTTTCACGCCTAAACCGCTGAACCGATTTTGATAAATTTTGGTATAGAGATAGATGGAACCTCGGAGAAGGACATAGGCTACTTTTGATCCCGTAAATCCCGCGGAATCGGGACTTAGGTCGTATACCTGAACCGATTTTGATAAATTTTGGTATAGAGATAGATGGGACCTCGGAGAAGGACATAGGCTACTTTTGATCCCGTAAATCCCGCGGGATCGGGAATTAGGTAACAGCGCTTTCACGTCTAAGCCGCTGAACCGATTTTGATAAATTTTGGTATTGAGATAGATGGGACCTCAGACAAGGACATAGGCTACTTTTGATCCCGTAAATACCGCGGGATCGGGACTTAGGTCGTATACCTGAACCGATTTTGATAAATTTTGGTATAGAGATAGATGGGACCTCGGAGAAGGACATAGGCTACTTTTGATCCCGTAAATCCCGCGGGATCGGATTTTTCTTCATTTATGTAATGGAAATGAAAGAAAAATCCGGCCAAGTGCGAGTCGGTTTCGCGCACTTTTTTCGCTCGTTTCTAACCTGATCTAACCTATCCCTGTCTCGCCCACATACATACTGACCGTCTAATCACGTCGTTTCTTCCCGTGTTGGTCTCTTCTATCGTGTTCTCTCTTTCTAGAACCTTTGTCCGCTCGTTTCGCTTCACTCAAGAACCGATCCAAGCCGAACGGATCGAAATCTGCATCAGGTTGATTCGAACGTGACTGGAAATTGAACAAAATAGTAGATTAGAATGGAATTAGCATGGAAGTGGAAAAAATACAGAATCTAGAATAATACTAGTAAAATGTAATCAGGCCCAAGTCAGAAAATAACTCAGTATTATTGAAAATATAACTAATTATTTTTTGTAAACATTATTTCTTAGTGTTTATCCACACTTAGGAACACTGCTTTTGAAAAAATGCTTTCAAAAACCCGGGCTACCCGTGGCGAAGCGGTTTAACGCGTTGGTTCGGATTACCAATAGTCGCGGGTTCGAATCCCGCCGGGTACTAAGGTAATTATTTTTTTTTATCTAAAAAATGCTTTGTCTAGACTGACTGACTAACGGATAAACGTACAACCTAAACAGCTGGTGGGAGTGAGTTAAAATTAAGAGTGTTTTCTTGATAATATAAAGAACATCATAAAGAACGCCTACAACATATTATGACGTAGGCATTCGATAAGAAAGTTTTTGCGAAATTTCTCACCGGATCGGGACTTATTAATAGCGATAGTAAAGTACTTGTAGTTCAGTCAATCCTGAAGAAGAGACCTGTAAAGGACTTGAAACAATACTAAAAGTAATAAACACCACGCGAGAACCTAGAGTAAGTAAATAAATAGTGATACATACCGACTCATCCCTGCCGGTTGGGGCGTGATGTGCATCGCGCTCGAACTGCACGGGGCCGGCGCGCGGCGCGCCGCCGCTCGTGCCCGCGAACTCCTTGTCCGCCACGAACCTGATACGTGACATGCCACAGTTAGTGTAACAGTACACTGTACAATTAAATTAAGGGTTCTGAGTCTATATGTAACTATACATAGATTTTAGAGGAAAGTCTACCAACTCTTTTCTCCATACAAACTTTACAAGCCACTGTAGCCACTGTTTCCTCCTTGGATTAAATGTCTTAATCCAAGCAGGAAATAGTGACTGACTGACTGAGTGATTAGAGAAAATATGTTTATACCATAAACAGCGATACCACTATGTCTTGATTTTTTTCATATTCTATTTTTTCTTAATTTTATTCCTATTTAAAAAAAAACAAAACACATTTTGTTTATACGTCGTAGAACAAAAGCCTCCTCTAGAACAACCCCCTTTCGGTTTAATACCCCCGGTCCCCACGGTCCCCCCCCTGTACTTACCGCCTAGAATGCGCCAGAGGGTCCAAGTCTCCGTAGTTGTCCTTGTCCTGGGCGCGCGAGGGGCGGTAGATGTGTGCCCCTACGGTGTCGGCGTTACGCCACGGCTTGTCGTACACGTTGTAGGCTTCGTCGTCGCCGTAGCCTGGGGGGGACACACAGATTGTCAGGAGTTATTCTAAAGGTATCTATTGTTAGGAAATACTAGAAATAGTAGTCTATTTGAGTCTCCTAAGAGTCCGTTCACACAGACCGGCTCGAAGAGAAAAGCAGATTTTTTATCACGTTAAAAACAGAGTTTTGAGTTATTGTAATAAGGTTTATTTTTACATGGCACTGTGCCATGGTACATGGCACAAATTGCTTGAAAGCAAACCTTGAAATAGGTGCCTTTTACATGGCACCTCGGATCGGACGAGACATGTAGGAAGAAATGGGGGAGTCTTTTGATCAGCAAACCCTGATACAACTGAACTAACAATTTATGAATAAATTTTGGTATAGAGATAGATGGGACCTCGGACAAGGACATAGGCTACTTTTGATCCCGTAAATACCGCGGGATCGGGACTTAGGTCGTATACCTGAACCGATTTTGATAAATTTTGGTATAGAGATAGATGGAACCTCGGAGGAGGACATAGGCTACTTTTGATCCCGTAAATCCCGCGGGATCGGGACTTAGGTCGTATACCTGAACCGATTTTGATAAATTTTGGTATAGAGATAGATGGGACCTCGGAGAAGGACATAGGCTACTTTTGATCCCGTAAATCCCGCGGGATCGGGACTTAGGTAACAGCGCTTTCACGCCTAAGCCGCTGAACCGATTTTGATAAATTTTGGTATTGAGATAGATGGGACCTCGGACAAGGACATAGTCTACTTTTGATCCCGTAAATACCGCGGGATCGGGACTTAGGTCGTATACCTGAACCGATTTTGATAAATTTTGGTATAGAGATAGATGGAACCTCGGAGGAGGACATAGGCTACTTTTGATCCCGTAAATCCCGCGGGATCGGGACTTAGGTCGTATACCTGAAACGATTTTGATAAATTTTGGTATAGAGATAGATGGAACCTCGGAGAAGGACATAGGCTACTTTTGATCCCGTAAATCCCGCGGAATCGGGACTTAGGTCGTATACCTGAACCGATTTTGATAAATTTTGGTATAGAGATAGATGGGACCTCGGAGAAGGACATAGTCTACTTTTGATCCCGTAAATCCCGCGGGATCGGGAATTAGGTAACAGCGCTTTCACGCCTAAGCCGCTGAACCGATTTTGATAAATTTTGGTATTGAGATAGATGGGACCTCGGACAAGGACATAGGCTACTTTTGATCCCGTAAATCCCGCGGGATTGGGACTTAGGTCGTATACCTGAACCGATTTTGATAAATTTTGGTATAGAGATAGATGGAACCTCGGAGAAGGACATAGGCTACTTTTGATCCCGTAAATCCCGCGGGATAGGGACTTAGGTCGTATACCTGAACCGATTTTGATAAATTTTTGTATAGAGATAGATGGGACCTCGGAGAAGGACATAGCTAAAAGTAATAAACACCACGAGATTAAAACCGAAAAATTTCTTTAATTTCAATACAACATCGCTAAAAGAGAAAAAAAAACTATACTTACTTACATTTATTTATTTTTAGAGATTAGCTTATCGAAAAAAGGACTATGTAATAATTCTACGCCGACGAAGTCGCGGGTACCAGCTAGTTTATAATAAAACTTCGTATGTTCTTTCTTATTTTAAAAGGTAAATAAGTACCTATTTATTGACGTTTAGTAGGTATGGAGAAAAACAGATGATCGAAATTCATCTGTTTTTCTCCATACCTACTAAACGTCATTTAAAAATCAACAACTCACAGGTAAAGAGAATAAATAGGTACATACCTAATAATAAAATTCCAAACAAAGATGCTAAGAATAGGTAGGTTCTTGTTATAAATTGTAACCTACGCATTGTTCTACTTGTTAAAGGAATGCTTAAAAGGGCTTAAAACGTGGGTGTTTTATGCATTTAAACAAACAGTTATATAAAGACATAAATACGATATTAAGATATCAAATTTTATTACAATAAGAAGCCGTATTTCTTATTCTAGTGGTTTTTAGGGTTCCGTCCGTACCCAAAGGGTAAGACGGGATTCTATTACTAAGCCGTCTGTCTGTGTGTCCGTCTGTCACCAGGCTGTATCTCATATAAATCTCATGATAGCTAGACAGTAGACATTTTCTTAGAAGCTGTATTTTTGTAAATAAAGCTCCCTAGCTTTATTTACGGGGGCATCCCTATGTCCCCGTGAAACAAAGCCATACCCTATTTCAGAAACTTAGATCAAAAATGTAAACAAAGAACTGTCAACTATTTAAAAGGTAAAAGTAAATAAAAAGCTGTCACTTTAAAGTAAATGTAAGCATGAGATTTTTGTTTAAATTTTTAATCTAAGTTTCTGAAATAGGGTAAAGTTTTAAATAAAGGTAATAATAAAAAATGATTCGAATACAATGTCCCGCAGTGTAAACAAACAGTTTACAGGCGATATTATCGAGGCGCGTTCTAGATATGCACACACTAGCAGGAACTAGTAGGACAGTCAAAGAGATTTCACATAACGATAGATTCGCTTGACATAGGCGTCTCAATTTGCGTTGCTGCAAGTGTTTCTTTAGTTGGCCGAGCGAGCGAAGCGAGTGACGCTTTTTAAGTCTTGGAAAATTTACATTGTATGACCTACATCATAGTAAAATTATTGTGTGGTATCCAAACAGGACAGATATTCTGAAAAAGAGTATGTATGTTTGTCTCTTTCCTCCTCTGCAGGTCGTATATTCTCCCTGTTTTGTTTATCGACTAAAGCTCGGTTTGCTCGTCTTCGGAAAAGTATAATGCCGTCCTTCCACTGTACCTACTCCCGTACGTACCACTGTATAGCGCGAAAGAGTTGTATGACTATGAAAACAACCGTTGTATGTTGAACTGACACATTAATGACTCCGCTCCGCTCGCAGTAGAAGGCCGGCAATGGTTAAAAATAAAACTATTACACTCGTAAAAACCAAGATGGCTGATTAAACTATACAGTTGCCGACGAAACATGCACTACCAACTAAGTCTAAAATATAGATTTCCCAGATAACGGTGTAGGTGTGAACGCGTCGTTCCCAGACTCGATTCAGATGCTGCAATAGTAGGTATCTGCCTAGTTTAAACTTTAGGTAAATGTTAAGGTCTATACCTAAACGGTGTTTGGTTTCCAAAGATTTGAACTGGTTTGTAAAATGTGGCTTGTTGTGAGTTGTGACTGTTTTGGATTGATTTTCAAACGATGTTTTGCTTATACTGTACTAAAAGTCAGGTATGTACCACACGGCACAACACACGGCTCCTTATTATTTTTTTTCTAAATTTATTGTTTTTCCTTATTTTTCATATTTTTTGCCGTGTGTTTTTTTTTTTCAATAAAATGTTTCTATTCTATTATTATTATTGTTTTTCTTATTTATGTTCATTCTTAGGTCTAAGTTTTTCATAAAAATAAATTAAATACAAAATCTATTATATTAGATACTACAAACATAAACAAAATTCTATATCTCTATAAACGGGTTAGGAGCACTGCGACTAAATCTCTATACGACTAGATAGCAGATTCGATACGACTAAATCTCGTGGTGCGTCGCGTCGTGCGAAAGCACGGCTGCAATGCAGAAGGTTGCGGGTTCGATTCCCGTCGGGTGCAAGTATTTATGCTTAATAAATAAATATTTGTGTAGTCTGAGTGCCCCTCTATGTAAAATATATACCTAGGTATTTTCAAATGAAAAATAAATATAAGTATTATATCCGTTGTTTAGTCACCGTAACACAAGCTTAGTCGCCTACCACGGGGCTAGATGGCGCTGTGTGTTGTTCACAGAATTTATTTATTTATTTAAAAAAAAGAACCTCGATCCTAAATGATCATCTTGACTGCACAAAGGGCTCCCTTATAGATTAAAGCGATCTCTTCTGTGCCTCAGAACTTGCATAATATAGGCGCATCTATTTTCTTACAGATTAAAAAATACGCAGAAACCTGTCACAATACATGTTTGACATAAATGAGAAAATGCAGGAATGTAGGTACATACATACCTACCTAGTACACCGAGTGACAAGGATGTCGATATAGAGTTTTTCGTTGAGAAAAAGAGACGGAAAACATCGCGTGGCGATAAGAACTAGATGTAAAGCTGTCATAGTATAATTACTACAAAATTGCAGTGTGGATACGTGTCATAGTGAAGCCAGAGTTGGGAAAGTTGTTTTAAAAACATTGTTGAAGGCCCGACTGCAAAGCAGAAGGTTGCGGGTTCCTTTCCCGCCGTTCAAGTATACATTCTCCATACAAACGTAGTTTACATTTTCTTTCCTGGATAAAAAATAAACCTTTTTATTTATTTTTTATTTTCTAATTAAAAAAATAATAAAACGAAAAAAATAAAAAGGTAGATGCATAGTCATGACAGATATAAGTTTTATGGCATGAACATATTTGCTCTAATGTCTTTATCCAGGGAGGAAAATTGTATATATATGCTTAAAAAATAAATATTTTGTTTGGTCTGAGTATTTTTTATGTATAATAATTATGTAGTATATCCGTTGTCTAGCACCCATAGTACAAGCCTAGTGATTAGTTTGGGGCTAGATTGCGCTGTATATAACATTTCAAATCAAATCAAAGTACGTTTATTCATTCGGATATAAGCAAGATATCTCTTTGAAATGTCAGTTTTGAATCGTCCAATATATAAAATATATATTTTTTTAATGTATAGGTATCTAGGTATAAAAAGCTTTGTCCTGACTAACAGACTTATGGATGATGGATGACAAACAGACAACGCACACCCTTAACCGCCGATAGTAGAGAGCTGAGATCGGGAGTTACGTGGGTGAAACCGTCGGACACAGCTTGTTTATCACATAATGACTTCGCACTGTATTCAACTGCGTAGCCATGAGAATTCTGAAGTCATTCCGAGTAATTTATCTTCCCATGATACGGACTGTAATATTGACGTTGTTTCAATGCAAATCGTTATTTATTTCACTTTTTTTGTTTATTGTTTTGTTTGACTGATTGCTTCAAAATAATGTTTTAATAATATTCAGTTCAAGATTCTTGACGCCTACATAATAATAACTTACGTCTAAGTCGGTTCACTTTGCTATGGCGTCTCCGACCGGCCGCGGCAGATTGGGAAGACCCAAGAAGTGCTGGCTTGACGTTGTAAGATCGGATATGCGTGCAAATGGCCTCACTACGCGGGATGCCGAAGATCGTGCGAAGTGGAGACCTAAAAGTAGGAGAGCGGACCCCGGGCTCTCGAGAGGAATGCAACCGGGAACATCGCTCGAATGATGATGATGATGATGACGTCTAAGTCGGTTCACTACTTGGGACAGAACCAGAACTTACAATTATTATAGTATCGAACTTACAGTTAAGAGGGAGAGTGTTCACAGTTAGGTGGGACAGATTTTACAGTCAGGTGGGACAAATTTCAAATTTTAGTTTTTCTTACCTACCACATCTTAACATGATGGTAAGTCAAGATCTTCTTTTGATGTGAAACTTCTATAGGCAAGGGTAAACCTAAAATAAATCCTGTGGCGCTACAGGCCGTGGCGACCTTTCGTCATGCTACGTATGTATAATATGTACTATATTATACGTAGCGAATCGATATTTCACATCTTCCAGGCATCCCGTGGCGGCTCACATTTTTTTCCTCTTCGTATCAGTGACCTTAGAAAAGTGTAATATTTATAAGTTTACATTATATCTTTATGGACTAAAAGTCAGCCACAATCAAGGTGAAAATTGTAGCATTTATGAGATCTTCTACGGGAGGAAGGACACAGTGGGCAGGAAAATAAATATGTCATTACCTGCTCTGAAGCATTTTCAGGTCTCGACGAGAATTCCCACTTACCTCGAGTAGAGATGAGGTGGGATAAAGCGCACAGTAACGTGGGCTAAAAGGTACAGTAAAGTGGGACAGAGCAATAAGAGACCGAATGTATAGATATCCAGGAAATAACTCTCACAATTCCTCACAAAAAAACGGAATGTTTTGTCGGTAACAACTACTTTTACAAACTGTATATGTATGTACGCAAAAACGCACAGTTACATGGGATAAAATTACAGTGAAGTGATGTTGAGCAGTGTGGGACCAAATTCATAGTTAACCGGCAAATAACTCTCACAATTTCTCACAAAAAAGCGGCAAATTTTGTCGGTAACAACTTCTTTTACAAACTGTATTGTATATGTATGTAATATATATACTATCCATATATATACCAGAACGTTACGTGGGACAAAATTTACAGTGAGTGGGATCTTAAGCAATGTGGGACCGAATTCATAGTTATCCGGGAAATAATTCTCACAATTCCTCACAAAAAAGCGGCATGTTTTGTAGGCAACAACTAGGTAGGTACCTACTTTTACAAACTGTATATTTTTATGTATGCACTATGTTATATATAATAACTATACATATATGTACCAGTATGTACGTACAGGTATGTGATATTCATAACGATCCTGGAAATTGTATCGTGTTGATGTATTGTTCGGAATGAACAGCAGTTTTTGATGAAATTTTAATTTTCGATTCTGTACTCCGCATTTTGTTGGTCTCATTCAATGGAGTGGGCTTTATTTAATGTTTGTAAGTTTATTTTTAAAGCAAATTGGTTTCGACTTTTATTTTTCCATTTCTGTTACCTATACCTATAAATATATAAATCCATATATTTACTAATATAATAAACAGGAAATATTTGTATTTTTGTGTGTGTCTGTATGTTTGTAATGAATAAACTTAAAAAACTACTAAACCGATTTCAAAAATACTTTCAACAAAAGAAATCTACTTTATTGAGGAGTACATGCTACTTTTGATCCCGATATTCCCATTAGATCGGGATTATTTATACATAGAGACACCCAGACCAAGCAACCCGTTCCTCTAAGCCTACATATATATGTTATAGCGTCCCAAGCTATAACCAGCTAAGGTATGAAGAGATGGGACACCCAGACCAGCAACCCGTTCCACGACTTCTACGCATATATGTTATAGCGTCACAAGCTATAACCAGCTAGGGTATGAAGAGATGGGTCCGCTGTTCCGTCCGGCCACCCCGGAGGGCAACCGTGCGGGATCAGTTATAGACAGATCGTGTCCCCAAAACGCTAGTTTCGGTTCTCTGATAAGGGAGAGCTTCCCCGTGCCCAAAACGGCACTACCAGATTGTCCAGACTGGTACCGGAGCAATGAAGCCGCTCACCACTCGTTCCTCGGAAGAGGAGCTAACGACAACCTCGCTGGGGCCGGTGGAGAGGCCACCTACCACATTTCCATGTGTGGTACCGGAGCTGTTAAAGGCACGCTCACTTCCCGGCATGAATCCACATGCCTACCAAGAGCCTATAAATCCTGGTAAGGACCGGTCTTCCCTAGCGTAGAGACCTACGCTTTCTGGCACAGCGCAGCCGGAGATGCGGCACCCCGAGAGGCACCACTAAGGCTACTCCTGAGCCTCGCGCACTCGTCGAAACGACGTGCAAAGCGCTCGCCGCGTATGAGGACGACCCCCGGTGACAAGCATACCAGAGTTGACAAACGTGCCGTCCTCTGCGGCTGAAAACCACAAACCCCCGCGAGGCCAAACCCAAGTTGGGCGACATCTCCTTACTAAGCCACCGATAGATGTGACCGTTCTGGCTGCCGGGCTAGCCCAACCCCGCGGTACCCTGATCCAAAGGAGGAGACCCTTGGTTCCCCTCCCGAAACCCACTTGCCTCGGGTATGTGCAAGCAGGCGGACACCCAGACCAGTAGCAAATATTTATTTTTAAGCATAAATACTTATTCCCGGCGGGAATCGAGCCCGCAACCATTTGCATTGCAGTTGGGTATTCGGCCAACGC
This sequence comes from Idaea biselata, assembly GCA_958496205.1. Classification (NCBI taxonomy): domain Eukaryota; kingdom Metazoa; phylum Arthropoda; class Insecta; order Lepidoptera; family Geometridae; genus Idaea; species Idaea biselata. The sequence continues at coordinate 40,013,918 of OY292395.1, forward strand.
GCCACCGAGGTCGTCAAAAAAAAAGAAATAAGTAGGTACTCAAATAAAATATTGCAGGACATTGCACACATCGCAATCTAGCCCCAAACTAAGACACTAGGCTTGTACTATGGGAACTAGACAACGGATATACTACAATATTTTACTTTTTTTTGTAAACATATACCTACATAATACATAACCAATCCGGTTTGTTGAAAACTTTAAATTCTTCGAATCGAAGACACACAGTCAATTGTTTAGGTTTTATTCTCGAAGATCGTTTCTGAATAAAACATAAATCTCGGTACTTTCAGTTGTTAAAGTAAACATATTCGAATTGTATGCGGAAACCATTAAACCACTGAAATGAAACTATACTAGTACGCTGGAATGGCTATACCATACAAAATGACATTAGATCTTTGTGCCGATTTGATTTGCGCTATGTTGCGCTGTTGTCGCGCGTTTTCTATTGAAAGTTATTGTGACCGTCTCCGAAACTACCTATTAGTAGTACATACATACGGAGGGTTACTTCGGTTCGTTTCGATACGACAACGATACTGTCATAACGATGGTTCTACTGTCATCCTACTATCAGAATGTGACAGTAGAATCATCGTATGACAGTATCGATGTCGTATCGAAACGAACCGCAGTAACCCTCGGTCTTTATCGCGTAATTATTATTTATTTTCTTGGAAACTGGAACTTCCCAACAATCCTACACACGAGACAAATAGACAAAATTACATTTTTTATTTTAGCCAGCTAATTTGTCCCACTGTAGGGTAGGGGACTCCTCTTAGGGCTATATTTCACCGGGACACCATGGCGGCGCAACCAGTCGCCGCTACCAACAAAATGTATACAGCTCTGCGCCACCAAACAGACACCAAGTGAGTAACTCTCTATAGAGCTGTATACATTTTGTTGGTAGCGGCGACTGGTTGCGCCGCCTTGGTGTCCCGGTAAAATATAGCCCTTAGAGGGGTAGGCAATAAGACGCCACAAGAGCCTACTCCGGATTGGCGAATTTCCCATAGTTTCAATATTAAACTTCTTAAATTCACACGATTTGAACATAGTTACATTTTCCGTATTATTATTTATTTTCTTACCTCGACGTTACAACCATGTTACAATGGTCGTGGTCGCGAGGGGGCGGACCCAGTCCCCGGAGTCAGTAACTAAGTTTCAATATTGTAAGATTTTGATATATCGTAAAAGAGAATCGACTAGAAATAGCGTCCGTGTATAGAGTTCAAAATTTCAACACGAAACTGACCTCGTTATGTCAATTTGAATAAAATTTTATATAAATTTGTGCAGGAGAAAGTATAAACAAAGTTTTATACATACATACATAGCGATACGTGGATAGAAAACAACCTGCTTTTAAAAAAAAAACCTCTAAAAATGTTGGTACCCGGTGGGACTCGAACCCGTGACTACTGGTACTCCAGTAGCACCAGTAGTCGCGGTTTCGAGTCCCACTCGGTGAGAAACAGGTTTTTTTAAAAAACTTTAGAAACCAGGTAGCATTGCCTCTTTAGCAATACCTATTCAATCTTTTTAAATAGTCTCATATTTATATTCATATTTTTATTAAGAATTATTATAAAGAAAATTCAAAAGTTAAAAAGACCCGGGAAATAAAAATTATCAATACCTATTCGTTGGTAAAAGTAGCAGCCAGCCCTTTGGTCACCAGAAGCTAAAAGAAATAATGTTAATTTGATAAATTAATATTGAATTTAAAATTTAAATTATTTAAAAAAAAAAAATTGTATGTAGCTCAAGGCTATTTCCCTCGCCGCAAATGAAAATTATTGAATGCGTATTTTTCCTTAAAAAAATGTAGTTAAATTATTTGTATTTTATTATTTAATCATTTTACACAATGTTATAGGTTTTACCTTTAATTTGTTACTAATAGAAATATAGTAAAAGTATGATATTTTAAATATTACAGTAAGTAAGTAATTAATAATAAATAACACAAGAAAATTCAATAGATACAGTCAAAACAGTGTATTAACAAACCCAAGTTACGTTTTAACCCATCCATGCGCAAGCCCGCCCTGTAAAAAGTTCCAGCAAGTTGTAATACATACACAAATTAAATAGTCACGACTCATCAAAGAAACTTGCAGTGTCGTAAAATAAATGAAGCGAATTAAATTAGTCTGTGGCTTACGAAAAAAATTCTTATTCAACGCACACAGTTTGATAGTAAGGCTCGTACGTTTTTGAAGCTCTGCAGTGATGAGTGAGAGAGAGGAACAGATATGATAATTATTTGTTGGAAAGAGAGGACGATGTTATTGCACCGGTAGTAGGAGTGAAAGAGATCAATAATGAGAGGCACGACGAGTTGAAAAGGGATTTCAGATTAAGGTCGTTGTCGAGACAAAGAGTGTGTTAGTGGGAAATTTTGTAGATGTTACACTTCGTACGTTTTAGGGAAGCTTTTGCCTATTTAGTTTGTGTTGTTGTAGTATTTTACTGTTATTTGTTTTTTGACAATACATTTTTTTGTTTTAAAGTTCCCTCGTTTTTATGGCATACTTCCGCAATACCTACTCAAAATTCATGTGGGTTAATTGGAAAAAAATCTTAAATTTTTATATCAATACCGTTTGACGTGTTGCGGCGATTACTAACTATTACCTACTTTGCTAACTTTGTGAAATTACAGGATTTTTTTATTTGACAAACTTCGAAACTTTAGTGAATAGGTACCTACTTATCTTGTAACTACTGAAAATAAAGTTACTAGGTAACAAAATAATAAAAAAAAACATTAATCAACAGCTTTTTTTTCATGCAATATCAACAAGGATTTTGAGATAAGCCCCTTGATGGCCCTTGAAATGATTCCCAAAACATCACACCCATATAAAACCAGAATGGTCCGCTAGTTTTCACTAAAACTCTTTCATTAAAACATTAAATTTGTCACAAAAATTGCGCACTTACAAATTAGTCTTATCTCCAAAGTTACTTAATCTTTGCCCTGGCCGGGTCTAGCAAGCTTTTCGCCCCTAGTCGTCATTTGCCGGTCGTGCAGGACGGACGTGTGCCTCCCGCGTACGCAGTGCGAGTGAATACGTTCGATTTTCAAAAAAATAAATTCGAATTTCAAAAATTGAGATCTGTGTTGTGAGTTAGTTATATTAAAGTGTTGATGTTAATGGATTTTTTTAGCGAAAAAGGTAAGTAACTAAGTGATTTTAATTTAGGAATATATAATTTTTATACTAGTGTTTTTTTTGTGTTATCAATACCTTGAAAAGAAAACCGCTACGTAGAAGTATATTTATTAAAAAAAATTGATGATTTTCAGTTTGTTGAAATCTCGAGCATTTAAACAAAAATTCGGGCATTTTCAGACCACAAAACCTCATGTTTCAAAAACACTCGATTTTCATGACAGAAAATGCGCGAAATACCAACCAAACGCGTAAAGCGTCACATTCTTCAACCATTGTCAACATTAAATGTCAAATCAACATTGTTATCAACACATAATCAGAATTGTTCCTCAACAACCGTCAACATAATCAACAGAAATTCGGCCGAAACTCATTAACGCAATCACAACATTTCTGTGTCTACACGTTTTGTGTTTTTGAATTAGTATGCTTTTGTGTTTACCTTACCTTGAGTATTGTGATGTTGATTAGATTTCAGGTAAATTGAACGATGTTATGCAAATAATAGAGAATCTAGGTTTATTACGTAATACCTATTGAAATAATTCCTAACTAGGTAAATATTTATAAATAAAGAAGTAGTTTTATGTTTTAAATACTACTGAATCTAGATTTATGACGTACATAAAAAAATAATTTCTAATACACAAAAGAAATATCTCATACCTAGTGAGGAAAAGAGTTTGACAAAAGTACTATTATGTTTGAAATTGTTAAGCCGATTTTGATGATTCTTGCAAAAATAGAAAACATTATCTAGGAAAAACATACATATCGGTAATAAATAAGGTACCTTCATTATCCGGGAATAACAGAGACTACGTTTTATTAAGCTTAATATTTTTATTTTTTATTTAGCTTTGATGCAAAAATACGAAAGGGTGTATGTAGTATTGTCATGTTGATTAGGTTTCAGGTAAATTGAACGTTTATGTTGGGCAAATAGTGTTAGGGAATGTAGGTTTATATAATAAAGAGGCCCAGTTAGGTACCTAGTAAGAAAGAATCTTTGATAGGAGTGATTTTAAAATAAATTTAATCGATTTTGATAATTCTTGCAAAAACAGAAAACATTATCTAAGAAAAAACATGAATATTTTCCCTGTGACTGTATTCTAGGACATACAATTTAGGAGTCTTCATATTGCGGGTGAACAGGTATACCTATCTTTTAGGTCAGCGTGCTTTATCTTAGACTGCTTTAACAATATTTATATTACGTGTATTTTTTTTAAGTACCTATTGAATTGTAAACCCGAAGTTTTAGGTTATTCAATAAATCCCAATATTATATTTTAGTATTATTATTTTAACGAACAACCGATTTATAAAAAAAAACGGTAAATTAATAGATAGGCATTTGTCTCGCTTAAAAATGGAAGAGATTTTTTTAGTCAAAGTCGGTTAAAAATATAAATACGCAGGGTTTTATAGTAGGTATGCAAGACATATATTTTACTGATTGTCATTTTTTTAAATGTCAATTTAAAAAAGGGACCTTTGTCATAACCTGAACAGGTCGCTCCTGAACGTGTGAACTGATTATCATGAAAGGGTTAAAAAAGCTTATGATTTTTTGACACTAAAATATACGCATAGCTTAGATGACCTAGATGGTAGGTTTTTTGTCACTAAAATTCCAAATCATTGATAGTAATATACCTACGCACAGCTTAGATGACCTAGATGGTAGGTATTCTAACAACGACGACGTTCGAATTTTGATCCACCGTTTTTATAGGTGTGTGACAGTTATACTTTGGAACTGGCTCGTCTCGTCCGTCAGAGACGAGTTTGAAATGGATCACTATCAGGCGACCTTTCTTCTTCTAGTCTCTAATAGAGACCAGTCCAGCTATATGGCACATAGGTTCAGTTTTGCACCTGTACAATAATACAATTAAATAATTGAAAGTCGAATAGCTAGATAAATATATGATTTTAAATCTTTGGGAACATACCTATAAAATTCAAAGTCCTGACTTTATGATTGATAGCTGACCCGGCAAACTTTGTTCCGCCTTAAAGTCAAAACAAAATAAAAAAAAAGTATCCTATGTCCTTCTACTGGTAACCTTCCCTCCCACCAATGTTTAGCCACATCGGTCAGGTAAGCTGTTCTTGAGTTATAAATAGTGTAATTAACACGACTTTCTTTTATATATATAGACTAGCTGTGTCCCGCGGTTTTACCCGCATAAGTCCCAATCCCGTGGGAAATTTTAAAAATCCTTTCTTATCGGATGTCTACATCACATAAAGAACACACTCTCCAAATTTCAGCCCTCTACTATCAGCGGTTTAGGCTGTGCGTTGATCAGAGAGTCAGTCAGTCAGGACAAAGCGTTTTATAGATATACGGTTTCATCAGCAGCATTTGGAATCCAGTTGGTGGTGGCTTTCGCCCTAGACTCTTTTTGAATACGACAGAAAGTCCCACCAGATTGGGACTTATGCGAGTGAAACCGCGGGACGCTGCTAGAAAGTAATAAAAATCGACAATAGAAAGTCTTTCATTAAATTGTATAATTATGAACTTAGGTAGACAATTTAGTCGGCAAATTAACTATCTTTGTAACTTATAACTGTAAGCAATCTCCATTTAAACTTTAAACTTCCACGCAAAAAGCTCTTGTCAACAAGCTTATAAGCTCTCACCACTTTTATCTTAACAAGATATTATAAAGTATCTTAAAGACTTTAAGATAAAAGTCTCCGCCCACATCACAAGAATATGGATGGATATGTTAATATTATATTAAGAGATTGGCGCAACTTGAAATTCTAGCTAAAGCCCTGGAATGACACTTAAGTTAGTTTTATAATAAGTACCTAGGTAGTTAGTTTTTTTTTAATTTAAAATAATGTTTCTTTGGTGAGCATAATAAAGCGTTCTATCTATCTATCTTTATTCCGAAATTCTCACGGGATCAGTTCTTAAAATCGCCTTGCGTTGCTAAAATGATATTTTTGTTGGTAAGTAAATGAAAGAGAAATGTTCATAATAAAGTACCGCTAAAAATAAAAGTCTCCATATTGTTTTATTTTTATTGTACTATGTGTTTGATGTAGCTGTGGATATCCTTAATTAAATAAATATCTTTCAAACATCGAAGTTTTTTTAAATATAATTTTGGATCATGTATATAGGCGTGGTTTAGTGATTAATATTTTACAAGCAAAATTATTTATGTAACAAGATTTTTAGGTCAAATAATTTACGGAATTTAATAGCTTTGAACTTCGCAGCTACACATACAATAGGTATATCTACAGACAGTAGAAGCAGACCTTAAAACATTGTCAGTAGGTAAGAACAATGAAATTAAAACGGCGCCCGCGCATACCGATCTCACGTTTTACTAATAAAAACGAGACTGTTATTACTTATCTAACACAATAGTGATCTAGTAAACTTTTCTCAAAGAAAATGGAGTAGGTAAACTTACGACTGTTAGCGCGGGCGCAGGTGGAAGACTAAACGATCGACCGATACAATGTTATATAGATGTTCTTAAAAATAATTTGAAATAGGTAAGGTAAAAAGGTAGGTAACTGTTACAATTCCTGGTTGCCTGGAAGAAATCACTCTCAGCGATAAGGCCGCCCATTTGTGCAAATTAATTTTAAGCGTTTTTTTAGTATTTACTTTTTGTTTAAGGATTTGTTATGTTTCCTTTGTACCTGTATGTTGTGCAAATAAAGACATTACGCACAGCGCAATCTAGACCTATTTGACTTGACCGATAAACCGCTAAATCTAGAGTCAAAATTATTTATTTAAATTAGAACTTTATAATTTAAATATATGTAATGTTTGCAAATTTTGAAACGTCAACTTCAAACTATGCGATTGTAGTGAAAATGAAAATCTTGGTTTTTCTTTTTCGTGGTCAGGAGAAAAATGGATTTTTCTTTCTTGTGGTCAGGAGAAGGGCAGCGACAGACTTTTGATCCCGATATTTCCACGGGAGTAAAAATGTTTAACATATTTTAATACCTACACAATATAATATCGTAACAATCAACTATGAGATCATAAGTATGATTTATTTATTTTTAAATAAAGATAAAAGAAAATTTAAATGTTTGTAAAATATTTGTGTGTTTTAAAGTTATTTTGGAGTTTCCGAAAAGTTTTATAGTTCAAAAAAACTGGCACGCTAATATAGGTATAGGTAGGTAGGTAGTAGGTAGGTATATCTACTTGACGACATAAAATCTCCAATCTGAAGTTCTCATCTAAGTATTTTAATAGTATATTTAATATTGGCCATAATTTTGTTGTTAACCGACTTTGATAATAAAAGGGTTTAATTTATGTGAAAGTCGTTGGATTTGATTTGATTTTAATCGGTTCTTGTCATTATTTACTTCTAGGTTAAATATACATGAATTTATTTTATGATAAAACATAAAAAAATATGAAAAACGATTCAGGCAAATAGGATTTTAAAATAACAATAGGTAATTTTCTATAAAAGTTGGTTATTTTAAAACGAATTTCATTAGTAACAGTCTTTTAAAATTTATTTATTTTTGATGTATCTAGTGAACAGGATTTACGTGTAATAATTTTTTTATATGTTTTTGAAAGTAAGTAGTATTGGGATAACAGATGATGTCAATTGAATTTAAAGCAATTTGTAGAAGAGTCACTTTAACTGCTGATGTTGAAATCACAAATCAAACGCAAAATCGAAAATCTGCGATTTGCGATTTTTGCGTGTTTTAATGTGCGCTAATAACATCGCTCTTACGCTGAAGGAAAAACATCGTGAGGAAACCAACATGTCCTAGGACTCACCACGGTCCGAAGACATGGGATATTCAATGTTTTCTATGTATCATATGTATGTATTTACAAAAAAAAAAAAAAAAAAAAGTATAATATGTAGTATATCCGTTGTCTAGTACCCATAGTACAAGCCTAGTGCTTAGTTTGGGGCTAGATTGCGCTGTGTGTAACGTCGTGCAATATTTTATTATTATTTATTATTTATTAAACAAATCAGTCAATACTAAAGAAGATACATACCTGTAAAGGTCTCGAAACGTTGAGCATTGAAACAATGCTAAAAGTAATAAACACCTATACAAAAATAAGACTTAACCATTTTGTTTGAACAAATTACTTCTATAGTTACATTTCTCTGCCTCTCAGATTATGCAAGTTATCCCTTGATAATGGTAAAAATATTACAATACCGAAAATCTCGTTGAAACTGAAAATTGTCTGAAGATTACCGCTAATACTTACCAAATCTATGTAACCGGATATTGGAAACAAATTGATTCTCTTATCCCTTGATAACGATATTTGGAGACGCAATTTCAGAAACAAACAAAGCAGGTAGGTAGGTATATTATATACCTACCTGCCCTGAGCTGCGCCCTGCGGTTTTACCCGCGTAAGTCCGGATCCCGCGGCAATATTGGGATATAAAGTAGCCTATGTGTTATTCTAGGTCTCCAGCTATCTATATTCCAAGTTTCATCGCAATCGGTTTTGTGGTTTTTGCGTAAAGGAGTAATACAGTATGTGACTTTGCATACTGTATAGACATACAAACTTTCGCGTTTATAATATTAGTAGAATGTATCCATCCAGTGGGTATTAGAATTGCTTATTTATCAGTTTAAAACATACCTACCTATTTACTAACAAAGTTTCTGATTTAAAAAACCGGTCAAGTGCGAGTCGGACACGAAATGTGTTCCTTACCTAGTGATACGGAACAATTTGTGCGCGATTTTTTAGGGTTCGCATGGAACCCAAATGAGATAGTTTTATTTGGGTACGGAACCCAAAATTATTTTACCACGTGCGCCAGCCTATTAGATCAATACATCAACAGATGGACAGTGGTAAATTTTAAATACATCGCGGTATCGTAGCGTTTATTATTTATGTCAAAAATGACCTTTGTTAGGTATATGGTGGCTTAAATATTTGTTTTAATACATTTTTATTATTTGTTGTTAAAGCGCCTACAGAAGGTCCTACATTAAAGTTATAAAGTAGGTATAGTTCAGCTAGTACAAAATTAATAATAAAACTAAGCTTTTGCAGTAAAATCGTATCTATTATTTAACAAAAGGCAGTTTTTAAACGTTACTTTTTATGATGAAATAAAGCACAACCAAAAAAACTTTAGCTTGACTTTTTACGAATCACTGAGTAATCTTTGAAACGTATAAATTAGGAAAAACCATCGTAAATTGTCCATCATTTTGTTAAAATCAATTGTTTGCACTATTTGGACCGTGTCCGTTTCGATATACTTCTACAGACTGGAGACTTTTTGTCTGCCGATTGTATGCCGACTTTCGTAGACCATTACTTGGTAATTAACCGAGCTAGCGAAGCGATCTATGTCTGCTTCAAGTCTGGTAACATTTTTTTTTCGTCTGTCTGTGTGTTGGTTCTTCGAAATTTGGTCAATAGGTGATAGCATGATAGGGTAGGTATTTATAGCACAGATTCTACCTAGTTGAGCTCCTCTAAATTTCAGGTTAATTAACTAAAAGAAAAGTAATGATTTAGTATAAATGTGTCTTTACTACAGTGCGATTTTTTTAAACTACCTAAAATAATAAATTTTGTTAACGTCAATAAAACATTTTATCGCACTACTTCGGATCGGCGGACTTAAAGTATGTAGTCTATATTGGTAGGTATTTAAAAAAGACAAGTAAAATAAAAGTATCGTCTCAAACACGTTTTCTAAAGCCGATAGAGCGTTAACTCCTTGAAGTACCGTAGTACCTTTAGAATGACTAAGGATGTGCCGGGCTGTTTCGTTTTAATTGCCGGATAGACCGCATAGAATTTTGGTGAGCATTTTAAGAGCTTTGTAATTTTTGAAAAAGGGTAATTGAAAAAATTAAAATTAATACACAACAAATATTCTGCTCCGGATGGCATCAAAACTTGTGCAAGCGGTATACGCAATACAAGGGTTGCAGGTTGAAATCCTGTCGTGAAATTTTATCATAATGTAGTAGGTACAATTTTAAATCTATAGGTACATACAACATTCAAAGTCCTGACTGACCTGTATATCAACGCAAAGCCCAAACCGCTTAAGACATGAAATTTAGAAACTGTGTTGTGGTATACGCAATACAAGGGTTGCAGGTTGAAATCCTGTCGTGAAATTTTATCATAATGTAGTAGGTACAATTTTAAATCTATAGGTACATACAACATTCAAAGTCCTGACTGACCTGTATATCAACGCAAAGCCCAAACCGCTTAAGACATGAAATTTAGAAACTGTGTTCTTTGTGGTATCCATTAAAAAGGGGATTTTAGTAAATCTCGCGAGATTAGGACTTACGCGGGTGAAACCGTGGGACACAGCTTTCGATAGATAAAACTCCTGTGCTAAAACATGTCCTGTTCTAATAAATTTTGACTAGTACGGCGCTGTGACAGTTCATAGAAAGGTTGGGTAAGTTTTCTGTGTGAAACGTGACTTTTATTGGAAACTAAAAAACATACAATAAAAAACTCCTCATTTTTATGGAATTCTGTTAAAAAATATATTAAGCTTTCATTAGCACCCAATACTTAAAACGAGAGTGCAGTTAAGTATACTTCTTAAACTACAACATGAGCCATATTTTCAAACAAATAAGTAACCATTTGAAATACAGTTTCAACATCTACTTAGCCGTTCCTAATATCCTCAAGAATAATTTAAAATCATGAATCTAATTCTTTGAAAGAGATGTATTTAAAAAAAGAAGTAAATGTTTTATCATTTTCAATATAGACATAAAATAATTTATTATTTAAATAAGGTAATCAAATTAAACATAATTCATAAATCTCCCCTTAAACAAAAGCTAGCCGGTCATCCGGCAGAGTCCGGATAAAGTATGAAAGTGAGCACGTCCCATCCCTACGGTGTTGTTTTTGTCGGATCCCTTCGTCCCTAATTGACCAACAGGTGTGTCGTTGCTACTTGTTTATTTCTAACTCTCTTGAGAAACGGGTTCTGTCTTCTCTGTCATTTTGTTAAAGAGATTTAGAGTTTTAGTTGTAGAGATAACATCTGAAGGGTAAAGGGTATCTGAAGGGTCATTTATTATATTTACATTTTCCTGGGTCTTTTTCGCGTATTATTTATTTTCGCGGGTCATTTATTTAATCGAAAATGGGCTAAAAATGTACACAATAACAAAAAAAAAAAATGGGCGGACCATTTTCTTAAGCTTCAAATACACAATGACACTTACACTTTACCTTAAACAGACCACACCTACCAGCATACATGCACGATTTTTTTTATGGTGTAATACAATACAGACACTGATAGTAGGCAGTTGTCGGTAGTGTCAGTGTCATCGTGTATTTGAAGCATTAGACATAATATTTAATATTTGCAGTGCAAATGTCAAACAGTTTTGCTTTTTAAAATTCCAATTTCCCATAACCACGCTGGGAGAACTCCAGGCTCTTTAGTCTCATTGAGATCTTCTAAGTCGCCTTGACAACAACTTCAGGAAAATATGAGTTAGCCATATTGTATGCCGGTTCTACACAGCATGGAATAATGTGCAATAGCTTACTGGACTAGCTTAGAATAAATCAGCATAATGATGGCTTTTGAGCAATTTTAAAAGGCGTTTTCTCTATTACGAGAGGTTTTGACTTTGTGGTTCTTGGTCATAGTTATGATAAAATACTTAAAAGTAATGTGAATCGATTAAAGTTTAAACCGGTTCTTACTAGATGGCGTTACGTGTTCTGAATTCTATTCTAGCCTTTTCTATTAACTACAATACGATAGTTACAAAATGACGTTTTATTTAAGAGAATACTGTCAATTTGCTGGTTTTAAATGTAAGTAATTTTTATTATTGGGTTAATTAAAATAAATAAATATAATAAATGTTACGAGGTTACACACAGTTTTTGCCCCATACTCAGCATTAGGCTCGTACTATGAGGTAGGTACTATAATAGACAACGGATAATAATATACTATACTTATACTTACCTACTGTAAATATATTATTACTTATCTTGTAAAAAAACAATTACTTACCTACTAAAAAACACCCAAACTATAAACATATTATACCTATTTATTTTTAAGCTTAAATACTTGCACCCGGCGGGAATCGAGCCCGCAACCTTCTACACTGCAATCGTGCATTCGTACGACGCCACAAGGGTGAGCCACACCACTACACGAAAAAAAGAATAATATTTCTTCTAAGGCTTACTGGATTGTCTTTGTGGCATTTCTTACAAAACGACACCATGTAAATATAGGCGGTTAAGGACAGTCAGATTACCAATTTAAGTATACAGCACGCAAATTAACTGTTCGTGCTGTATCGTTAATTGTTAAATTTATTAAACTTAGCCATCGTTTAAGTAAGGGGGTTGTTGGAATTGCAAAAATAATCTATCATATTTTACTTATTATTGCAATACCAACAATACGAGAAGTCAAGTTGAGTTCTGTCAAGTTGGTAACTGAATACCAACCAAGTTGCTATAAAAGCAATGGCCGCCATCTTTATCCCTCTTACTTCAGCTGCAACCGTCAATGTGATAGGACCCAGGATATATTATCTTCCACGTGCCTTTCACTAAATATACATCTTAACGTATAATTTACCTCAACTAAATCTCTGCATTTCATTTCTGTGTCCACAATATTCAACAGGGGTAAATGTAGGTTACTTAAATTATTAAGTTATGTACAGTCAGATCACCAATAAAAGTATACAGCATGATAATTTTGCGTGCTGTATACTTAATTGGTAATCTGACTGTACTACTAACTACGCCTTTACACAACTTAAAACAGAACCCGTGACGTTGCTTATAAAAAAAATATTCAACAAAAACTTGTGAACGGATGCAACACCAAAAATATCTGATATCCGAGCCCCGTAACAGATTCGAGACAAATTAAAGGGGTTAAAAAACACTGGTAATTTGTTTGTGGTCACGCAGAGAGGTTAAAACTTGTAATTTTATTTAAAGGTGTATGGCCACTGTCGAGTACCTACCTATTATTATTTTTTTAACCCAAATCCAAAAAGAAATACAGAAAGTGTTTTTGGATAAACACACAGCAATATAATAGATAGATGCTGATACAAACCTGAAGCAGGAATGTATTACTGGCAGTATGGTAACTAGGTAAACTGTGGTAAAGTTAATTAAATTCTTGTAGAATGCTAAGACTTCCTTACAATCATTAGGTACTACTTCCTTACGACTTTGAAATTAATTTCTATTCGAAACAATACTTTATAGTTTTCAGCACTCCATAAATCAAAATAGCCCATTGTGCGAAACAGAGCGGCCATTTTACGTACTTCATTTTATTGCGAGTGCATTTCCAGGCTTATCAATAAGCACGTACTAACGTTGTAAGATGAGTTAGCTAATTGACTAGCTGTGTCCCGCGGTTTCTAGTAAGTCCAGATTTCGTGATAATTTTATAAAATCCCTTTCTTATCGGATGCCTACATCATATAAAGAACACGCTGTCCAAATTTCAGCACTCTACTATCAGTGGTTTAGGCTGTGAGTTGAGCAGTCAATCAACCAGGAGAAAGCATTTAATAGATTTAGATAGAAGATAAGGATGGAACCATGAAAACGATAAGAAGTTAAAAAGCAATGCAGAAGGTTTCGATTCCCACCGGGTGCAAGTATTTAGTTATACTTTCAAATGAATATTTGTTTCTGGTCTGGATGTCTTCCATATATAATTAATTGTAATGTATTTACAAATAAAAATTACCTATATAATATGTTGTATATCCGTTATCTAGTAGGTACCCCATAGTACCAAGCCTAGTGCATATAGTTTAGGACTAAATTGCGCTATGTGTAAACTGTAACATCCCGCAATATTTATATTTATTTACATTTATGTAGTATATCCGTTATCTAGTACCCATAGTACAAGCCAAGTGCTTAGCTTCGGGATGGATTGCGCTGTGTGTGACGTCGTGCAATATTTATTTGCAATTCTAAGGCAACGCAACTCCGGTGCAACTTATCAATGGGCATGACCTAAGGTACACCTACTTAATGCAATCTTATCAAACAGTGCACGCAACATCAAAGTTCAATCTAACTTAAGGTACGAGTTGGCAACGGGCGACATGAGACGGCAGCGGACCACGTGTCGCGGCGACATTACTGGTTTCTATGTATTTCTATGAAATTCCTAGTTAGCGACACGACGCGTCGTCGAGCGAGCGTAGGGAGTTTCATAGAAATACATAGAAACCAGTAGTGTCGCCGCGACACGGTTTCTACGTATTTCTATGAAATTCCCAACGTAGTTAGCGACACGACGCGTCGTCGAGCCAGCGTAGGGAGTTTCATAGAAATACATAATAATAATAATAATAAATGTTTATTGTTCAGAAAAAAGCTACATTAACTAATACATAAATAAATCGTACGTGTAAACAAAAACGTAGGGATAATAAAAAATACCTTATGATTAGATTCGATTTCTGCCGTCCAAACTAGGCCGAGCCTGTGTCTTGAACGACAGTTTCTTCCTAGGACTTAATTAGGTAAAAGGCGTTATGTTACCTTGTATAATTTGTTTAAATACACTAACCTTTATACACAAAACATATTATGCTAGAACGTCACTCAACATAAAACTATAAAGCTTGATATCAAATAGGTAGTCCGTAACATTTAGCGTTAGGTATACTTTTTTGACAACTACCGACATATAAAGTTAGATACTCTCAATTGCATATAATGTAACAATTTAGTGGCAATAATCACAATGAATTAAGCAATTGGCACTAATATAAGTAATCAGTATTCATATTTTTAATTATTTAGAATGCAGGTGACCATTTATACAATAATAATAGTTTTGCAAATAATATGCTCAATCACAGCGCAAGCGGTACTTGCGCACTGGTTAGACCACGAAAACTGCAGACATAATAAATATTTTTATACAAAGTTTATATTTCCAAAATTTCGAGTGTCGTATTTCGTGTTATGGCTTTATGTTTCATCCAATATGTAATTTAGTAAAGTATAATAAATAAATATTAAAATTAAGAAATTAGATAGTAGGTACCTAGTGGTACCTATCGTTATAGAACATAGAAACCAGTAGTGTCGCCGCGACACGGTTTCTACGTATTTCTATGAAATTCCCAACGTAGTCAGCGACACGAAGCTAACGACGAGTCGTCGAGCGGAAGACGCCAGTGTCGCCCGACCGCGGATTAGTAGTGCCACTCACACTCGGGATCAACTGAATTCCATCTGCTGTTGTCACTGCAGCGACACAACTAAGCATAGATCTCTAGTTTATAATTTGATTCTAGTTGTTAGTATACCTAGTACTGTAATGCCATCCTATCCTATCCTACTTATATATCCTACTAATATTATAAATGTGAAAGTTTGGATGGATGGATGTTTGTTACTCTTTCACGCAAAAACTACTGAACCGATAGCGATGAAACTTGGAATATAGATAGCTGGACACCTAGAATAACACATAGGCTACTTTTTATCCCGTAATTCCAGCGGGATCGGGACTTACGCGGGTGAAACAGCGGGGCGCAGGTAGTACGAAATAAATAAAACAACTGCAGCGACATGACGTAACGACGTGTCGTGGCGACATGAAGCGACGACACGTCGTCGTCCGCTGCCAACTCGTACCTTTAAGTACCTACCTACGATCAAAAACACATCTTAGATTGCGTGGTCAAAGAATTCCAAATGAAGTTACCAAGTAGGCATTGGTATGTAGCGTTCTCACAGGAATATTATAACTTGTTGGCCAAAGTGTAGGTTATTGTGAAATCAGTATGTAAATCAGTTCATCGCTTTATTTTATAGGAATGCTAGAAGACTGTTTAACGTTGTTAATATTAAATATACATTATTATTATAAAAGAGGAAATATTTGTATTTGTGTGTGTGTGTCGTATGCTTGTAATGAATAAACTCAAAAACTCCTAGACTGATTTTAAAAATTCTTTCACCAAAAGAAAGCAACATTATCGAAGAGTAACATATTTACGTCCCGATATTCCCACGGGGCCGGGACTTACGCGGGTGAAACCGCGAGCCATTGACTTTGTCTCAGCGCCCACAGCGATGCTCTTTTTATTGATTGATTGATTAATGCTTTATTGTACCAAATAATACATATAAATATAACACATTAAAAAAAAATGTACAAAAGAAACAGAAAGATAAAATTATGAACATTAGACAAAAAAAACAGATTTGACACATTTTTGTCACAAATTAAACTTAAAACTAATTAATTATATAGGTACAATGGATACAATGGTACATTTATTGATGCATTCGTAAGTAATAATATGTTTTTATTTTTTGTTATATTTAGTCAGCGTTGCAGCAGCTTTTTTCATTTACTCCGGTGACTAGTACTAGTACCCCTAGTACTAGTTCCCCTAGTACTAGTACCCCTAGTACTAGTACCTCTAGTACTAGTACCCCTAGTACTAGTACCCCTAGTACTAGTACCCCTAGTACAAGTACCCCTACTAGTAAGTATCTGTAGCCCGGAATCCCGGAAGCCTTTTGCAAAGACGACCAAAACTTAGATTAAAACAAAAAACTAAAGACCTAGTCTCGGAAAATGAGACAGTAAAACTGCGTCTGGCTGACGCACTAGCCACAGTCGTATGTCGAACAGTTGCCGCGTGAGCACGTGCTGTCACACTGTGATTATCATTTTGACATCCATAAGAATGCCTTTTTGCTTATTTACAAATGCCTGAATCATTATTAAAGACAAATGTTTTTAAATGCAATAATTTTATGAGAATGCATGTAGGTGTTTCTAGCTCATTTTTTGAATACGCAATATTAGAATATACCGTATCTACTATTTTTGTTTTCATCTAAGACCAAAAAGGGCTTCTTGGTGGGAGGCATCGGCATATACCCTCTTGCCATGAAAAAATTTTGTTTAATTTTCTTTTTCGATAATGACCGATGCCAATACAAAGTACGCCGGGTCAGCGAGTATTTAATATAAAAAACTGGCCAAGTGCGGCTCGCGAGTCCGAGCACGAAGGGTTCCGTACCATTATCACAAGATAAAACACGTTTGTTGTATAGGAGCCATATCTGTTTTATTTTTAGCAATTTGTTATTAAAAAGCGGCTACAAAAATACATCATCTGTAAAAATTTCAACTGTCTAGCTATCACGGTTCTTGAGATACAGTCTGGTAACAGTCGGACGTACAGACAGACAACGGAGTCTCAGTAATAGGGTCCCGAGTCCCGTGTTAACCCTTTATTTACGGAACCCTAAAAACGTATTACAAGACCCTAAGTAGGTATTTGCTTAACAATGCCTTTAATAAATTATTTGTAAGAAGAAGCGGTCCTCCTTTGATCTTGCTATAATTGGGCAAAAAACATGTACCAACAACCTTTAAAACTTAAAATCAAGACGCACTCTGCAAGAATAACCATATTTTATAAACATTATTATATGTACCTTGTAGTCGATACAAAAAATGCGCGTGGGCGGACAACATTTCGACTTTGCGGATCAAATGCAAAAGAAAAACGTAAATACCTACGTTTGGAGAATAAATTATTAAAGCCTACACAGAGGCTCTCAGCAGATGGTTTGTGCTCTCAGGTGAAAGGGTCCTGTTTTTACCCTTTGGGTACGGAACCCTAAAAAACCATTAATAGGTACTCTGTACTAGCGGTGTTGGTCTAGTGGTAGATTCATTCCGAAAGTCGTGGGTTCGAATCAAGGCCGACCGCGCACCAATGTCTTTTTCTTTAAGAAGGAAAAACATCGTGAGGCAACCAACATGTCCTAGGACTCACCACGGTCCGAAGACATGGGATATTCAATGTTTTCTATGTATCATGTGTATATATTTACAAAAAAAAAGTATTATATGTAGTATATCCTTTGTCTAGTACCCATAGTACAAGCGTAGTGCTTAGTTTGGAGCTAGATTGCGCTGTGTGTAACGTCGTGCAATATTTATTTATTTATTTATTTTCCACATACATACAACCACAACAGCTATTTGTAAATATCACTCCAGAAGCTATAATCCGGACAATGTAAAAAGTGAATCCGTACAAAAGCCCACAATCCGAAATTCCGCAATTGTTTCAATTCAAAATACTACCGTAATCTAAATTTATGTCACCGGCAAGATAAATTACCGACAAGCACACTCACGGTCAGTGGAATCGGATCGGTTTGACACGGTTTTATTTTAGACAAATAAGTTCCGCAATAAAATTTTACTTTTTTACGTTTTTCCTGCTTTAGGCAGACCTACTATATTATATTTTAAAGGAAAAATACATCTTCCCTCAAATCTGGATCAAGTGAGATTTTTTTAATCCTTTTTTATCGGGTGCCTATTCTTTCATAAAATTCAACTTCTTATGTCTCCAAATTTTAACCCTCTACTATCAACGATTTAAGCTGTGCGTTGATCAGTCATGACAAAGCATTTTATGGATAAAATAGAATAGATTGCTCTAGGCACAAAATCATAAAATTACAAAAATATGATTTGCTAAAAAGCACAATTCTATTCAGTGAAAGCCGTCATCGAAATTCATCAAAATCCAAAATCAAAATATTACCTAGCCATTACTTTTCACAATGCACCAGAACTTAATACCGTAACGAAAACTAACACACCACTGTGACCGATCTAAATTATTTTCCCTCGCGCGTAAATCTACAAAGGTCGTTAAATTTCAAAAGAATTGATTTACCGTAAAATTGGAAATATCTATAAATTTTAGATACGTTCCATACCGACGTGTTGTACTATGGTTTTTGAGTGATCGGAACGAAAGTATTTTTAGTTTATTACAAAAAGTTGGTATGAAATGAATCATACAATATACTTTTTCTGTCAGACAATCTAAATTAACGACGTTTATAAGGAATGAAATATTTTTGTTTTTGTCAATAGTGCATTATTTTAAAAAATAATACGAAATTTATTAGGATGGTGTTTTTGGCTCCAGTCAAAAGTCGATTCATAAATTAGACAAAGTACCTATAGCTCAGTTTATGTATGTAATATCCCTTATTAATCCTACTAATATTATAAAGCTGAAAGTTTGTAAATATGTATGTGTGTTTGTTACTCGATCACGTATAAACCGCTAGACCGATTACCATGAAACTTGGTAGACAGCTTAAATATATTTATAACACTAAAAGTAAGTAATAATAATAATAATAAAATTAAAACATTAAACAAAAAAAAATTAATATAATATTCTATTTTATATAAATTTTAAAAACAGGCTATAACTTTATATCCCGATATTCCTACTGGATCTGGACTGACGCGGGTGAAACCACGGGACGCAGCTAGTATTTTATAAGTAGGTACTTGAAATACCTATCTACCTGAATCATCGTACATTAGGAATGCGGTGTAATCCCACGCGAAATGGTCGATCATCGATGTTAGCAAGCAGATGGGATGGTGCCCAAACCAGTTCGGTTTTCACTTTACAGCCAAAATGCATTGGCAAAATTATCAATGTTATCATATTTAGGTAATTTATGTAGGTACCTATTTATTTAGTACAGTTTTTACATTCACCTCATCATCATCATCCGAGCGATGTTCCCGGTTGCATCTCTCGATCTTTCTTACTTTTACGTCTCCATTTTGCACGATCTTCGGCTTTTCCATCCATCCACCTACACTTAACAAAAAGTCTTCTCTTGAGCTTCTCCGTGCTTCGAAAAGCATCTTGTTAAGCAGTTGGTCCCGGTCCCGGGAATGTTGAGAGCCTTTAGTGCCAAAATGTTGAATTTCTAAAATGTTAATCCTCCCATGCTGAATCCCCCCCCACCCCCCTAAAATGTTGAATATCGTGTTAATAAATAAATAATGCAAAGTCAAAAAGATTTGAAGTAAAAAAAAAGTTAGTAGAGGCGATTAGCGAAAAACAAAAGACGATCGAAATAGGAACACTCGTGCATAAAAACAAAAACAAAAGACGATCCAAATAACCTTAGGGCGATCTGCGTATCGATCCTTTTAGTAGCCTTATTGATAAACGTGGAGTAAGATCAGAGTAACTTTACCACTTTTTGTTTCTGTCTGTCAACTTTGAAAGTTCTTGTCACGGATAAAGACAAAGCATGTTCTCACTACTTCGACTGGTCCACGTTTATTAATAAGGCTAAAAGTAAGCTACAATTTTCTGCAAAAAGGAGAGAAGGAGAGTTTCAATGATAGGTATATTTTAATTAGAATACAAAAACTTAGCTATACCTGGGTAAAAACAAAATTTTAAACTTTAAATTTAAATATAAACAACCGGTCTCGGAGTTTGTTTATTCATCCGTAATTTTCTCCTTAATTAGAAACAATTTCGTATAGGTACAGTTGGGTTCGAAAATGGTTCCCCACTCAACAAAAATCCTACTAATATTATAAATGTGAAAGTTTGTGTGTAAGAATGTTTGTTACTAATTCACGCAAAAACTACTTAACCGATTGCGAACCTGACATGCAGATGGAGACTGGGTTAACATATGCTACTTTTTATCCTAAAATTCCTGCGGGACCAGGACTTACGCGGGTGAATCCGCAGGGCTCAGCTCGTATTACTATAAACACGTTGTTCGATATACACACGGGTAGTAGGAGCTCTAACATCTAATTTTGAGCTGACATCCACCACAGTGTTTTCGAACAAAATATGTAATAGTTCACCTTACCTGGACCGGTATTACACTAAATGACACAAGATGACAATACTATTACGATTATATCGACACATTATTGCCATTATATCGAGACTGTGACAAGTTTGGTAGACTTCAATGTTATCGTAATGGTGTCTCAGTGGAATTGCAAAAGTAACCATCGTAACCAACCTTCTCTGTCTGTCAAGTCTGTTAAAAATCCATCCTGTCATTAGAGTTTTGACAACTATCGAGACTCCATCAGTGGCATCTCAGTGGTGTCTCAGTGGTGTCGCAGTGGTGTGTCGATAGAATAGTTAACATAGGAAACTGCCAACTGTGTCAAATACACGTCAAATATGACGACTAATATTCTATCGACACACTATTGAAACACGATTGCGGAGCGTAATATCGACCCTGATTCGCAACGGTTTTATATATCACTAGCAGTCCCCGCTTCTTCGTTCTTATAATTTTTGTGATAATATAATATGGCTATAGCCTTCCTCAATTAATTGACTATTCAACACTGATACACTGAATAGATTGGATTGTCTGTATACGTTGTAATACAAACAGTGCAAAGAATCTAGATTTTTTAATTAGGTATAAAAGTATTGTTGATTAATCTTTCTCGTAAAATATGGAGCTCTTTAAAAAAAAACATAAACTTTAATAAAACATTAAATATTTCTAGTAAAAATAAACAGGTTAGTTTTAATCGTATAAAGAATTTTGAGGTGGAGAGGTAATTAAAGACATTTTTCGGTTTTCATCGCGTGGTGTCCTGAAGAAGGGACCTGTAAAGGTCTTGAAACGTTGAGCGTTGAATCAATGAATATAAAACCACGTGATTAAACTTAGATGAAAACAAAAAACAGCAGATACGTTACCTAGTCTCGGAAAATGAGACGATAAAACTGCGTCTAGCAGACGCACTAGCCTCAGTCGTATGTCGAACCGTTGCCGCGTGAGCACGTGCTGTCACACTGCGATTGTCTTTTTGAAATCCATAGGAATGCCATTTTGCTTATTTACAAATGCCTGAATCATTCTTATAGACAAATGTTTTTAAATACAATAATTTTATGAAAATGCATGTAGGTGTTTCTAGCTCATTTTTCGAATACGCAATGTTAGAATATACCGTATCTACATTTTTTGTTTTTATCTAAGTGATTAAAACCGAAAAATGTCTTTAATTTCAATCCAACATCGCGAAAACAGAAGAAATATCTGTGGAGAGGTAATTATGATTCTGACTGTACCTTAAAACATGTTGTTCGACTGTTATGTTTGCTTTCGTAATACGTTGCTCTTTTGGCAATTAATGTGTTTACCTTTTACGTTTTCATTAAGGATTTTTCGTATCTTTTGCTTTAAATAAAATTAGTTTTTTTTCTCTCCGAAAAACGATTTGTTTTACTAATTAACACCGTCAACCTACAACTGCAAAAAAACTACTTACAACTGCAAGAAAACTACCCACAACTGCAGGAAATATACCTACAACTGCAGGAAATCTACCCACGACTGGAGGAAATCAACCTACAAACCTGCTGACAAACTACTTACAACTACAGCAAAACTATCTACAACTGCAGAAAATCTACTTCCTACTGCAGAAAATCTACCTACAACTGGAGGAAATCTACCTACAACTGCAGGAAATCTACTTGCACCTGCAGGAAATCAACCTACATCTGCGGAAAAACTACTTACAACTACAGCAAAACTCCTTACAACTACAGCAAAACGATCTGCAACTGCAGGTATCTTCTTCCAACAGGTTTGCAGATTTTCTCCTGTTATAAGGACATACCTGTAACTGCAGATCTACCTACAACTGCAGAAAATAAAAGGATTTCGAAGAAAAAATAAACCCCAAAACTGGACAAAACAATAAGACGACAAGATAGGTATGAATGAAGAATGACAATAGGTGTCGAAGATGACTAAAGTTCTAGAAATTTATATTATTCAACAAATAAATATATAGAATTTAAATACATATTTACATATTTATTTATACCAGCTTTTATTATCTAAAATTATGCATCACAATAGTTTATGGCTAAATTATTCAGTAAGCTGCTAATATAATTTAAACTAACTTGGTTATTTTTACTAGCTAAGTAAGTAGGTAGGTAAAAAATATTTTCATTTTTAAATTATTATTTCGCAGTAGTCGACATTTACACTCTTATTCAGAGAAATGTAACCATAAAACCTCCTTGTTGCAACAAAACGGTGACAAAAATATACCATTAATTCTATATTATTATCTGTATTTTACATTTTCACATAAAATGATATACCTAAAATAGGTAAGTACATCTCTCTTGCTCTTGCTTTAAACTTTGATCTAAGGAAGGTAAATTACCTTGAGTAGGCATGAAAAATAAAAGAAGATGCATCTAAGACTACTTATTTTGACACATTACCAAGTGTAGTTAGCAGTGGCCAAACGCCCATAATGACCAACGTTGTATCTACATCATTTTTTCACAAATTCTTCATCTGTGAACATTTCAACTAGTAAGCTATCACAGTTCATAAAATACAGCCTAGTGACAGACAGACGGCCAGTGGAGTCTAAGTGAAAGGGGTGCAGAAGTTTAATTAAAAGCAACCGCTTAAACTGATAATCTTTCTGGACCATTTTTGTATGCACTATGTTACCTGTGTCAAGTACTTTCATCAAGAAATTATAACAAATTTCGTAATATTTTTAAACAAATAACACCTACTAAACTAAAATACGGTCCGATACAGTAAAAAAATAAAACTTTCGACGTTTATAGCTCATATAAATGACTTATCGTCGAACAAACCGTTTTGGTAAAGTACAGTATGAAGAGGGAGCTATTCCACTGATACACTTCATTTTGACGACCTCTGTGGCGCGTCGTGCGAAAGCGCGACTGCAATGCAGGAGGTTGTGGGTTCGATTCCCGCCGGGTGCAAGTATTTATGCTTATAGAATAAATATTTGTGTCTGGTCTGGGTGTCCCTCTATGTATAATATGTATGTATTTACAAAAGAAAAATAAATATAAGTATTATATCCGTTGTCTAGTCACCGTAACACAAGCTTAGTCGCTTACCACGGGGCTAGATGGCGCTGTGTGTTGTTCACAGAATTTATTTATTATTTTATTATTTATTTTAAATACTTCACCCTCTTCGTGAAAAACATTATTAAAAAAATATCGAAATAAAAAAATTAAACAAAAAATAACTTGCTACCTACTTGAATAAATGCTATTTGTTCTAAAAACCATTTCTCCTTGCGGGACTTAAAGCCATGATATTCTCTTCTTTAGTGAAGTGCGCTAAGTGCTAACCATTTATGCCAACCGAGCTCAAGTGACAGGAATATAAGAAACGTATTATTCGTTTAGTTGGCTGTTGGTTTGGTTGATTTTAGTGTTAGATATAATATATCCTCTGAATTTAATGGAATACTTTACAAAACCTATTAATGCATTTTGTAGCAAGAATTCGGTGTATTAAGAACTAGATTGAGGCGTATAATTTACCATAATACATAATAGAATAACATAAATAAAAAATCCTAACACAACTCTACTCCAACATGATCTTGTCCACATTCTTAAAAACTAAAAGTAATATGCTTAGAGGAAGGTTCAAATTTTACTTGCAAGATTTAATTACTCACATGGCGACAGGTGAAACTAAATAAAAGCTTTTAGAAAAGAAAAAGCACGACCAAAACATTTCTATATCTAACAGCATCTGTTTCTTCTCTTCAGAATAGATAGTACTATAAACACGCCCTGCGAATCGGGCCCTCTGTTATATAAAACAAAATTTACGATATAGTTTTTTGCGGTCCTCAAAATCGCTTTTATTAGGGTTCCGTAGCCAAATGGCAAAAAACGGAACCCTTATAGATTCGTCATGTTCTTGTACTATCGTAAAAGGCGCAGTAATAAATACAGATAGGAAGGGCAGTTTGTTTGTGGGTAGTTTTAAAATGTAGATAGTTGGAGATACTTGCGTGAAATATTGTTCTTAGGGTGTGTTAGGAAAATGCTTAGATTACCTAGAGCACCCGCCGTTCTAACCATGACGTTCAAATTTTGATCCGTCGTTTTAAAAGGTGTGTGAGTAATTTCCCGAACAGTTTGACTTTGGAATGCACGCGTCGACATGTGTCTGTGTGGTTTGTGATTTGCAAATTTTCGACCATGTGGTAATCTTGGTCATCATTATCATACGAGCGATGTTCCCGGTTGCATCCCACTCGAGAGCCCGGAGCCCGCTTTCCTACTTTTACGTCTCGTCTCGTATACGATCTTCGGCATCCCGTGTAGTGAAGCAATTTGCACGCATATCCGATTTTACGACGTCAAGCCAGCCTTTCTTGGGTCAAGTTGGGTCTTCCCAATGTCATCTTGGGCTGTAGGCATGTGGATTCATGCCGGGAAGTTAGCGTGCCTTTAACAGCTCCGGTACCACACATGGATTTGTGGCTTCTCTGCCGGCCCCAGCGAGGTTGTCGTTAGCTTCTCTTCCGAGGAACGAGCGGTGAGCGGCTTCATTGCTCCAGTACCAGTCTGGACAATCAGGGAGTGCCGTTTTGGACACGAGGTAGCTCTCCTTTAGAGAACCGAAATGCCTGAAGGTTGCCCTCCGGGGTGGCCTGCCGGCACAGCGGACCCCCCTCTTTATACCCTTGCTGGTCATAGCTGGGGACGATATAACATATATGCGTATAGGTATTAGAGAACAGGGTTTGCGTTGTCATCTTGGCCTGTAGTTCTTCACTACTTACCGTTCCATACCGGCACGTCAATAAGCTGTAGGTACATAGTTACCGCTTCATACCGTCGCGTCAACTCAGTATTTACCGTCTAATAATGTCTCGTTTGTCGCACAAGATTACATCGTGGCCTATGATTTGTAAATAAATACGTGAAGGTACCGAACTATCCAATTACAGAGAAAAATGGAGAATGACTGAGCAGTTTGAACACAAACCATAGTTATTCCATTTTTATGTTTCCGGTAATTTCACCGTGATGAAGTTTCCATGAATTTTTGTGTTTATTGCTAGTTTCGCCATGCGATTCCAGCTGTTTAAATGAGGTGATATTAAAGTACAATGAAAAATAAAATAAATAAGTACTTAAATTTCTTTTTTTTTGTATGTAGCTCAAGGCTATCTTATTTAGAAATATTTTTTTAAGGAAAAATAGCATTTAAAATTTTTTCGCTTGTGGCTTGCTATTTTTCTTTAAAAAATATTTCTAAATTAATAAGTAAGTTAAAATTAAAAGAGCGTCCCCATTCATAATAATATAATAAACCAGTGCAAGTAGACCTTTCGGCCAAATGAGCACTCATAAATTAGGTGGGTCATTATTTGCTGGTCAGCAAAAACAGACCTACTGAGGCTTCCGTATCCATATGCAGTCATATTTAAGTACGGAACCCAAGGGATTTGGATCAAAAGTAGAAATAAAGTGAAAGAATTTTTGAAATCGGTCGAGTAGTTTTCGACCCTATTCGTTACAAACAAACAAAGTAAATCTCTCCTCTTCTCATTCTTTCTTCTTTTGAATGAATGAATAATGAATAAGACGCTTGAGAGTTACCAACCATAGGTGGTTGTCTCGCTCGCACTATTGCCTTTGGAACGAAGTTCCTTATCGCGCGTTGCGAAAGGGGGCTAGACAGAAAAAATTAAGACCAAAAGTTGTAACGACACTTTTTGCTATTTTTGTAAGCCGTGTGGCGTGCGCGTGTTTCTCCGTCTGTCTCTCTCTCTCTCATAGAAAGGAACTTCATTGTCCCTTGACACCTCTCAAGTGTTTTTTATCGCAATATTCCCGCGGGTTCGATACATACGCGGGTGAAGCCGCAAAGCGCTAGGTACTAGTTATATTTCAAATGTTATTTGCCCAACAAAACTCAACGCCCGACTTAGCACCGAGCGATAACTTTGACGTATTGATTGAAACCCCCCCGTATTTGGCTAATTAACCCACTACACAGAACATTTATGACCAATTAATGTCAATTTAGTTAACACATAATGTATTAAAGAAATCAGTGTTCGCATTTAATATACCTAAATTGGATCGAATGTTGCCTGTCGAATAAATCAATGTTCTATAAATTAGACTAATTAAGAAAACTGAACTGATTTAGCATTAGCATAAACTTTATGTTTTATGCTTCCTTTTTTTTATGAATAAATTAAGTAAATTTCACAAATACAGTGATGTCCGTCAGGTTAATTTGAGACACAAGGATGATCTGACTGTCGACTGAACGACTTACTTAGTTTCCGGAGCCTATCATAGGGCATAGTAGGCTCCGGAAAATAAGTAAGTCGTTCTGCACTAGTGTACTTTATTATAATAAACTACCTGAAGACGTAACGCGGTTTAACCTGCGTAAGTCCCGATCCCGCGGGATTATTAGGGATCAAAAGTATGTGTTACCCAGGGTGAATGTAGTTTTCTAATGGTGAAAGAATTTTTGAAATCAACACAGTAATTGATTTATTTGAAGAAATGTTTTTCAAAAATTGCACCCGACAGGACTTGAACCTGCAATCTCGACATTCCGTGTCGCGCGTTTACCAATTGCGCTACAGGTGCCTGTTCTGTCGTGATGAAATTATGAACCACATCTCTTCGTTTTTCTTACGACTAAGGCACGTAGCAACATCTACCGGTCACTTTGCAGTTTACCGGCTTGCGTTTTCCCATTTACATGGAAATAAACACAACATTGAGATGTGACTTCCATTTACCTTGATTTTATTTTTTAAAGTGTTTCCTACACTTGGATAATTGAAACACTGTGTAGGTAACACTTTAAAAAATAAAATCAAGATCAACACAGTAGTTTTTGAGTTTATTCATTACAAACATACACATACACGAACAGTGAACACACATACAAAATCTTTCTCTCTTTATCATTATTAGTGTAGATGTATGACACATCTCTGATTATTTAACTTCTGGGTCAGTCAACTGCTACCAACAAAAATTTCAACCGCAAAACAGTTGAAATTAAAGGTGGTTCATTCTTTCAAACACCGGTACTTACCAATATATATCTGTAAGTAGGTATACATAAGTAGAGGTCAACTCATTTCCGTTTTTTAACTGTTTGCGGCATATATTGAGGTGGGTATGTACAATCAGCAACAAAAGTGGCTACCCAGTTAGCCGAAAGGTTCGTTTGAACCGAGCGCCGAGCGTGGAATAAGCATAATATTATACACATATTGATATTGGTATATCTATGAATATCAAATGTGTGACAATTATTGTGTATCTTAATTACCATGCAAGCAGACGATAGGTAGTAGATAGGTAACAATTAACAATAAAGTCGTAGGTATCTTAACTAAAAGTAACTGTGTTAATAAATAAATAAATAACTAAGTGAATCTAAATTTACGTTGCAAGCAAAATCAGACATTACGGTGGGTAGCTACTTTTGTTGTTGTTAGTACAGTCGGGTACGAAATTAGTTCCACACCACAAATAATGTATTTATTACAGATGAAATAAATAAATTAGTGAATAAATTCTGTGAACAACACACAGCGTCATCCAGCCCCATGGTTAGCTACTAAACTCGTGTTACAATGAATAGACAACGGATAGGTACAAAACATAAATTTATTTTTATTTTGTTTAGAAATACATACATGATATCATACATGTAGAGACATCCTGACCAGATTTTATTTTATTTTTATAAATACTTGCACCCGGCGGAAATCGAACCTGTAGCCTCCTGTAACGTCCCACATTTTGCACTATAAATTCAAAGGGTCTATGGTTCTGGGCAATGGATCTATGGTCCTATTTTCCTACAAAAACATTATGGTCCCAAGACCGCAAACTTTTTGTAGGAACATTTTTGCTCAGTGGGGAACCACTTTTCAACCCAACTGTACCTTCCTATTGGGAACAGGTCGAATTACCCCTGCAAAGGCAAAGAGTTATTAAAAATTATAAACATTGAAAATCGATTAAAATTTTGTAATCAAAAATATCTAAATTTACCTAACCTCACGCAAAAGCTTAGATCTAAGATTATTTTTCACGCATTTCATCAATTATCGAATGCATCATGCTTTATTAACTCATTACTATTTTTGAGGAGCTCATCCTCGTCTTAAACATATTGCCTTTAGATAGACAGATAGATAAATAAACGCTTTATTTGCACAACTTAAAGTAACATACAGTCATGTTACAATTCATTAAGTATAGAAACACAAAAAGCTTATAAATATAACGTTTCACAAATGGGTGACCTTATCCATAAAAACGACCTTAGGATGCAGATAAACTGTTTAGCTTGAAACGGTAGGTTTTGCATCCTTTATCTAGGGAGGAAGCAATCGACTACGTTTGAAAAGTTTGTATGGAGAAAAGAGTAGGATTTTAACCTTTAATAGTCTTTTGTTTCTGTCAATTTGACAGCTGTCACCACGAAAAAGATCTCGAAAAGCTGTTCTTTGTTATTTCTGCGAAGAAACTTATTTTTGAAACACGCTCTATATGTAATTTACACTACAATTTCAGTGTGTAAGAGTAATTTAAGTTGAAAGTGTAGAATAAAGACGACTCTGATACTAATTTTTGTTCTAAGTATTTTCTTAATTTAAACTTTAGAATATAGAATTTCTAAAGGTCGTATAACAAAAACTGCTTTTATTGCCGTCCTCAAAACACGTTGTATAAAAATAATATTATTATTTACTTAACCTTAATTATTAGACGTAGTAATATCAATTTAAAAAATCGTGATGTGGTCAATGTCTTTTGATGCTGACTGTACCAACGACTTTACCAACATTCATTTTTATTAAAGTCGGTTAAAAAGGATTTCATTTCAAGCATCGACACAGGTTTTCCATCGTCCGTTTATATTTTTAATCCTAACAAAATATTTTCGTTTACTTTCGCTTTTGAAGCAACAAAAAATATGCATACGTTTGCCTTTGTATATAGAAATAATATTACTTATTTTTGTTAAGAATAATATAGGTATTGCTAGGGTACAATAAAAATATAACAAATATCGTGCAAATACGAATGTTAATTCAATATATTGACAAAGTTTCTTTGCCTTTTGAGGACTCATATGCCGATCCCGCGGGATCAAACGTAGCCTTTGTCCAAGGCTATCTCTATTCCAAAATTCATCAAAAACGGTTTAACGCGCGCCTTGAACAAGTAACAAACAGACATAGTTACTTTCGCATTTATAATATTAGTGGGATCTTCTTCTTTTCGTGTAGATGTGAGGCTCTACACGAAACGGTGACTAAGTTTATATTACGTTTGTCACTATCTGTTGCCTTTGAAACTTCATGTGACAGTAAAAGACAAACCATACATAAAGTTAGTCATCGTTTATAAGTAAGGGGGATCGTGTTAAAGTTTTCAGGTCGCCCTAAGGCCTCTAACTTGACCTAACCAACTGCAGCTAAGCCAATGAACTCCTCTTCGTAACTGGGACCTGGGCCCAATCGCCACAGTTGACCTCTCGAAAGTGGTCAACTGGGCTCTTGTTAGTTTTTTAAGAGCGGTGTTGGTCTAGTGGTAGATACCCCGGCTTTCATTCTGAGAGTCGTGGGTTCGAATCCAGACCGACCGCGCACCAATGTCTTTTTCTTTAAGAAAAAGGTATGTGCGCTAATAACATCGCTCTTACGGTGAAGGAAAAACATCGTGAGGAAACCAACATGTCCTAGGACTCACCACGGTCCGAAGACATGGGATATTCAGTGTTTTCTATGTATCATATGTACCTATGTATTTACAAAAAAAAGTATAATATGTAGTATATCCGTTGTCTAGTACCCATAGTACAAGCCTAGTGCTTAGTTTGGGGCTAGATTGCGCTGTGTGTAACGTCGTGCAATATTTATTTATTTATTATTATTTATTTATTTATCATCAGTTAATAAATATTTTTGTTCAGTTTTCGTGATGTTGGATTGTATATAAACTCATTTTTCGGTTTTAATCCCGTGGTGTTAATACTTTTAGCATTGTTTCAATTCTCATTTTTCGAGACCTTTACAGTTCTGCTCATCAGGATTGACCGAATCGACAAGAGACATGTAAAGGTCTCGAAACGTTGACCATTAAAACTATGCTAAAAGTAAAAAAACACTACGCTATAAAAAACCGAAAAATAAGTTAAATTTCAACTGTTAATAAATTCAATATTTTAAGTTAAATTTCAACTGTTAATAAATTCAATATTTTAATAACAATTCACACAATTAATATCCCATTATAGCTCGAACGTCGATTTATCGATAAGGCCGAGATAGTATCTTTTATTTTCCCATCACTATTTCACAGTGTTTCGACAAGTTTAACTAGCTGTTGTCAGAACTTGTTTTTAAAGTATAATGTGGTGAATTCGATTGCGAAAGTTATTTAATTGTTTCTTTGAAATCATTGTTTTGTTTCGTATGTGTTTAAAAATTGAAAATAATAGACATACTCATGGGCGTAGCGAGGTACGGGCAGGGGGGGGGGGGCAGCTGCCCCCCCCCCCCCCTAGAAGAGGTCTGCAGCACACGATCTCTACCGAGTTTAAAAGATTGGAAAACTAGAATCCTAAAGAGTTGCAAAGGTCAATCAACTAAATAGTTATGTTATGAAACAATGTTTAATTTGCGCAGATTATAAAATGAAGTTATATTCCGTTTTGTAAGTTAGATATTTTTTCATAAACTGAAAAAAATTAAAAACTACTTCCGGGTATAGTGTTCCCACGAGAAATGAGGTTGGCGCATTTTTAAAGGACTTGCTTTAGAGAAAAGTTTGGAAAAGACAGATTCGAATTTTGAAAAGTCTTTGCACGGTAGCGCGCAAAATGTGATTTTGCAGTTCTTTTTCACCGCACAACCTCGGAAAGGATCTGTTTTGCGCGCAGATTTCTTACCGTGCAAAGACTTTTCAAAATTCGAATCTGTCTTATCCAAACTTTTCTCTAAAGCAAGTCCTTTGAAAATGCGCCAACCTCATTCCTTTTTTTTTTGTTCATGGCATCGAACCACGAAGTCTTGTTGCTCATCTGCCAATGTCGTATTTATTGTTTATTATTATTAGTATCAAGCAGGTTTTTTTTGTGAATTATTCGATTAAGAGATTGTTTGCTTATTTATTTACAAAAACGAGGAATCATACATGATTTTTTCGCTATATACAGGCTGTTCCGAGGAGGGGGTATTAAGCCGAAAGGCGTTTGTTCTAGAGGTCTAAGCTAACAACTTTTGTTCTACGACTTTTGGAAATTCGAACTTTTTTTTTTCTAAAATTTGAGGTTGTATCACCTGAAAAAATAACAGATGTTTTTGTAAATAAAGGCAATTAATGTTAAGATTGTAGTGGTCCAAACAAAATAAAAGGGCAGATTAAGGCCAATGATCTCAAACTCTAAAAAACAGCTGATTTTCATGCAAACTTTAAACTCAACATTTTCGAAAACTACTTCATATTTCCAAAAGTTGTAAAACAAAAGTTGTTCGCCTAGACGTCTAGAACAACCCCCTTTCGGCTTAATACTCCCATCTCGGAACATCGTGTATAGCGTACAAAAATATAACTACCCACTTTACGAAAGAAAATAATAGTATAGGTTGAAGAGAGAGGTAAAATATACATACCTCATTTTTTTTTAATAATTGCATTGTCAGCTGCGCGAAGATATTAATTTAACAACTGCAGAGTTAGTGGAAGTGGTACATAATGCCGAATTGAGTTTTCTACCGGAAAAATGCACCTAGCGTTTTCCTCGCTGTAGTAAGGTGCAAAATTGTGTTTCACTCAGCAGAAAAGTTTTTTGCATTTTGTACCTTTGAAATCCTTACAACGCTCAGCGTTCTATATTTAAACCTCTCGCTGCGCTCGTGGTTCAATCCTAGAATGCTTCGCTAGCTCAGGTTTCAATACAAGTACTCGCTGCAAAAACCAACTTTGCAGCCTTGCATAACAAACGTACACCGGAAAATTATCCAAAAAAAATTGTAAGAGAAGTTTTAAATAGATTTTGTGAAGAACCGCGCAGATTACTAGTCAAGTAATAAAGGTATTTTTATTTTTACTTTTCTCCACTACCAATCTCCTCTACTCATATTATGTAAAAAACCGCGATTAAAACAAAATAGTCTTAGATTTTCTTTGTCTGCCCCCCCTATATACAATCCTGGCTACGCCCTTGGACATACTTAATGGGTTAACACGATTAATGAGCGTTTGACCACTATTATTTCACTTCATGGTAAATGATGATATGGTCTAACACGTAGCACGCCCATCTAGAAGACGGTAGATAGCATAGCATACCCAATTCTCTAATACCTACGCATATAAGTTATAGCGTCCCCAGCTATGACCAGCAAGGGTATAAAAAGAGGGGTCAGGCCACCCCCAGGAGCAACCGTCAGGGATCAGTTATAGACCGATCGTGTCCCCAAATGCTAGATTCGGTAAAAGCAGAATAAAATAAATATTTAAGTCGGGCTCCCATACAACAAACACAATATTTTTTACGAAAACACAATTTACTCAAAGAAATCAACAAGCAACTTGTTTTAGCATAAAACAGAAATATATGTAAACATATAAAAATATACAGCGGAACATATAACGAAGAGAGGAAAGGAAGACGTTTGTTTTTATTGAACACCCGAAGATGTTTAACTGATAGCGAAATAGAGGGATGAGCAGATGCGCGGTGGCGGGTAAACTACTTGGTCCACCCACGGAGAGCAATGCCGGGCAGTCGAACCTGGGGCAGTTATTTCTTAGGTGGGTAACTGATCATATGTGTGGCGAAAACTCAGGAGCCCGGGGTCCGCTTTCCTGCTCTTTCGTCTCCATTTTGCACGATCTTCAGCATCCCGTGTTGTGAGGAAATTTATTACATGCATGTCAGCCCTTACGACGTCAAGCCAACACTTCTTGGCCAACACTTCTTGGGTTTCTCCATAGCAAGACAATTGTTCCCCACGGAGGCACCATAGCCAGACTTCACTTCACTTCTTGAGTTTTCTCCATAGAAAGACATAGCGTTATAACAAGACATTAAATTTTGGTCCCCACGTAATTGGTCGATTTTCGCAACACGCGGCCGATTTATATTATTACTTACCCGATTTTGAAAACGATTTTGTTCCCCACGGAGGAGCCATAGCAAGACATTTGGTCGATTTTCGCAAGACGTGACCGCTAACACCGTAAGAGGCATTCTTGCAATTTATCAACCTGCTAGATCCAAGTAGGATATTAAATATCTTGGACCGCGTGGAAACCGGTGTCAGTGAAGGTTTTTTATCTTATTCCTGTTTGAGGCACGGCTTAGCGGAACAACGTGGGGTTACGAATTTTTATTTATCATTACTTAACCGATTTTGAAAACGGAGAGTTATCTGAGGGTGGGTAATAGTTATTTTTCTACTAGTTTTAAATTATGAAGGTCCGGTTTCCTTAAGTGGAATATATAATTGTAATCCATCTTCTCATCTATTTACTATTATAAAGCGGAGGAGTTTGTTTGTTTGAACGCGCTAATCTCAGAAACCGCTAATACGATTTGAAACATTCTTTCAGTGTTGGATAGTTCATTTATTGAGGAAGGCTATATGCTTTTGATCCCGATATTCCTATATGAGATATTTTTATGTAGGTACTTTAAAGTTTTTTGCCCCATTTTTCTGTTTTAGCGCTCTATTACTCTGACAGTATCTCTACACAAGATAAGTTTAATTTGTACTAACTGGAAACTAATGTTAGAACACAAGATTTGTAGCCCCGTCTAGTTTGTACCAAATTTTGAAACTCTTTGTGTATTCCATCTCCTTTATTATCAATTTCAAAAATTCATATCGTAAACTACTTTATTCGTACACTTTCAAGGAAATGTCGTAAAATGTCTACAAAATATAATAATCTTCATAAAACTTCCCGATCTGTAGTAGTGTTCGATCTAATTCAATTTCTACAAATTTATATTTGACTAGCAGATTCCCGCGGTTTTATTCGCATAAGTCCCGATCCCGCGGTGTTTTTCAAAAACCTCTTAGTGGATATATATCTTCACACCACAAAGAATACACTCTCCAAATTTCGGGTTTCTAGAAGCAGCGATTTGGGCTCTGCGTTGATATTAGGCCAGACAAGATTTTTAATTTTGTTTGTATAGACAACTGTTTTGTTAGTTGACTGCACTGGCTTAAAGTGGAACAAAACAAAATAACAGTTTTAAAATAAATTGAAAAAAAAAACTCCAAAAAAAGGGGAAATTCGTTGTATTTTTAGGTACAGACTACAGGGACGGAGACTCAACTTTATTAATAAATAAGAACCTACTAAGGCCGTATTAGTGAGACCAGGTTTTATTTTTAAAGTATAACAATAACTTTTAAGTAGGTATTTATAATATGGCTTATGTCCAGCAGTGGACTTCTTACAGCTGAAATGATGATGATGGGGATGATTTATAATACTAGACGGCAACAATACATTGTTTAAACCCGGTCTTACGCGTTCACTAATAACCCTGTAATTTATGTAAACCCATCAAGACCAACTTGGACAAAACCGCGGGGCATGGACTGTCCACAAAAAAGGAAAAAAATAACGCAATTTCCCACGCACTTAAAACCGCGGGATGCAGCTGGTTCCGTTTATGGCACTTTTATATAGGTACGGGGTTCGACTCTAGTCACTGAACTTAACTAGTAGTACCTACCTTCCTACCTTACTTCACAAAATTACACAAAGTCATAAATTTTTTACCCTACATTCAAAAAATAACTCTACCACCCTACTCTTAAAGTTTAAATCATTTTCTCACCACCAGTAGTTACGGCTTTTCTTTACTAGCATCTAAAATGCTAAAAGACAGCCACGCGTATGGTACTTTGCTAAGAAACTAGTTATTTTATGTCTTAGTTTCTACGTCGTAAGGTCCAATTGGGGTCGAAAAGTTTATGTTTCGTAGGACGTTTTGTTTTCGCGATGAGATGCCACGCGCAAAGTACTGGCAGCAGAACAAGCAACTTTTTTTCATGTTTTTCTTTTTTTCTTTGGAAAAAGAGATACTTGTGCGTTCACTTTTATCTTTTATGTATATATTTGTTTTATTATTGCGACATTGTATCGTGTTGAAAAGGACTGTGTTTGATTTACGCGTTTTCGAATAAAGGTTCCTCCTTCGATATCAGTGTTTTGTGGTTATGCATTGAGAGTTTTGTTTTTTTTACTCTTGACTTTGGACTTCGAACTATTCGTGTATTATAGCCACTGTCAAAGTAATATTAACATTATTTTTAGCTTACAGGTATTCAAATTAGGTATTTTTATACCTACCAAATTTAACAGATTACGAGCAAAATGATCTACAACAAAATAATATTTATAACTAAATGAGGTCAAAAATTTAAGCCTGAGTGGCGAACCATAGCCCAAAATAGATCTGAATCAAAGAGTTGGAAGGAGGCCTTTGCCCAGCAGTGGGACCATTCTGACTAATATAATAAAATAATGATTGTCAACTTTTAAAGATTCTGAACGTTCAATAAATAACTAAATACAATATGAATATGATGAAGTTGCTCTAATAATAACATCCTGCTCTAAAACTAAAAAAATAAATTAAATCTAATGAAGTCAATTTACAAGTTAATAAACCGTATTATCTCTAGCTAGAAAATTACATGAAACTTGTAGTAGGTGATAATCGTTAATTTATGCGTGAATATTTAAAATTAAGAGGACAGTCTACTAACTTTTTTCTCCTTAAAAACGTAGCCGACTGTTTCCTCCCAGGATAAAAAATATAAAGCAAATATATTTATGCTATAAAAGCTATATCTGCCATTACTATGCCCCTACGTTTTAGATTTTTTAAATTGTCTAATTAGATTAGAAATAAAATTCAGAAAAATTAGAAAATGAAAATAATCAAAACGTAGGGGCATAGTCATTGGTCATGGTTGATATAAGACAAGGCATAAACAGATTTTTTCTAATATCCAGGAAGGAAACAGTCGACTACGTTTGTAAAGTTTGTATGAAGAAAAGAGTAGGTAGACTGTCCTCTTAAAGAATTCGCAAACGAGTTTTTGATTGATATGTCTAATTTGAATAGCGGCATGTTATTGACCGGCTAATATTTTTGATCCAATAAAATTATTCACCTAGATTTTAATGGTATAATTATTTCATATTTTATTTAAATGTTTAACTGTATTATTTTTCAAATGTCTTGGTTTTATCATTTATTTTTTATCTTAAGATAAATTAATTTAGTAATATATTTAATATAGTCATAATATTAAGTAAATTAAAAAAAGTTCCTTGAAAAAAATGAATAAAAAATGATAATTTAAATTTTATCGTAAGTAAGTAAAACTTTACTTAGTGATCCTACTAATGTTACGAAGATGAAAGTTCGTATGTGTGTATATTTGTTGTATATATTTATGTAGGTATATGTTGTATATATATTATATAGGTATATGTTGTATATATATTATATATTTGTATATTTCTATACCTACGCAAAAAATACAGAACCGACTTCGAATGAAACAATACGCTACTTTTTATCCCAATATTCCTCCGAAACTTGTGTGTGTAGTAATCTACACTAATAAAAAGGAAAGATTTGTATTTGTGTGTGTGTGTCGTAAATTTGTAATGAATAAACTCAAAAACAATTGAACCGGATTTAAAAAATCTTTCACAATTAGAAAGCTACTTACATTCACCCTGAGTAACATAGGCATAAAAATTTGAATTGAATAAATAATTTGAATTGAATAAATAATTTGAATTGAATAAATAATTTGAATTGAATAAATAATTTGAATTGAATAAATAATTTGAATTGAATAAATAATTTGGATTGAATAAATAATTTGAATTGAATAAATAATTTGAATTGAATAAATAATTTGAATTGAATAAATAATTTGAATTGAATAAATAATTTGAATTGAATAAATAATTTGAATTGAATAAATAATTTGAATTGAATAAATAATTTGAATTGAATAAATAATTTGAATTGAATAAATAATTTGAATTGAATAAATAATTTGAATTGAATAAATAATTTGAATTGAATAAATAATTTGAATTGAATAAATAATTTGAATTGAATAGGCTACTTTCGATCCCGATACTCCTACAGGATCAGGACTTACGCGGGTAACGCAGAAACGCAGTTAGTTCAAAATAAATAACATGTAGGTATCTATTTTCAAATTCATCACAAAAATCCATCCAACTTTTCCCAGAGGTACCAACCTACCTACCTGTCCTATTTTATCGAATTCTCATTTCACACGAATTAAATTCAGTCCATAAAATATAACATTGGAAATAAAAAGGCTAAACAAGTAGTACGGGTAAGGTTTCGAAAGCTGGACTGGACCGGAGACCGGTTGCACATCCGTTGTTGCACCTGTCCCCCTTAACAATCTTAAGATATTATGGTGTGCGTGGCTGTAATGGTACTTGTCTATGCATATGTACCTACCTACTATGTAGATAGGTACTTAGATGTATCTTCTTTATACATAAAAATGAAACGTTTTCCGTTGTCACGACATCACGCGTGAACGGCTGGACCGATTTCGATAATTCTTTTTTTGTTGCGTTTGCTATTGTCAGGAGAAGGTTCTTATGAAAGAAAAAATGCTAAACCGATTTTGATGAATTTTATTTTTTTATACTAAACGACAGGACAACGTCTGTCGGGTCAGCTAGTTTGTAATACAAATACATCTAAGTACGCAATGGGATTGTCTATATTTTTGTAAAGGTACTAGATAATTAGGGAGAAATATTTTTCATGTCAAAAAAATGAATTAAACAAAATTAAAAACATTTTGTTTTACAAAATAATCTCTCCTACATACAGTGCCTCCGACATACGTCAAATTGAGAACCCCATCTTAGATAATTAGTTCCTTTTCTCCTGACTAACACCCTACCTTTCACTTCTTGTCCATCCAAAGTTTGCCTGGAAGAGATCGCTTTTTAAGCGATAAGGCCGCCCATTGTACCACCTACATTAAAGTTGTTTATATTTTTCTTTACATTCTTGACACAAAAAAGAATGAATCTAGATATCTATCTATCTAGGTAAAAAATCGGAATAGATACGAAAAGCGAAAATTGAAAAGTAAGGCAGGTAGTCCCTGAGCTTATCTCGGCGGGGGCACCTCCCCTTGCCCCCCGGTGCCCCCCAATGCCCCCCAAATGAATGTATTCCATTCACACACTAAAGCTTCCCACTGAATAGGTAAACTATTATGATACGGTTCATAATTCCAATAAATGTCCGCATAGATATCACGTTTCCCGTATTACTTAAATATCGTATCAAAATTATGTGTTTTATTCCATTATTTGGTTAATTAACATATTAATTTATTGAAGTATACAAATGAGGTGTATGTTTTGTATTTTATAATGATTTTGTCTAATTAATTTTGATATTTTATCTGAAGTTTCGTTTTTGAGTGAGGTAAAGATGTCTGGATGGTGATTTTCTTTTGTAATTTAATGTGTTATTAATGTTTTGACGTTAAGACAGTAATACTGGTATGTATATTATTATAGACATACCCTAGGAATGTTCAGAGAAATGTAACATAAGAAGCGCCTTGTTTTAACAATATGTGAACAATTTTGACAAGAAAAAGGAAGAGATATATTAAGGTTTTGAGATATTAACAGATCTCCTCTAAATATTTCCAACAATATTTTGAAGAATTAATTAAAAAATAAAAGATTTTTCGGTTTTAATCCCGTGCCGTTTATTACCTACTGAAGAAGACTTTTAAAAGTCTCGAAACGTTAAGTATTGATAAAATGTTTAAAATAATAAAACCAACGCGATTAGAACTGAAACAATTTTTACAATAAAAATATAGCTGTCTTTCTTGCTGTCACTTAAAATGACATAAGTACACAAAACTATGTCGCTCTTGCTTCAAACTCAAGGTTTTTACCCTCGCTTTTTGTAGCCATTAAATATCGAAGACCGCACATCCAAAACTACTCAGTCTTGTTATATGGCACATCACTGGGCATGTTATAAATGTTGACAATGTCGAATGCGTTTTATTCTTCGCTACACAATTATTTATCGATTGTCGACTGGATGAAATTCCACTGTGATTGGAAAATGCCAGAGTCCATTTTTTGCTTACCACACTGTACCTGCTTTTTACTCGTCCTTTTATAGGGTTCCGTACCCAAAGGGTGAAAACGGAACGTTTTTACCTTTCTAGTACAATTTTTAGTAATTTATTACATTTCTATACATATTTCTTTTTATTTTTGTATGTAGCTCAAGACTATTTTATCTAGAAATTTGTGACTATCTAGGGATTTGCTTGGTCTAGTTGGAATAAACTTTGGGGTACCGACCCAAAGACGCGAGTTCAAGCCTCGCCGCAAGTGAAATGTTTTTAATGCGTATTTCTCATAAAAAAGTGATTTATTGCAATTTTTCTTACTTTATCCTCAACTAACTCAATCGCTTACTTTTCTGTACTAGGTATGCTTCATTCATCACGCAAATTTTGCTAAATCGATTACATAATAAAATAAATAAATAAATAATAATAAATAAATTCTGTGAACAACACACAGCGCCATCTAGCCCCGTGGTAAGCGACTAAGCTTGTGTTACGGTGACTAGACAACGGATATAATACTTATATTTATTTTTCTTTTGTAAATAAATACATATTATACATAGAACACATCTTCTTCTTCTTTTCGTATAATGGTGTGGTTCACCTAGTGTTAGATCTAGACCTAGAGTTAGGTGTGAGTTTTGAGATCTCCCTAAGGCGTCTAACTTGACCTTATGCCTGCTATCGTACATCCTAGGATCCAAGGATAGATCCATACAAACGTAGTCGACTGTTTTCTCCCTGGATAAGAGACTGTTTTCTTCCTGGATTAGAGAAAATGTTTATCCATAAAACATACCTATAGTATCAGCCATGTCGAAATACATTCATTCGATTGTTATGTCGACTGCTATCGGCTATCGGACATAACAATGGGAATCAGCTGCTCAACAGGAAAGGATAGGTACCTACTCGTTCTCTATACAAACGTAGTCGACTGTTTTCTCCCTGGATAAGTATATACATTTAGAGAAAATATGTTTATGATATAAAACATATATCAGCCATGACCATGCTCCTACGTTTTTTTTCTAATTAGAATAGAAATAAAATTTAGGAAAAACTTTTAATATGAAAACAATCAAAAAGTAGGGGATGGTCGGTCATGACAGATATAGGTTTTATGGCATACATAAATTTTCTCTAATGTATTTATCCAGGGAGGAAACAGTCGACTACGTTTGTAATTATTGTTTGGAAAAAGAGTAGGTACCCTTTCCCCTTAACATGCCTTCCGAAGCACGGAGGAGCTCAAAAAATGTTTTTTTTTGCCAAAAAAATCGGTAGTAGAAAATTCAAGTAGGCAATGACCGAGCCAAGCCAATAAGTTCCTATTCAATTTTAAAAAGAATAAGTAACCGTTTTAATTAGGAACAGATATTTGGCCACCGTGCCACATCGGACGCTAATCAATTTAGTTACGTGGCACCAATAACATAAGTCAATACACAAATAGGCTATAACAGTAAATCATAACAGAAACTCAATTAAAAAAAACTCGATATGGGCGCTAAAATTCTTATATGTATTTCATCTTAATTACCTTGCGTCTTAAGTCTTTCTTTAAGATGACCAATTAATGAATTGACACACTACCGGGCCGTAAGTATAGATGGCGTTCAAAAGTGATAATGAGTTTTAAGAAATTTTATTTCTGTTGCTTATGGTTTAGTTTTTTCGATAAATCAATTTAATCTATAAATAGCTATGAGAAAAAATAAGATGTTTGAAGGTGATAGATACGTATTTTAATTATTATAAAATAATACTATAAAAAATAACCTTCAAAGAGAAGATTTTCTATATATGAAGCAGATTTTGTATCCGCTAAAACATGGCTTAACGATTTACATTCTAAAAACTTGTAAGTAATAATTTGGCTTATGCGATTGACATCGCTTTTACGGTGAAGAAAAACATCGACATGTCCTAGGACTCACCACGGTCCTACTATCCGCGTTGCTAAAGAAGACATCTATAGATACGGCCATTGTAGTTCGTCCACCTGTGGGGGGTCCAAAACGGAAACCAACTAATTTACTAACACTTAATCTAGTAGATAAAATCACCTGTCCTCCTATGTGTGCCTACTCTATATATTTAATGAATCTATGGTCCAGTCACATTTTTCGTAGGAAATCGGTTATTGCTTCTGTATCCGATGATGATACGATCTTTCTTTTAAAATAATACCTACGTATATTAAAAGAAGGAATTTGTCTGTACTTTTACTTTAATTGTTTTTAGGGTTCCGTCCGTACCTCAAAAGGAAACAAAAGGAAACCTTAAGGGGACAGACTATCGAATTTTTCTCCATACAAACTTTAAAAACGTAGTCGACTGTTTCCTCCCTGGATAATGTTCTTAGAAAAAATAAGTTTGTGCCGTAAGTCCTATATCAGCCATGGCCCTACGTTTTGATTTTTTTCATTTTCTAAATTTTCTGTATTTTACTTCTATTCTAATTAGAAAATGAAAAAACCAAAACATAGGGGCCTGGTCATGGCAGATATAGGTTTTATGACATAAACATATTTGATCTAATGTCTTTATCCAGGGAGGAAACAGTCGACTACGTTTGTATGGAGAACGAGTAGGTAGATTGTCCTCTTAACAAGATCATTTTCTTGTCGGTCTGTGTGAGAATATCGGGTTAAAAATTAAGGGTTGGAAAAGTGTTTTTTAGGGTTCCGTACCCAAATAGTATAAACGGGATCTGTCCGTCTGTCAACAGGTTCTATCTCATCAACCGTGACAGTTAGACAGTTGAAATTCTTACATATGATGTATTTCTGTTGCGGCTATAACAACAACAAAATAAAACAAATATCTAAGGGCTCCCATACAACAGACGTTTTTATTGTGTTTGAATGTAGAGTCACGTGTCTTGTCCTCTTAATGATTCTATTTCAATACACATAACAGATAAGCGACATAAAAACAAAACCTTTGTAATTAGATATTAGGGATATGAAGGTCTTTGATCTAGCTATCTATACATAATAAGACAAACACGTCCGACTGTTTGTATATCCATTACCATACTGATTGAAAACCCGGTGGTCGACCCTGTAGGTAAAATGAATGTTGAATCAAAACAATTCGAATATAGCTTAAGGAGCCGGCGGAGATATTGAATTTTATTTATAAAAAACTAGCAAATTCCCGCGGTTTCACCCGCGTAAGTCCCGATCCCGTATGAATATCGGGGTCAAAAGTAGCCTATGTTACTCAGGGTGAATGTAGCTTTCTAATGGTGAAAGAATTTTTGAAATCGGTCCAGTAGTTTCGGAGATTACCCCCAACATACATACATACTTGTTACCAACGTTACCTCTTTATAATATTAGTATAGATTACAAAAAATATAAAGGTCATTTGAGGTATTCCTTTGTCTAGTACCCATAGTACAAGCCTAGTGCTTAGTTTGGGGCTAGATTGCGCTGTCTCTAACAAAGTACCTACTTATTATTAGTGTAACTACTTATTACTACATCACAGCGACCCCTAAGCTAAGACTAGAATAACCCATCCGCTTAATATCACAGAATTTATTAGTAACACAAATAGACTAGGTAACAAGTTACACGTCGGAGCATGTAATCGATTCAGAGTCGGGTCTTGGAAGGTCGTGTGATTGAATCAAGTAAGACCCGATCGTAATTTTAATGGGGCTGTTTGAAGATGTAGATTAACAATAGGGTTTGTCATATTTCTGTTCCTACTTGGGTAGGTTAGGATAGGTTAGAATAGAACTATTTGTATTTAGAAACGTTTTAATAGATAATAATGATAAATTTCAATACTTTATAGGAACCATGAACGTTTTTATTTTTTTTTTATGTCTAATTTTTAGGGTTCTGTAGCGAAATGGCAAAAAACGGAACCCTTATAGATTCGTCATGTCTGTCTGTCCGTCTGTCCGTCTGTCCGTCTGTCCGTCTGTCCGTCTGTCCGTCTGTCCGTCTGTCCGTCTGTCCGTCTGTCCGTCTGTCCGTCTGTCCGTCTGTCCGTCTGTCCGTCTGTCCGTCTGTCCGTCTGTCCGTCTGTCCGTCTGTCCGTCTGTCCGTCTGTCCGTCTGTCCGTCTGTCCGTCTGTCCGTCTGTCCGTCTGTCCGTCTGTCCGTCTGTCCGTCTGTCCGTCTGTCCGTCTGTCCGTCTGTCCGTCTGTCCGTCTGTCCGTCTGTCCGTCTGTCCGTCTGTCCGTCTGTCCGTCTGTCCGTCTGTCCGTCTGTCCGTCTGTCCGTCTGTCCGTCTGTCCATCTGTCCGTATGTCACAGCCACTTTTTCGAAACTATAAGAGCTATACTGTTGAAACTTGGTTAGTAGATGTATTCGGTGAACCGCATTAAGATTTTCAAACAAAAATAGAAAAAAAACAATACATTTTTGGGGTTCCCCATACCTACTTAAAACTGAAACTAAAAATTTTTTTTTCGTCAAACCTATACATGTGAGGTATCTATGGATAGGTCTTCAAAAATTATATTGAGGTTTCTAATATCTGATAGAGACACTTCCAAAACGTGGGGGAAT
Organism: Idaea biselata; assembly: GCA_958496205.1. Taxonomy (NCBI): domain Eukaryota; kingdom Metazoa; phylum Arthropoda; class Insecta; order Lepidoptera; family Geometridae; genus Idaea; species Idaea biselata. The sequence continues at coordinate 40,058,633 of OY292395.1, forward strand.
AGTCATTTAGTCATGGCAGATATAGATTTTATGGCATAAACATATTTGCTCAAATTGGTTTATCTAGGAAGGAAACAGTTACCTACTACGTTTGTAAAGGACCACGTTTGTAAAGTTTGTGTGGAGAAAAGAGTAGGTAGACATATTCTATACTTTTCTATAGTTTAGTTGGCGGTGGACGTTCTCGGCTAAGATGACTGAAAATAATTGTCTTCATTTCTACAACTTTACTGTTTAGATTAAGCCGAATACTTATTTCCCGAACGTGTCTTGGCATTTGAAAATAAAACGTAATTTTAATATTAGAGAGAAGGAAGTTACAGTATCTAAAGTCCTTTTCATGAAAACAGTTCCGTGGTAACAAACGGAACTTAAATTATTTGCTTTTTGAAAAAATGCTTTCAAAAACTTTAGTACCCGGCGGGATTCGAACCCGCGACTATTGGTAATCCGAACCAACGCGTTAAACCGCTTCGCCACGGGTAGCCCTCCAACCGGGTTTGAAAAGGAAAGTTCAAAGGTTTTGAAAGCATTTTTTCAAAAAGCAGTATTCCTAAGTGTGGATTAACACTAAGAAATAATGTTTAAATTATTTGTTCAAAATATTGTTCCTTTTTGACTTAATTACTTACCTTTAAATTTCTATTAATTTTTGTATGTAGCTCAAGGCAGCGTTAGATAGATGGCGCTTTAACGAGCCTTAATCGTAAACAATCAAGGAAGAATATAGCATTGGAAGTTTTCACGGCACGAGACGTGAATTTGCGTAGTCTAGTTGGAATAGACGTTGGGGTACTGACCCAAAGACGCGAGTTCAAGCCTCGCCGCAAGTGAAGATTTTTGAATGCTATTTTTCCTTGAAAATAAATTTTCTTAATTACCTTTAGTTAAAAAAACTGATAAATTCGGTCGAGTTGATACCTAAAATTATATTGGTGAAAAAACTGTCCAGTAGTATTTATCGTGCAAAATGTGTTATATTTTTTGTAAATGTCTAAATAATTTTTAAACTCACAAGATTTCTGCCTGATTTCTAAATTATTATTAGAATTACGAGTCTAGATTGCGTTGTAGATAATTTCAGACTTGTAGTTCAAGTAATTGTAATATCTACGTAACTAAACCTAATATACTAATAAAATAATCTTTTAGAAAATTGTCCGATATTTGAGCGCTGCATCTACGGGTGGGTCTTCTTTTGTGAAACGAACTCCACCCACATTTTAGACCGTGCTCAAAATATACGAGCGAATATAAATACAGATATCTGTCCCTCAAAATAAAATATAACCTAGCTACTGTCGCCTACACAAGTTGTAAAAAATTGTACAGTCATTTCCATCAGTCACTACTACAGGGCGGATATCAAAATTGACCTTCCCTAATGAAATTTCCTTCGTTTCGACGCCCAATCTACCTAATTTCGTCGCGATTGTACTCTATCGACTAGGGCATGCAATATCGGAAGGATTTCAATCCCGGGATTGATTTCGATAATAAGAACACAATCCCGGGAGCCCGGGATAAATCCCGGGATTTTATATATCTTTAAAAGGGCATAATATTTCATACAATAAAATTATATGAAATCGAAAATCTTTGATAATATATATAAAGACTTAGTGGTTTCATTAGGTAAATAAGTTACTCCATGGGCCGTCAACCCCACCATTTTGGAAAAATTGCGGACAAAAGCCGTTGATTAAACTTTCGCGCCAAATTCTAGGCACGCCACTTAAATGATGTTAGCAGTAAAATTTAGCATGCGAGCTATAAAAAATACGTATGTCTTAAAAATCGCAATGAATCGCGTTACTTTTATTATTTTAAGCATTTAATCAATAAGAATAGGAATATTTTTATTGCTATAACTGTGTACATTGGAGGTCTTAAAATCATTGTATAGGTCTAATCTCGATATCGGATCACTCAATCCCGGGATTGTAATATCGAACTTTTGCGTCCGAGATCCCGATATCACGATATCCCGGGATTGTTATATCGAACTTGCGCGTCCGAGATCCCGGGATTACGATATCCCGAGATCCCGGGATTCATGCCCTACTATCGACCCACTGTGAAATTGTAATAGAAAATTTATGTATGATTTATGTTTGGACTGGTGTTATTAAATCAACTTGGGACGGGTGAATGCGTACTTCGTTTTACGGCTGCTGGAGCCTTTTGTGTGTGGGCAAGTCGCTGTGTTGTTGGTTCAGTGCTTAATTAAAGTCCGCTCTCATTTGACAATGTTGAGGCTGGTACGTATCAAGTTGTTGTGGCGGCACAGCTGTGCGGGGTTTAAAAAATGACTTACATCCGTACTTATAAACGAAGACTAAGTTTACGTAACGTTTGTATTCACTGAAATGAAACTGCACAAGTACGCTGGAATTGCGAAGGTGGTTCCAGATGCTCCATCAATCTGTGCCTAGTTCATTTGAATTCATAAATTAGTAATTTACTGCATTGCAGAGATGCTATTCTGCCACCGGAACGCTCCCGGTTATCAGTAGTGCGTTCTACACTCAAAACAATCAAAACAACCTTAGATGAAAATAGAAATAGTAGATACGGTATATTCTAACATTGCGTATTCGAAAAATGAGCTAGAAACACCTGTATGCATTTTCATAAAAATATTGTATTTAAAAACATCTGTCTATAATGCCTGGATCAGGCATTCGTAAATAAGCAAAGAGGCATTCTTATGAATTTCATAAAGATAATCGCAGTGTGACGGTACGTGCTCACGCGGCAACGATTCGACATACGACTGAGGCTAGTGCGTCAGCTAGACGCCGTTTTATCGTCTCATTTTCCGAGACTAGGTAACGTATCTGCTGTTTTTTGTTTTTCATCCAAGGTGTTTACACCTAAGTTGAGCCTGCTTCGTGACTTGTCCTCATGCAATTCAGAAAGCAGCGCTCACTTGCGTGATGATAAGTCGCTCATAATATCTTATGCCATGTATGCTACACTGATGACATCTGACACGTCAATCGACACGGACATGTCATGACGCTTTATCCATATATTTCTTTGACAATAACAAGTGAATCTTGGCGGGTTGACAACAACATTTCGTGCTGCAGTTTTATTTTCGTTTAGGTATCTTATTTGTGATGTGTTATATTGATGGAAAGTTTTTATTATACGGTTTTGATGGGAAGTGATTTATTTATTACCTATTAAAACAGTTGGTCCTGAATGTTATCTCTGATAGCAGTCATTAGGTCAAGTTCGAGGCCTCAGTTCGACTTGAAAACTCGAACACTAGGTGATCCACATCACTATATGAAAAGAAGAAGAAATTCACGATGCTCTGTTTCTTAGATTGACTTAGTCAGGTCCATTGTAAGGCGATCAACTTGACCTAACGACTGCTATCACAAGTAACAACCGGGACCAACTGCTTAACGTATTTTTAGAACCATGGAACAACTCTAGAAAATGATTTTTTGCAACACACACTTTATTCAAGTAAACATTAATAATATTTTTGGCGTGTTTACAATAGCTAATTAACCCCTTACATATAACCGATGGCTTTCTTTGGTCATGTAGCTATAGTACAATTGTGTAATGTTTGTCTTTCACTGGGACCTGAAGTTTCAAGTTTCAAAAACGTTACATAAACTTAGTCATAGTTTATAAGTAAGGGGTTTCAGTTTATGTTCAAAAACGGTACGACATCTGTGTATTAATTAGATTAACTGTTATCCTAAAATGGGTCAACTAAGATAAAAAACGAACGATAAAATTTAAAAAAAAAGCTACGTGTCAGTTTAATTTACTCCAAAAAGCCCTGAGGCATTTTTAATAAAATGTAGGTACAAAAAACACATATTATTCAGTACAGTATGTATTCGAAACAGGCTATAAAGAGATAGCATCCTGGACATTGTAGTTTTAACTCTATGCTGTAAAAAATAAGAGTGGTTTTACATTGTAGCGTGGTATAGGTAGTTTATTGGTTGCACGATTACCCGGATGTTACATCCGTTCCCAGAAGGATTGGATGGTGAAAAAAAGTACAGCCTGTTTTGGTACACACTGCCTTTTAAAAAAGAAGCAGGTTTTCTATTAGGCTGTATTGTTTTTAATGTTATTTGTTACAAATTCTCGTGGTTTCAAATTCGTAAGTCCCGATTTAGGTTTCCTTTTTTTTTGGAGGAATATCGGGATCAAAGGTGTCTTATGTTACTTCTGGATAATGTTAGCTTTCTTTTGGTGAAAGAATGATTGAAATCGGTCCAGTAGTATCGGAGATTACCCCCAATATACATACTTACATACATGGTACATACAAACATGTTACCATCGTTACCTCTTTATAATATTGGAATAGAAATAGATAAATCGATTGGTAGGAGCTGGTACGAACATATACTTTACACGTTATACTTATTTAGTTTGTGAATTTAAGAACGTGGCGACTGTTACCATTTCAATCAATTTTCACATTCAAATAAAACGGAGAAACATTTTTCAATGAAAAAAAAAATGTTTCTCTGTTTTATTTAATTTCGAATGAATATTTTGGAAAACCTTGCTGTGGGGACCTTTTAAAAGTAAAATCTTAATCCGAATAATATCGATATTAAGGTAGAAAACTAAATTTTTCATAATTTATTTTGGTATTAAGAGGAATTACAACGCCAACGACCTTGAAACTGAAAATCCCTGTCGGGCTCATCGAAAATTGTTGATTATTTCATGACGGAATGTCGTAGAACTTTTTTTTGTGTACAGATTGTAGGTGACATTGTTTCCTACATTTTGGTGTAGTTTTAAGACAAGAACCTCCTATTGGTGCAAAGCCTATCCAAATTTTAGACAAAAAATGTCTGATTTGGCTAAAATGTCGATAGGCTAGGCACTAAAATATCGGAAACAATGTCGCCTACAATCTGTACACAAAAAAAAGTTCTACGAAATTCCGTCATGAAATAATCAACAATTTTCGATGCGCCCGACATGGAGTTTGAGTTTAGCAGGTATAGGGCCCTTAAGTTTGTATGGAAATGGTAACAGTCGCCACGTTCTTAAGTGTGCTTCACAAGGCACGGAAAGCAGTTGGTCTAGTGGATTACCAGCATGTCGTCAGAAACGCAAGTAGTCAGATATGCATTTCGTTATCTCTCAGAAAAGATTTGCAACTTGTCAGAAACGGGACTCGGTTGTTGTCTCTGATAGATAGCAGTCGTTAGTTCAAGTTAGAGGTCTTTATTGTCTCCGATAGCATTCGTTAGGTCAAGTAAGAGGCCTTAGAGCGCGCTCTAGAATTAGAAGAAGAATAGAATTTAGAATTTTAGAATTAGAATTAGAATTTTGCTTAAAATTTTCAGAAAATTCTAACAGCAGGTGAGCTATACCAGCAAACGCAAACTAGAAATAAACAAGATATTCACGTGATCGTCTTAAAATATCATAAAACGACAATTGTGTTTGAGGTAGCGTTACTGCAGTGGCTTGTTTCAACTGTTTTCTTTCTGATACCATATCTATACTAATATTATAAAGAGGTAACGTTGGTAACATGTATGTATGTATATTGGAGGTAATCTCCGAAACCACTGGACCGATTTACAAAATTCCTTCACCAATATATAGAAAGCTTCATTATCGAGGAGTAACATAGGCTACTTTTGATCTCGATATTCCCACGGAACCGGGACTTGCGCGGGTGAAACCGCGGGATGCAGCTAGTCTCTGATAAGGTTGAGATCAATGGTTTTATACACAGTAAAAAATAGTTTCTTAGTAGTGTGTCTCAAACAAGGTCTCAGATAGCTTTAAAAACCGGCCAAGTGCGAGTTGGACTCACGCACGAAGGGTTCCGTATCATTATAGCAAATGGACCAACCAATCCGTGATCGTAACGCGAACTTCTTAATGTATGTTACCAGTGGCGCTAGTCTATTACTTTATTACTAGATGGCGCTAGTGGTAAACATATATCGTAGTATCGGTGCGTTTATATGTAAATCATATTTGTTGTGAAAATTGTCGTCAACTGTCTAGCTATCAGTTATAACTGTCTAACTAACACAAGCTTAGTCGCTTACCACGGGGCTAGATGGCGCTGTGTGTTGTTCACAGAATTTATTTATTTATTTATTTATCACGGTTTATGAGATACAGCCTGATGACAGACGGGTAGACAGACAGTGCGAAGTCTCCGTAATAGGGTCCTGTTTTTACCCTATAGGTACGGAACCCTAAAAACTAGTTTCTCAGTAGTGTGTCTCAGGCGAGCTCTCAGACAGCTTCAAAAATTAAAATTCACCTCCATAATGGGATGATTGGTTGAAAACAAACCGTAATAATAGTTTTAATATTTGTTTTGGAAGCCGCAGTTAAGGCGCTGTTTAAGTATAATAATCACGGCGCTTTTTTAAATGATTGTTGATGTAATAGAGTAGAGAAGCTGCTGGGAAACGAACGGGTTTATTTTTTGGGCACGATGATTACATGAGTAATGTCTGGTTTAAACGGTTACAGTGACTGGAGCCAGTGGCTTATACATTGAACCTAAATATAACCCTATTTCAGAAACTAAGATCAAAAATGTAAACAAAAATCCCATATATTTATTTGAAAGTGACAGCTCTTTATTTACTTTTTCCTATTAAATTAACAGTTCTTTTACTTTCAGTTTATTTTTGATCTAAGTTTTTGAAATAGAGTAGGTATAGTGATTGGTCAAGAACATTTTAATGTGATGAGCAGTGCTAGAAAATGCCTGAAAGTTTGTTGAACAAAATATTGGTTGCTAACTTTATGTGCACTAAATTTAGGTGACAAATAATACAAATAGCTTGACCACAATAAATATACAAAAATACAGTCCCCGGCATAATATAGGGTTACCCCATATCTCTTTCCGTGGGTGTCGTAAAAGGCATCTAAGGGATCTGAGTGAGACTAGCAAACCTTAAATTCTTCTCCTTTCTTGCTTGATCCGTAAACTGCTTGGTCCCTAGGAGGGTTGGTGTTAGCCAGGCGGCCGTCATTAAAATATTGCCAAATCTATGTTCTGCATGGTCAATGAGGTTTCCCTACTGCGCCGACTCTAAATTTAATCACTTCTGGTTTTAGCGAACCACTGGCTCCCGAGAGGGATGCAACCGGGAACACAACTAATGATCAAATTAATTTAATTTAAATTGACTTCAAGGTGGCATATGCGGCTGATTAAATATCTCTGATTTGAATTGTAACTTAGAATATACTACTTATATAAATTGACAAATTGTAACTTAATCTAAAATTCCAACACCACTCATGGTAAAATATAGTTGGACTTATTTATAATCTACCTACTGTAAACCTTTGTAAAACCTATATTGAGGAATAAATGAATTGAATTGAATTGAATTTGAACATCGCTCAAAAGAAAAATAAATTTGTAACTAGACTGAATCGGAAATCGAATTTCGTAACTAGGTAAATTAAAAAAGCTTTCTTTAAGTCATTAAACATAATATTTCGTCATTGTGCTCCATCTTCAAGTCCACAGTGCCGTCAAATAATCAACCAATAACCAGTTAGTCCATCAATAAAATCATTACTTTCCAAACTGGTCTAAATGATCGCTTTACTACTGTCTCATTATTTTTTACTGTGTAATTTTGGAGCTTACTACAAATTGTTTAAAAACACCATCGTATTTGGTGCAGTGTTATTTAGGTAACGTTTTATACAAATAATATAGTAGGGTACCTACAATCTGCCTATTAATTTTCGTTGTAAAAATCTACAGCCCGAATGATGATAAAAAATATGATCAGACTAGATTGTTTGTTTATTAAGGCGCTGATGAGTTTGTTAGTGACTTTAGAAAATTCGTTTTTTTTTTAGGTTTCTACATGTGGACAGGAGGCACTGTAAATTCTTAGAAACGTCGGGCATTTAAAAAAATGCTAAACACAATTAATTTCTTTTCATTTCACAATCGCGAAAATTAAGGAAAAATAATATAAGTTATAATAGTTTCTGATTTCTGTAAAATCTGCTGTTTCTTGCATGTTTGTTTTTAATTATGAAAAAAAAACCTCAAACTGTTTATAAAAAGTTATATTTTTTTAAATCTAACCCTGTACTTTAATAAATAAAAAAACAAAAAAAAACATTTGAATTCGACACAATTTTACAAAAATCTTCAATCCTAATCTAAACTTTATCAAAAGATAAAAAGATACATTTTTCCTTAACAACAGCTATTTAAAAATCTCATCCAATAAAAGGAATTTGAAGGAAACATTAGCTTTTGTCTTAAACCTCTAAATCTTGAAGCCGTTTGAAATGTTTCAATAGAATTTGTCCATTACGAATTTCAGGGTAATGGTGATTACACACAAACCATTTAGGCTGAAATCTTATTAAATATAAAAGATTCAAAGATTTTATTAAGCTATTGCATAGCTTTTATCGCGGGCTTTGAGCTTTAAATGAAGAAATTTCGTAACGAAAAAACCTAAAACCCCCAACTCCGCCTACCATATTGCCATGGTAACCATGGCAACGTGGTACAAAATAAAAAAATAATTAGTATAATTGCATAAGTTGATAAAAAAATGTTATGCAATAGCTTTACCGCGGCAGTCCCCGAGTGCCACACGTTTTTTTATTTCATTTTGCGTAAATTATGGTACATTAGATGTAGAGAGAGCGGTAAAGGTCTAGTAGTAGATACCCCTTCTTTCATTCCAAGGGTCCATTCCAAGGGTTCGAATCCCGGCCGACAGCGCATCAATGTCTTTTCTTTTTTTAATTCCGATTGGCCCTTTTTTTTACAATAGAAAGCGACATTCGGAAAAATAATTTTTATTTTTAATCATAAATACTTGTTCCCGATGGGAATCGAACCGGCAACCTTTGTTACGGGATTTCTTGATTCGGTGGCCGCGCTGAAAGCCCGCGATAAAAGCTATGCAATAGCTTAAAACTGTCTAACTATTTATAAAATCGATGAACCAAAACTTATTTGTTTCATTGATTTTATTAATAACCAAGTCTGAAGGAGCCTTAACACCGTCTTACAGCAGTAACAACTAATGGCCCGTCCACAGGTTAAAATTACGGTTATTTGAGTTTAGTTTTAAAATTCAATCGATGTACACGGATTACAGTGTCCATTAAACAGAACTTTACAAACTGTTAGAATAAATCAAGCTTTCTTTAAGTCATTAAACATAATATTTCGTCATTGTGCTCCATCTTCAAGTCCACAGTGCCGTCAAATAATCAACCAATAACCAGTTAGTCCATCAATAAAATCATTACTTTCCAAACTGGTCTAAATGATCGCTTTACTACTGTCTCATTATTTTTTACTGTGTAATTTTGGAGCTTACTACAAATTGTTTAAAAACACCATCGTATTTGGTGCAGTGTTATTTAGGTAACGTTTTATACAAATAATATAGTAGGGTGTACCTACAATCTGCCTATTAATTTTCGTTGTAAAAATCTACAGCCCGAATGATGATAAAAAATATGATCAGACTAGATTGTTTGTTTATTAAGGCGCTGATGAGTTTGTTAGTGACTTTAGAAAATTCGTTTTTTTTTAGGTTTCTACATGTGGACAGGAGGCACTGTAAATTCTTAGAAACGTCGGGCATTTAAAAAAATGCTAAACACAATTAATTTCTTTTCATTTCACAATCGCGAAAATTAAGGAAAAATAATATAAGTTATAATAGTTTCTGATTTCTGTAAAATCTGCTGTTTCTTGCATGTTTGTTTTTAATTATGAAAAAAAAACCTCAAACTGTTTATAAAAAGTTATATTTTTTTAAATCTAACCCTGTACTTTAATAAATAAAAAAACAAAAAAAAACATTTGAATTCGACACAATTTTACAAAAATCTTCAATCCTAATCTAAACTTTATCAAAAGATAAAAAGATACATTTTTCCTTAACAACAGCTATTTAAAAATCTCATCCAATAAAAGGAATTTGAAGGAAACATTACCTTTTGTCTTAAACCTCTAAATCTTGAAGCCGTTTGAAATGTTTCAATAGAATTTGTCCATTACGAATTTCAGGGTAATGGTGATTACACACAAACCATTTAGGCTGAAATCTTATTAAATATAAAAGATTCAAAGATTTTATTAAGCTATTGCATAGCTTTTATCGCGGGCTTTGAGCTTTAAATGAAGAAATTTCGTAACGAAAAAACCTAAAACCCCCAACTCCGCCTACCATATTGCCATGGTAACCATGGCAACGTGGTACAAAATAAAAAAATAATTAGTATAATTGCATAAGTTGATAAAAAAATGTTATGCAATAGCTTTACCGCGGCAGTCCCCGAGTGCCACACGTTTTTTTATTTCATTTTGCGTAAATTATGGTACATTAGATGTAGAGAGAGCGGTAAAGGTCTAGTAGTAGATACCCCTTCTTTCATTCCAAGGGTCCATTCCAAGGGTTCGAATCCCGGCCGACAGCGCATCAATGTCTTTTCTTTTTTTAATTCCGATTGGCCCTTTTTTTTTACAATAGAAAGCGACATTCGGAAAAATAATTTTTATTTTTAATCATAAATACTTGTTCCCGATGGGAATCGAACCGGCAACCTTTGTTACGGGATTTCTTGATTCGGTGGCCGCGCTGAAAGCCCGCGATAAAAGCTATGCAATAGCTTAAAACTGTCTAACTATTTATACTAACTTTTTATAACCAAAACTTATTTGTTTCATTGATTTTATTAATAACCAAGTCTGAAGGAGCCTTAACACCGTCTTACAGCAGTAACAACTAATGGCCCGTCCACAGGTTAAAATTACGGTTATTTGAGTTTAGTTTTAAAATTCAATCGATGTACACGGATTACAGTGTCCATTAAACAGAACTTTACAAACTGTTAGAATAAATTTGGTTTTTTTTTAACAAACAATTTGTTCGAGTGGTATTAACATTTTTCTTTTAATTTGGGGATAGAATTTGGTGATGGGTTTTTTGTTGGTGGTGAAGAATTCATCATTTCAGCTGTAAGAAGTCCACTGCTGGATAAGCCTCCCTCATAGATTTCCAGATGCTTCGGTCATAAGTGGCCTGCATCCATCGTGAACCCGCGGCCTTAACTAAGTCGTCCGTCCATCTCGTTGGTGGACGTCCAACGCTGCGCTTTCCAATCCGCGGTCTCCATTCGAGAACTTTTCGGCCCCAACGACCATCTGCTCTCCGTGCTATATGTCCTGCCCACTGCCACTTCAAAGAGCTAATCCGTTTGGCTATGTCGGTGACCCTCGTTCTTCTACGTATCTCCTCATTTCTGATTCGATCCCGTAGAGAAACCCCGAGCATAGCTCTCTCCATAGCTCTTTGAGCAACTCTAAGCTTATTCATAAGGCCTATAGTGAAGCACCACGTTTCGGATCCGTATGTCATCACTGGCAACACACACTGATTGAAGACTTTCGTCTTAAGGCACTGAGGTATTTTAGACGAAAAGACGTTGCGGAGCTTCCCGAACGCTGCCCATCCGAGCTGGATTCGACGATTGACCTCTTTCTCGAAGTTGAACCTACCTAACTGGACATAAGTTTTTTCTTAGTAAAATACACATCCCGTGCGCAAAAACACGCAAAAATTATCCCCAATCCAATTTCAACACAATCCCTAGTTAGGGTAGTTACCACAGACTAAATATCTACATCTAATGTCACTTCCATTTAAACTTTTAAAAAATCAATTCAGTCAGACAGGAAACGTCAATCGAATAAGTCCAAATGCATTCTTGTCTAAAAATACTCGAAGAAGCTTAGTCTAATGACTCAGACTCACGAGGGGGTAAACTATAAATATCTTTCGGCTTGAAATCTCTATTCTAAGTCAGTTAACTTGAATTTCAGCTCGGGATCTGACGTTTGGATACGGCATTAGTGAGTTGAAATTTTTTGGGAAAAGAATATTTGTAAAGTTTGACGTAGTTTTGTGATGAAATAATAAGAAAAAAATAAAAATATTTGGTAAGTCGCTTAGTACCTCAGTTTACTTTGTAGTTGGTGCCTCGTGGCGCTCATATCGAGCGTGTTTAAAGAGGTTGTTCTAGAGGTCTAGACAAACAACTAGTTGTACAGCTTTTGGAAATAGTACTTTTTTTCCAAAATTTTGGGATTTCACTGAATAAACAGATGTTTTTGAAAGTAAAGGCAATTAATGTTTAGATTGTAGTAGTCCAACTAAATAAAAGGACAATATAAGGCCAATGACCTCTAACTCTAAGAAACAGCTGATTCTCGTGTAAACTTTAAACACATTTTTTTCGAAAACTACTTCGATTTTCCAAAAGTAGTAGAACAGAGGTTCTTCGCCTCTTCCTCATTTTTAGGGTTCCGCATTTCTCTTCATTTGGTTAAAATGTTATGCATTTATTAGGTATGTAGTTACGGTTTATAGTCGTATCAAAACTTACCTACCTATCTCTTTCATCTCAAATAACCGATTAAGATATAAATAAGTATTAAGAGTCCATAAAAACCAGTAAATCTTAAATGATTACCTAAGTTAAATCACGTACCGACAAAAAAATAACATTCAAATCCCATTAATTAATTTAAACGACAAAGTGTGTACTAATTATTTCTCATAACTGTAATTAATAAAACTTTGAACTTACCATCTTTGGGGTTTCTGTCACAGTCAAGTATCAAGCTTTAAGTTGCTTCAAGCAATACAGTAATTTAATTTTCCGCTTGTTTAATTCAGTCTAGTCTTCTTTCCTAAAATGGTATATCTTACATAATGTTAGAGTTTTCAGGTCGCCCTAAGCGTTTTGACTTGACCTAACGACTGCTATTAGAGATAACAAACGGGACCAATTGCTATCTAGTGCTGATATATTGCATTTTTTTTATTTATGGAGATTTTAAATTATTCTTCTTAGGCATAGAGCATACGTACCGCAAACCAGGAGCATTACAAGGCGTGATTTTATGTAAGTTTTTAAACCTAGTATCATATCTATCACAAAATGGCAGCAGTAGCCTTTAAATTCCGTTTTCAATATGTGTGATTAATGCTTTATAAACTGTAGAAATCATTAAACGCGATTGAGCCAAATGTTGCATCAAACTTGCGCATTGACCGTGTACAGAGACCTTAACATTCAAAACTCAAACAACGATCTCAAAGCCTTATCTCAAAATAGAATTCCAATCAATAAAAGTAATTATAAATTAACTCTTTATCTCGAAAGCTAGTCTAATTTAGATATAAGTAATTAAATGATATAGGTCTTTTGATAAAACTGTTACGAAGGGAGTGATTGAAAAAGCTGTAAAGATAACGTGGTTCGCACGGTACAGTACTTATACCTTCTTGAAATAATGGTGGTTTATCCGTTTAATAAGATAATTATTAATATTATTAAGATATTATATTATGGTCACAAACATACTCCCTCTCATCCGAGCGATGTTCCCGTTTGCATCCCTCTCGGGAGCCCGGGATTCACTAAACCCTTAAATATTTGGGGTTGGCGCAGTAGGTGGTAAGTCATCATTGACCATACCTTCAGCTAATAGATTTGGCAATATTTTTAAGGTCGGCCGCCTGCCTGACACCAACCCTTCTAGGGACCAAGCTGTTTATCCGCCACCGCGCAGGGAGAACTTAGGTTTTGCTAGTCCTCCCTAAATCCCTTAGTCGCCTTTTACGACACCCACGGGAAGAGATGGGGTAACCCTATTCTATGCCGGAGGCTATACGGTGTCTTAAACATACTCCATGTTCTTTAAGCGAAATCAAAATTAAAAAATAAATATACATTGAAAACTAGTAGGTATCCATTCCTCTTTAAGACTTAGATAGCTCGATCTTTTACAAAATGTGAGCTACCTTGCCTTTAGACAGTTACTCGTAGGCCAATAGTCAGAAATGCCCAGAAGAAATTACTGGTCAACAAGTCTGGAACTAACTAAGCCGTGGTTTTCATAGTATGTTTTCCTTCAACGTCAGAAAGAGGATAGGTAGACACCTACTCTTTCTCCATACAAACAAACGTAGTCGACTGTTTCCTCCCTGGATAAAGACATTGGAGCAAACATTTTTATGTCATAAGTCCTATATCACCCATGACCATGCCCCTATGTTGTGGTTTTTTCCATTTTCGAATTCGAAGATTCAGAAGAAATAGTAAATGAAAAACATCAAAACGACATCATATACCTGATATAATATGACTTATGACATGAACTTTTTTTTTTCCAATATCCAGGGAGGAAACAGTTGACTTCGTTTATAAAGTTTGTCTGTCCCCTTAATAGCGCACTTAACTTTTAATCTAGGCTCGAATAACCGATATTTAATTGCTTTTGAACCGTTTTGTGGTGGTGGTAACTTCTGCCCCTGTATTATAAAACAAAATATTAGGGAATATCATGTTTTATCGTCAGATTTTAAGAGGAATTGATATCCACTCTTTCTCCGCACGCAGTCGACTGTTTCCTCCCTAGATTAAAATATTAGAGCGAATTATGTTCTTTTTTTATGCCATAAAACCTTTATCTTCCATGCATGACCGACCATTGACCAATTTGACCATGCCCCTATGTTTTAGTTTTTACCATATTATTCTAATTATCATAAATCCTACTTTCTGTGTATTATTATAGGACCAATTTCAATTATTACCATAAGATCATTTACGCAAGGTTTCAGGTATACCAAAATAACCCTAAAGATGTGGTAAACTTTTTCTACATATTCATATCATCTCTAACACAACTTGACAATATAAACCAGTTTTACACTTAGACTTCGTTTTGTAATAAAGATACTGAAGTCCGACAGAACTTAAATAAACACATTTAAAAATTTAAAGTTACGTCTTTAAAGTTCGAGGGTTAATATTTTATTTAGAAGTTTGTTTACGAAATCAATAAACTCAAGGATATAAATTGAAAAACATAGGTATTTTCAAATACACAGTCATTTTTGGTCGATCAAATTACAAAGCAATTTCAGGGCTATTAGGTTATAATTTAATTTCGAATTTTCAGTCTATTATTGGGATTAAATTGATTAGTTATTTAAGAGGTTATTAACTAAGTTATATTTGGGGTAAGTGCCTAGACGTCAACATAGACAGACGTACAGATACATAAAGTTAATAGTAAAAAGATCTATGGGAAAAAGTATATACCTTCTCTTTTCTCCATACAAACTTTACAAACGTAGTCGACTGTTTTCTACCTAGATAAAGACATTAGAGAAAATAAGTTTATGTTTCAAAACCTATATCAGCCATGACCATGCCCCTACGTTTTGATTGTTTTTTCGTATTATATTATTTTGAAACTGTACTTCTATTCTAATTAGAAAATGAAAAAAAAATCGTAGAGGCATGGTCATGGCAGATATAGGTTATAATATGGCATAAACATAATTTGCTCTAATGTCTCTATCCAGAGAGGAAACAGTCGACTACGTTTCTATGGAGAAAGAGTAGGTACACTTTCCTCTTAACCTATTTTATTCCAATGTTCTCACAACATCGTACCGTACCCGATCGAAACCACAGGGCTCTGCCAGTAAAATTCCCATTTCATCTAAATTTATAAGTATCATCAATTCATTAATTACACGTAAATTAATCCCAATTTTCACGGGAACGAAAACCTAATCAAAATTCAAAACTTCACACACGTATTAAATTTCAAATAATCAACGGACATTTTTATATCGAAACTCTACGCTTTTACACTAAATCTTAATTATCATTGTCAATTATGTTAATCTTAATTACAATTAATAATAATACAGAAACTGTATTGGTTGTAATTAATAATTTAATAAATTAATAATACATTTGTTGGAGGATCTTATTGCTTCCTCAGAATGTAATAAGACACCGAAATTGCTTTTGGAAATGGTAATGAATGAATGAATTATTCAAAACAAGTGATTATGTCGATCTAGTGTTATATTATTGTCAAATTATTACTCTAATTCGATATTTGATAACGGTAATGATATTGGTCCGGTTTTAGGGTTCCGTTGCTATAATTTTCTAGGGATATCCCTAAGCCGCAACGAGACATCGCGAGGCAAGCGTTGCAAATGGTTTGTCACGCATGCCTCAACCTGAGGCATGTGTGATTCTGATTACATTCGTCTCACACGACACGCAAACAACCACGCACAGGTTTCGTCAGTAGAGCAATAGAAGCGAGCGCACGGCTCGCACTGAGACGGCGGCGTTCGCAACGATCGTATGACGCGAATGCGAACGCAAACGCGAGGCGAATGCGAACGCGAGGCGAACCGTTCGTGGCACATGCCTCGCGATGTCTGTACGCGGCTCTAGATTATCGCCCTTTAATCCGCCGCCGCCACAATTTCTACAGCGGGGCTTACATAACGAAACTACTATATACCCTATTTCAGAATCAGAATTAAAAAAAAACCAAATCGGAAGTTCCGATAAGAGAGTCCATTGAACTCTTGTCACACCCCTAGCGTATTCCGTCAACCCCCAAATCTATTCTATTTTTAAATTTCATTTTTTTTTGTTACAGTTCCCGCCACGCGGCAATCAATGGATGAGTGATCGAAAATAGAAAATGGCGGCTTGTTTCAAGCCAAAAATAGTTGCCAGGAAGTGAAAACTTCCAAATGTGATTTGAACGGACATCCTAAATGCTCTTGTGAAGTTTAAATATGTTTAGTATAGTGAGGACAACTAGTAGGGAAGTGAACCCCTTGTTCCTTTTGTTGCGGACTCGTGTTTTTTTTAGTTTTTGTTTTTTCGTTTTGTTTTTCGGTGTGAGTTGTGGTTTTCAAGAACAGAAGTTTGCGATGGAGCCTCAGGATCAGGTGAGCTGTTTTTTTAAATGTTTTTTTTTAGGGTTCCGTGCCTCAAAAGGAACCCTTATCAGATCACTCTTTACATTTTTTAATATTTGAGACCTATGGTAAGTGATGATGCGGTTTAAGATGTAGTACCTACGCTCATCTAAATGATAAGGTTTGGGCAGTGTGAGATCAGTACGACCTATCTTCCGTAGTGGCTGCACTGACCTAGGAACTTATTGGTTTAACCAATTTTGACATACAGTCTGCGTCATAAAGTAGATGACCATATTATTCAGATTGTCAAAATCGCTATACATTCACCCCCTTATACTTATAAACGATGACTAACTTTATATAACGTTTATCTTTTACGGTGACATGAAGTTTTAATGTTAACAGACAGAAAGAAACGTTACATAAACTTAGTCATCGTTTATAAAGTAAGGTTGTGTAATAGTGGGACATCAAAACAGAACAGCCATTCTGAAAACAAATCTCTATCCTCAAATTACGTAGATAGTGGGTATTCTAACAACGACGATCGAATATTTTTGAAAGGTGTGTGAGTAATTTCCCGAACAGTTTGACTTTGGAACTGGCTGGACTCGTCCGTCAGAGACGAGTTTGAAATGGATCACTATTAGGCGACCTTTCTCCTTCTTGTCTTTAGCATTCAACGCAAGTGTAACTGACTCACTCACTCACTGATGGACAACGTACAGCCTAACTAGTTATAATTAGTTATCGTAAAATATTTCCCCCACAGACAGCAGTAGCGGGATCAAGAGTGACATTACCGTGTAGGGTCGAAAACAAGGCAGGTCAGCTTCAGTGGACGAAGGACGACTTCGGACTTGGCCTGCACAGGGAACTGAGTGGCTACGACCGGTATAAGATGATCGGTAGTGATGAAGAAGGTAAGTTTGATAGTTCTGTGTTATAAAAGGTACTATCAACAACAAAAGTGGGTATCCAGTTAGCCGAAAGATTCGTTTGTACCGAGCGCCGAGCGTGGAATAAGCATATTATACACACATTGAGATATATCTACAAATATCAAATGTGTGACAATTATTGTGTATCTAAATTTCAACTCCATGCGTTAGTCGGGTTAGCACAGCGCAGCGGTACAAAAGGAAAATAAAAAGCAATTTATCTTGCAAGCGAAATTAAACCTTACGGTGTATACTCACTTTCGTTGTTGATAGTATATTTTAAATTCCTTTGCGATCACCTTTTACTCAATTTCAGAATTTTATATCAAAAATGTAAACAAAGAACTGTCAATATCAAAGGAAAAAGTAAATAAAGAGGTGTCACTTTCAAATAAATGTACCTATCAGTTTTTTGTTTACATTTTTTGATCTAGATTCAGAGTAATAGGTAGAATCAGATGTCAAAACCAAACAAATACAAACAATAATATAAAATATACTAGGTACCTACTAATTAACTCGGAATCCACTACACAACAAGTAGGGGGACAAACAAAAAATGATTCATTACATGCCAACTACGAAGGACATGTAATATTTCTGACATTAGAAAGGTTCTGGAGATAATGTCGGAATTAATTAGGTAGTAGGCCTACTGAAATGCTATCGAAAATATTATATTGTGTTTTCTCTTTTATGTTCGCAAAGAAAGACAGACATTTGACGTGTGCTTCGTTGTATCTTTCTCATTATTATTATTCATTGGAATATTTTCGGTAGGTTAGGTATGTATTTTGTTTATTGTCTTAGTGAAAGACGCAAAACGGAGTCGTCGCAATGTTTCGATACGTAGGCCGGTGCAGCTAAAATAAAAAAAAGGATCAATTAAGCCGTTTTTAGGATACGACGTGCGCAGGGTCAGCTAGTATATCTATCTATCTATATAAAAGAGAGTCGTATTAGTTACACTAAGTATTTATAACTCAAGAACGGCTGAACCGATTTGGCTAAAAATGAGTGTAGACGTAGCTTAGAACCAGGAGACGGACATAGGATCCTTTTTTTAGAGAGTAGTAGTAGTAGGGTAGGATAATAGTAGTAGGGTAGGATAGTAGTAGTAGGGTAGTAGTAGGGTAGGATAGTAGTAGTAGGGTAGTAGTAGGGTAGGATAGTAGTAGTAGGGTAGGATAGTAGTAGTAGGGTAGGATAGTAGTAGTAGGGTAGGATAGTAGTAGTAGGGTAGTAGTAGGGTAGGATAGTAGTAGTAGGGTAGGATAGTAGTAGTAGGGTAGGATAGTAGTAGTAGGGTAGTAGTAGGGTAGGATAGTAGTAGTAGGGTAGGATAGTAGTAGTAGGGTAGGATAGTAGTAGTAGGGTAGTAGTAGGGTAGTAGCAGGGTAGTACTGTGGTAAGGTAGGTTAGTAGTAGGGTACAGAAGTAGTGTAAGGTTCTAGGCTTTTTTTATTAAACTGTCAACTAGCTATTTATAAAATACTCAACAAAGTTACTGCCTACGGCTAAATATAGTTCTGACCTAATTCCTCACGAGATTATAATAAAACAGTCAGCCACGAAGCGTTGTCACGAAAGTTACGATCATTTGATAATAACTATCGTGATTATGAGCTTAGTTATTGCTTAGTTAGAGCTAAGTCAATTATAATAGAGTGCCGATTGCGGTAGGTAGCTCCTAATGTTGCTATTATCTGTAATAATCTACTTAGAATAATTATAATCTAAATAGGGAATTGGTTGATTTAGTGGGTTAGGAGCTGTGCCGCGTGGTTTTCCCCGGATAAGTCCTGTTCCCATGGAAATATCAGGATAAAAAGAAGTCTATCTGTTCATTGTCTCTAGCTATCTGTATACTTACCAGTTTTTGCGTAAAGGAGTAACAAAAATATTCATATAATTACTTACGCAGATACTATCAAAATTTATGACCTCTGTGGCGCGTCGGGGAAAAGCTCGATTGCGAATGCAGAAGGTTGCGGGTTCGATTACCGCCGGGTGCAAGTAAATACTTGCACCCGGCGGTAATCGCTTAAAATTAATGCTTAAAAATAAGTATTTGAATCTGGTCTGGGTGTTTTCTATGTATCATGTTATTATGTATACCTACTTATATATTTACAAAAAAAAGTATAATAGGTAATATATGTCTAGTACTCATAGTACAAGTGTATTAATAGTGCTTAGTTTGGCGCTAGATTGCGCTGTGTGAAACGTGTCGTCCAATATTTATATCTATACACTAGCAGATTCCCGCGGTTTCACTCGCGTAAGTCCCGATCCCGTGGGAAAATAGGGATCAAAAGTAGCCTATGTTACTCAGGGTGAATGTAGCTTTCTAATGGTGAAAGAATTTTTGAAATCGGTCTAGTAGTTTCGGAGATTACCCCCAATATACATACATACATGTTACCAATGTTACCTCTTTATAATATTATAGATTATATATAGATAGATATAAAATATAAATATAAATAGTATAGTAAATAGTAAAATAATATTATTATCTATAATAATAATAATATTAGTAATTATTATTATTATAGATAATAAAAATCGTAACTCAGCGGTGTCTGTTTATAATTTTAGTACCATTAAATAATGCGACAATGTGAATCACATAATGATCACTGCAAAAACCTCATGAGTTTCTTGTGTCTTCTTCTCATTGGAAATCGCGTACTAGTTTCAGTGGCTGCCCCGACCTAAATATCGAAACCAGGTCTATAAGAAGCATACCTCTAAGGCTCCTTAGTCTATGAGTACGCTATAAAACTCTTATTAGACGCTTAATTTATCGAAAGTTTAGTTTCGAACTTTGTGGCACATTAAAAGCTCCTAATGGCGTATTTGCGTGACGATTCTCCGTAAAATTTAAATCAAATGTATATGTTTTAAAAATAGTAAAATAGACGACTAGACTACAATAGAATCTAATGTGACATGGGGATCGTTAAATGTATTAAGTGGCAGTTATAGGGAGTAGGCATAGTGTTTAGAAGTCTAGACCAACAAATTAAGGTGGTTGTCACGCCAACAAGATTTGGTACCTAGTTGGCGGGTAGGGTAGGGTATATACGGGGGAAGACAGTATGCCTGAAATATCTCCCAAAAAAGGTGACATTGCAATTTCCAAGTAGGTACTACAGATCGGTGCGGGGTGAATTGCTCTTGTAAACACCGTGGCTAACACTAAACGTATCACCTATTTTGGTAGATATTTTAGTCATAAGGTCTTCCACCGTATTCGATCTTACCTAACTACACCCTATATAGCAAGACATAATTGTACATGAAATCACCCCGAACTAAATACAAGTCTTTATGGGCAGCATTTAAATAGTATCTACTTATCCCCGGCGGGGATTGAACCCGCAACTCTCTGCGTTGCAGTCGCAGTCAAGGCTTTGTTCTACGCGCCAAAAAGGCTGTCAAATCACAAAGTTTTTCGTGTTAATTCACTTAATAGTAGCTTAGATTAAAACAAAAAACTAAAGATACGGTACCTAGTCTCGAAAAAACAGACGATTAAACTGCTGACGCTGACGCTCTAGCCTCAGTCGTATGTCGAACCCCTGCCGCGTGAGAACGTGCTGTCACACTGCGATTATCTTTTTGACATCCATAAGAATGCCTTATTGGTTTTTTACAAATGCCTGAATCATTCTTAAAGACGAATGTTTTTAAATACAATAATTTTATAAAAATGCATGTAGGTGTTTCTAGCTAATTTTGCGAATACGCAATGTTAGAATATACCGTATCTACTATTTTTGTTTTTATCTAAGCTAATAGTATACGTTTTTTTCTCAGGTGACTACTCATTGGATATCAGAGACGTGACGTTGGACGACGACGCGAAGTACCAATGTCAAGTCAGCTCCGGAGTTAAAGGTAAGATTTTATAGAAATCGTCACGTAACATTAGATTTTGTAATTCGACTTACTTTGTCCGTTTGGTGTAATTTTGGCCCTGAAGAAATTGTTTTCTAAATAATATAATAAAACTTTTTGTATGTACCTAAGTATATTTATTTAGGAACACCAAAAGCAAATTTATACATAAAACAACACAATAAACTAAATATTCTGTTTTAATCATAAGTACCTACTTACTGCACTGGGCGTTCACAGAAATATTTAAAAGACAAATAAATATCTACAAAAATGCCCGACATTGAGTTGTATTCGAACCACGCCCGCTACGTGTAGTAGGTACAATACTAATTTTAATATTTTATACATTATGCTTCTGAAATATTTTTTGCATCTCTAAATACTTTACCTAAAGAGCAGGTACACTTAAATATAAAATCTTCAAAGTTTACGTATAAATACCTACACCAGTACAGTAGCTAGACAAAGGGTAGACCTACCTCTCATAAGACATCGCAAGAAATTACTTAGAGAACGAGGTGCCCCATGTGGAGCCCATTAACTTGCCGGGCCAAAGTTGTGCATAAAATATGATTAACAGTACGAGGGGTTACTTTGAACGGGTTGTTTTGGAACTGGCACCTGACCTGTTAAATATGAATACGCTAGCTGTGCCCCGCTTTTTCACTCGATATTTGAGGGTTAAGAATGCGGCATTTTGGCAATGCGTAACTGGGATTTTAATTTTTACCCGACCACGGCAAAAGGATGGTTATGTTTTTGACTGAGATGTATGTATGTTTGTCTGTGCCCTAATAGCGTCTTAACTTAATAGAACTAGCTATGCTTCGCAGTCTTGATTCTTCTTCTTCATATCGTTAAGTGGTGTGGCTCATCTGGTGTTAGAGTTTTCAGGTCGCTCTAAGGCCTCTAACTTGACCTAACGACTGCTATCAAAGATAACATCCAACTGCTTAACGTGTCTTCCGAATCCCAAAGGAGCGAGAGAAAACGATTTTTTGCCTTACAAATTATCGACCCCAAACTGCTCGTCCTAGAGACTGGAAATTTGGAGAGTATGTTCTTTGTGATATGTTTGGATCCACTTAAAAAGAGATTTTGGAAAATCCCGCGTGTTTGGGACTGCTAGTCATATTAAAAGACACATTCCCCAAATTTCAGCATTCAAATACCTACCAGCGGTTTAGGCTGTGTGTTTGTTGAGAAATAAATTGATTGATACGTACCTACCAATAATAACCAATAACCAATTTATATCTTGTCAAAGAACGCCAAGAATTTTCAAACCATAACTTGTTCAAAACATAACTCATAACTTTGCAAAAAATGATTTTTTGTGTAATAAATTTGTGAATCTTGTCGAGAATTTTCTTCGGTCTAGACAATTTTGGAATTCAACCTGTACAATGAAATTTGATTTGACGATTGACTGATAAAATCTTTGCTACGAGTATTTTATTTTGGTTCGTTCGTTTTGGCGCTGTGACTGACTGAATAAAGGCGATTTTGAGAGGCTTAACCGTTAAATGATGTGACGACCTCTGTGGCGCGTCGTGCGAATGCCCGACTGCAATGCAGAAGGTTGCGGTTCCCGCCGGGTGCAAGTATTTATGCTTAAAGCTTCGATCATATATAAACTATAGATACACGGTCTTATACAAAATCAAAATCAAAAATCGGCACTACTTCAACGCTTACTTATACGGACATAGTACAGTTTAATGTTAATCACTGGGCAATAAGGTTGTAAAACACTTATGCACGACTGACAGCGATATGCCTTGTTTCGCTGTAACCGGCTGAAATATGCCTTGTTGTGACGGCTCCATTTCTAGAGCGGCGACCGTGCATCTATGTAGGTTATATATGATCGAAGCTTAAAAGTAAATATTTGCTTCTGGTCTGGGTGTTTCTCTATGTATAATAGCTGCGTCCCGCGGTTTCACCCGCGTAAGTCCCGATGCCGTGGGAATATCGGTATCAAAATTAGCCTATGTTACTAAAACTAAAACTCAAAAACTACTGTGCCGATTTCAAAAAATCTTTTACTAATAGAAAGCTACATTATCGAGGAATAACATAGTCTACTTTAAATCCCGATATTCCCACGGGATCGGGAATTACGCTGGTGAATATTATATAAAACTCTGGGTACCTACCACAGACATCTGAACTGAACATTGTACCTACCTACTTACCTATTTTTGTCGCCTGACATTCGAATTTTTGGAATAACGATAGCGTCATAATCCTAAATGCCTGATGTTAATGACAAACGGTTGGATATTTCAGAATTTATCAAGGGATATTATTGCCACCTGCTACGCGTTACGGTTTTAATTTGTTTGAAAGTTTTTTGCGACAACTGCCGTTACTGAAATTTTAGGGTCGAGGGACCCAACGTGAGGACGAAATAAATTTTGGACCTGTAGGTAGGTACGTAGCTGAAATTAAATGATGATAAAACTTGTTTTTTGGAAATTTTGGACGCGCCTTTTTGAAAGTACCTAAGTGGTGAATTTATTGGTTAATGACTAGCTTTTACACGCGATTTTACTTGTCGTTTTTTTATTTCGTGTTTTATGTTTCTTGGTGCGTACGTTTGTCTGTCTAAATATACTACTACTTGTTCTTCTTTATATCTCCTTATTTTTTGACGACTTTGATAAAATTTAATTCAGTGTTAGCGAGAAACGTCAATAGCGGTTTGCTGTTGTAAAATAAAATTATGAATTTAGATTTGAATGAATTCTAATTCTGATTCCTACATAAATCTAAACTAATATTATAAAGAGGAAAGATTTGTGTTTTGTGTGTGTTTGTCTGTATGTTTGTTATGAATGAACTCAAAAACTACTAGACCGATTTCAACAATTCTTTCACCATTAGAAAATTCACATTCATTCACTACATTCACCCTGAGGTTAATTTTGATCGCGATATTCCCACAGGATCGGGACTTACGTGGGCTAACACGGATGAAACCGCGAAACGCAGCTAGTAAATAATAAAATGAAAAAAAATACATTCTTTTTTTTTTCATTTTAGTTCTTTCAAGTATCCTATAATAATATTACAAATTAACGTGCTTATATTTATTTATTTATAATATTGAATTTTCCAAAACATTTTGAACACATTCTTACACGGGTGAAACCAAGTAGCACGACAAGCAGCCCAATAAAATCATCCATTTATTCTGAAGTCGACAAAAAAGAGGACGAAAAACAAAAAATGTCAAAGGTTTAGGAACAAAAATTGAAATTGAAAAATAATAGGCCTTTGACGGTACAAAAACGTTTTTTTAGGACCTCAATGAGAAATTCCGCTCAAAGGTCGCTGGGTTCAAATGCTTAATTTGCTTTTAATTTTTCCTAACCTAACCCGTTCTTAATATTTTTTCCTTCTCGTTTTGTTTTATTTCCGAATGCTTTGTCTATTTCTTGAATGCAAGATTTCTTTAATTTTTAGCGTTCCGGACTTAATTAAGAGGTTGAGCGTTGTAACAATGCTAAAAGTAATAAAAACCACGCGATTCAAACCGAAAAATGTCTTTAATTTTAACATGAACATCTTAAAAACTAGGTGGAACAAAGGGCGGCCTATCGCTTAAAGCGATCTCTTCCAGGCTTTTATTAGTAGAATTTCAAGCCAAGCTCCTACTAAATAATAAAGCGTCTAAAAACTTAAATCTAAATTAACAACAAATATTATTAAATAACGGGTCATATATTTACCACGTTAAAATTTGTTAAAAACAAATTGAAACGTGGTAAAGCCTAAAGCCCCTTTATTTAATACCAGCTGTATCCCGCGGTTTCACCCGCGTAAGTCCCGATCCCGTAGGAATATCGGGATCAAAAGTATAACTAATCTTATAGAGGTTATTTATAATATTCGTATAGAAACACATTAATTTTCCCACCATTAAATTTGTACCTATTCTATGTCATTCCCATACAAACTATCACCTTTGTCCTAAGTCAAATTCCTAATTCGAAACGACGACAATTCTAATATGACCCGGGACCCTTTGTACGGCAGTAATATAAACTTTGACGTATTGTTGATCCCTATTATTGGAATGCAAATTGTAAACTTGGGTAGTAATTCAATTTGTTTGGGGTAGGTTTTGACGATCAATATTTTAATACTCGACTCTCTTTGATTCTGTTAGTTTATTAATTTAAGATTTACGATTATAAAATGACATGTTGGATTTCACTACAAGTATGGTACCTACTAATATTATAAAGATGATGTGTGTGTGTATGTGCGTCTGTATGTTTGTTATGAATAAACTCAAAAACTATTGAACCGATTTTAAAAATTATTTTACCATACATTCACCCTGAGTAACATAGGTTACTTTTGATCTCGATATTCCCACGGGATCGGAACTTACGCGGGTGAAACCGCGGGACGCAGCTATCTTTAATATCTTAAGATGTTACAGTTTTAATGGTAGGCTATTATATAGGTATTATATGGTTGTGCGATTAAGAGGCCACTCCTAACATTTTCATTTAAAAAAGTATGCAATTAAGAGCTTATTCCCAAAATGTTATTAAAAATATTTCCATCACTGATATTTAAATACGAAAGAGTTTGCTCAGCTGTGCTTATTTCTTTTTTATTACCTATATTATTATGTAATCTATACTAAAATATTACAAAACTGAAGAGTTTGAATCTCAGGAATCTCTGGAACCGCAGGACCAATTTGAAAAATTCTTTCAATGTTGGATAGTCAATTTATTGAGGAAGGCTATAGGCTCCTTTTGATACCGATATTCCCACGAGATCGGGACTTACGTCTTAATAAATTTGACGTATCCAAGTATAGCCAGTTTGACTATTAAAAGGGGGGGGGGGGGGGCAAAACTGGAGATTAAAAAAAACCATCCCCTATCACTCGGTAAAATACATCGTGTGCACGAGCCACATAACCCTATTGTTGTATTTCGTAAGCTCCGCGTCCTATATAGGCCTTTGTTTCAAGATTTAGGTTAGATTAGAGATCCCTTAAGCAAAAGGTATTAGCATACGTCTTTAGAGCGAGCCTTTTTGTTGCCATTCAGAACGTTCGAGGATCTATTGAGTTGGTAATCCTTGGTTATATTAGTTGATGTATGGAGTTTGTGACTATTTGTACAGCCAATTTGTAATTTGTAATAGTACAGCCAATTTGTAATTGAATACGCTCATGACCATGGAGGAAGGTTTGGTGTCGCAGGCGGCTGGCCGTAAAAATATTGCAAAATTTATTTGCAGAAGGTACGGTCAATGATGACTTTGTAGGTACGTCATCATTGAGGCGACCCTAACATTAAAAAAAAAAATTATATATTTTGGTTTAAAGTTAAGCCCAAAAATAAAAAAGTAATTTGGGGTTTAGCGGACTCCGTGCTCCTGAGAGGGATGCCCTACTCTACCCTACTACCAATACTACCCTACCTTACTGCTACTTTACCCTACCCTCCTACTACTCTCTAAAAAAAGTCTATCTCTATTATTATGTCCTTCTCCTGGCTTTAAACTACCTCCCCATCAATTTTCAGACAAATCGGTTTAGCCGTTTTAGAGTTTTAGTGTAACCAACTCGACTTTCTCTCATATAGCTACGTCCCGCGGTTTCACCCGCGTAAGTTCCAAACCCGTGGGAATATCGGGATCAAAAGTAGTCTATGTTACTCAGGGTGAATGTAGCTTTCTAATGGTGAAAGAATTTTTGAAATCGGTCAGTTGTTTTTGAGTTTATTCATAACAAACATACATAGACCCACACACACACAAATACAAATATTTTTTCTTTATAATATTAGTGTAGATATAGGTATAGATATAACCTAGCGTTAATCTACTTATTAATCTATCTATGTTTTAGATTGATGCATCGACGCGCTTCGTTAAATTGACTATTAACCCCTAATCAGGGTATTTATGATTTAATTTCCGGTTAAACCTCTGAATTTTATAATAAAACCAAGCGAGCAATATAATTTAATATTGAACCGTTAATTTTGATAATCTGATGCGTGTTCAGTTATTGAAAACTATTGTTGAAATAATGCAATGTATTATTAATTAGGTAATCTAGGCACTATATTATGAGCTAGCTCGGTATCTCGGTTTCACCTGCGTAAGTCCTGATCCCGTGGGAATATCGGCATTAAAAATGCCTGTGATGCTCCTCGATAAAGTAGCTATCTATTGATAAAAGAATTTTTGAAATCGGTCAAGTAGTTTTGAAGCTTATTCATTACAAACAAACAAAAAAAAGTTCCTTGTTATAAAATTGGTAATAGATGTTCAAAACTCATGTTTTCTAGCTACAGGAATAGATAGGTTCAGAGAAGGTTAAGGCCAGAGCGAGCGAAGCGAGAAATTTAAAATCAATTCATATTCCAGAGACACATGCTCTCATAATCTTGTCACAATACAGTGTCGATAGAATAATTTAATTGTTGTATTTCACGTGTATTTGACACATTTAAACACATTTATCTACCAAAAGTGTCAAATACGCGCCAAATATGACAATTACACACAATCATACAAAAATGTCAAAGACACGATTGTAGGAGCAGCAGACCAGGTAACACAACCTTAGTACACGTATATTGATAGCCCTGTTCAAGCATAAAACTGTACCTTCAAAACGAGGTATACGAAAACAAATTGAACACAATAGAAATTCTGATCAAACACAGCGAAAATTTCAAAGGCATTTCCAGTGACGATCATCCTATCCTTTAACTTCCAAAGGGACACTAAACCAAGGGTCCGGGAGATAGGTTAAATCGTTCCCCTCGTTTCCTTACCTACCTTGTAACGAAATGCTTTGAGATAATTTCGAAATTAACAATTCAAATTGAACAGTATTATGCAAGAATGCTTTTAGAATTTTCGAACAATATAAAATAAGTACCTATACCTGCTTATCTTTTTAGGTTCTAATGGTTTTAGTGGCAAATGTTCTCAAATGGTGTTTCGATTGTTACCTACGTCTATAAAGCGACTACTTAAAAAATGGTGAAATTAATGAAAAATGATTAAAAAAAACCTAACCATGATTTTCAAAAGTCCTATGAGTGGTTTGGAAGATACGAGGGAATAAAGAAAATTACAAACATACAAGATAGGCGCGAAAAACTTAACCCTTGCCTTGCAGCCAGGTAAAAAAATACTAGTCCGCCTTGCATGATCCGCCATATTGGATTTAGAATGACATTACATAGTTAACCATGCATTGTCATCTAAACTGAGCGTGTATACAATTTCAGCTCAATCGGTTTAAGATAACTGGTTCAAAATTAAGTTGCAAGATTCCTCCCGGATAAACATACATACATTGCAAGTTCAATAAAAGCTTTTAATCAATAAAAAGAGAAGGTTCGGTCGGTAATCGGAGAGGCAACTCAAGTAGAAGAATAGATCTTGTGATAGAACAGATAACGACTTCGAGTCCCGCCGGGTACTAATACTTTTGAAAGCATAATATATTCAAAAACAGGATTCCCAAAGTGTGGTAAACACTATTAATAAACGTGTAGTAAGGTCGGAGTAGTGAGAACATGCCTTGTCTTTTTCTTTGGCAAAAAGTTTCATAGTTGACAGACAGAAACAAAAAGGGGTAAAGTAAATCCGACCTTACTCCACGTTTATTAATAAAGCTATAAGAAATAATTTTTAGAACAGACAATATTATTTTGTCAATATTATTCCAAGAACAAAACGTTATGAACGTCTTATTAACAAGTTTTCCCTAGGTACCTTTTACCTCCTAACCTAACTCATCTACTAGACGTAATTAGTTTCAAATAAGTACCACCACAGAATACCGACTTTTTGTCAACCGACAGAATAAGTACCAAATAGAACCAATTCATTTAAGAAGTGAGTAGGTGAAAATTACGTGTTCTGAATTTAAAAACATCGATATATATTTTTTGTGTTCGCGGTGTTGGAGTGTTTTTTTTTCGGTTTTAATCGCGTGGTGTTTATTACTTTTAGCATTGTTTCAACGCTCAACATTTCGAGACGAACGACGACGAGAAGAAGTTTCCAGTAGTTTTGGAGCAAAATCATTACAAACAAACAAATAAATATTTTTTTTCTCTATATAATATTAGTATAAATAACGACCAGCAAATCCCCGGCTGCGGCGCAGAACGTTGCTGGTTCGGTTTTGTATTTTGGTATTCCGTATTTTTGTATTCCCGCTGGGGGCAAGTGTTCACAAAAAACCGGTTTCGCTTATTAACGTGAACGATATAGTATACAATTCAAACGTGGCTATCAATCTATCGGCCGACCATAAATCTATCGTCTACAGACGCCCTAAGCAACCAGTAAGCAGATTTCGAAAGCTTTAGTTCTATAAACTTCGAACAGTCTCTAAATTAAGTTATTTCCAGGAAAATTAATATTCCATAACACAATAAGTTAGCAAAGTTTGCCATTTTGAGGTCTGCTAACTTGATTTTAAAGCGGGCTTGGTTCAAATTAAAATTTCAAACAGAAACTTTGCTCTTCTCTGTTTTCCACGTGACCCCTGGGTCTACCTAGGGGTCTAAGGCTAGTCTATACAGAAACTTAGTCGTCTATGTTCCGATAAATAGGCCGGGGCAGCCAGTAAAGATGGCAGGAAATTACTTATCGAAACCTTTTTTTTTAATTTGTTTATATTAGAAAACCACTTAAAAAACTTACTTTTGATACATTTAGGTACATAAAGCTTTCTTTCTTGATTCTCGTTTTTACTTTTTTTTTTATAAAAAAAAAAAAAAACAAAAAATATTATTATTGTAAAACTGTTTCCGAAAGTCTTCGAGATTCTAAAAACATCCTGATTATCCCTAAATTATTCGGGGTCGGCTCAGTAGGTAAATCTTCATTGATAGTTCAAATAGTATTGGCAATGTCTAAACGGTCGGCCGCATGCCTGACACCATCCCTCCTTAGGACCAAGCTGTTTACCCGTCACCACGCTGGGAGAACTCCAAGTTCACTGATCTCCCCCAAATCTCTTAGTAGCTTTTAACAACACCTACGGGAAGAGATGGGGTAGCCAGTAGCCTTATTCTACGCCGGGGTTATACTGCTCTAAAATATGCCTGGATTATCTTTTATTCTGTAAATAAATAAATAAGTAATATTATAAATATTAGAAGTAGAAACCAATAGCCTTATAAATAAACGTGGAGTAAGGTCGGAGTAGTGAGAACATATTTTGTCTTTTTCCGTGACAAGAACTTTCAAAGTTGGCAAACAGAAACAAAAAGTGGTAAATATATTCCGACCTTATACCACGTTTATTAATAAGTCTATCAAGCTATAACTTTGTGAAATACGCACGCTTTCCGTGACCGCTCTCAATTAATTAAAATAAATAATAACTTTATTTCCATTAAAGTTACATAGAGAAACACAAATAGAAAATAATATGGAAATTAAAATGTAAAGGAACTACTGGAATTGTACCAAATGGGCAAAATGTTAAACGTTTTATACCTTGAACCATTGACTTGTTAGGGTTCCGTACCCTTTGGGTAAAAACGGGACCCTATTACTGAGACTCCGCTGTCTGTCTGTCCGTCCGTCTATCACCAGGCTGTAGGTCATGAACCGTGATAGCTAGACAGTTGAAACTTTCACAGATGATGTATTTTTGTAGCCGCTATAACAGCAAATACTTAAAACAAATATTTAAGGGTCACGTAGCAATATTGAGCGTCGATACTATCGATAGCATTGCAGTTTTTGATATTATTTCACTGAACTTCGCTATCGATAGTATCGATCGATAGGCCTATCGATATTATAGATGATTTTTGACATTAGCTATCAATTTTAAAACTATTGATAATTCGGCAACGCTTCCTCTAGGCGACATAAGGCAGTAAGTCGCCACGGAAGCCTACTCCGGTTTATGCATGATTTGTCCGGGCCGGGGCGGGGACGGGCTACTTTTGTATGAAGACCTTTTGTTTTGCATGTTGTCCGTGTCGCCTCCGTGCTGTCTTCATACAAAAGTAGCCGTTCCCGCCCCGGCCCGGACGAGTCCGGGCCGTGGCCCGGTCTAGCATAAATCATGCTTTATTCACGATATCGACGATCGCACAACTACCTATTTATTCTTAAAAAACTACATTATTGAGCGAACCGTGATTCAAACCCACGACCTTCGAAATGAAAGTATTTCTCCCACTAGACCAACTCCTCTTATAGATACCTACTAGATGTATACTTTTCCAATACTAAATAAAGAATTTCCTGTTTCAGGTGAACCGCCGATCAGATCGAGATATGCACGGCTCACCGTGCTAGTACCTCCCGAGCCTCCGAAGATCCTGCAAGGGAATTTCTACTCTACGACCGAGGACAGACATATCAGATTAGAGTGCGTGTCTGTAGGAGGAAAACCGCCCGCTGAGGTAAGTGTACTTTTTAGTATTTGGAGATAGTAGCTTGATTTATATGAACGGGTTTTAATACTTTGGTAAACCTTTCAATTACAATTTAAATAGGTTGTAAAAAATATTATACAAAATCAATAAAATAAAAAATATATAACCAATAAAAAATTAAGAAATATATTACAATGATCTAATTAAAAATACAGTTAAACATATCATACATTTTGGTATTTTTTTAGGAAGATTGTTTTGCAGTAAGTGTGTTTTTTTATGTATTAGGTATAATAAGTACCCCTACCATGATACTGCGCCTGCAATAATAATTGGCTTTTTATCTAATTTTCATTAAATGATTTAAACAGCGCGACTTTTAATACATCCTCCATAACCTCTTAATGGCCATGCCCAGCACCTATACCACCCTCTCGCCTACTAATCCATGTCCAGAGGAAAGACAGTTCAATATGTCTGGAGCTAACTCAGCTGTGGGTTTTTTACGATGTTTTACTTCACCGTAAGAGCAATGTTAATAAGAGACATCACTTTTTCTTAAGGAAAAAACGTGTGGCACTCGGGGACTGCCGCGGTAAGGCTATTGCATAGCATTTTTTTTTCTTAGGCTACATGGTAGGCGGAGTTTGGGGTGTTAAGTTTTATTTTCCTAACGGAATTTCTTGATTCAGTCGCCGTGCTCAAAGCCCGCGATAAAAGCTATGCAATAGCTTAAAAGACAATAGTGGTACATATTTTATTTGTAACTGCATACGTGTATCCGCATTACAATCCCGCGTAATAAACCGTCCGTGTATATAAAGCTATCGAAGATTCTAAGGTTATGTTACTACTGTTCTACTTTCAAATCAAGAGTTCTTGACTTGACGGTTTATTTTATTGTACAATTGAAAACTGTACAAATATTTTAGCTTCATTTTTCTAGCTTACGGGCTTGTAGAATTGCTCGCTCGTATTTTCAAGTCATGAAGTTGTGTAAGAAAAATGATATTGTTTTTAGAAATAATATCGTTTTCTGTGCTTAAAAATGGTTCCGCGGTATAACTGGCAGCTGACGTGGGATACCAAAACGTTTTTCTTATTTATTAACGTTGTTACATACTGCCGGCGGCTTATCACGTCATTTATTTTTACATATCGTGCGGCCTTGTGTGTTGTAGCCTTTATGATTGATAGGAATTCTACTAATATTTTAAATGTAAAAGTTTGTGTGTAAATGAGTAAGTAAATGAGGTTGTTTGTTATTTTTTTACGCAAAAAATACTGAATCGATTGCAATGAAACTATTTTTTCATACTATTCGTGTATTTTGTTCGACTCCCCATCGACATACTAATATATCTAATTGACTCCTTCAATTATTCAGTGTCACTCCTACTTCAGTGTTCATTTTACAATTAATTAGACGTTATTAGGGCTTGCACTAATACATTATATCGCAATGTTTTTTCATACTATTCCTGTATTTTGTTCCCCATCGATATACTAATATATCTAATTGACTCCTTCAGTTATTCGGTGTCACTCCTACTTCAGTGTTCGTTATACAATTAATTAATCAATGTCATCCTCTAAATGGAATTTTGTAGGCGTGACTACTATCCACCTAGTTTGGGCACTGTTCCATGACAAGAATTAAAATATAGATAGGTAGATAGATAGATATACCTTTTTTGAACAAAAACAGTAAACGCACTATACACTGTTTAAGAAACTTAAATCAAAAAGGTAAACAAAAATCCCATACATTTCACATATCCTTGCTCTTTATTTACTTTTTCCTTTAAAATTGATAGTTCTTTGTTTTTATTTTTTTGATCTAAGTTTCTGAAACAGGGTATTGATAGGTATATTATATATATAGGTATAGGTATATTATAAACGCAAATATTTGCAAGTATTATGTATGTGACTTTGTTACGTCTTTTCGCAAAAACTACTGAACCGATTTTAATGAAACTTAGAATAATAACACATAGAGATATTCGGAAGATCGGGACTTACGCAGGTGAAACCGCGGGGCGCTGATATTAAATTATAAAGGAGACACACTATACGTTATTTATACGGAACATTTGTTCAGACAGACAGACATGCACACGAGCGCACGCATATCCTACTAATATTACTAGTACTTCTGCGAACAGTAGACCTCGCGAGAACTTAGCCCTATTAGGGGGCGAAAGACCCTAGCGATAAAAATATCCCCTACGAATAAAAAAAAATGTAAGTTCAAAGTAGGTACCTATAAACCAAGTTTCATGAAGATCGGTTAAGAAATACGACCTGCAACGTAGAAGCAACGCACTGACAGACGAAAGCAAAATTTGCAAGACTTGAAGCAGAGACGTCGGTCGCTCGGTCAATAAAAGTTTGTGAGTGAGTGTGCGTGTTTGTTGCTCTTTCAATTTCAATTCTTTCCCGCAAAATCCACAAAAAAAACATGACATTAACCTTTAAGTAGGGACATAGGGTCTGACAGGCCCGAGACAGTTTACGTTGACGTAAAATAAGGTACTTCCCCGTGCTTCTTGCAAGTCAGCAGCTCAGTAGCTTCAAGTTTGATCACCAAACGCCCAAAAAGAAAGAAAATTGCATCGTGCGGTGAAGAACACGTAAGTTACATGTATTAAAAGTTTTGAAAGGGCCTGTGAGACCCTATGTCCCTAATTCTCAAAGAAACAATATTGTATGAACATTCGTTTTTTTGTTATAGGTGATTTTTTTTAAATGGCTGATAATAGTGAAACTTTTTGTTATTTTTGTAGAAAATATATTACATTATAAGAAAAACATCTAATTTTGTTAATTATCTAAACGGAAAAATATTTTGTAGTACTGTAAGTGATCTCATTGAAAATTTCGTGCCTTTTCTCATTTAATTTGTAATAATTAATCTTTCTTTAATAAATATTTTAAAAATATAATCAATATTTATTCCTTACAAACCAAGTGACCAGTTTAACCTATTTTTATTATATTTCTGTTGTTATTTCATATAAAATTACCAAACATTGCAGGGGGTCTGAGAGACCCTATGTCCGTTCTAGTGTTACAAAAAAAAGGTGTCCCTAGTTAAAGGTTAATTTTATCTTTCAAACTATTACCCTTAAAGATTTGCGTTTTCACGGAATAGGGCCCCGTATTTTTTTACAATTTTCCCCTAAATCACGCTTTTAGGTCTTTGTTAGCAATTTCTTAGGCGAAATGACCTGTTTCTTTTGTTAGATGAGACGTTTTAAGTTCATTGTTCGAGGTGGGGAAGTATTTTGTGACATTTCACCGAATATTATTTTTCATCGGGGTAGGTTTACATTTGTAAATTGTCCGTTGTTGAAGTGGTCTAATTTAGAAATGGTCCAATATAGAAGTGGGCCAATTTAGCAGTGATCCGTAGAAGAGGTCCAATGTAATAATGGTCTAATTTAAAAGTGGTCCAAAGTAGAAGTGGTCAAATATCATTGAGATAATTTATTACTAGTACTAGAGATGATGTCTCAAATATATTCCATGCTCCTTTTACGTGAAATCAATATAAAAGCAGCGCTGAAAAATATTGTTACTTGCGTCTATCGTACAAATAAAATGACAATCGCTGAGGGTGCTACGATGTAGGTGAAAATTAACGCTTAAAACGTCAAAAGTATCATTGAATTTTAGGTAGCGTTATTCAAGTGGCTAATTGTTTTAACTGTCTTCGTTCTGATGTCATATCTACTGTTAAGGTTGTGATCAATGTCCAAAATAGAACCGGTCCATTGAAGTAGTGGTGTATTATAGAAGTGGCCCAATGTAAAAATGGTTCACTGTAGAAGTGGTCTAATGTAGAAGTGGTCCAATTTAAAAGTGGTCCAATTTAGAAGTTTTCCAATGTAAAAGTGGCCGAAACGCATTTATTTTGATTATGACCGACCGACGGTAATAAGCTTAAAACCTGCAAAATTGTAAATTTTAATTTCATTAAACTTCCATCAAAGCGTGACTCTCATTCATGTAATAACTAATTATTTATTCATAAATAAATCCACTTTCAGTGAAATGCAAATCGTTTATTAATATTTAAAGTGCTTTTTGTTGTGTTGACTTATGAACACGATAGTGTTATAATAATAGTGAATTAGATAACAATATCCTGTTATACTACCTAATATAATAATGGTGAAAGTTTGTTGAGTAGGTAATTAGGCGGTTAAAAAAACTTACATACCTACACTCGAAAAAAAATCTTGTGCAGCAAATACCTACATAATAAAATAAATATTTAAAATTAAAGACATTTTTCGGTTTGAATCGCGTGGTCGCGTCTTTAATTTCAATACAACATCGCGAAAACAGAAGAAAAATCTAAATAAATATTTGTTTGGCTAGTCTTGGTTGCTCCCTATGTTTAGTAATAGATATCTATTGTATAAGTATTTACAAAGTAAATATAAATAATTAGTAGGTATTACCCACATTTATTTAATTGCCTAGTCGCCATAACACAAGATTAGTAGTTAATTATGGGGCTTGATTGCTCTGTGTGATATTTTTAGATTTATTCTTAGAATTAGAATACGACTAAGTCCCATTTGCGCCAAACTGAGTTAGTTTTTTAGCAAGTTATTTTTTACCGAAACCGACTACCACAGCACGAAAAAAGCCACCCACATTTATCGGTCACCCATCGAAGGAATGATCGTACCAAGCGTTGCTTAACCCTCAATCATCAACTAATCCCAGTCTATTTCAATTAAAAGGGAATTAATCAATAAATCGTTTCGGACGTCCTAGCTAATTAATTAACTGCCTGGGCTAAAATCAATCTTACTACATAGTAATAAGCACTATTTTCGATTGGTAACATATCACTGTCAAACCGATAATGGGAAATAATTTGTCTTAACCCCCTTCAAAAGCTTTCTAAATAATGAATTCATGAAAAACCGTTTCGATTAGTGATGGGATGAATGGTGACCGTTGTGACCGGATGATCGGATAGCCGGATAGTCGGCTCGTGGATAATTGCTTGCTTAACATAGATATGCTGTAGTTCATGCTCCGATATGTAGGCCTGTGCAACCACTAAGAGAGGTGGATCCTCTCTATGCTGCAAGGGTGTTATTCTACAACTCTAAACA
The DNA here is from genome assembly GCA_958496205.1 of Idaea biselata. Classification (NCBI taxonomy): domain Eukaryota; kingdom Metazoa; phylum Arthropoda; class Insecta; order Lepidoptera; family Geometridae; genus Idaea; species Idaea biselata. Next base: position 40,095,850 of record OY292395.1, read on the forward strand.
ATTGAATTAGTTTCTACGACTTTTGTAACACGATATTAAGGTTATGTATACTAAAAAAAACATGGCCAAATCTATTTGCAATAGGTATTGTCAAAGATGGCTTACCTACTGTGCCGACCTGAAATAATTTGGTGTGCAAAGAAAGGTGCAACCGGGAAATCACAGCTGTTATTTAGTAATTTTGTATTTGTTATATTTGTTTCTGTGAATTATAAATTTTAAACCGGGACAATGATAAATGTCTAAATAGACGAATTGTCATCTACAAAAAAAGCCGGATATTCGGCGTTTACTAACTTCAACATCACTACTCTTCTACTAATTACTTTACTTTAGTTAGGCGTATTGAGGAAATAGGATCGGTATTATATCTACCTAGTATCTATATAGGTATCTTTCCTTGAATGAGGAATAGATATTTTGATCGGTTATTCGGTAAATATTTATGAACAAACTAGCTGACCCGGCAAACGTTGTTAAGCCTTATAAATTATAGATAATTAAATTTTTCCTGAATTTTCTTTGCTATAAACCTCACGGAGCCCGAGACCTTTCCAACGAATGCAAAACCGTGGAAATCGGTTCGTGCGTTCTGGAGTTATAGCGTCAGGAAGGAAAACCCGACTTATTTTTATATAGTAGATGAATCTATCCCTTTTCGTAGAAAAAATCTTGTTAAGATTGACCCCCTAACTTATAAACGATGACCAACTATAAGTAACATTTGTCTCTTACTGTGACATGAAGTTTTAAATAAATAAAATAAAACTTCTTTATTTCGGACAAATTAAATATCCATAGATTAGTTGGTAATACACACTTAATAAATGAAATAGAGTTAGTACTTACTAACTAAGGAACGTAAACAAAGATTATTTTAAAGTTGACAGACAGAGACAAACGTAACATAAACTTAGTCATCGTACATAATATTACCTACCTAATATAATACAGATTTTAATGTTGTTTAAAACAAAAGCCGATCGAAATGAAAACAAATAAACGTGTGGCACTCGGGGACTGCCGCGGTAAAGCTTTTGCATGGCATTTTTTTTAATTAGTGTGGGTGTTAGGTTTTATTTTCGTTACGAAATTCTTGATTCGGTCGCCGCGCTGAAAGCTCGCGATAAAAGCTATGCAATAGCTTAAAAATCGAGATGCGAGTAGTTTAAAACATAATTTAACTACCTAATAGATAGTGCTTTCCCCGTACCTTCTTTCTCTATATTTTAACTTACTTAAACCAAGCTATAAGAAAAACTTCTCCGAACCTCGCTACTTGCAAATTGCCATTGATTTCTCATCAAGCTTTCCAAATTTGAATATTCGAATAAAACTGTCAACATCCAACGGATAATCCCTCCTTGACACTCGCTGTCAACGGTTACATTCTAAATTATTCTAAATTCAAATCAATCTAAATTCAAATGGAACCGTCAAACAAAATCCTGACGATAACTTTAGCATTTGAAGTGAACAAAGAGGTTAAGATGTAGATTGAAAAATAACCGGACGACAAACTAAATTGATCAATAGGTTCCACGCTTTGAACATGATAATTTGATTAACATTTAAAATAGACACTGAACCAAGAGTGGTACAATAAATAGGATGGGCTGACTTACCGACGAAAGCGGTCCCTTTTTGGCAATATCACGATTATGGGGATTTGTCAACGGCCAACGGATAATGAAAGAGGTCAATCGTCGAATCCAGCTCGGATGGGCAGCGTTCGGGAAGCTCCGCAACGTCTTTTCGTCTAAAATACCTCAGTGCCTTAAGACGAAAGTCTTCAATCAGTGTGTGTTGCCAGTGATGAATACGGATCCGAAACGTGGTGCTTCACTATAGGCCTTATGAATAAGCTTAGAGTTGCTCAAAGAGCTATGGAGAGAGCTATGCTCGGGGTTTCTCTACGGGATCGAATCAGAAATGAGGAGATACGTAGAAGAACGAGGGTCACCGACATAGCCAAACGGATTAGCTCTCTGAAGTGGCAGTGGGCAGGACATATAGCACGGAGAGCAGATGGTCGTTGGGGCCGAAAAGTTCTCGAATGGAGACCGCGGATCGGAAAGCGCAGCGTTGGACGTCCACCAACGAGATGGACGGACGACTTAGTTAAGGCCGCGGGTTCACGATGGATGCAGGCCACTTATGACCGAAGCATCTGGAAATCTATGAGGGAGACTTATGTCCAGCAGTGGACTTCTTGCAGCTGAAATGATGAACGGATAATCCCTCCTTGACACTCGCTGTCAACGGTTACATTCTAAATTATTCCAAATTCAAATCAATCTAAATTCAAATGAAACCGTCTTTGTTTGACGGTTTCATTTGAATTAAGATTGATTTGAATTGACCTGACAATAACTAACAATAACTTTAGCATTTGAAGTGATTAAAGGGTTTTAGATGTTGATTTAAAATTAACTGGACAACAAAGCAGAGCCTTTTTTGGCAACATCACGATTATGGGGATTTTTACGGCTCTACCGAAAAATGTTTTCAAAATTCCGCCTGGCACATAGGTACATTTTGAAACCATTTTTTTTTTCAAAAAGCAATGTTCTTTTTAAAGTCCTTTCTAAAGTTAAAGGAATCTTTTTTTTTAAATAGTCTTCATAAATCAGATTTATCCATATTACAAAGAGTTTGGCTCCGTCTGGATTGACGCGGCGAATTCGTACAATACTGGAAGATTTTACTAAGCACATCCTCTTTTTTATGAAGTCGGTAAAAAAAATTTGTTTCATCTTCAGTGACCCGGTAATTGAGCTGAAGAAGGAAAAATACAGAAAGAAATAAATTAAAAAAGTATTAGAACTGGAGTAAATTAAATTAGCGAGGCAAGCAAGAATTGGTGTTATGTCCTGAGGGTTCCGCTTAATAATCGAATGTTTATGGTATATTATGTTTAAGACTAACCAGTAAGTACATAATACCTTAATTAAAGGCCATTATTAATTATTTAATTTAGTAAATTTCTAAATTAGATACTTTCTAGAAATAAACCCATTTTTTCGGTTTTAGTCGCGTGGTGTTTATTACTTTAGCCTGAAGAAGGGACTCGTAAAGGGCTCAAAACCGTTAAGCGCTGAAAAATGCTAAAGTAATAAACACCATGCCATTAAAACCGAAAAATGAGTTTTATTTATTTCTATACAACATCGCGAAAAGAGAAGAAAAATCTAGATACTTTCTGCTTCAATTTTTAACTGACTTCAAATAAAGGAGGTTCTCAGTTCGGCTATGCCTAGGTATACTTTAAATACAATTCAATATCGACAAAATATTTTAAGCCCTGGACTAAAATTTCGCTAATTTTGATCCAAATAAAAATGTAAAAAATCTTCTGATCAGCTAATTTCTTGCTAGCAGAGTCTTCGATTGACAAAGGTTTCTTCGTCAATTACCAGTCGGAAGTCTTACGGAACCCTAAAAACAATAAAACTAATTTTTCCTCTCTGTTTAATTTCAACTGTCTCAGTTCATAATTCCTACGTCGTGTTTAAATAAATTCACTCAATTAACTTTCATTTATTTCTACTTTGCTTCTCGAGGATCACTGTAATCTTTTCTTACTAGCTGCGCCCCCTAGTTTCCTACGTAAATCCATAAGAATATCGGGTTTAAAAGTAGCCTACGTCCTTCTCTAAGGTCTCATCCCATTTTTATCTATGCCAAAATTCATCAAAATCGGAGCAGATTTAGAGATTTATTTAGCGGTTTAGACGTAAAAGCGTTACTTTCGCTTTTATAATATTAGTATACCTAGATAAGGTGCCATTTACCTATTTCTTTACCAAATTTTATTAAAATCGGTTCAGCGGCTTAGGCATAAAAGAGTAATAGACAGACAGAGTTACTTTCGCATTTATAATATTAGTATTAGTATAGACAAGGTGCCATTTACCCATCTCTTTACTAAAATTAATGAAAATCGGCTCAGCGGTTAAGGCGTAAAAGAGTAACAGACAGATAGAGTTACTTTCGCATTTATAATATTAGTAAAGACTAACTGCGGCCAGCGGTCTCACCTGCTAAAACAAGTTTCTAAGTCAGTCTAGTACCTATTATACTCTATTTCAGAATCTTAGATCCAAAATGTCAACAAAAAACTCATACATTTATTTAAAAGTCACTCTATATTTACTTTTTCCTTTAAAATTGACAGTTCTTTGTTGTTAATTAGTATATTAAACTTATTATGATTAACTTATTAACAGAAAATACATATGACTACAAATTAACAAAATATATTAAAAAAAAAAAACTAAATAAACATTGTTTATATTTTTGATCTAAGTGTCCCAAATATAGTACCTATAGTTACATTACTATTCACTATGCACTGTACTGTGGCTAACAACATGTACTTTTGTTACAGATCACGTGGGTAGACAGCAATGCTGGCGTCCTAACTCAAGGAGTCACGTACACAGTGGAGGCTTTGCCAGATGGTCAACGGTTTACTGCTAGGTATGTTTATACAGTTTGGGGACGGTCATTTAAGGGGTCATTCTTAAAGTCTAGGCAAACTACTTTTGTTCTACGACTTTTGGAAAATTAAACTTTTTTTTTAATTTTGAGGTTACGTTTTGATTAAAAAACAATTATTGTTTTAAAAGTAAAGGCAATTAATGTTTAGATGGTGGTAGTCTTAACTAAATAAATGAATATTACTTAAGGTCAATGACCTCTAACTTTGAAAAACAGCTGATTTTCCAATAAACTTTAAACTTCAGTTTTCGAAAATTATATTCGATTTTTCTTCTGTTTTCGCGATGTGGTATTGAAATTAAAGACATATTTCGGTTTTAATCGCGTGGTGTTTATTATTTTTAGCATTGTTTCAACGCTCAACCCTTCTTCAGGATTCTTCGTCAATTCGAAATAATGCTTCAAATTATTTCGAATTTCCAAAAGTGGTCAAACAAAAATAGTTCGCCTAGAGCCCGTAACTAACGCGAACGTAACAAGCGAACTATTTTTGTTTTTTTTTTGTTTTGGGGTCAGTAATTTTTTACTGACCCCAAAACAAACTATAGGTATATTTTTATGTATGTTCGCCGATTACTCGAAGACGGCTTAGCCGATGAGATGACTTTTTATTTGACAGATACCTAATGGGTCATTTCTTTTCAGATCTATAATCAACATGACTCCGAAAGAAGAGCATCACAATCAAACATTCACATGTCAAGCGCAGAACACAGCAGATCGCACTTTCAGAGCGGCTAGCATAGAGATTGAGGTAAGTTAGCTATATAGTTCAAAATGTAGGACTAACTCGCGGTCAAGGTCGAGCTGGAAGCATAAAGGTGAAAGTTACACCACTGTATGAAAATAAAGAGATTATTTTGAAAATGCAATAAAAATTTAAAGAAAACTTCAATAAATGAGTAAATCATTTTTCTTCAAAAATGTTACATTAATATTTTTGAGATAAAGGATTGTTCCTTTAGCTAAAAGCAATGAAAGGTGAGAGAGATGACGTGAAAAGGCTTCAAGAGGTGTTCATATTTGACCAACAAATTAAATTTTACAATGACAGTGATACGTAGGTAGTAATTTAGGTGAAAATTGTTTACTAATTAGTCAATAGGCTAGATTGTAATATAAATAAAGTATTTAGGTACTTAACTTATTAAAAAAAAAAAACAATGACAGTGGGAAGACGAGCCAGTTATGCGGTCACTTTGACTAACCTATTAAGAAAAAAATCCATCTCTGACTAGCTATCGCGGTTCATGAGATACAGCCTGGTGACAAACGAACAGACAGACGGACCTATATCTATAAATGGCTTTGTCTTGACTGACTGATGGACCAATGCACAGCCTAAATCTCTGATAGTAGGGAGCTGAAATTTGGAGAGTGTGTCCTTTAAGTGACTAAAGTATACGATAAGATAAGAGTTACAAATATTTTAAAGAAACAATACTTCTGCAAAAACACAACGCACGATAGACGCTTGCAAACCATGCCTAAGTTGTAATAGATGAAGCAATACTTGCGAAAATACTGAGTATGAGTCACCGACGCCGGTAGACTAATTGGTTCAAGTCGTGCTCCCGGTTTGAGTAAGATGCGGGTTCGAATCCAGCCCTGCGTCTATCGTGCGTTGTGTTTTTGCAGAAGTATTGTTTCTTTAGTCTGTTTAAGTAAGAAGTATCTGTTTCTTTCAGAGATGCAACCGGGAACAACGCTCGGATGATGATGATGATAGTTTCTTTAAAATATTTCTAAGAAAGCCCAGTGCAGGCTTAAGCACTCAAAATAAAAAATAGAAGATAAGAGTTATTAGAAATTCCTACGGGGTTAGTACTTACACAGGTGAAACTGCAGAACATAGCTAGTACTAAACATAAACAAAATATACCGAATACCTATTAATATCAAAAAGTGAAAAATGAAACCTAGCACTAGATCACGTCTGACTAATAAATCTAGGTACAAAACTTTAGTTCAAACTGCACCGAGTACTAAACAAATAGCCTGGGATCTAGCCATGTTTACTTACTTATTTGAAAAATGCAGCTGCAGCACCTACGTTTATCGAGGGTGTAAATTTTACATTTTTACCTGTTGAAAATGTATCGGTTATTTGTCTTTGTGCATATACAGTAGAATTTGCTACTAATGACATCAAAGGGCGTCAAGCACGTCATTATAAGCGGACGTCATACGAAACATAAGCATATTCTTGGAAATAAGCAACTTTCGAATGAGTCTAAATTACTTCATATTTATTTTATAATGAAAAGCAGAGTCCTGCAGTTTCACCTGCGTAAGTCCCGATTCCGTAGGACTTTCTGAAATCCCTCTCTTAAGAACGTGGCGACTGTTACCATTTCCATACAAACTTAATACCAAAATAAATTATGAAAAAATTAGTTTTCTACCTTAATATCGATATTATCGGATTAAAATTTTACTTTTATAGGGTTCCCATCACAAGGTTTTCCAAAATATTCATTCGAAATAAAATAAAACGGAGAAACATTTTTTTTTTTCATTTTAACAGCGTAAATTACTTTTTATTGGGAATAATATAAAACAAATGAGATGTAAACTAGTAATTTACGCTGTAAAAATGAAAAAAATGTTTCTTCGTTTTATTTCATTTAGAATGAATATTTTGGAAACCTTGTGGTGTGGGGATTCTATAAAAGTAAAATCTTAATCCGAATAATATCGATATTAAGGTAGAAAACCAAATTTTTCATAATTTATTTTGGTATTAAGTTTGTATGGAAATGGTAACAGTCGCCGCGTTCTTAATGAATCTTAAACACTACAAAGACAAAATCTAAAAATTGCATGTCTCTAGGACCTCTTGGGCTCTGCGTTGATTTAGGTACATACATACTAAGTCACAAGGACATGCTAAAGATTTAAAATTTTAATTAGGTAAATAGTTTTATCAAAAATATTTGCTGTGATTTACAACAGTAAGTTAATAAGTTGGTAATATAGGCGGACTATATTGACCAACTTTTTAATAAAAAATTGGCAAAAGTCAATTTGTATACAAAATAAAATTGGAATAATGTAAGCAGATATAATATCCTAAGCGAAATCAGCATTTCAGATAAATTTGAACAGATCATTTTTATTACCTTTTCAAAAAGATAAACAGAAAGTCGGCAAAGTCACTATGCAAATAATTGAGAATAATCTAAGCAGATAATAATATCCTACGCGAAATAATCATCCTAGACAAACTTAAACAGATCATCCTTATTATGTTGTCAAAAAGATAAATAGACATACGGCAAAAGTCACATGGCAAATAATTAAAAAAAAATGTAAGCAGATTGGGGTGTCCTTAGCAAAATCATCTATTTCTATAAAATTATTTGTCCTGACTGTCTGCCAACACACAGCCTAAACTGCTGATAGTAGAGAGCTGATTTTTAGAGAGTGTGTTCTTTATGTGATGTAAGCATCCGAAATCAAAAAGGGATTTTAAAAATTCTCATAATGGACATAAAATGATAAAACCACGAGACATATATAGTCCTAGATAAACTAAAACAGAATGTTTTAGTCTAAAACAGATGATCCTTATTAAGTTTTCAAAAAGATAAGTAGAAAGTCGGCAAAGTCACTTTGCAAATAATTAGGTAGGTATGTATGTACGCCTGTTGCCGACTCGTCACGCAATGCCAATTTACCATTGTTTTGTCTCTATACACTTGAGGACATTGGATTGGGATCAGCTGTGAAAATAATAGAAAAAAAATAATAGAGAACATATTTTCATTGGCAACAAAACACAACCAAAAAAATAGAAAAAAAAACATTAAAAAAGACAACAAAAAATTTACAGTCTTAGTCAATCGTCGTCAAATATGAGAACTGAAATAGAAAAAAATGATTTGAAGTATATAGCAAAAGCAGCTAAGCAAAAAGGCTTGTGTAAGAGGTTTTGTCAAACAACGAATGAGGCAATAGTAAATTAATTGATTGAGTTGACAATTAAGTTCCGTATAATTCGGTAGAACTCACTGAGGATAGGAAATGCAATATAATAAGTATCCATTGCAATCCATCCAAGCAACATCAAAATAATAAAAATGTGAAAAAAATAATAACCGACATAAATCCACTGTCTCCCATTGTATATTCCAGTAGCGTACAACAAAATGGCCTTTTTTTCTCAAGGTAGCTACGAACGCATGGTTTGTATCAAGGCATTTATTTTTGTTGGTAGGTTTTATCCTGAATTTTGTTTTTTTTTTCTCTACAAGTTTTTTTTTCTGTTTATCCTGCTTTGTTTAGCTTCAATTTGATTAGGAAGTGTCTGTGATTTCGGATAAAATGGTTTTTGGTTAAATAGAATGATTATTATCTGATGGGTTTGGGAAATAGTGTCACAGTGAAAATCGTTTATGAAAATCTATAGTTCGTTAATTTTTTGATGTGAAACATCTATAGGCGAGGGTAAAGCTAAAAGGTGGCGTGGCGCCACGCTATATACAGGATGAACCAGTTAAATAGGCCTTCAGGGGGATATTCTAAACTATAGAAGATAGCGAAAAATGCTGAAAGGAGTTGCTTCCACGATTTTGACAAAAAAGCCAGGAATCGAACCTTGTCTCTTTGCAAAAAAATAAACATCCTATATTATTGTACCGATCGATAGTGTTGCTGATAAAGATCAAATCCTGGATTGGGTGACCTTATATTTTATGCCTGGTGTACACAGCTTTTAAAAATATAAACCTACCTGCTCATAAAAACTGATTGAGGCAAAACCACACTATTTCTTTTTTTTTCTTTCCATCGATTCCACTTCACATCTTCGCACTAAGCAAAAACGTCAGTAACAACAATTTTTGAAATATTTTTCCTTATGTTATAAGAAATAATGTACTTATAGAGTGTTCAATGGGAAAACAAATAAGGAAATATGGAATATTCCCTTTATTTGATGGCGTTGAGTGCGAATGTTCTACTGTTTGCTTTTACACTGTGGCATCTGGTGGAGATGATACTGTAATGTGATTGGTTGATATTAGATTGAAGATTTTTTTTATGAACCAATCATGAAAGGTATGTTGAAAAACGTAAATTGCAGATATTCAAAACAGCAGACAATGTGGTTCATTCCCACTAGATCCATAAAACAGATCTATATGGATTTAGTTGCTTTATACGGTTTCGTACCCATTTTTGTGTAAGAACTTAAGTAAACCAGTATTTATGTAATGTTATATTTCGCGGGTCTTAATCGCGTGATATCTAACTTTATAATTTTCTTACCTCGACGTTTCGACCATGTTACAGTCCCCTCGCGACCAAAGACCTATTTAACATGGTCGAAACGTCGAGGTAAGAAAATTCAAAAGTTAAAAATCACGCAATTAAGATCCGCGAAATATAAAATTATGAGTTCCAATTTATTGTGTTACTTTTAAAAAGTTTATTAGTTAGTAAATGTGTTACTTAATAACGCAAAAACTACAACCCCGATTACGATGAAACTTGGTAAGCAGAGAGTTGGGGATCTGAGTTAACACATAGGCTACTATTGATCCCAATATTCCTCCAACTTACGCGGGCAAAACCGCGAGACACGGCTAGTACTTAAATAAATACCTACCTAAATACGCTATCTATAGGTATAACAAAGTATTTGTCCTATAAGATTCCAAAGGAAATTACTATTCCGGCCTCCGATATAGGTAGCTACATTATACTAGATGCGGCATTTATATTAAAATATTTCTTCCTTTATTATTTTCGCTTCGATTGTTCAACGTTATCTGTTTGACGCGGATTTAGAAATGTGCTGGACGTGACATCACGTAGTGGTCGGATTTCGTTGGGAAGCAGTCGCGATTTGGTATTAAATATTTTATTTAGAAAACGTTTTGGATATTATGTTTTAAAATATTGGATTGAGTTTGTTGAATGGTTTGATTTTTTATTTGGTCTAAACCAAACAGCCAGATTTAGATTTAGATTTTTCGTTTGAATTAGAGTTTGCCGTAAAGCCTTGGCATAGAAAACGTAAGATGTCCGCTTTTTCCATTTCTATAATTTTTTTTTAATTTTTGTATGTAGCTCAAGGCTATTTTATTTAGAAAATTTATTTTCAAGAAAAAATAGCATTCAAAAATTCTTACTTGCGGCGAGGCTTGAACGATATAGTCAAACGTTCCTATATCGTAAATCAAAATAACGATCGTTATTATATTTTATTTACAGGTAGGTAATCCAGATATTAGATTTGGAAACTACTTGAAAGAAAAGTGTCACAGTTCGGTTTTGTGTGTCAGAGGCATTAAAATAGTTGCCTATAACTAGTACCTAGTGCTTAATGGAATACCAATTTTAAAGGCACATCTGGTGAGCCACAAAAAGGTCAGAAAATTCCATAGAATCATGCCCATATCTAGTCAATATCCCTTCTATAAAATAGGGTACCTACACTGTCGATTCTTTTTATTTGTTCTCAAGGGTTAATTTTGCATAATCACACACGCCACACACAAGTCACGTATACTCCCAAAATCACTTATTTACTCCCTTCAATAATAATATAACCAAATTACTCTAAATGTCCTATCTTTATAATATTTTTGAGGTTAATTTTGATAATGAAATTCGCCTTAAAAAGTCACGTTCGCCACAAGCACCAATGCCGCATCCAGTCGTTCTATATTTTGACAACGCTGTTATGCCGGTCCGTTCGGCATGTTTATCATGTATTTTTCTTCGGTCGTAAAATAAAAACCCTTTTTACTGGCAACCCAATTACATTTTATGATCAAATGGTCGACAATACTGGCTTTGATATGGAGTTTTTACATGTCATATTGCTGGACGGTTTTCGATGAAACGGCCTGGTTTTTTTAATACTTGACAGTTTCGGGATTGGTTGTTTTGTGTTGTAAATGAAGGAAACAGTAGCGTCTGATCGTCTGATACGTGCGTTTGGTCACGCCCAAGAGATAACGTGCTTGCTCGATTTTTTTACGCTATATTTTTTCTGTTTTTCAATAGCCGTACTTGAACTGATGAATGTTTGTTTTTATTGTAAACACTATATAAATTAAAATACAAAGAAAATTTGCCAAGTGCGAGTCGGATTCGCGCACAACCTGGCGCATTTTTAAGAAAAAGAAACTGGCCGTAAAGTTTCAAAATGACGAAACATTAAGCAGATGGTCCCGGTTGTTATCTCTGATAGTAGTCGTTAGGTCAAGTTAGAGGCCTTAAGGCGACTTGATAACTCTTAACTCTCTACCATACTAGGTGAGACACACCACTATACGAAAAGAAAAAAATCGGACTTCATATTCATATTCATCATTCGGATTACGAAATGAATATAATATCCTATAATATATAAAATTCGACCCGTATAGTGCTTGTATGTATATACAAGCACTATACGGGTCGAATTGAGAACCACCTCCTTAATTGAAGTCGGTTAAAAAAAAAACCACATAACGTTAAGCAGTTGGTCCCAGTCGTTATCTCTGACATCAGTCGTAAGTTCAAGTTAGAGTTAGAGGCTTAAAAGGGACCTAACAACTCTAGCACTCAACACACGAAAATAAAGAAAGAAAGAAAGACCACAAACGTTTCGTTATCTACCTACGAGTATCACGGCACACCCTAACAGTGGAACCCATATTTTCAGCCTACTTTACACCCCTTTAAAACATGCGTATAGTTCACCCTTTCCTGTGCAGATAGGGTAGTACCTATATATTTTACAGGCAGAACTTCCTAGTAATAAAGCGTACCGTGTACGGCCAAAATTATGTCAATGTCACATGTAAGATAGTTTCGCCCTACTTTACTTTTGAGAAGTCTGGGTAAAATTTATTCAGCCGTACGGCAGATACGAGGTACCTAATAAAGAAATTGACAAAAATACATAATACTTACGAAAAACATTATAGAACCGTACAGGACCGGTATTACACTAAATGACACAAGATGACAATACTATTATATCGACACACCATTGCCATTATATCGAGACTGTGACAAATTTGGTAGACTTCAATAGTATCGTAATGGTCTCTCAGTGGAATTGCAATAGTAACCATGGTAACCAACCTTCTCTGTCTGTCTGTCTGTCAAGTCTGTTAAAAATCCATCCTGTCATTAAAGTTTTGACAACTATCGAGACTCCATCAGTGGCATCTCAGTGGTGTCTCAGTGGTGTTGCAGTGGTGTGTCGATAGAATAGTTAACATAGGAAACTGCCAAATGTGTCAAATACACGTCAGATATATATGACGATTCATATTCTATCGACACACTATTGAAAGACATTGCGGAGCGTAATATTGACCCAGTACCGGGCTACTAATATAATTATTACTTCATAGGATGAACTATGAAGTATTCATCTTATGAAGTAATAATTATATTAGTAGCTCGGTACTGTAGGTAATACAAGCGTGTGCTTAGTGAAGAACCGAACTCTAATGTAATTTGGAAAATGTTTAATAAGTTTTGACTAGAGATGGGCCGACTAGTCGGGAAAGCCGACTAGTCGTCAAGTAACAATTATGCAATAGAACCTATATTTATTGAATTAGTAGTACAGTAAGAAGGTGGGTAGTCAGAAAAATGTAAACAAAACACGTCATAGCCTACATACATTTTCTAAACATCATACATCTGCAATGTCGTATAACTATGCCTCAGCTCCATTACATTTTTTTTCCAACCTTTATTTTTATTTCAACAATTTTTGGAAGTTTCGCTACAGCTTTCAAAGTGCAAATTTATCCTAAAATATCAACAATCGCAGAATGATCATAATTAATCCAAATATCTCTAATGATCTTTGATGAATTAAAATGATCTGCATTGCCGACTAGTCGGCCAACTAGTCGGCAAGTTTTGACTAGAGATGGGCCGACTAGTCGGGAAAGCCGACTAGTCGTCAACTAACAATTATGCAATAGAACCAATATTTATTGAATTAGTAGTACAGTTAGAAGGTGGGTAGTCAGGAAAACGTAAACAAAACACGCCATAGCCTACATACATCATCTAAACATCATACATCTACAATGTCATAACTATGCCTCAGCTCCATTAAAATTTTTTTCAACCTTTATTTGAAAGTTTCGCTACAGCTTTCGAAGTGCAAATTTATCCTAAAACACCAACAATCGCAGAATGATCATGATTATAACCCAAATATCTTGGAATTATAATGATCTGCATTGCCGACTAGTCGGCAATTTGGAACCGACTAGTCGGCTAGTCTGCTAGTCGGCAGAACCCCTAGTCGGCCCATTTCTAGTTGACGCTTTGACGCACAGTTTGCCCGTGTAAGGGACACTTTAACCCTACAATACCCACAATAAATAACACTGAGCTATCAAAACTGGATATTTACTGAAAGCGAGCAAGTTAAGGTCTTGTTTTATTGAACGTAACGCGAAACGCGCATGTAATAAAAATAAATAATAAAATTGTTTTTATTCGTTTTAAATGGCTGCTGGTTTGGCAGAAATTTACGGGCGTTTCGAAGAGGCAAATTTAAATTGTTATACTTTGTTTTTGTGATAATTTATTATTAAACCCCTCGTTTGCCCATCAACTGTCATCTTTTTTTAATAGCCACCCGATACTGCCCATCTGCGTAGATGTGCGCATTGCCAATTCGATGTTTTATACATCAAACTTTCGTTTCGAAATTAGGTGTGTTAAAGCTTGTTACTTGGCTTTCCCATAAGTATTTTTTAAGTAAAACTATTTCCAAAAAAGTGTGAGCCTGAGTGCTTACGAAGTTTGGAAATATTTTGCCAGCACCTAAAGATTTCACAGGGTTTTGTTTGTCTTGACAGATGTCAAATCCTTATACCTCCTTTTGTCCTTATGTTAAATGATATACTTATATAATTTACTTTACTTACCTACTTAGTTAAGTAGGAAGGTAAAGTATGTCATTTGACATCTGCCTGCAGGCAGACATATTAGATTTACTTTGGTACCATGTAAGTACTCTGCCATAGTTCTATTGAATACGCATTCACATCATTATTATTTTAAATTCGATACAATTGAAATTAAGGAAGAATCTCGCGATTTTTAGTTAGGGTCGGATTAAAAGAACGCTTTCTTTTTTATTTACGATTAATGCCAGTAACGTTATTTACAGGTGCAGCTTAAAACAGCTTCGTCACAGTCCGTAATTACCGAATTAATATTCTCGTTTTTTGTCCGCAGGTAAAATACGCGCCAAAAGTGAAAATTCACATCAAAACTCCTGGAATCAATAAAAGGATTCCTGAGGGGCATGACGTCACTTTAGGTAAGTTATAGTTTTTCGTCACACCTGCTTGGAAAGGGTCGTTTTCAGACCATTTTTGGTATATCAATGACTAGCTGCAGTCCCGCGATTTTGTCCACGTAAGTCCTGATCCCATGAAAATATCGGGATCAAAAGTAGCCTATGTTACTCTCTGATAGGGCTTTCCATTGGTAAAAGAATTGTTGAAATCTGTCCAGTAGTTTCAGAGATTATCCCCAAAATACATACATACATACATACATACAAACCAACATCCCTCTTTGTAATATTAATAGTATAAATGGAGGCCTATCGTCCTAACAGGAAATACCGTCTTACTTCCCGTTTGTCCTGTTAAA
Source organism: Idaea biselata (assembly GCA_958496205.1). NCBI lineage: Eukaryota > Metazoa > Arthropoda > Insecta > Lepidoptera > Geometridae > Idaea > Idaea biselata. The sequence goes on from OY292395.1 coordinate 40,110,994, forward strand.
TTTCGTCCTGTTGACGAGACCAATGGAAAAGTAACTTAATTTTGTGAAAAAATAAAACTTTTTTTCAAACTTTGTGTTAACTGATTATAGCTGTTTTTGGGAGTAAATGCATTAAATTTCATATTAAGAATAGTAGTATTAAGCAAAATTACACTTCTTTTGAAGTCGGGTATAATAAACTAAGGTAATAGTGATCTTTAAGAGGACAGTATTTTCAAAATCAAATCATAACGTGCTTGCTATAAAGAGAGGTGAAAGTGGCCTACATTTTGTGAAAAGTTGTTTAGGAGCGACTCTGTTATCCACCTCTAAACTATTACAAAATTAGACAACTTTGGTCTCATAAAATTCAAAAAACCTCAACCTAGGTTCAAATTTCAAAAAGTCGTAGAACAAAAGTTATTCGCCCAGACGCCTAGAACCTTTGGTGACAAAATGTTGAATCATAAAAATGTTGAATTCCCAAAATATTGAATTTCCCAAAATGTTGAATTCCCAAAATGTTTAAAACAATTAGAAAAATATCGTGTTGAAAACACTTAGAAATACATAGGAAATCAATGCATTCTACTAGAAACATATTTACAAGGAAACAAACTTAAATAATTGAAACATTCATAAAAAAACATTACCTAATTCAAAATTTTATTCATAAATGTTTAAAACAACATTTTGCATCCATAAACATTGCACCTAGATACCCATAGCACAAGCACTACTCTTCACTAATGATAAATATTCTGTTACAGTTTGCAAAGCGGACGCGAATCCATCAAACCTAACATTCAAATGGTATATGAACGAAGAACCAATTAATGGAAATACTACAGAGCTGGTAAGAGATTTTAATGCTTCGTACACGCGGGGATAGTTGTCGTAGCAAGTAGCTAAACTAAGGACAGTGAACGTTTTAAGCTTACACGATGTGTACTTATAAATAGTAATTGAATACGCCTCTAACGGCCGAATACAGAAACGCAACTCAAAATTTAAGTTCTACTTAAACAACTAATAACTTATGCACCTCTCAAGTTTAAAAAAAATCCCATACTATTTTTAAATTTGAAAGCTGCTCAGTTATTTAAGTACGCCTCAAATTTTAAGTGGCGTTTCTGTATACGGCTCTAAAGCCCGTACCTACACAAAAAGTGATTCACGCAAAATATCTCGAACAGAGATTTAATTAAAAATAGAGAATTATGTATCATAATAAAATAAGTAGTTTTGGGTGCGGGTACTTTGATTTTTCATGAACACGAGTGAGGGTAAATTATCTCGAGTTTGAAGCAAGATCGAGATGTGATTATTGTGTCGAAATTTAATGTCATAATTATGTCACCATTTTGTTAAAACTTGTTTTAACAACGTCTATCCGCGTCTATGGTTACATTTCTCTGCTAATTACTAAAGTTATAGAACGTCTTTATCAAAACTTCCAACCCTTTTTTGGACCAAGTAGTTTACCCGCTACCGCACGAGGAGAACTCTAGATTCACGTCGTTTCGTAGTTTCACGACGCGACGGTTGTCCTTTTTCTTCTAAAAAATCTTGATTTAAATAAATCACGAAGTGAATTAATCTACGAGGCCTTACTCGCAAGAACACGAGGAGGTGCTTTCTGGATTTCGGCATAGCGGAAGGGTTACCCGTGGCGAAGCGGTCAAATGCGTTGGTTCGGATTACTAACGGGTTCGAATCCTGCCTGGTACTAAATTTTTAAAAGCTCTTTTTAGGGTTCCGTACCTAAAGGTAAAAACGGGACCCTATTACTGAGACTTCGCTGTCTGTCTGTCTGTCTGTCTGTCCGTCCGTCCGTCTGTCCGTCTGTCCGTCTGTCCGTCTGTCACCAGGCTGTATCTCATGAACCGTAATAGCTAGAAGGTTGAAATTTTCACAGAAGATGTATTTCGGTTGCCGCTACAACAACAAATACTAAAAACGAAATAAAACAATTATTGAAAAGGGGCTCCCATACAACAAACGTGTTTCAAAAATAACAAGGAGTCGAGTCAGGACAGGAAGGACAGGAGGACAAATCGAGTTGGTCATGGAATTCAAAATGGCTGCCCTATCTGTCAAATATACTAGTCTGCCTTACTTACCAAAGAGTTTATTTTATGTTTCAGATTTTCTTTGTGCCAAGGTTTTTTTTTTTCAGTGATTCGGTCGTTTGATGGGAGTAAGAATCGAAGATAAATATTTCATATTTTCCTATAAAATTTAAAAATTGGTTGTTGTAAACCATTTTAGGGTTCCATATCCAATTGTGATAGTGGTACGGAACCCTTTATGCGCGAGTGTCGCACTTGCCCCGTTTTTTTAAAAGCAGTTAAATAAATTCATCATCAAAACCAGATTACGTTAAAATGTAAATTTACTTAACAAATTAATTTAATAGACTTGCATAGTCTATACCAGGCATAATGTTAAGTGGCACTTAGTTGATTTGCAGTGCCAAAAGGCACTGAAGCATAATATTCATTCGATTGAATTAATGCATCTTGATTTTAGTACCTACCTACCTCCTAGTAGAGGCAATTTGCATTAGGTATACATACCTAATATGTTATATTATGTACCTACAATAGAATAGCAGGTTTTTTTAGTGTGTAATAAAGAATCGGGTAATTTTTATGGAAAAAGTTACCTATTATTTCAATTGTAGACTATGATTTGGCACTTCTTTCTTGAAGAAAATACGTCAAATACAAAGTAGCAAAACGTCAGATCGTAGCACTGACCTCCATGGTACAAGTCGCTGGACAGGTCATAGCGCACTGAATTTTGTTCCTATTTGATCTGCGCCATGTTGCGCTGTTGTCGCGCGTTTTCTAATGAAAGTAATGGTGACCGCTCTCCGGAACTATTACTTCCACGGACGGCTACTATCACTTTCAATAAAAAACGCGCGTCAAGAGGGCAACATGGCGCAAATCAAATCGGCACAAAGATCTAATGTCATTTTGTATGGTATAGCAATTCTAGCGTACTTGTATAGTTTCATTTCAGTGGATCGTAGTCTGACGAAGTCGTAGATATAGGCCTAGTCTCGGAAAATGAGAAGTTAAAACTGCGTCTAGCTGACGCACTAGCCTCAGTCGTATGTCGAACCGTTGCCGCGTGAGCACGTGCTGTCACACTGCGATTGTCTTTTTGAAACCCATAAGAATGTCTTTTTGTTCATTTACAAATGCCTTAATCATTCTTAAAGACAAATGTTTCGAAATACAATAATTTTATTAAAATGCATGTAGGTGTTTCTAGCTCATTTTCCGAACACGTACCGTATCAACTATTTTTGTTTTCATCTAAGGATATAGGTATATATTTCTCCCATAGAAATTAACTGAAGTCCTCGGGTAAAATGAACGAAATTCATAACCCAAAACGAGCAAAGTATAGTTAATATTTTAGAAGGTAAACAAGTTATAATGTCGGTAAATTCATTCATTAAGTTAATGTTCGGAAGGATTATTCCAGTTCGACTCATTTGTTGCCAAATGATGCATTCAGTTTTTGTAATCTTCGCGCCTTAGGACTGTTGTTACGCGTTGATATTTTCATTGGATCTTACACTTGTGGACGAGGAATTTGTGTTACTTTGACGGTCTCTGTGGCTCGTCTGCAATGTAGGTGGTTGCGGGTTCGATTCACGTCGGGTGCTTGTATTTATGCTTAAAATTAAATGTTTGTTTCTAGTCTGGGTGGATACATATATAAATATGTATATATAATACATACATATAAATGTATGTATTTACAACAACAAAAAAAGAATGTAGTATATCCGTTTTTACTACCCATAGTACAAGCCTAAAAATCGTCGTTCAAAATGTATTAGTTATTTATTATTGTAGTAAGGTTTCTGGTTGATTTTTTCTTTCACACGTGTAGAGGCGTGGTCTGCCGGGATTCCAACCTATGACCCTCGGAATGAAACTCGAGATATCTATCAACAGACCAACACCTCCTTTTTTGTGATTGGAGATTGTGAGCCTGAAATCATATATTTCCTTTCTTTTTGTTTAGAAAATTTACAACATTACAAGAAAGTACCACGAAGCGACAGTCCGTTGTGCGGTCTACAACGACGTTGGGAAGAGCGAAGAAACTGAAGCACTTGAGATCACATGTAAGTCCCTACCTAATGAAAAATATGCATTTTTATTTTTTTATAAGCGTTTGAACACCATCATTACCATCATTTACTATTTACATCACGAGTACGACACTAATTTAGAAGAAAGAAAAAAAAAACAAAATTAAATAATGTCGAGTCCAAACTGAATAAAAAATCATTGAGGTTATTGACCTCTAACTTTAAGAATCAGCTGATTTTCAATTCAGATAGAGTAGATATCGGTTCCCTATTCTGATTTTAAGGGGAAAGTCTTTTCTTCATACAAACTTTAATAACTTAGTCGACTGTCTCCTCCCTGGATAAAGACATTAGAGAAGAATATGTAAATGCCCTAAAATCTATATCAGTCATGGTCATACCCCTACATCTTATTGTTTTTCATATTCATTTTATCTTTTTTGTCCTAGACTATTTAAATGCCATAGACCTATATCAGCCAGGGTCATGGCCATGGCCAACTACATTTTTTTTGCTTATTGTTTTTTTTTCTGTCCTAGACGCCCCAACATTCAGAAGCTTACCAAAAGACGTGGAAGCAGAGATAGGCACAAGCGTAACATTAAGTTGTGACGTCGACGGGTATCCTGCCCCCGAAATACGGTGGCTGCATTACGAAGAGGACCAGAATATTGTAAGTATCTTCTTTACTTGTATTCTATTTTGAGTGCTTAAGTCTGCACTGGGCTTTCTTAGAAATATTTTAAAGAAACAATACTTCTGCAAAAACACAACGTACGATAGACGCAGGGCTTGATTCGAACCTTCAAATATCTTCTTTGTATTGGAACAAATGTTTTGTCGGTTTTACCTCGGTTTCGAAAAATAATCAATCAACGTCATGTTTATAATGTTGATTGATTTTTAAGCTATTGCTTTTATTGCGGGCTTTGAGCGCGGCGACCGAATCAAGAAATTCTGTAACGAAAATCAAACCTAACACCCCCCACTCCGCCTACCATGTGGCCTAAGAAAAAAATGCTATGCAATAGCTTTACCGCGGTAGTCCCCAAGTGCCACACTGTTTAAAGCTATTGCATAGCTTTTATCACGGGCTTTGAGCGCGGCGACCGAATCAAGAAATCCGTAACGAAAATAAAATCTAACACCCCTACACCAATTCCCTCGCGGTCATTTCAATACCTCCCGCAGTTAAGCTATTGCTATGCAATAGCTTTACCGCGGCAGTCCCCGAGTACCACACGTTTTTCTTTTTCTTTTCTAGAATTAACCTTTCTATAAAGGTCTTCTTCTTTTTGTATAGTGGTGTGGCTCACCTAGTGTTAGAGCTGTTCAAGACGCCCTAAGGAATCTTACTTGACCTAACGACTGCTATCTGAGATATCAACCGGGACCAACTCCTTACCATGCCTTCCGAAACACGGAGGAGCTCGAGAAAATATTTTTTTTGCCACACAAATTATCGGCCACGGTCAACTAAAACGGTTAAAATAAACATTTTAAACTTCTTGTCCTGACAAAGGTAGCCTGGAAAATATCGCCTAAATTCATAAGCCCGCCCATTGATCTACCTAGGTTTAAGTTGTGTATGTTTTCTGTGTATTGTTATAATACAAAGAAAACGTACACAAACATGTGTGTTTAATAAGGAATTCATTCATTTAACTAATTAACTAAGAGACGAAATATTGCTAGATTTTCGCGCAAAAAATACAAAGCGGTACGCTAACCATATTGTTAGTGAAAACATAAATAAATAATTATTCATTAGCTACCTGCCTACGGCTTCCTAAAAGCAATAAATTACGCCACGTATTTCAAGAGAACTCATAAATATTAATAGTGCAGGGAAACTTTATCGATAAAATTGAATTAAGTATCAAAAGTATCGACTGTATCGATTTAATCTATATTAAACTTTTTAAATTCACACGGGTCTTTATCGCGTATTATTATTTATTTTCTTCCCTCGACGTTTCAACCATGTTACAATGGTCTTGGTCGCGATGGGACTGACTGACTGGGAAAATAAATAATAATACGCGATAAAGACCCGGGAAAATGTAATGAATCTATATTTATAAAAGACTTTGTCCTGACTGACTGACCGACTAATGGATCAACGCACAGCCTAAACCTATAGGAGGGGCTTAAATTTGGATAGTGTGTTATTTTTGTGAGATGTAGGCATGCCATAATAAAGGATTATTGCATACTTCCACGGAATCGGGACTTATGACCGTAAAACTACGGGACATAGCTAGTGTATCTATAAATTATTATTCATCCTTATTTTCTAATACTCGCGTAAAAATATAAGTTCCCTTGGTAACAATCTTATCACAAAAAGGTTGGCGTGTAAAAACTCATACCATTTTGTTTATAAAATATCGATGAAACAAAACTATCGATTGTACTAAACAACACTACGTCATAAACCCACCTATTAATAGAGATTTCAATGAAACCATTCACGATATATCGATTTTCCCATCCTTATTGTCAAATTGTATCGAAGTCTAAAATAATTCAATGTTTTAACTGTTGTACTACTGTCTTTGTCAAGAGTATTATTAGACATCTAGAACAATGTTCTCGCCTAGTTACTATAGGCGAACCACTTTTGTTCTACTACTCCTTGAATTTTATCCTTTTCGAGGACCCACGCGATTAAGACCCTGGTAAACATATAGATAATTATGTAAACATAGGCTAATTTTATTTTAAGGTGGTTTTAGTAGATAACGTATTTTTATCTACCGAAACGACTACTATGTTCTATAAGTATCTATAAAATGTTTGGTCCTCACTAAACAACGCACAACCTAAACCGCTGATAGTAGAGAGCAAAAATTGGCTTCATATTATGATATAATATATCCGATAAGAAAGGGGTTTTTGAAATATCCATGAGATCCGTATTTACGCGAGTGAAACCGCGGGACACAGTCAGTTATTATATTCCCAACGGCCACCATGGCCAATCAGCCGGTGGCCGTTGGGAACTTATACAATAATAGGAAGTATAATTTGTGCTATGTCCCATTATGAGGAGTTAAACTTATATTTCTTTTACAGCGCGTGGGAAGAACAGCCAATTTGACTCTAAACGTGGACACCCATACAGTCGGAAAATATCTCTGCAAGGCCAGTGTTGATGGATACCCTGAAATCGAAGCGGAGGCTTCAGTTTTTATAAAAGGTAAGTTTTTTAATATTTTAGTTTTTTACGAGATCACAAGTCGTTTCTAGGGTTCCGTAATCAACAAGAAACCTTCTTTGTATTGAGTCTGTCATTTCACTTACGTTTAAATAAACCTTAACTACCCCTATGCAAAACATACCCTTACATTTTGATTTTTTATTATTATAATTTTTCTAAAATACATTTCTATTCTAATTAACAAGAAAACGAAAAAAATGAAAAAGGTAGGGGCATTGCAAAAACAATAGAACTAATTGACTGCTCTAAAGTACCTTTACCCCCCTCACGAAAATAGTACGTCGTTTTAGTAGTAGTTAGTAGTTGTATCACCTTACTATGACGACGACCTCAGTGGCGCGTCGGGGGAAGGCCCGACTGCAATGCAGGAGGTTGCGGGTTCAATTCCCGTCGGGTGCAAATATTTATGCTTGAAAATAAATATTTGTATCTGGTCTGGGTGTATTCTATGTATCGTATGTATGTATTTAAAAAAAAAAAGTATGATATGTAGTATATCCGTTGTCTAGTACCCATAGTACAAGCCTAGTACTTAGTTTGGGGCTAGATAGCGCTGTGTGTAACGTCGTGCAATATTTATAAATAAAAAAATAAAAAAAAAATAAAAAACTACTTCACGCTCTAAGCATAGATAGGTAACGCATCGACCAATCACAACGTTTGATTATTACCTCACCCCCTGCCCGCAATGGTGAGTTGTGTTTTGTAGAATAATTCGCGGTATTGGCAGTCAATTGGTTCTATCGTCTTTGGGGCATGGTCAATAATGGTCATTGCAATAATGGTTTTATGGTATAAACATTTTAGTCTAATTTATTTAAGGAAGAAGAGTAGGTGTATATATATATAATCCAAATTTTAATTTAACTCAGTACTGGCACTGATAAAATTTTGCTAAAAGTATATTTGAGTTTCTTTAAGAGGACAGTCTCCATTCTCTTTCTCCATACAAACGTAGTTTACATTTTCCTCCCTGGATAAAGACATTAGAGCAAATATGTTTATGCCATAAAACCTATATCTGTCATGACTCATGACTATGCGTCCTTTTGATTTTTTTTTTATTATTTTGATTAGAAAATTAAAAAAAATAAAAAGGTAGATGCATAGTCATGACAGATATAGGTTTTATGGCATTAACATATTTGCTCTAATGTTTTTATTCAGGGAGGAAAATGTAAACTACGTTTGTATGGAGAAAGAGAATGGAGACTGTCCCCTTAAGTGGTTTAAGAATTTACGCGGTTGAAACTGCGGCTTTTATTTAGTTATGTAATAAAAAACTGCTAACTTAACAAGTTCTTTTCCATTTAATAATCAGCTCAAAGGTCGAAGTTTATACAGAAATTGTAAAGTAATTATAATTAGTTTATTTCTTTAGAATTTTGTTTGGTTACAACGTTTTCCATTAGCGATGGTTAATTAATACCTAAGCTATTTAACTTTGAGATCACTTAAACTTAGCGAATTATGTTTAAGTTTGTAGATAAATAATTACACAAAAATAAACAATTTCATTAATAATAAGATGCGGCCCGCAGTTTTACCCGCGTATTTCACGATTCCGCGGAAATATCGGGACCCAAAAGAATATTATATGTATACTTCTTCAAGATCCTATCTATCTCTATACCAAAATTCATCAAAATCGGTTCAGTGGAAAAGGCGTGAAAACGTAACAGACGCAAAGACAGACAGAGTTACTTTCCCATTTCTAATATAAGTTAGTATATATTATAAAAGCTAAGTATTTTACTTGTGAAGAATTAGAATCAATATGGAAATTTAGAAAAACACGGAACCCGATGGAACTGGAACTGAGCGAAACCCTGGGTTTCAGGTTACAGCTAGCCATAGTAGCCATACTGCCTACTAAAATTATTAATCTGAAACTTAATGAGCATATATCTGTGTTTGTTACTCCTTCACGCAAAAACTGCTAAACCGATTTCGATGAAACTCGGCATAAAGATAGATGAAGACCTGGAATAGCACACAGGCCACTATGTATCCCGATATTCCCATGGAATCGGGGCTTACGCGGGTGAAACCGGCTATTGCTAGTAGTTCATTTATACAAGGTCAAAGTCAGACTATTAATAGCAAAATTACTTACTTATTCATAAAAACGTTTGTTCCGTGAAACACTTCCCCTAGTTCACCTAGTGGAAATGTACGCCTTCTAAGAAATACTTAGCATAACTTGTTTTCTTAGAATTCTGAAACTACTTAGAACCAGTCAAGTTTAAAGTGACAGCAGGTACCTACTTTAGTGCCCCACTTTCGTAGACTAGGGCTAGATTAGGTTAATATTCCATTTTGAGTGCTTAAGCCTGCATTGGGCTTTCTTAGAAATATTTTAAAGAACAATACTTCTGCAAAAACAAGTCGTACTCCCCGTTTGAGTAAGATGGTTTGAATCCAGCCCTGCGTCTATCGTGCGTTGTGTTTTTGCAGAAGTATTGTTCCTTAAAATATATCTAGATTAGGTTAAATAAGAAAATACTTTATTGTATCAAAGTAATAAAAAATACAAATAAAATCACAAAATCTACCTATTTAAATCTATAAAATGCTTTGTCCTGAGTCAGAGTGACTGACTGGCTGATTGATCTATCTACGCACAGCCGAAACCGGTGATATAATGCGTTTCATCTTTATTTACCTATGCCGTCATGTTGGTAGCAAAACAAAAAGTCTTGCCTTAATATCTTGAATGTGCTATACCCTAAACCTTGAATACAAGAAGATTCGTTCATTCATTCTTTATATACAAATCCCCCTAAATTCAAGGTAGCACATTATTTTTTTTGTATTTTGCACTTTTTTGTTTTGCTACCAACATGACGGCATAGGTAAATAAAGATGAAACGCACTCAAGTAGAGAGCTGAAATTTGGAGGGTTGGTTCTTTATATAATGGAGGCTTACGATAAGAAAGGGTTTTTCGAAATTCTCACGGAATCGGGACTTACCTACGCAACCGCGGGTCCTAGCTAGTCTTTCTATACCTATAAAAGAAAGTCGTGATAGATACCCTATTTATTTATAATTTAAGAATGGCTGAACCGATTTGGCTGATAATTGGTGGGGAGGTAAAAAATCTAATAAAAAAAAACATTGATAGGCGACCTTATCGGTAAAAGCCATTATTAATTTAGAAACCTAGCAAAATCCCGCGGTTTTATCAGCATAAGTGTCGATCCTGCGGGATTTTGGAATAACATAATTCTCTATATTTTTTTGAATAAGTGGTATCCAGATATTTTTTTGTATTATTAGTTTTGACTACCATTCTAAACATTTGTTCGATAAGTTTTCGAAAAATAAAAAAAATAAATTTCCAAAGTCGTAGAACAAAAATTGATCCACAGGTTGAACTAGACGTGTAGAACAAACATACCTGAACATAATGCTCCTAACCCTGTATAGTATAATTAAGCAAAATTTCACTTAGGAACGAATCTCAGGTGTCTACACACTAAGTCAGTATTACCCCTTAAGGTTAGTTCTAAACCCTCTCTATTCGTTATAATACGCTATATACCTATGTCACTATCTCTGTATATAAATAGGTATACACATACACTTAGTTGCAAACTAATTTGTAATTGTAATAGAAGGTTACACGGATATCAAACTGGGTTACAAAGGGCTGAAAGGGGTGGCTTTAAAGATGTTTAGAATTGTACTGAAATAAAGAGTACATAAAATATTTCTGAGAAATCGGTGCTGACAGACAGATAGATGGACGGAGAGACAGATAGACAGGCCGACAGACATACAGACAGGCAGACGGACAGACAGACGGACAGACAGACGGACGGATAGAAATATTGACAAACAGACAGACGGACGGGTAGATGGACAGTCAGACGTACAGACAGACGGTCTAACAGATGGACAGACAGACGGACAGACAGACGAAGACGTTAAAACTACTGCTCTATCTAATTTAAACTGTAATCCCCATCCCTTGTAAGACTGAACATATTAAAAAAATCTGTAGCCTAAATATAATTTGATACCTACATAAAACATGCACTGTAACGTTAACAGTTCGGGCATGTCCGTTACGCAAAATTTTGGAACAGGTCGAGTAGGCACTGTCCACAGAGTCAAACTAGCTATTTTCGTTTAGTAAAACGTAATCACATTACAGGTTATGGTTATTGTAGGGATGTATCACTTTTCAGTCAAATTAAATAATCGATGTTTAGGTCGATTAGCTGTTACAGTTTAGCCATAGTCTATTATCATAGTAATTTTAAATCCGTTTATTTTCCTAATCAAATCTCTAAAACACATCACCCTTCACCTTCGTTAAGTCTTTTTCATTCATTGGTTGCCTGGAAGAGATCGCCTATAGGCGATAAGGCCGCTCATTGTACCACTTTAGTTTTAAGTTTGTCTTTGTGTTATTTCTTGTAATTTGTGATTTTGGACAGTCTCCATTCTCATTCTCCATACAAACGTAGTCGACTGTTTCCACCCTGGATAAAGACATTAGAGCAAATATGTTTATGCCATAAAACCTATATCTGTCATGAGTCATGACTATGCATCTACCTTTTGATTTTTTTCATTTTTTGCAAAAAATAAAAATAAATCCAAAGGTAGATGCATACATTGTCATGACAGATATAAGTTTTATGGCATAAACATATTTGCTCTAATGTCTTTATCCAGGGAGGAAACAGTCGGCTACGTTTGTATGGAGAATGAGAATGGAGACTATCCTCTTAATCTATCTATCTATAGTTCTACAGACTCGGACGCGTAGCTCGTAGCGTAGCGCTACGAGCTACGCGTCTAAGTCTGTGAACACGATCGAAGTGAAAACTAAAGCTAAACGCGATCGAAGTAAAAGACGATCGTAATCAAAACAAAACAGGATCGAAGTAGAAACGAAAGACGATTGAAGCAAATAAAAACAAAAGTAGGTACCCATAGTACGTTTTTAAATTTCAGACCGTAATCTGACGTTTTCGTTCATTGTATTTGACATTTTTTTTATAGCAAATTGTTTAAAAATCATAGTCTACAATTAAAATAAAGCTATTGCATAGCATATTTTGTCATCTTATGCAATTATAATTATTTTTTAATTATTTTTAGCATGTTGCTATGGTAGGCGGAGTGGCGGGTGTTAGGTTTTTTTCGTTACGAAATTTCTTCATTCAAAGCTCAAAGACCGCGATAAAAGTTATGCAATAGCTTAAAATAAAGTATTATTTCATGTGATGATCTGTTTAACAAAGGAAAAAATTAAATATCTTCGTTAACCTTGGTAGGTAACCGAACTGCCCTAGTTAATTATATGGAAAATATGAAGGAAAGTTGTAGCTTTGTTGTTTTAAACTACAAGTTTGGATTGGTTACGTGATTTAGTGGTCCGCTCTAATGATTCTTAGTTTAGACATTTTTAATTTTATTGTTACTATTTATAGGAGTTAGATAGGATCGTTTTAGCTATAGTAATGCCGTGTTTATAGGTAACTTAGTTAGTTATACTTACAACTCTTTCGCGCTATGAAGATGAAAGGATGACAAAAAACTGAGCAAGTGCGTGCCTTGTCGGGCGACGCTCCGTTGTAGGGTTTCGAAATTTCCATAAAATAAAATTGATTGCTGTTTGGGAAAAGTCGTTACAACTTGTCATTTTCAACGGAGATTTTGTTCAAAATTCTTTTAATTACATTACTATTATTTGAATTTGAAAAGACTGCTAAGCTGTGATAAATTTCCTATAAACTTACTTAACGGACTATTCGTGAATACCTAGCTATAACTATGAAGCATATAAGTTCAGCCATTTGGCTGGCGGAAGGGGGGGGGGGGTGACATTTTCACAGAAGATGTATCTGTTGCCGCTACAACAACAAGTACTAAAAACAAAAGAAAACAAATATTTAAGAGGGGCTCCCATACAACAAACGTGTTACAAAAACAACAAGGGAATTTTGTTAAATGTGACTTAGGGGTATGGAATGGTCATGGAATTCTACCAGTCCAGTCTGCCTGCACTAACCAAAGAGTTTTATAAGTTTCAGATTTTCTTTGTCAAAGTTTTTTTGAGAGGTTTATCAAAAAAAAACTTCAGACTTCTTCTTCTTTTTTTGTGACTTCAGAGACCTGCAAAGGTCGATTTTTAAAAATCGTTCCCTCTCATAAGTACATATTGTATTATTGTTTTTTGATAATTTTTCTCCCACAATTTTAGAACAGCGACGGTAAACCAAACAAATGTTCAACATTTATCGTAATAATATTGATTTGCTCGACAAATATTAGTTTTAACTTCTACGTGTTTGGTTTGGAAGATTGAATTTTTCTTTTCTGTTGTAAAGGTTATGGCGGTGACTTTCAGATGAATTATGTAGGTCTTTTATATTTCTTACTAGAATTTTTAAAGGTAAACGCTTAAATGAAAAGCAAAGAAAAAGCAATAAATTTTCAATTAAGTATTCGCTCTTTCATTCAAAAAACATAGTTACCCCCTGCCTTGTAGTTTTAGAGTTTTAATATAATTTGCGTATAACAATATAAATAGATATATACCTACCTAATTTTATTAAATACTAGTATTATAAATAGAAAATATTTATTTTTTTGTAATGAATAGGCTCCGAAACTACTGGACCGATTTCAAAAAATCTTTCACCAATGAAAACCTACAGTACCTAGGAGCAACATAGGTTAGTTTTGTTTCCGATATTCGCAGGGAATCGGGATTATCGCAGGTGCAACCGCGGGACTCAGCTATTACTATTATATAAGTCCTTTAATCTTTTACCAGTATAATACCTACTATCAATCAAATAATTATAATCAATAGTCTGCCTTCATTTTAACTTTGTAACCAAACTGAATTCTCGAGACTCGAGACGTTCGAAATGACTTTGAAACTCGTGCCCTATGTATCTACTAGCTATATTATACATATACCTATGTATGTATCTGCCTATGTACTTCTACCCTTGAAATAACTAAGACCTTATCTTATTTGGATTCGTTAATCCAATCTTTTATTATCATCATCATCCGAGCGATGGCGGATTAACTGCTTAGTTCCGAGAAGGGTTGGTGTCAAGCGGACGGCCGGCCGTAAAAATAATACTGCTAAATCTATTTACAGTAGGTATTGTCAATGATAATTTACCTAATGCTAGGCCAATCCCATATAATTTAGGGTATTAGAGGCGTGGGCTTCCAAGAAGGAACCGGAAACATCGCTCAGATGGGAAGACAGAGACAGAAAGACCGACAAGCAAGTAATCTTATAGTAAAGGTTCCTTTTTTGTCGTTTGAGGTACGGAACTCTAAAAACAGAGACCCAAAGGACACAGCTCCTTAGTACCTAATTCAAAATGGTCTAGAATCTTTATACGGTCACTGAAATCACAATTAGATTTAGTATTATAATCTCAGAAGAACTCGCTAACGAATTTGTCTGAATCTTTTGAACTCTTAATGAAAACTTTGAGTAGGTAAAAGGAATGAATTAAGGCTCTGTTGGATTAGGGACTTTTTGGCTTTTCTAAGCTTAAAATATCAAGCAGATTTTAAGATTTGGTTTTAAAGTATAGTGTAAACTTTTAGAAACTATATGGAAAAACTATTTACCTACATTATGGAGTTAGCTAATGAAAATGCTAAACACCTTGCAAATTACTGAAGTGGGTGTGGCTAACCTTTTTTATTATACAACGTGCTCCGAGGGGTATTAAGCCGAAGGGGGTATGTTCTAGACGTCTAGGTGAACAACTTTTGTTCTACGACTTTTGGAGATTCGAACTTATTTTTTCGAAAATTTTAAAGTTGTCTATAAAAAGAACTGCTGTTTGCTGCTGCTTTGAAAATAAAGGCAATTAATGTTTAGAGTGGTCCAAACTAAATAAAAGGACAATGACCTCAAACTTTAAGAAACAGCTGATTTGCACGTAAACTTTAAACTCAAAACTTTCGAAAACTACCGCGAATTTCCAAAAGTTGTCAAACAAAAGTTTTGCGCCTAGACCTCTAGAACAACTCCCTTTCGGCTTAATACCCCCTCTTCGGAACACCCGGTATATATGCCATCGAAACGAAGAAAAAGATCCCGATATTCCCACGAGATTGAGACTTACACGAGTGAAACCGCAGGACGCTACTAATTGTCCTACAAAATTATTAATAATCTAAAATTTCGTTTGTTACAGGCCCCCCTAAGATACTGTCGAACCAAACACAATTCGGGTCACAAGGAGACACAGTCAATATCGAGTGTGCTGCCTTCGCCGTTCCAAGAATAGATAATATTATTTGGACTTTTGACGGGAAGGAGATTGATAGCATGCATGATCAGGTGAGTGGGTCTACTGAATTATAGCGTACCTACCTACTACTATTTAACTTCGCCTTTTTACTCATAGATGGGTACCAAATCTCTGTATTCAGGCCTTCTAAGTATAGATAAAAAATTGTTTCTTTCTTTCTATCGTGTATTTCCTTCTTCTTATTTTCATAATTGCGGACTTACGAAAATTGTATCAGTCTTTGAAGCCTACATATAACTTGAGACTGCACAAAATCGCATTATTTCAACAGGCACCGACTTCAGCTACATCTATCCGGGAGAATAGATTAAAGCATACATCTACAACTAGTTAAAATTGGGTTAATTAATTCTATTTCTTCAAAACATTAGTAGGTACATAATACATAGGTATACCTACGTAAAAGGGCTAGAAATCCCTCTGCCGGCGCCGCCGGTGTGTCACTGAATAATTAAGGAAAGGCCTTTCATCATGTATTCAACGATATCAAAATTAGAGTCGAAGAGACCTTTCTGGTGCTCGCCCGTATTTTCGTGGGGTTAGGTGGCATCTCGGCTAGTTGCTGCTTGAATTTCCACTGTCTTACGGCCGAATAGGTACCATAGGTAGCAGCCATCAAATTCAGTGGCGATTCACCACTGATTTTGATGGCTGCTCAAATAATTATGAAGCTTCTCTATTCAAAATAAGTGTTAGAATTTTAGAGTTTAGAAGCGGCTTTATTAAGTAGCTTCTTCAAAACATTAGTAGGTACATAATACAGAGGTATACCTACGTAAAAGGGCTAGAAATCCCTCTGCCGGCGCTGCCGGTGTGTCACTGAATAATTAAGGAAAGGCCTTTCATCATGTATTCAACAATATAAAAATTAGAGTCGAAGAGACCTTTCTGTTGCTCGCCCGTATTTTCATGAGGTTAGGTGGCATGTCGGCTAGTTGCTGCGTGAATTTCCACTGTCTTACGGTCGAATCGCCACTGACTTTGATGACTGCTCAAATAATTGAGAAGCTTTTCAATTCTAAATAAGTATTAGAATTTTAGAGTTTAGGAGCTGCGTCATTGTTTAGGTAGCTCTCAAATTTTGAGTAGCGTTTCTGTAATCGGTAGTTTATATATTAACTTATGCCAAGTTTTATTCAAACACTTCCACGAAATCGGGTCCCTTTTATTTGTTACTCCTTCACGGAAAAACTACTCACCCGTTTGCGATGAAATTTAATATGCAGATAGCTAGGGATTTGAATTAAATACACTTTTATCCCGATATTAACAACTTACGCTGGCTAAACCGCGGGGCGTTGGTATTCTATTAAAGCAGAAAAATAAAGATAAATAGCTAACCAAAGTGACATTAGTCGAGTTGCCACCCAACCCTTTTAATTCACCATGACATGTTCTCTAACTTAATTTAGTAACATATTTCATTTCAACGAATGAAAAGGTTAACATGAGACAATTCGCACGGAAGCCTTTTTTAAAAAGAGAATTTGAAAACACGAAAATTAGGTTTCGTGAAATTCATACGACGGATTTGAAGTAGCGACCCTTTATAATGATAATTAATTAAGTGTTGACCTTGGGTTGTGCCAGGTTTTATTAAAGGTTCTGCACCCTCATAATTTTTAGGTAAGTTCGTGTAATTAAACCACTCGCCTTGCTAAGTCTGGTTAGTGGCTGCATCGGCCTACGTATCTGAACACGGACGGGTCCGCTTAATGCTACATGTTAGACCGGCGTAGTGACAAAGTTGTGGCCGAAACTTACACTAAATGATCCCTTCATTAGCACCTCTCAATGTCCACAGTTATTATATTTTATGCATTTGTGTGAAACTACTCAAAAAGCCAAGTCCCAAGTAAGAAATATTATATCAATACATCTTTAAAACTTCGTCGCGACGGGACTTAAATGGGTTTGAACTCTTTCCCCGTTCATCCCCCAGAGGACAAATTCGTAATGGGTCGAAATAGGACCAGGGGGATCATATAGGTTCCCATTGGTTCCCCGAGCCAGTCAATGTAAAATCAGAATAAAAGTAGGTACCTACCATAAAAATTAATTTTACTTATACTGTGCTATACTTAGGTTTATCCATGCAGGTCTATACCTGGATAAATCCAGGACATTCAAGTTATAAAGGCCGATAACTATATCTTTTAAAACAGTTAAATATAAAACAGGTAGGGTGAATGATATAGCTTTTGTCCACGTAAGGAAAAATATTTCCTATACCTACTCTGTTCAAAAATGATTCAGTAGAGATACAGGAGGGTTACTGCGGTTCGTTTCGATACGACATCAATACTGTCATAAGATGATTCTACAGTCACATTCTGATAGTAGGGTGACAGTAGAACCATCGTTATGACAGTATCGTTGTCGTATCGAAACGAACCGAAGTAACCCTCCAAGGTTCCTATGATAGACCAATCAATGGATAATATTTCTGATAAAATTATTTCGATCAATTCAATCTCAAGTGGACTCAATTACTCTAGCAACCACCCTACTTATTATTGTTTTCTTTCAACAGGACTATGCATTCTTAGAAGATGCCCAACCAGGTGGCGTAGTCAACTCGACACTAATAATAAGGGAAAGTCAGTCAAGACATTTCGGTGTGTACAAGTGTAACGTCTCCAACGACTACGGGAGCGACATCATGGAAATTGTCCTCAGGCCCAACAGTAAGTATTGAATTGTCACAGAATATCTTTAAACTTTCAAATTTAAAGTAGGTACTGTTATTCATTCGGATATTAAAAATAAATCTCTTTGATACGTCAATTATATAATGTAATCTAGTGTGTCATCGGAACGCGACCTCCAATGAGAAGGATACACAAGAAACTCATGGGGTTTTTTTTTGTATGCTAAATATGCTATTTATCTACACTTTTACACTTATATTATAAAGAGGAAAGAATTGTATTTTTGTGTGTCTGTATGTTTGTAATGAATAAACTCAAAAACTACTGGACCGATTTCAAAAATTATTTCACCATTAGAAATTACATTAGAATAGACACTACATTCACCCTGAGTAACATAGGCTACTTTTGATCCCGATATTCCCACAGGATCGGGACATACGCGGGTGAAACCGCGGGATGCAGCTAGTAATTATTAAAATCACTTGTAGTCCGAAGCGCCCAATCAAAAATTGTTGAAGAAAAAGTAATAGGTACAAAAGAGACCCGTTTTTACCCTTTGCTTACGGAACCCTCAAACATTACGTATACTTGGAGAATCGCTAAGACCGAAGGATGAAGAGACACCCATATCCAATTCGTATTAAATTAGAAAAAAAAACCCCAGCAAGATTCGAACCCACAACCTCCCGTGTCATAATAGAGGATTTATGAGGATAAAACTTTCATTTCAAACTCAATCACGATGTCATAAACGCATCAAATTTTCGTCATGAGATAAGTCATTAAACAAAGATATTAAATGGCATACACAGTGTTAATAAAACCCCGTAATAATATGTCTTGGAAATTAGAAATCCAAGTATCTATTTGCACAAAAAAACGCCAAATAACTATTATAACTGTAGAGGTGATAGTTGGGAAAAACACTTTACTGGGCTTTATTACTAAAAGTTACAAATATTCGAACGAACTGACGCCGCGCCGGCACCCCGTGCAACCCGCCGGCACACCCCGGCGGCCATATCGGCGGGTCGTTTGTGCTGCAAGACCGTCGCGCGTCGGCAGGCCGACGGCAATGCCGGCGGCCAACCCGCCGGTTCTGCCGCCGTCATTGTATGTAGTAGCCTTAAAACATGTCGAGTACAACATACAAGTCGGTCTTTCGCCAACTAAACTGAGCTATTTTAGATTCGTTTGGGATTTTTTCAAATAAATGAGCTTAGTTGGCGTAGTTTGCGGTGATTGTACGTGAATGAAAACTAGCTTAGGTAATGTTGCGGACAGCTAAACCTTGTTTAGTCGGCGTTGGCCAATCTGCCTTAAAGTATGATAATATCATGATTTACAGTGTGTTCGGGGACAGTAATTTCTGCCAAATGTTCTAGAGTTCTACGATATTTGGAAATTTCGGTTCAAATCACCGTCCTCGAAACACGCTGTATAATGTTCTGTCTATCACTATGCCATTTAAAAGTCTTTGTCATTAAATCATGATCACCTATTATTAAGTACTTTACGACGTAGTTTTTACGGCTTATTTTTATAAATTTACGGGTTTTTCCTCATGAAACTGTACTTACGAGCAATGAATTTCTGTTGCAATGTGACACAGATTTCTTGATAACAACTAGTCTTGGATATGCCACTAAAATTAAGTGAACGATAATAATTTGTAGATTGTATGTTAAAAACATGATTCACAGTTTTATTAAATCTATTTATTAAAGAGTTACGAGATTTACCAACTGAAAAGTAAATGATTCACGGGGTATGAAAAAAATCTATCACTAAGTATTCGAATTTAATACTAAGTAAAAAAAAAGGGTAAAAAATCCTTTTTTTCCTTACACATTATCGGTCAACCATCCGAGTTGAGACCATTGTATCTTACTAAAAAAGGTAAAAATTTGAGATTGTAAATATGTGTGCTTGTTGCTTCTTCACGGAAAAAGGAGGCAGTTCTCAATTCGCCGCGTACCTATGATTTTTTTTTCAGTGTTGTTCACCAATTACTCGAATATTTCAATGCTTTTTCTGGTTTGGCATAGTTTCAATGGGCGCAAGTGTAAGAGGATTGGAGAAAGCCTTTATTTCATGTCTGTTTTGTTCTTATCTCGGAATGAGGTTATTTTATCTAAATCGGGTGATCTATTATTTGCGGAGTGAGCTTGAATTTTATTTATTGTGTTATCTTCTTCTCTCCGATACGGATTGATTGTTTTCAATTGTACTTTTATAATAAGGAAAGATTTTGTTGCAAGACGCAACTTTAGCAGTAGATGGCTAATTTAAAAAAAAATGAAACACCCTCTTTTTCAACATTCCCTCAAATATAAACTTTTAAATTTATGAAGTAGTTCCGTAGACAAAAGGCAATAAACGGAACCGTTATAGATTCGTCATGTCTGTCTGTCCGTCCGTCCGTCGGCCTGTATATCACTGCCCCTTTTTAAATTTACTCCGCGTAAAAGAAACATTAACTAAGTTCCTTGCAGAATCTTTTAAACAACCATTTTAAAACCCACCTGAATAGCCCTATATTTATTATTTATCTCTCAATACGCAACAACACCGTCATAAAAGCAACTAACAAAATTTATTGCCATTATAAAAAATCTCCGAAAACATTTTGGTAGAAATTGGTAGAAAAATTTGGTAGAAATTTAAAGTGTGGCAGCATTAAGAACAGTGCTATTATTTGGTCGTACTTTGCGGTTCGGCTATTACTTTGAAATGGTCGAACATTATCGTAAATGTATAGCCGCTTTAACTTTATGGCCTCCACATAAGCATGGGCTATCTGTCTTGCCTCTTTCATAATAAATTTCAGGATATTTGATGTCGATTTTGTTTGCGGAACGAATTATTTTGATGAACGAACTTTTGACTTCAGTGAGTGGAGAAGAAAAATAGGTTTTCGAAATGACTTCGTCAGTCGTCAGTTCGTCAAAATGAGTCAATAATTTACCAACTTTTGGAATGCACTATTCTATGAGTGACTGATTCTATAATAAAAGACGTATTTTTTAAAAGTTTTCGAACAGTAGTATACCATACTTTGATTAGAATTTAACACGCATTTCGGATTTTTCGATAACAGTTTGATAGAATCTGACATAAGTAGAATCTAACTTATGTCAGATTCTATACTTACTTACAAACCAATCACAACTTTTTTCATATTTAATAGCAGTTGATTAAGGCAAAATCTTACAAACGCTAAATAAAGTTTATCACTACGTAAACTTACAAGTAGCTGTCAAATTAAACTTAAAAGTCAGGTTGTTTAAAACCATCGTAACTTTACGTTACAAAATGGCGGATGTTGAACAGCTGATGTCAATGGTCACAAGCCTTGTGTTTAGTTTTGGGCTAGATTAAGCTGTGTGTAACGTTGTGCAATAATAATTTTATTTATTAATTTATATAGGTAGGACTTTAATAATGTTGAAATATTTAAGTCAATCGTAAAAATACACATAGTACAAAATAATGACAAATACATATTAATTCCATGAATTATTTTATGAAATTTCCTCGAATTATAACTGCATTGCAATAAAATGAAAAGGTATATTCTACCAATATTACGTCCAATTAATTGGATTTTATTTCGGATCGCTATTAAATTGAAAATGATTGGTTTTTTATGTACGAAATATTTTATTTTTTACAAATTGGTCGTGTTTTATCTCTTTTGGTTGGCTCATTCGCTTAGCTGCCGATGTTGTATAGTCGTACGGGTTAAGCAATGCCTGGCGCAGACATTCTTTGGAGTTTTTTATGTAGCAATTTATGTACTAGCTGCGCCCCGTGGTTTCACCCGGGTAAGTCCTTATCCCGGAAAAATATCGAAATAAAAAATAGCATATATGTTATATAGTAGTTTTTGCGTGAAAGAGTAACAAAGTCACATAGGTATATATTAGCAGGATAGGATAGTAAGATTAACAAAAAAAAAATACGCAAACACTAAAAACAAAATAAAAATAAAAAGTTTACAATTTGTTGCGAACTGCCCCCAACTCAGCATGATTCTTAACTTTCGACTTTCGTCATAAAATAACGTAGTATATCTGTTGTTTAGTACCCATAGTAGGTACAAGCCTAGTGCTTAATTTGGGGCTAAATTACGCTGTGTGTCGCCGTCGCGCAATATTAATTTTCTTATATTT
The DNA here is from genome assembly GCA_958496205.1 of Idaea biselata. Classification (NCBI taxonomy): domain Eukaryota; kingdom Metazoa; phylum Arthropoda; class Insecta; order Lepidoptera; family Geometridae; genus Idaea; species Idaea biselata. The sequence continues at coordinate 40,133,462 of OY292395.1, forward strand.
GTTTCAGAAACCTTCCCACTTCTCCTCATACTATTCGGAGTGACCTCAGGCACGATAATGGTGGCCGCAGTTATAATGCTCGTCATCATCTGCCAGAGGAAACAGAGGAAAAACAAGCAGACGCAAGTGGCTGAGAAGCCAGATGTGACCGTTACGGCGGAGGAGCTGTACAAAGAGAATGATAGGAACTCTAATATAAGCGATTTGAAATTGGAATTGCGGCAGGCCAATGGGGGCTGTGAAGTGGTAAGTGGCTTTTTGTTATAGAAATATCCTGATCCCGCGGGAAAATCGGGATAAAAAATAGCCTACGCGTTATTCTAGGTCTCCAGTTATCTATATACCAAGTTTCATCGCTATTGGTTCAGTAGTTTTTGCGTGAAGGAGTAACAAAGTCACACACAGACATACCAACTTTCACGTTTATAATATTACTAGCTGACCCGGCAAACGTTGTTTTGCCTTATAAATTATAAATAGTAGCCGATTCTCAGACCTACTGAATACGAAAATAAAATTTCATAAAAATCGGTCAAGCCGTTTCGGAGGAGTACGGTAACTAACACTGTGACATGGACATTTTATATATTAGATTAGGATTTTCAACAGCTTCGCCCCGCGGTTTTCTCCGCGTAAGTCCTGATTCCAGGAAAAGTAGGTACCCAATGTGTCAATCCAGATCTTCAGGAATTTTCATCACAATCGGTTCAGTAGTTTTAGCGTGTAAGAGTAACAAACATACTTGTTTACTTACACAAAATCTTTTACATTTATAATATTAGTAGAATTAGTCTTTAAAAATGTTAACCGTGACTGAATACTAGTGACTGGCATATTTCGCTTGCCGGGCGAGCGTCTTGACTACTGGATTACGTGATCTCTCCATCGACACGACGAAATTGTTGAACTTTTTTTCTTTCTTTCTTTTCGGGCAGTGGTGTGGCTCAACCAGTGTTTAGAGTTTTCAAGTCGTTTTAAGTCCTCTAAGATCTAACGACTGCTTTCGGAGATAACTACCGAGACCAACTGCTTAACGTACCTTCCGAAGCACGGAGGAGCTCGAGAAAATGTTTTTTTGCCACACAAATTATTATCGGTCACCCATCCAACTAATGACCGCGGTACGCGTTGCTTAACCCGCACGACCGTTCTTGATCGGCAGGTACAGCTAGGCCAATGAGCTCTTCATTGGCCTAACTTTAAACCTATCATCCGAAACTAAAGTTTCACCAAAATCGTCTAAGTTATCCTCTAATATAAATTTCATAATGTAAGTTTTCAACTTACAACGAATTTACAAGGTATTTGTCGAAGCACCCTTAGAAACACATTATTCAAAAGCCATAATCCGTTCAGTGTTGCCATTACTGCGTACCCTAGCGGTGTGGCCGTAAAACAAAATTTATACCATTATACTGATAATCCTTCTTCGTTTATTGATCAGTCGACGAATTATTTTACGTCAGAGTGAAATGCGGTGGGGAAACTTTGAATTAAATATATTATATTTATATATATATTTTTAATAAATCTTTTTTTAAATATATTTTTAATTTCCACACTAATACTATAAAGAGGAATAATTTGTATTTTTGTGTGTGTGTGTATGTTTGTAATGAATAAACTCAAAAACTGCTGTGCTGATTTCAAAAATTCTTTCACCATTAGAAAGCTACATTATCGAGGAGTAAAATAGGTTACTTTTGATCCCGATATTCCCACGGGATCGGGATTTAAGCGGGTGAAACCGCGGGACGCAACTAGTCTATACTCTATATATTTATTACTAGCAGATTCCCGCGTTTTCACCCGCGTAAGTTCCGATCCCGTGAGTATTAGGTACGTACGTACCTAATACTCTATCCATTCTTCGCTTACCATAACACAAGCCTAGTTGCTTAATTTAGGCAAAATTCATTTACTTTTTCTTCTAATGAATGCAATATGTATTCATACGAGGTCGAAATGACGATTAAAAGACGCGATCAAAACGGATAAATTAATTTAATTTCATTATACCGGGCCTAGGCCGGGGGCTCAGACCATATACCGATTTTGTCTGAACGCCTGGTGGAGACAACGCGAGACCAAAATGCTGGAGTTTATTTGGCGCAAATAATTAGTATTGCCATTCAGCGTGGCAATGCGGCCAGCATTTTGGGCTCGCTGCCAAGTGACGGGGACCAAGATTTATTTTAGGTTCTTTAATTTGTTTATCTTTTTTTTGTATCTGTTTTAAATAACTCAAAAATAAAATTTTCAATGTTTATTGATTAATTATTTCCTTCACAGGACTATTCAAACACTGGGTCTGATAGCACCCTTTGCTCGAACGCTAAGTTGGGCAGCGGGATCCCACTGGCCGGGTCCGTGCCGATGTCGGCAATCAATACGAGTACATATCAAGCTTATAGGTATAGCAATGATTATACCGATCCGGCGTATGCTGATTATAATAAGGTAAGTTATATTTAAAAAAATGGTATTTTTAGGGTTCCGTACCCAAAGTGTAAAAAAGGGACCCTATTATTGAGACTTCGCTGCCTGTCCGTCTGCCACCAGACTGTATCTCATGAACCGTAATAGCTACACGTTTGAATTTTTTACAGATGTTGTATTTTCGTTGCCTCTAGAACAACAAGTACTAAGAACAAAATAAAATAAATAATTAAGGGGGGCTCCCATACAACAAAAGTGTTTCTTGACAGAAAAACGCAACCATACCGCGATGTATTTTTACCACTGGCGCCATCTAGTGATGGAGTGATTGACTGGCGCTAGTGATAAAATAAATTTTAACGTTAGCGTTACGTTTACGGATTGGTTGGTCCTGTGTTCATTTTAGGGTCCTGTATTCATTGTATCTTATTTCTCCGTGTATCCCCAGCATAGAATAGGGTTACCCCATATCTTTCCGTGGGTGTTGTAAAAGGCGACTAAGGGATCTGAGGGAGACTAGCAAACCTTAAGTTCTCCAAGCGCGGTGGCGGATAAACTGCTTGGTTGACAGACAGAGACAAACGTTGCATAAACAATGACGTTATGTAGTATTAATAATAAGATCTAAGTTTTTGTATATTGTTTTAGGTAAACGGCTTCACGAACGGATACCAGACGTATGTTCACTACGGGCACGACTACACGCCCGGCTCTTTGCGAGTGCAGTCGCCTACAAGCGACAAACTCACACCAAACAGGTACGTTTTTATTCAAGAACGTTTCATGCAGCGTATCTATACTTCATTTTTTAATTTCAGACTACGATCCGACAAAGAAAAAATGTCAAATACAAAAAACCACTTTGTATTTGACATTTTTTCTTCAGAAAGATGTGTCAAATCATAGTCAACAATTAAAGTTACGAAGTATAATATAGTCCAAAAACTTTGCAATTAGTTTTTTTACAAACGGATATACGGATTATTCCCAACCTAAATATATAGTATATCTGCATAATATGTAGTTATATCTGCATATTATGTAGTTTATCTGCATAATTATGTAATTGTAATATACCAGTACAGCGCAGCCTTACAGAGGCCGGCATTGTAATATTTGTAATGAGTATAATACCGGGCTCTGTGGCGCATCGGGCGAACGCCCGGCTGCAATACAGACGGTTGCTGGTTCGATTCCCACCGGGGACAAGTATTTATGAATCCCATAATACACACCATTTTACAAAGACACAAATCAAAACATACATAACTTAAAACTAAGTTGCACAATAAGCGGCTTCATCGCCTAAAGCGATCTCTTTCAGGCCACCTTTGGAATGCTGAATGAAATATTTGTTTCTATTTCTGTGTGTTTTTATTTGTATTGTATCTAATGTATGTATTTACCAAAGAAAGTAGTATATTCGTTGACCATATCCACCATAGTACAAACTAAGTCGTTTACTACGTATTTGACCATTTTAAATCTGTTTTGTTTAAAACACCAAATCTACAAGTAGTTTTGTGTACACGTCAACACGGTTCTAGCTCGAAAATACAGGATAACCTAACCCAGTCTCGGTTTACATGGAATTTGTGTGGTTTTTCCTTGGTTACACTGTCGAGCACTCAAATACTAAGAAGCTGTATAACTATTCGATTTTAAACTAATATGGTTGTTTTCACATACAAATTTTACTCAAACGTGGTAAATATCCCGTGCGTCTCAAACGTGGTAAACAGCTCGAAATACAAATTAATTTGTAAATCGAGCTGTTTATCTACGTCATAAACAAAACTTAGGGAGAGGCCAAATAAGCGTAAATTTTTGTACTGTTAGTCGGTCGCGTAATTTCTGTTACATAGAAAATAGACAACTCATTTTGCGTCGCTTCGTGTGGCGTAAAAACAGAATAAAAAATTACGCTCTTCTGGTCCCACGCTGAACAATTAAAATTATAATAATAATAAGAGACCTACGATTGTTTTATATAAGACAAGACAGAAAATACTTCAGTATCTATCCTAAAGATTTCTTTGCCTGAAACTTTCAGACTGGCTGACAAAATCTTAAAGCTTCTTTTTGCCGTCTTATAGCAGTATTTTGTGCCATTAGACGCAAATTCGTCTAATATGTAGCAAAGATGTATGAGTTCTATATTTTCCTCGAAAATATTAAAAGTAGGTAGTGTTTGTTCAAATTTTAATCAACAAACGTGGTACGAATATGTCGCCAGTGTAAAAAAGTAAAAGATTTAGTTACACATTTTCGCGCTTACCCTTAATTCATTGCTCGTGAGCGCACGTGGTGACAGCGTTTGGAAAAGCAAACATGTTTGGTATTTTATGAACGGAGTGGTTCTTTGTAACCCGGTGTCGGAAATTGGTGATTTTACTTGAATTTATTTCGAACATTTTACGTTGCTTTCTCTTCTTAAAGCAAAGGTATTTCTGTTAAATTTAATATTTCGAGTATTTTCTTGAGTATTTGCAAACATGTTTACCATACCTAATCCTTTCTTCATACATTTTTAATAAACCTTATGCAATTAACTTTTAAATTTTACACAAATTGTTAACATAGTTACATATTATTAATCGCGTTTTACATAATTAATTTACTTTCTTACCTCGCCATACCTAATAATCATACGCGATTAAACCGTATGCAGTTAATATGTGTATTTAAGAACGTGGCGACTGTTACCATTTCCATACAAACTTAATACCAAAATAAATTATGAAAAATTTAGTTTTCTACCTAAAGTGGGAGAGGACAGGTGACCCTCGCTCCGGCTCGTACCTAGTGCAAAGGTTAGCTATTGCCATTTAAAGCGGCAATGCTGCCAGCGTTATGGGTACCTTTGCGCCGGGTACAATTCGGGGTGGGTTATTTTAATATAAGTTATTATTTTGATTCTTTAGTTTTAGTTTAAGTATTACTTTTAGTATTCTTTAGTTTTATCTTATATGTATCTACCTATGTAAATATATGTAAATAAATTCCCTGTTTTCTACCTTAATATCGATATTATTCGGATTAAGATTTTACTTTTATAGGGTCCCCGCCACAAGGTTTTCCAAAATATTTATTCGAAATGAAATAAAACGGAGAAATATTTTTTCATTTTTCCAGCGTAAATTACTAGTTTACATCTCATTTACATCTCATTTGTTTAATATTATTCCAAATAAACAGTAATTTACGCTGGAAAAATGAAAAAAAAATGTTTCTCCGTTTTATTTCATTTCGAATTAATATTTTGAAAAACCTTGTGGAAAACCCTATAAAAGTATGGAAATGGTAACAGTCGCCGCGTTTGTCTGTGTTTCTCTGTTTTATTTCATTTCGAATGAATATTTTGGAAAACCTTGCGGGGTCCCCACCGCAAGTAAAAGTAAAATCTTAATCCGAATAATTTCGATATTAAGGTAGAAACCTACATTTTTCATAATTTATTTTGGTATTAAGTTTGTATGAAAATGGTAACAGTCGCCATGTTCTTAATTTTTTCCATCTAGCCCCCTTTCGCAACGCGCGATAAGGAACTTCGTTCCAATATATTTTCATATTAGTTAGTATTTATATAATTTAACAGTCATATTGTCCTACAAATTGCGTGGTACGTTATCCCGGTCCTACGCTCAAAAGTAGTGGTACAGATCCTAGGAAATGTTTGAAGGGACACCACAAATCAGTGAAGAGTTCTCCTCTAACTTTTCGTGTAGTGGTGCAGCTCACCTTGTAGTAGAGTTTTTAGGTCGCCTTTAAGCCTCTGACTTGACTTCGATAATAGTAGTTAGTGATGGGTTGGCTTGCTCTCTGGCATACCAGCGATGATTTTAAATTCAATCAGTGCTCTACATCTTTCAGTCTCTTGCGATATTTTTGCTCTCTTGCTATAATTTAGCTGAGTTGGAAAAGTATTTTTCTTGCTCGATCTTAGATCTTTTAAAACTTTTAGCATATTTTTAAATAACTTTTTTCTCCCTAGATCAATAAACGGTAGTCTACCAAGAAGTATAGACACGCCGTCTACAGTTCAGTTTAATCCAGGACCAGGATCTCAGAGCAATTCGCTTCAGAGATCGGCGAAGCGGCAGGATAGCAGTAGTGCTTTGAATAGCTTAGGATTGCCTACTGCTGACGGTGAGTGGTTCAGAAATTGTGAAAAATACTATGCAAAAAGGCCCTTTTTATAAGTATTGGTTATACATTGTCTAAAATCTAGGACATAACACCAAATTTTTCAAAAAGTCCCATTTTGCAATTTGATCCCACAGGCCAAAACGACCAGTTGTCAAAATTTCAAATCCTCAGAACTTTAAAAATTGAGCACGGCTATCACGGGCTTAAAAATACTACCTACAATGACTTCGAAAATTCTGAACTTAAGACTATATCTCCAATAGTTATCTTTGTAGCACAATTTTCGCATTTGTAATTTTCGATGGAAAAATGAACTTTGGCGAAATAGGTATTAAAAAGAAAAAGATACATTTTAACACGTCGATAATTCTAACAAAAATACACTCCGGCATTAGATGATTAACTATTAGATGATTAACTTTTAGGTGATTCATTGTTAGATGATTAACTGTTATATGATTCTAACAAAACCCTTAAATTTTAGCCACACCAAGAGTACCAAATGGTGGCATAATCCATGGGGTCGACGTAAGATACGCGGCCACCTACGGCAATCCACATTTGAGATCTGGAGCTGGGCTTGGCTTCACTGTGAATACCGCCAAGCCTGCATCCACTCCTGCGCCGCCTCCCTACTCGTCTGTTAGAAGTTCTGTTATTTTACCGTCTGGTAAGTACTAAGTACGTCTTTGACAAATACTTCTTTGATTTAATTATCCCTATTATAATTAAGACTTTCAAGAAAAGTAGGTCGTACTTTTCTTGAAAGTCTTAATTATAATAATTTAGTAATGAAGAATACGATCAAGGAGATTTTTTAGTATATCAGTCTTTATGCGATTCTCTTATTGATTCACTTTTACTATCTCTTACTTGCTCTATTCTATTCATGAGTGTAACTGATCATGATCTAGTTCATGATTAACTGTATTGTTTTCTTTTACTGTCATTTTGTTTTATTTCGTAGTCTTAAAATTTAATTTGGATAATGTAGGTTCATATAATAATATATTGTACTATTTTATTCTTTTGATTTACTTTTGCTACCATCTACGTGACCTTTTTGACGGCAATCTTTATAAGTTAATTTACTAATACTTTTGAATTTATGATATTATCTATCTGCCCTATTGTTATGACTCTTGAAAAATTTACTAGTAGGTACTTCAGCTATAAGTTTATTGTTGATTTTCAGTTCTAAACAATCTAAAGAATTTTAATCTTTTTCATCAGGTAATTCATCACATTCAATAACATCACCAACGAGCATCGCTTCACCTCAATGTGCTACCAGTCCCATTACAACTTCTACAGTGTCAACTGACAGCACATTACCTACTACTGTAAGTTTTCCTTAGAAATACAGAGTTACAGTTTTTCACTCGCTGCTCACATCGAGTCATAAAACGTAGAAGCGGTGCAGAGAGTATTTCGCTCTCATACTCATGGGTCTTATAATAGGGGGGCGCAGTTCTGCACATTATATTTTCAATGCTATCGATAAGCAGTATTGATTTTGCTACATGCTTACCTACTACTCTAACCGTACTATGTTTATGACTGGTGTGCAACGAGAGAAAAACTGTACAATAGTAAAGTTTCTGTACCTTACTATAAATTCCAACGTTTTCACGATTTTTAGATAAGGTATTGCACCTAAAGATTTGAATGGAACTTTTTTTTTGTCTATAATAAACGAATAAAATACAATTCAAATTTTGTTAATTTATAGTGTTTACCATAAGGCAAATAAGAAGTATAAATCCTATTCAAGTTTAGTAATATACACCGTGGTATTGTTACGGAATTATCCCGAAAAATCAGCTGTTTCTTGAAATTACACTTGTTTCTGAAGTTCAGTTCCGAATAGTTTTCCTACATCCCGTCTGTTTCCACAGAGTGGTGTAGCAACGTCGTCAGCGACACCGCAGTCGCCGAGTTCACACTACATTCTAGCTCCATCGACTAGGACTATTAGTAATTCTACTGTTGTTACTAAAAAGGGTAAGTAGTTTTTTTCAAAAGGTAGTGCTTAGGATTACCAAATGGCAAATGTGTTTTGTCCAATGGCAAATGACTTTTGTCAAGAGATATTTTATATACTTAATTAGGTCCTAAATTTCCTAAATTTACCTTTGTTTTTGATTTTAAGCATATTACGTTAAATAAAAAATAATCATAAAAAATAACAATACAATTTAATCATAACAATTTTCATTAATTTTACTCAATTTAAAAAATAAAATAAATTGCCTATAAATCTAAATCTAGAGATCAAAACATGATTTTTTTATTTGTTTTTCGGTTATCTATTACCTTCCTCATTTAGAATTTTGTTATATTTCAGGTAATGGCCTTCAATCACCTTTAGCAACTCATGTATAACTATAAATATTTTAAAAACTTTACATAATGTTAAATAATTAACTGTTTTGCTTAACGCTTTCGACAAACTGCCACTAATAGTCGCGTTATTCAAACAACACAATATTTGTCAACTGACAAATGAGTTTTGTCAAATGGCAAATGTGTTTTGTCCAATGGCAAGTGAGTTTTGTCAAGATACAAATAAGTTTAGTCAAACAACAACAAGGCAAAATAAGTTGGTCATACAAAAACTGAATTTTGTCAATTGACAAAGTGTAATGATCTTTTAATTAGTGTGTTTTTTAGTCTATCTAATATTGCAATTATTTGTAGCGGTTTGTGGAAAGTTTAAACTCGTACTTTGTGTTAGTGAAAATTTACTAAGGCCTTTTCTTTTGGCCTAAAACATTTTGTCAAATTATTTTGTCAATTTTCATAACGTCTGACTGAATACTGTTCTTGTTGAATACTTATTGTAAAAAATAAAATTGTAAAATACATAAATCAATTGTAAGTTAGAAAAATATTCATTAAATGTTAGTAGCTTGATAAATAACAATTTTTAAAATCCTAAAAATCAATTGAAAAAAAACAATTATTTTGACTTTTGTCAATTAGTTCTTTTTTTAAACTAGATAGTACGAATAATAAATTTAAAATTTAATTTAATATACTTAGTCATTTAAAATCAATTATAATAAAAGGCATTTTATTTTAAAAGTTAAGTCAATTTTAAATAACTATTGTAAATTTTATAAAAGTTTTTCTTTTTAGGATTGTAATTGTAAAAAAATAGATTGTGTAATTATTTAGTGACTAAAGAATGTTAAATTTTGTACGGTTTTTAGAGGCATAGGGATTTGCAAACTAACATAGTACGAGAATGGCGTTTAATTGACAGCTAATGAATATTAAATAGTGTGTCAGTTGTCATCATTAATTTAAAAGCAGATAAATTAGTTGACACATTAATATGTTGGATCTTGTACCACCGTCGTCTTCTTTCTTCTAGATCAGCGTGCTATATCTTAGACCGTATCGTCACTGACCAATGAGATACTGGTCAAACCCTCAAGATAGAGCTCATTTTCATTTACTTTGATTAATCTTATTATATACAATTAACTTGACAAACAATTGAATAGGTAGGTACCTACTTCATTTTATTATCTACAATATAAATATAACTATATCAACAGTATACCATCTTAAATCACTAAATAAATTAAAATTATTAAAATTAATAATCCAAAAATGAGTCCCTAGGTATGGTACCCAAAAGACTGGCTGCATTTAGCATGTAAAATGTTATTGGTACTACTAACTTTACTAACTGTGCTACGAAATAAGTGCTACAACTCGTAGCGCTACGAATACACAACTACGAGAATTTGTTGCAAATGTCAAGTGTAAAACTTGATGCGCTACGACCTACACTAATATCACAGTTGCTGATTGACAAATTGACAAATTGCTACCTTGACAAATTTACCAACGCTGTCAATTTTACACGATTCTCGGTCTTAGAATTAGGTACAGTTGACAAAAAACTAACTTAGTCACTGTACGTTGTATATAAAATCACGATCTAATTTCCTATCGACATCTGCTTTTAGAATTTCAGGGTTACACATATTAACTGGGCTCTTTTGTAACTAAAATATATGGAAAATGGTTTAGCAATTGTTGGTAAATGTGCAAGAAGTTACTAGCACTTTAAAACCTTTAGCAAAGCCTTGCAAAATTTTCAAAAAATGTTGAACCGTTTTCGTGGCGAAGTCGGTTAAAAATCTTACGATGCTGAAGCCAGTTTGAAACGTTTTAGTTATAGAATAAGTGCCCTGATTATGTGCGAAAGCCCTTACTTTTAATGAGAAACAGTCGTGCCATCTTGTTACATATCTTTCTTGTGGTAAAATTATTTATATATCAAAAAATTTTAAGATTCTGTAATATGACTTTTATTAGAATTATCATAATAATCCTTATTGATGTTTGCTTTGAAGAAAATGAGCTGACTATTCGGTTTCTTTGAACAGGGTTTTGTGAATTAGGCTGGGTTTCTATAAAATACTTATAAAAATTCGAAACGTGCAAAAACGTAAAACTCTACAAGTTTTCTACTGGAAAGTTTCTCAGCATTTGTAATAGTTTTTAACTAGAGCAAATCGTATTTTTGTAATAGTTTTTAACTAGAGCAAATCGTATTTTATTAATAGAAACCTAGACTTAAAACGACCGACTTGCCACGTCCGCGTCGCCCGAATTGCACAACCAGTCGCTTTTGTTCAGGGCTTCACTATACAAACGTATTACCCTGTTCTTTTTTAAATATAACATTTTGCAGTACGCTTGACGGACCGTTTTTTATTTTACAAAATCTGAAAATTTCTAAAACAGGAATTACCTAAATTTAGATGTAAAAAACGGTCTATCTTATCGCGTACAGCAAAACTTTGAACTTATATTTAAATTGCTTTGGGTTGATATGTAAAAATTAAACAGGCTTAGGAAGCGCGCAAAAGGAAGTGCTCTGAAATGAAATAGTAATTTGGTTCACAAATCACATATCAATAGCATAGCACGCATTCTTCCATTTATTTCAAACAAATTCAAACTAATTTTGTATCATAAAAAAAACTTTATTTACTAGTAAATAGAATCTATAATAGATAAACTAAACAGCTTATCACTATGATGCTCAAATTGTAATTAGTCGAAATTCATTTAAATTTTTCGATCTAAGACTGATTAGACTTACCTACCCTACAACTCTGATTTTTATTTCTTCACAAAATAGAATTTCAAGATTTCTATTGTTTATTTTTCTGTCTAAAAGTCATAACGAAAAATTATGGTCAAGTATTCGTCATTTTAAGGAAACGGACAAGAAAATGTTATTATAAGGGCCGTTATTTGTCTACCTTTTGAGATACGGAACCCTAAAAATACTTTCAACGGTGTGGAACGTTTTGACAATTCACAACATGCAACGGTTTGTCACAACATTTGAAATAATTTTTGAAATGCGTCTTACAAAAATACTGTACCTCCTGTCCGTAATTAAAACGAAGCGTATTTTGTATAATATATCGACCCAGCATTAATCTTTTTTTTCTTATTATTGTGACTTTTAGACAAAGCAAAACAATCCCAAAATCATTAATTTACTTTTAAATAAAAAAAATCTTTATATATAATTAATTTATAATATTTTCGAAAAATATTAACTAATGAAAAACTAGATATTTCCGCTGTATAAAACAGCTTAGTATCATCTCATCCGTCTTTAGAATAATGAAATTGTATTGGAATTTTATTAACTCTTTGTTTTTATAGTTAGAAAAATGTCTATTATTTTATTTATTAGGCTTGGTACAAACTAACACATCAAAATTCCGTTAAAATAATGTTGAAATGTAGTCAATACATTACTGGACGTTAGTACATTTTTATCGTTTAGTATACAGTGAGGCTCCATATTTCCAGACTCAGTTTTCCAAAACTCTTGCTTAAATCGTTTGCCGTCTTACGACCTTTTCATACAAACCGCGCATTAATCGTATTAAAAAGGAAACAAGTGACTTTCGACTTTAGGGTGGGTCTGCAAATGTGTGTGGATTACACTTTTCTTTGTCGATCAACTTTTTTATTACGAAACGAAGTTTTCAAACCTCCTTTCTATATATTTATTTATGATATCAGATTAATATTTTATTCCTACAAGTCTCAATGTATCATGCATTTATTTTAATGAAATTTGAAAGCCATTTAGTTGTCTTGTCGCATTTATTGTTGTTTTTTTAATAATTGTGTAGATCAAGCAGTGTATGTCCATAATTGGAATTAAAACACTAGTGTGATTTAATTATGAAACTATGCCTTTGGCTCATTTCATAAACACACATTATCGTGCTTTAATGGCTATCATTATGAAACAGTCTAATAAACTACTAATTGTTGATTACATAAGCATATATTTATTATTCACTTAACACCACTTGTACCAACCTATTAATATGAATATGAATAAAGTAAATGAATTGAATCAATTATTACAACTTCTGGTTTGTCTATTCCTTAATGATTCATTATATTTTAAATCGTATTTTGTTAGAATGTGTGTAATTTGTGTTTTAGTATGATTTTTTTGTTTATGTGAAATGTTTTAGTGTTAGTGTGAGTTTGAATTGTACACTATAAAGTTATTGCTAGAATTAATAATTATTTTTTCTGTGATAAATAGAATAAAATACTAATGATTTTTTATGTAAATAAACGCTAATATTGTAATTTGTTAAGTATAATAAATGTATTGTAAAGCTTTTGAATTTCTTTTATCAATTACTGATATGACGAGATCTTAAACAATGCAGATGAAATGTTGTGAAGCGCGGTGAACCTTTTTTGTTGTTGCTGCAACAACAAATTATTGCTCCAACGACAACAACATGTTGCTCCAACGACAACAACATGGTGCTTCAACGACAACAACGTGGTGCTTTAACGAAAACAACTCGATACACAGGTCAATATCATCTAAGGCGCATTAAATAATGCGTACTGTGTATGTAGTTGCACCAAGTGCAACAACTAGTTGTGATTTACTTCAACAGCAATAACTAATTGTCAAGAAGGAGCAAATGACACAAACGTCACTGTGACCTTTCAGATGTTAGAACAATGTGTTAAGTGTTATACGCAACAATAACAAAGGTACACCTACCTTCATAAAATGCAGTCAATAATAAAACGCAAAATCAATCAAATTTTTTTTAACGCAAAGTGGTAATGCACTTTTGATTACTGACTGCACAATATCAAATTCTGTGGTTAAAAGTATTTTAAAACTTTACTTCAAATCTCGATCAGATTTCAATCCATTATCAAATGATTAATCTAAGATCAGTCATATTGGCCCCTATTGCAAAACGGAGACTAAGTGTAAACCTGGTTTAAGGTCAGACTACGGAAAGGTGAGATACTTGTAAAATGTAATAAAACCTCTTTAAAAACTTGTTTAAGGGCGTTTATTCCATTCTCTTTCTCCATACAAACGTAGTTTACGTTTTCCTCCCTGGATAAAGACATTAGAGCAAATATGTTTATGCCATAAAACTTATATCTGGCATGACTATTCATCTTCCGAATTATTTTTTTCATTTTTTATTTTTTTATTATTATTTTAATTAGAAAAAAAAAGGTTCGGTCATTGATAAGACATGACAGATATAGGTTTTATGGCATAAACATATTTGCTCTAATGTCTTTATCCAGGGAGGAAAACGTAAACTACGTTTGTATGGAGAAAGAGATTGGAATGAACCCTCTTAAGGTACGTGCGACCAAACTAACTCCCGCAACAAAACACGATTTATGCGTGGAATTGCTATTCTTTGGTTGTTCGAATCGAGCCTCAGAAGTCCACAAATTTTTTGATGTGAAACATCTATAAGCGAGGGTAAACCTGATTATTGCCGTGGCGGTACAGGCCATGGCGACGCCTTGCCACGCTATATATAATAATGTACTATACGTAGCGAGTCGATATTTCACATCTGTCTCGTGACGGCTCTAATTATTTGATGTGAAACATCTATAGGCGAGGGTAAAGCTAAAAGTTTTTTTTATGCCTTCGTAAATGGTAGAACTGACGATAAGCCATGGTTTACTCTTAGACTCAGTTTTGTAATAAAGGGGATTAAGATTGGCAATTAGTCTATAGACTGTTGGAAGGGTTTAATGAAAGTGTTAGGTGAAAGGGTTTACCTAGATTGTAAAAACATACTTTTCTAAATAAAATGAAACTTTGGCCTATGTAATACTTGTGTTTTATTGAAATAATCCTCGGTCTAGAGTCTAGATAATCTATCTATTCCTATTAATAGTATAAAATCGAATATTTGCAAGCAATGTAGGCATTTATGTATATGAGTGACTTTGTTACTTCTTTACGCAAAAATTGCTGAACCAATTGCCATTAAACTTGGCACTTAGATTGAAGAACTAGAATAACACATAGACTACTTTTTATGCAGATAATTTTGCGGGAACGGAACTTACGCGTATTTAACCGCGGGACGCAGCTAGTATCTTATTAATTTTATAAATGCGAAAGTAACTATGTCTGTCTGTCTGTTACGTTTTAACGTCTAAACCGCTGAACCGTATTTGATGAATTTTGGCGTAGAGAAGCATATGGAACCTTGGAGAATGACAAACTTTTGATCCTGATATTCACCTCGGGATTGGGACGTATGCGGGTAAAATAGCGGGGCGCAGCTAGTTATAGGAAAGAAAAGATTATAGATTAAGTTATAGAAGAAAACAAAAATACATAGAGTAGAGTATAGCTTAAAAGCTTATCACTAAAAGCGATTTTTTCCAGGCAAGTGTTACTACTTGATAATGCGGTGGTAAGTAGTGTATGTTTCTTCTATGCAACTCCAGTGGTAAGTTGTATGGAAGAAATGTCAAATGATAGGTACGATAATTAATGAAAAAAAAATACGGAACCCTAAACATTTAATTAATGAATAATGAAATGTAGTTCCTTAGAACTTCCATATTGTATACGAAGTAGATTTCAAAGCAAATCCACTTGTCCAATCCAGTAAGCGAATGGAAAAGTATCGTTTGAACGGACAATCTTTTTACTTCTTCATTCGTATACTAGTGTGGCACTAGTATACGAAAGAAGAAAGAAGAAGCCACCTGGTGTTAGAGTTTTCAGGTTGCCCTAAGGCCTCTAATTTGACCTAACGTCTGCTATCAGAGCTAACAGCCGTGACTAACTGCTTAACGTGCCTTCCGAAGCACAGAGGAGCTTTTTACTGACTTACTAGTCACTAAGAAATTGAACTAAATAACGCAGACGAAACCATTGGAATAAGCTAGTTTATGAATACACCCGTATGAAATTATACCTACTTGTCAAAGAGTTTCATACAAGGCAAGTAAATCGTACCCTCATTTACTTTGTAAAACTTAGGTAAAATCTATCTCCTTATTCATAGACGTTTATTAAACACCTGTTTATGCCTAGTACAACTTTTCACTCGCCGCACATTAGTCATAGATAATAGTATATTATGCAATTAGTGAATAAAGGACGGGCTTAAAGCGAGGGCCATAGATTAAACGAGCAATTGAAGGATTCTAACGACTGAATTATGATCGTAGGGAGTGATTCATGATGATTGAATCACGAGCATAGCGAGTGATTCGAGTGTTAGAATCCTGAGCGATTCGAGTGATTCATGGCCCTCAATGTAAATCCGTAAATACTTATTCAAGAGTTGCATACTATACTTTATACTATGACTACTAGAGAAAAAAGTGTAGAAATGTAATGATATTGAAAACCAATAAAAATATGAACTTTAGGCTTAGCGATTAAACGCAAGCGGTTAACTAATAGCTATAAACGCAGAACCACCTATCAACACGCAAAATCAGTCATTGAAAAAAATGCTAATGCGAGGGCCTGTATAGATGAAGAAAGCTATGTGTTGCATTTTTTTGCGGTTTCAGACCTACGGAAAAACGCAGGCGTTTAAGGGCCCTATTCTGAAAAACTGAAAATCCATGTCGGGCGCATCGAAAATTGTTGATTATTTCATGACGGAATGTCGTAGAACTTTTTTTTGTGTACAGATTGTAGGCGACATTGTTTCCGATATTTTAGTGCAGTTTCCATGCAAATATGTCTAAACGTATTGAAGCCTATCGACATTTTAGCCAAATCAGACATTTTTTGTCTAAAATTTGGATAGGCTTTGCACCAATAGGAGGTTCTTGTCTTAAAACTACATCAAAATGTAGGAAACAATGTCACCTACAATCTGTGCACAAAAAAAAGTTCTACGACATTCCGTCATAAAATAATCAACAATTTTCGATGAGCCCGACAGGGATTTTCAGTTTCAAGGTCGTTGGCGTATATACTCCTCTGCCTAAGCGCTGTTTCCAAAACCAAGTCCATAATGTTTTAAAAGAAAGTTTTCGCCTAGTAGAGAACCTCTTTCAAACCCGACCGTACCCATGCCAAGTGCGAGTCGGACTCGCGCACGAAGGGTTCCGTACCATTATCACAAATATATCACGTTTGTTGTAGGTATAGGAGTAGGGTTCCGTACCATTATCACAAAAATATCACGTACCTACTCAATTCAAAACACCAAAGCCTATTCCTCTTTTGAATAGCATCATTCACACAAGCCATCACACTTCTAGACCCAATGCTTATAAAATACCTGCTTAAACTATAGTAGTACCATGTAGTACCATATAAGCAATGCCTCCCCTTATATATTACCTACAAGAGAAAAGGGGTGACAGACCGTCAAAAAAGTGGTAAAGCATTTTTTTTCGTATATAGTGCTGTGGCTCACCTAGTGTTAAGAGGGTGGGTACTGTTACCATTTCCATAATATCCATAATCCATGAATAAATGAGTATGAGCATACAAATATAATACCAAAATAAAGTATGAAAAATTTAGTTTTCCACCTTAATATCGGTATTATTTGGATTAGGATTTTACTTTTACAGGTCCCCCACCATAAGGTTTTCCAAGATATTCATTAGAAATGAAATAAAACGGAGATATATTTTGTTCATTTTTCCAGCGTAAATTACTAGTTTACATCTCATTTGTGTTATATTTTTCCCAATAAAAAGTAATTTACGCTGTAAAAATGAACGAAATATATCTCCGTTTTATTTCATTTCGAATGAATATTTTGGAAAGCCTTATGGTGAGGGCCCTGTTAAAGTAAAATCTTAATCCGAATAATACCGATATTAAGGTAGAAAACTAAAATTTTCATAATTTATTTTGGTATTATGTTTGTATGGAAATGGTAACAGTACCCACCCTCTTAAGGTTTTCAGACAAAAAGCTCAGAAATAGAACGTTGCACAAATAGGCAACGTTATAGCTAAAAGCGATTTCTTTCAGGTAACCTTAGGATGAAGATGAACTATTTAGCTTTAAACAATAGGTGGCCTACGTTGTGATATAATCCAACTTGAGATTTTTTATCGCTAATATAATTTATTACAGTAAAAGATCAACATTTGTTTTTCTGAGTTAAGAACACGCATTGAATCTTCTATACTAATATTATAAAGAGGTAAGGTTGGTAACATTTTATGGATGTATTTTCCGGGTAATCTCTGAAACCACAGAACCGATTCTAAAATTGTTTCACCAATATAAAGCTACATTATCGACGAGTAACCTAGGCTACTTTTGATCCCGATATTCCCACAGGGACCGGGACTTACGCGGGAAACCGCGGGACTCTGCTAGTCTAATACAAAAAGGAACCTAAAATAAAAGGCACAGTTTAAATGGCATCAGCCAACTACTCCATACCTATCAACGATTTCTTTAGCCCTATCTATTGTTTAGCCGATGGGCTTTGACAGTTTTTTTCTATACACCCTAAGCTTTTTTGCATAATGTTAAGGGTCGCAGATTGTTTAGGTTTTCGACCAGAGGCTTAAGGGCTATGAACAAAATGTATACGGCCACCCTTACTTTCGGGGTAGTTTCGTTTCGACAGATATTGGATTGTGGAGTTGAAAATGAGTTTTCTGAAGTAGATTCAATCTTATAATGATGTTATCAAGTCGGACCTTTTTGTGTGAGATTTTTTGTAGAAGTTTTTTTTAATACAGTTGTGTAGATTTTATGTTTGTTTGTTATGTTAGCAACAAGTGGAAATATTTTGTTTTAGAGATTGAAATACAAGTAAAATACCAGCAGTAATTAATCAGTCATCTTAAATCACGAAATAAATTAAAATATGGATTAACACTAAGAAATAATGTTTATAAATTAAAATAATTAAAATTAATAATCAAAAAAGGAGTCCCCAGGTAAAGTACCAAAAAGGCTGGCTGCATTGGAGCAATGCAATGCAATGAATTGCATTTAGAGATTCAGTCTTTATTTGTGTTTAGTATTGGTAGCTGCGGCCCGTGGTTTTACCCGCGTAAATCCCGATCCCGGGATAGCGGGATCAAAAACCGCGCTGCGATAAAAAATGCGATAATCTAATCTAGAACTTCAGCTATCTACTTGCCAAGATTCATCGCAATCGGTTCAGAAGGTTTAGCGTAAAAGAGTAACAAAGGTATTCCTAAATGTATATTTTATTCTTCACTAAATAATCTAAATCGTGACCGTAAATTACTTTGAGTAATGACTTTTCTGATGAGAAGGTGGGTTCAGGTGCTTCATCAATTTGTCCCTAGTTCTTTAAAAGCCAAATCTATTGGTAATAAATAAATAAAAAAATGGTCTAAAAATCGGTTCTATTAGTCCAAAAATTAGTACCTAGTACCTAGGTATTTTATTTTAATCTGGGTTAAATTAGCACCCCAGAATGCAGTAATTTACTAGTTTTTGGAATTACTCCAAAGGTTCTCATCCGATCTTTACCAAGATTTTTAGGGATCAACTCGGGACTCTCACCTTCCAAATAAAAATATATGTATATCGGAATCGGACTTCATAGTACGGCGTAAACATTATTAGCCTTATTAATAAACGTGGAGTAGGGTCGGAGAAGGAATAACATGCTTTGTTTTTTTCCGTGACAAGAGCTTTCAAAGTTGACAGACAGAGACAAAACGTAGTAAACCTCCTCCAACGAGCATATTAATAAGGCTAGGTACATACAAACAAAAATATTATGGGTCAAATTAAGAACCTCCTCATTTTTTGAAGTCATCCCAAATTCCCCAATTCCAGTAAAAACCAACACACAACGAACGTAAACGTAGATAAACGTATTTCACTATGACTTACCTCGAACGTTCCAACGTATGACGTAATTTACGACGTATGACGTCACCGCAGAGATGTGCTCTCCTCTCAAGTCAGGGTCATAACTTACCTTTCTCACCTCAATGATGTCACACTATCCATCGTTAAAATCGTGAGTCGAGAATGAATTTATTGTGTGAAGCGACCTACTGTCGCTTTATCTATGAATCTAGCTGTGTCCTGCGGGATCACTTGATAGTCCCGACCCTGCTGAATAGAGGTTGCCTGGAAGAGATTCTTGGAAGAGAGATCCAATGGTTGGCCTTATCGCTTATTGTTATAATCTAGTTTTAAGTTTAATTTTATTGGATTCTGTTTTAATTTTATGTTCTAATTTTATTTTGGTACAAAAAGCGTTATCTAATTTAATATTACTTAAATTTTGAGATAAAACGTAGCCTATGTTTTAATATAGATCTCCAGGTATATGCATACTCATTTTAATCGCAATGGTCCAGTAGTTTTTGCGTGAAGGAACAACAAAAACTCGGAAACTTACACACAAAAATCCACATTTTATGATTTTACCCTAATATTGTAAAGAGGAAAGGTTTGTTATTTTGTGTGTTTATAAGTGTTTGTATGTTTGTAATAAATAAACTCAAAAACTACTGGACCGATTTCAAAAATTCTTTCACCATTAGAAAGCTACATTCACCCTGAGTAACATAGGCTACTTTTGATCCCGATATTCCTAAGGCAACGGGACTTACGCGAGTGAAACTACATACCACAGCTATTAAATAATAAACTGATATCTGCCCCTCAAAAACCATTTTACACATTCGAGTTTTAGCAAAACAGAAAAGTTCGATTCGGTAACAAAGTTTTCCGACGATTTTATTGTCATGCAAGCACGCGACCCTCACACGCATCGGCTACGCACGCAATGAAAACAATATTATTTGAAGCATCTACCTTACAAGGCCGATGTTCGCAAAATAATATGGTACATGACGACCTATGTGGCGGAGGCAGGCTTGACTGCAATGCAGAAGGTTGGTAGTTCAATTGCCGCGGGGAGCAAGTATTTCGAGAACACGTTTTTGAAAAGATGAATCAAAATTCGTCGTTATTAGAATACCTATATACCGTCTAAGTAATCTAAGCTACGCATATTACTATCAACAATTCGGAATGTTAGACTCAAAAAATCTAGAGCTTTTAACACATTGATGACAATCATCAAAATGTACCTACCTATGTCTGTATTACCTACCTATATATAAAACCCACATAAAACCCAGCATATTTATCTTTTCTACGATACCTTACTAAATCAAGGAATTTCTTCTTTATTTTGAATTGGACAAATGCCTACAAATTGATTGATTACCTATATAGCCTATCACCTTCGCCCGCCAATGAAGCCACACAGTGAGGGTCCACCTCTTTCATTTTTTTAAAGGTATTTTCTCCCTATCTACGCTACGTTGTCTGCTCATCAACATTTTGACTTAGTACCTAAAGACTGCATTAAATAAAGACTTCTTAGAGAATTCAAATTACAGAAGCCCTCTTCATTAAGTTTTTGCCTCTCAGCTGAAGTGTTCCTTTTTGCTTCATCACAGAGATAAAGACGGTTTATTACGGGGTCGTTTTTTTATTTCGTTTGTGATTAAAAAGATCAGCTGTTTTCGTTTGAATTTGTGTTGCTGAGTGTTTTTTAGGGTTCCGTATCCGAAGGGTTTGAAAACGAGACCGTTCTACTAAGACTCCACTGTCTAAATGTCTGTCTGTCTGTCACCGGGCTGTATTTATGAGCGGTGATAGTAAGATAGATGATGTATTTATGTTGCCGCTATTACAACAAATATAACAAATATTTAAGGGGGGCATACAAAAAAATCACGTTTATTGTATACATCCCATACAATAAACGTTATTTTATTGTTATAATCGTACGGAACCCTTACTGCGAGAGTTACACTCGCACTTGGCCGTTTTTTATTTCGTTTGTGATTAACAAAATCAGCTGTTTTCGTTTGAATTTGTGTTGCTGAGTGTTTTTAAGGGTTCCGTATCCGAAGGATATGAAAACGGGATCGTTCTAGTAAGACTCCACTGTCCGAATGTCTGTCTGCCTATCACCAAATTGTATGTCATGAACGGTGATAGTAAGGCAGTTGAAATTGTCACAGATGATGTATTTTTGTAGCCGCTGTAACAACAAAGGGTAAAAACGGGCCAGGGGTAAAATATAATATATTTACGTTCGCGTTGCGTTCACGGATTGGTTGGTCCAGTGTTTATTTTAGGGTTCCGTACCCAATTGTGATAGTGCTACGGAACTTGACCGGTTTTTTTTTTTTTCGTATAATGGTATGACTCACCTAGTGTTAGAGTTTTCAGGTCGCCCTAAGGCCTCTAACTTGCCCTACAGAGTGCTATCAGAGATAACAACCTTATTCAATAGATAAATAACTCTTGTATATTCTATTTGATACATAAAACATAATATAACTTTTATATAACCGTAAGATATTTTAGACATATAAAATGGGGTTTACGTTTCCTTGGAAACAAGATAATTGCAAATATCTCGTGTTCGTGTTTGATTATATCATTTCATGGAACTAGTACAGAAGAACAGTGTTTTGCGAATATTTTATAAATAGCTTCGTCCCGCGGTTTCACCCGCCTAAGTCCCGATCTCGTGGGAATATCAGGATCAAAAGTAGCCTATATTACTCCTCGATAATGTAGCTTTCTATTGGTGAAAGAATTTTTGAAATCGGTTTAGTAGTTTTGGAGTCTTTTCGTTATACACAAAGAAATAAATATTTCCTCTTTATAAATTAGTATTGATGTAGACTACGGATCCGCCCGGCTTTCCATGCGGCTTTGTATATAGTGTATTTTAATTTTAATTTTAAAAATAATTTTAACATTTTATTACACCTCTGAACACTAAAAGCAAAATTTTAGAGAATAAAAAATCACATTTTTAAATGTCGTAGTCAAATAACACTTTCTGCTAATGCCAAATGTTTCGAGAAAAAACTATCAAACCGAAAGTCGTAGAACAAAATGTGTTTGCCTAGACCTCTAGAACAACGCCCTTTGGGCTTCAATTACCGTCTCCAAAACACACTATTTAGGTCATAGGTATACCAACGAACAGCCTAAACCATTGAAAATAAACCACTAGATATGAAATTTGGAGAGTATGGTCTTTGTAATGTCTAGGTATCCAATAACAAAAGGTTTTTCGCAAATAAATAAATAAATAAATAATAAATATTGCACGACGTTACACACAGCGCAAACTAGCCCCAAACTAAGCACTAGGCTTGTACTATGGGTACTAGACAACGGATATACTACATATTATACTTTTTTTTTTTGTAAATACATGCATATGATACATAGAAAACACTGAATATCCCATGTCTTCGGACCGTGGTGAGTCCTAGGACATGTTGGTTTCCTCACGATGTTTTTCCTTCACCGTAAGAGCGATGTTATTAGCGCACATACCTTTTTCTTAAAGAAAAAGACATTGGTGCGCGGTCGGTCTGGATTCGAACCCACGACTCTCAGAATGAAAGCCGGGGTATCTACCACTAGACCAACACCGCTCTATGCCGCAGGTTCGGGACTGACGTGGGTGAAACCGCGGGATACTGCTAGTTTTGATTATCTAATCTAATATAATACAAGAAGAATCACGATGTATATTTATTACGGAAATTACGAGTAGGTATATTTTTATAAAAGTGAATTTACCTTGTTCTTTTTTAGTAAAATATATTATTTTCATTTAGTAAAATCGACTTTTCCCTTTTGTGTACACATGGTGGTGTGGCTCACCTAGTGTCAGTGTTCTAAGGCTTTAGTTCTATAACAGATAAGAACCGGGACCAACTGTTTAACGTGCTATCCGAACCACAGAGGAACTCGAGAAACTGATTTAAATTTGCTTTAAGAGGATAGTCTCCATTCTCTTTCTCCATACAAACGTAGTTTACATTTTCCTCCCTGGATTTATTATCTTTTTATTTTTTATTATTATTTTAATTAGAAAATAAAATAAAATAAAAAGGTAGATGGATTGTCATGAGAGATATAGGTTTTATGGCATAAACATATTTGCTGTAATGTCTTTATCCAGGGAGGAAAATGTAAACTACGTTTATATGGAGAAAGAGAATGGAGACTATCCTCTTAAATATGGGTGGCCGTGACTCCATCAAGTAAAAGTCACCTATACCTATACAATATTTGGTAAAAAAACATTTCTTAAGTTCAAAACCATCAAAAAAACGATTGCACTAGGTGTTACTTTACTCGCACGACTATTTAAGTTCGGCGGACCAGTAAAATTAATTAAAAAAAAAAACGACAAAATAACCTCACCTTAATACATACCTACACAGTGCCACCGACCAACTAAATACCTACCTTTCTGGTAAAAACTATCTTTTTTAGAAGTCGGTTAAAAAGGTACCTACTGGTCTCCTCTCAAGATGTTCAGAAAATATTCTTCCAAAGGTTAATCGGGTGGAAAAATACAGTAAGATAAGGAAGGGTCTTAGATAAGAGTATTTTACTGCGGTCACTCCTCCGGGGCGTTTGTGGACGGGAGACTTATTGTCGGCCGATTGTAACGGTGCTGTTGAAACGGAAACTGAAGAGATAAAAACTACATAAACGAGACAGAAAGAAATATGTATTCGATCGTAATTTCTTTCTAGACAAAAATTAATAAGCGCCCTATATGAACTAAGCTTTAGCTTAGTATTTAAATAAATGCTTATATTGTATTATTATTGACGAAACTATAAGGTTTTATTGTTAACTACGAAATCCTAAAAGCGATTTATATGTGAACAAAAAAGAACAAGATTTAATAAAAAAAACAAAGCATTGAAAAAAGACGATCGAGATGGAAACAAAAGACTTAGAAAAATCTTTTACACATAAACTTTCACCATTATTAATATCAGAATCAGGATCAGAATCAGAACCATTATTAATAATAATTACAATTGGAATACTAACAATATTATATAGGTAATTTTGAAAAAAAAATATTCGCATAGAAATAATTTTGAGCTCACTCAATTTGTTATTACGATTTCACTATATTTTTTAAATTAACCTGTACCTACTATCCCACTGCTGGGCAAAGGTCTCCTCAATCTCCTTCCATTGGTCGCAGTTTTGGGTTATCACTAATATCAAATCAAAATATAAGTATTATACAAATCGTGTGAGTCGCGTGAAGATTAAGAGCGTAAAACATAAGAAAATAACATCGGCCGACTAAAAGTCAGTAGTCTGCGTCAAGCGGGGGTCAGTTTTAACAGGTTTCTAAGGGGTTCACTGAATATCCTTTGAAATCGAATTTTGTTAGTGACGGCACAATATTTCTTAAGCAATTTAACTGATTTACTTTCTGGACGTTTGTTTCATCCTTTTTAGGGTTCCGTATACTCAAAGGGCAAAAAGGGGACCCTTTTACTAAGACTTCGCTGTCCATCTGTCTGTCACTAGGGCCTCTACTTTAATTCTACGAACGATAAAACGAACGATAATTCTAGAAAAAAAATCTGTCATCCATCAGTAAGAAAATATACCAAAACTCATCAAAATCGGTAAAGCAATTAAGGCGTGAAAGAGTAACAGACACACATAGTTACTTTCTAATTTACAATATTAAAGTATAGATTCATACCTACATAAGATTCTTAAGTTTTCTCAACTTAAAACGACTCGCAAATTAAATTAAAACGAAGTCTAGACAAATATCAACTTAGTTTTAAACTTACTACTATTTAATAAGTCGCAAGCAATCATTGAAAGACCGAAGATAAGTCGAGATTAAGCTATCACTTAGAAAAATGACTTAACTCTTCGACTATAACGACATTGAGAACTTTTGATTCAAGTTGCACAAGTAGTGACACGAGATTACACTTGCGAGCAGTCGACTTAGATCAGGTTTTACGTCTTGTTCTACTTATCTATATTACGATTTTTAACTAACATGGTTGTTTTCATTATTGTTAACATACAAAATATTATTTGAAAACGGGGTATTCATTATATAACATGGTAAATACCTATCACGTTTTTTATTAACATTTGTAACATTAACATTTGTATCAATAGTTTTCGAGAATGTGCTATTTAGATATGTGCCAACACTTGGTTGGTGCAGTAGGTAAGCCATCATTGACCATACTTTCTGCAAATAGATTTGGCAATATTATTACGGCTGGCCGCCTTATGCCAACCCTCAAAGGAACTAAGTAGTCTGTATCCGCCACCGCGCGGAGAATGTCGCCTTTTACGACATTCACGGGAAGAGATGTGATAACCCTATTCTATCCCGTGTTCATAGCCGATCCCAATTCAAAGTCCACGAGTGTACAAACTAAGTAATGCTAAGTAAACCACTCGAATTGAACTGAACTGAAACCCGAGTCGTTATCGAACGATTGCATTAACTTACGTGAATTTGTTAAGTGACGTTTGATAGTTCATTCAATGAGTGAATGAATACCGCGCTCAATTCGTTCAATTTGATTTGATTGGAATTCATAACTTTACTTTTTAACTGAGGAAGGTATTAGCGTATCACAGACTGAAATCACATAGAATAGAATAGAAAAACCTACATAAGCTTAAAACACACGACACATTAGAAGACAGAAATACAATTTTAAGACATCACACACACACCAATATTATAAATCCGAAAGTTTTTTTGTTTAGTTTTTTGTTCCCTCTTCACGGTGAAACGGCTCGACCGAATTGGATGAAAACTCGCAAATAGATAGTTTAAGTGATACACATAAACTATAATATTTTTGATCTCGATAATCCCTTGGGATCGGGATTTATTCAGGTGAAACCGCGGGGCGCAGCTAGTTACAAACAAATAAATATTGCACGAAGTTACACAACGCAATTCGCCCCCAAACTAAGCACCAGGCTTGTACTATATGTGCTAGACAACGGATATGCTACACATTTCGTTTTTTTTTGTTAATACATGATAGGTAAATAATTATAAATTTATTTTAATTTTGTATGTAGCTCAACGACATACGACGACGACGACGACGACGGCGACGGCGGCAACGACGGCGTTTGTATGGCGCTTTAACGAGCCTTAATCGTAAACAATCAGTGGAGAATATAGCATTGGAAGTTTTCACGGCAACAGGCGTGGACTTGCGTAGTCTAGTTGGTATAGACGTTGGGGTACTGACCCAAAGACGCGAGTTCAAGCCTCGCCGCAAGTGAAAATTTTTGCATGCTATTTTTCCTTGAAAATAAATTTTCTAGGTAAATAATTTTTAACTTTTTGTTCCTCACACATTAGAGACCAGGTAGAAAAAAATACTATAGCTACCTACCTACCTAGTTAGGTATGCGTGGTTGAGGCATAAATATTTGAGTCGAAAAGGTCGCTCTCTTGATATAGGTACCTACCTACCTACTAGCATTGTGTTTATGATATTATGACGAAGATTATGGCTGTTTTTCCCTATTTTTCGTGAAAAATATTTTGAAGAGCTCTTGTCTGGTAAGTGTACAGTTTGGTTGATACGAGCGGGTTCTCTAATTGACCGAGCAAACGAAGCGTCTCTGCTTCAAGTTTGGCAAAATGTTTTTCGTTTGTTAGTTTTATTCTCCTCTACAGGTCGTATTCTACGTATCATATGCATGTATTTACAAAAATAATGTATAATGTGTTGTATGTCCGTTGACTCGTACCCATAGTTAAGCCTAGTTGTTTAGTTTGGGGCTAGATTGGGCTGTCCTGCAATATTTATTCATTTCATTTTATAGAAAGGGCAATGAAAATCTTGCAAATCAGAACTAATACCAAATATTATTAAAGAAATTGTACCTAATTGCTCCAGGTATTGCTACTAAAAATCTTTTACAAGTGCGTCATCAAAAATTCTCCCCTGAAAGGATTCGAACCTGTGCTCCTCGCTTGCCGGGCGAGTGCGCTACCACTGCGCAGCGTAGGTACTCACCCGGCAAGCGAGAAGAAAAATATTTCTAAATTGTATCCACTTAGATTAGGCGAGTGAAACTGAGGGGCTCAGCTAGTTTTATAAAATAGATAGGTACAAATAATAGCGTAGTCTAGACTTCTAGATAAGATTTCAGCTTTGAGCTTGTTTTCAGGCTAATCCCAAATATTAACCAACGAAATTACGTTACTGTCTTATCTGGATATTAAATACAGTGAGGGACAGTGAATTTAGATCGGTTATAAACTTATACTATAAAAAACACGACTTCAAAAAAAAGCTGTTATTCTTTTTTTTTAAGTCGGTTTTTAATTTTTTCAATTTATTTTTTTATTTAATCCTTTTTAGTGTTTGAAAGTACACTAAAAGTCATTAAAATTGTAACCATAACTTTGGTAATTAAGGAGTTCTGTGATGAGAAGGTAGTTTCAGATGTGGATATCTGAAACCATATTCTCATTCATCGGTATCTATTCTTTATGGCCTTATTCTACTGGTGGAAATCAAAAAGTGAGCACTTCACTGCACTCTCGAGGTGCAATCCTGTTCATCACTCCGAAGATCCTCATCGGATCTTCATCAATTTTTATGGGACCAACTGTGATATATCTCCTTTCAAACAAAAAAAGAATTATCCAAATCGGTCCAGACATCTTCGAGTAATCGGGAAACATACCTAAAAAACATATTAAAAAAACCCGACGAATTGCCAAGTTAATCAATTTATTTATAACATAACTTTTATTTTAAATATTGTTATTATGGTCTCTATATGATCTTGTTAGATTTGCTTATTACGTAATAATAACTTAAGACAGAAGGTCCCTAACTAGGGACTGAATAAAATAACCGACTTGGAATTACATGGATCTCACAACTTTTTACGGTAAAAGAATTGAGTTGCGAGACTTGGCTTTTTTTACAAGCATGTTTTTGATGGGATCTCATTTCTTTTTGTTTTACTTCTTGTACACCAACGTTGTAACTCATCCCAATGCGCTACCACGTACTCGACTATAGCTAGTCTAATCTCATACGACAACTCAATATTCCCATACATAGAGAATGACAAAGAATGAAATAAACACGAACCATCGCCAGGTATATCGTCAACCCAGTGAGGGCAAGGATGGTCATTCACACACAGTATTTCAGATTCCATTTAGACTAGGTACTAGTTATAGTTTGTTTGTGCCGAAGAGCAGAAATACAATCTAAGTATTTTAAAATCAAAACAACGTTTGGTAGAGAAAAATTAGTGTTGCCGTTCGATAGTTTACTATCGATAGTATCTATTTTTGGTAGTAATAGTGAACTGCAATAATATCGATAGTTTCGTTACTATCGATAGTTTTGACCTATCGATGGTGACCTTTCTTTCAATAGTATTGGTTGGAGTATGTAGCTATTGAATAACAGCCTACTATAGATTAAATAAAACTATCGATAGTATCAATACTATCGATAGTGTTGTTCCAATATTCAAGACTCATGGGCCTATCGATATTATAGTTGATTTTTGACGACATCTATCGATAGTCAAACTATCGATAGTTTGGCAACGCTAAGGAAAATATTTCAATTTTCAAAATGAGCATGTGTCGATGGTTTCGTTTCCGTCCTATACAAGGAAAAAGGTTGATTTCTTAATTTGACGACCTCTGTGGCGCGTCGTGCGAAAGCACGACTGCGATACGATAGAAGGTTGCGGGTTCGATTCCCGCCGGGTCTGGTCTGGGCCTGGGTGTCCCTCTATGTATAATATGTATGTATTTAGAAAAGAAAAATAAAAACATACATAGATCTTACAACTTTTTACGGTAGAAGAACTGAGTTGCGAGACTTGCTTTTTTACAAGCACGTTTTTGTTGGGATCTCATTTCTTTTTTGTTTTAGTTCTTGAATCCCAACATCTCTAAGTATACCTATCGACACCTATTTATCAATTTTATTAATACTTGAACAGATATCTTTAAGTATTAATAAAATAGAACAATACTGCAAATATAACTTTGTAGTCCTATACAATATGTATGGGATTACAAACCTATTCATGAAGTTTGTGTTTTTCGGGAAGACGGGAGCGATTTTTTTTTGTTTTTATAATTTTCCCTTAATGTATACACTAAACCCTAATTGTATTCTAAATTTGAAGCTTCCATGTCTGCTGGAAGTGCCTTTAGATTTTTGATGATCGGTCAGTCAGTGAGTGACAACATTTACAAAATTAAGAAACTTTGACTAGTTATAATTTTTAAATTACTGGTTCAAATTGAATGAAAATTTAAATATACCGTCTTCATACAATGCCTGCTTGGTTACAGATAATTCAGGTTTCTAGTTTCATTAACAACGAAGTTATAGGAGGTCGAAAATGGCCTGAAATGCTTCGAGAAAAGAATGGTACGGCCGTGCCGCTTGTTTTTGCTCGACTTGGCGGGGGCACTGCCGTACCCCCAGATATAAATAAATAAATTAGTAATCGGTAAAGACAACCGTTTTTAATTAAATTAGACGAATACTTCTCGAGTTATGGTTGACTTTGTAAAACTCAATGTAATTTTTGTTAGATACCATTGTGAGATGGCAATCATGGTTAATATCAACATCATAATAAACCTATGTAACTGCTAAAAAAAGGAAATTTGATACTCCCAAAGTACCTATATCGAAATCAAAATTAGACACGGGGCGTGATTGACTTATTGAGTGAAGAAGAAAATAAGACGAAGACAGATCCAAATTATTTGCTCTTCACCACAAAAGAGCCTTGAAAGCACATTGGCCTGGCATGTTATCTAGATGTTTCGGAGGGGTAATACCTACTAGTTCCTAAGTAGACTTGAATGCTTAGAAACAAATCTATACATACATATAAAATTCAAAGTCCGTCTTCGTCATTCGAAGTTCTGATTGATTGACTGACGGTTGTTAAGCTATTGCATAGCTTTAATGCGGGCTTTGAGCTTTAAATGAAGAAATTTCTTAACGAAATAAATCTAACACCCCCACTCAGCGTTTTTTTTATTTTGTACCACGGTGCCCATGGCACCGTGGTACAAAATAAAAAAAATATTATAATTGCATAAGTTGATAAAAAAATGCTATGCTTTATAGCGGCTCTAGAGAACTGAATTTTGAAAGGTGTGTTCTAAAGGGTGTGTCAGTATCTACTAAGAAAGGGTTTTTGGAAAATCCCACGGGATCAGGAATTACGAGGCTGAAACCGTGGGAAACTGCTATTATTTATAAGTGATAGATAGTTACGTCCCGCGGTTGCGCCTGCATAATGAATGAATGAATGTCTGAATGAATGCTTTATATGCACAACAAATAATAATTACAATTAGTCGTTCATAATAGTAGTTTTTTTTGGAAAATATTAGTATTAATTGCATAAGTAATAGTGTTTGATTCTGTTCGACATATGTTTTTATTTGTAGATTGAATTCTACCCCAAGTGTATTCTATTCATTTTCTGGTCACCATAATACAAGCCTAGCTGCTTAGTTCGGGGCTAGATGGCATCCTACCATATATATTTACTTTGATAACAATTTAAATCCCCAAAGTAAAAAAACCCCCATGTCGAGGTAAAAAATCCAGTTTGCAACTTTCAAAAAGCGATACCTATAAAAACTTACCTAAAGTTTTCGTTTAAGAATTTAAAACAAGCGGTTGTATCTTGCTTCACCCTCGCGTCCCTTGAGAAATCATAGACTTCGATGTTGGAGGGTCTGTTACTATAGACTACAGACAGATTCAATCGTCTTTTATTTGGTTTCGATCGTCTTTTTATTTGTTTTCGATCGTCTTTTTATTTGTTTTCGATCGTCTTTAAACTAAAGAGATTTTTTTAAACTAACACGATTGGAACAAATAATTATATTTACTAAGATTTTAATCAACGACGACGACGCGACGTTTCGACTATGTTGCAACCGTCTTGGTCGTCTTTTAATTTGATTTCGATCGTCTGTTGATTTTTAAAACTAACATGATTGGAACAAATAATTATATTTGACGTCGTAGAGATAGTATAACATTTGTTACAAACCTCATTGGTTTTTTAATGTTATTTAATTATTTGTTTTTTGTAATTTTTTTAGAAAATAAATAAACTAAAAAAAAAAAAATTTAGATCCTAATCGACGTTGACGAACGTTTCGACTAAAGTTGCAATCGTCTTGGTCGTCTTTTGATTTGAATTCAATCGCATATTGGTGTGGTTTCGAATGTTTTTTGATTTGGTTTTAATCGTCTTTTACAGAGATCTGATCGTCTTTTAATTTAATTATTAGTTTCGATTGTTGTAGGTACAAGTGTATATTTTCCTCATAGTACAACCAAGTGTTGTCATACAGTCAAGTGGCACCCTTCAATTACGTAGCTATCGGCCGACTAATTCGTTTGCAGTTTGTTTTACCTTTAAGGTAAGTTTGTGCAATACGCATACATTTAGGTAGGGTTGTAAATTGTTTAAGAATTTTTGTTTAGAAATCGTTTTTGGGGAGAATTCTCAGGTGCGTTTTCTTTGCTCATTAAAAAAAAATGAAAATTGATTTTAGAATTAAAAACAAGGGTTGCGGGTTCAATTCCCGCCGGGTGCAAATATTTATGCTTAAAAAAAAATATTTGTGTCTGGTCTGGGTGTTCCTCTATGTATAATATGTATGTATTTACAAAAGAAAAATAAATAAATATAAGTATTATATCCGTTGTCTAGTCACCGTAACACAAGCTTAGTCGCTTACCATGGGGCTAGATGGCGCTGTGTGTTGTTCAGATTATTTATTTATTTATTTAAAGATCACTCGCTTATCTGTCTGTTTGTCTGTCTGTCAGTTATCACCAATTTTATCAAGAATGACTTAGCAAATTGATCAGCTGTTTCTGAGATTAAGGCCATTGACCTTAAATTGCCGTTTGATTTAGTTTGGACTACTTCAATCTAAACATTTATTGCTTATATTTTCAAACACTGCTATTTTTTAATCTACACTAATATTATAAAGAGGATAGATTTGTATTTTTGTGTCTCTGTGTGTGTGTGTATGTTTGTAATAAATAAACTTAAAAACTACTGGGCCGATTTCAAAAAATCTTTTGATCCCGATATTCCCACGGGATCGGGACATACGAAGGTGAAACCGTGGGACGCAGCTAGGAAAATACATTCTTAACATTTTTGGAAAAAAAAAGTTCCAATTTAAAAAAGTAAAAAGTTATTCGTTCGCCTTGACGTATAGAATAAAGTATATTTAAGCAACCGACCATACATATTATGTATGGTTTGTGCTTAGAAGAAAACAAAAAAAAGCAGATACGTTACCTAGTCTTGGAAAATGAGACGATAAAACTGCGTCTAGCTGACGCACTAGCCTCAGTCGTATGTCGAACCGTTGCCGCGTGACCACGTGCTGTCACACTGCGATCTATCTTTTTGAAATCCATAAGAATTCCTTTTTGCTTATTTACAAATGCCTGAATCATTCTTTTAGACAATGTTTTTAAGTACAATAATTTTATGAAAATGCATGTAGGTAGGTGTTTCTAGCTCATTTTTCGAATATGCAATGTCAGAATATACCGTATCTACTATTTTTGTTTTCATCTAAGGGTGGGTGAGGCTTTTGCAACACACGCCACGCGACGTCTATACGCAGTTTTATACTTTTGTTTTTATATGCAAACTAGACGGAGAAAACTTGTTTTTATGAGTTGAAGTTTTTAAAAGAAAACAAAATTAAGTGCATCGTAAAAACTTTCAGCATACGAAAAAATCTCGTTAGCATAAAAACATTAAAAAAGAAAATGAAAATGTTCCAAATTTCAAATTGCATCCTGATTCGAAATTCAAACTAAATCGCTAAGCATTTTTTTTTAATTAGTACCAGCCAGATGGCAAAGACGTTCCAATTCAGGTCAAAGCAATTAAGCCGTATGCATTTATTTTGTAGTACCGTTGCCAAAATAAAAAAGAAAAAAAGGAAAATGTTGAATTTCCGCCAACGGTGTTAGATTAACTGATGGTAAAAACAGTTGGCTCGGTGCCTTCAAGCCAGTCAGTTTGACTGACTGATTTATAAGGATGCAAATTTTTTGTACAGGTGTACGTAGTACAAACAGTAGCAAGAAGTAACAGTATGTAAACTTGACTATATTCTGAAAACGGGCCTCGACAGGGTAATATGTCTAATTTCCTACAATTTTCTACAACTTACGTGACCCTTCCTACAAGTTATGTGACCTTTCCTACAACTTATGTCACCTTTCTTACAACTTATGTCACCTTTCCGACAACTTATGTCACCTTTCCGAGAACTTATGTCACCTTTCTTAAAACTTATGTCATCTTTCCTAAAACTTATGTCACCTTTCCGATAACTTATGACTGTGACCTATTCTAAAATTTATGTGACCGATCCCCGTAAACAATTTTGTATGAAAGCTGAGCATCTGTTAGAAGACCCAAAGACGCCCACTATTAGCTAAACTGTGGTAGTACTAACTGAGCCACACCAACTATTAAGCTTCGGATACACAACCGATTGCGATGAAAATCGATATGCTGAAGATTGAAGACCTTTTTTTTATCGAAGGGAAATGCGGACCTCTCGAATGGGGGCGGTGTGGGACCCTTATGCACCGTTCCACCGACAAGGGAGAAGTGGCGAGGGTCTCCTTAAGATACTGAAGACCTAGATTAACACATTGGTTACTTTTTATCTTGATATTCCTCAGGGATCTGGACATATTTATTTTATACTGTTTTTAAAATTCCAACTGTCTTGCTAACACAATTCATGAGATATACTATAGCCTGGTGACAGATGGACGAACGAGCAGACAGACAGACGAACTGCGTAGTCTCAGTAATAGGATCCCGTTTTAGTAATCAAAGTAAAAGATAGTATTATTCGTTTATACTTTGGCCAAAATCTAATCATCTTTATCTTATACTAGCTGGCTCCCGCGGTTTTACCCGCATAAGTCACGATCCCGTGGGAATATCGGGAACAAAAGTAGTCTATGTTACTCCTCGATAATGTAGCTTTCCTCTGGTGAAATAATTTTTAATCGGTTTAGTAGTTTATTCATTACAAATATACAGACATACACACACAAAAATACAAATATTTCCTCTTTATAATACTAGCTGCGTGTCGTGGTTTCACCCGCGTAAGTCGCGATCCCGTGAGAATATCGGGACCAAAAGTAGCTTATGTTTCTCAGGGTGAATTTTTAAACTCGGTCCAATAGTTTTTAAGTTTATTCATTACAAATATACAGACACACACACAAAAATGCATTTTTTTCATCTTTATAATATTAGTGTAGATGTAGATAGATGTAGATTTCACACAAAAAGTACCAAACCGATTACGATAAAACTTTATACATAGATAGCTGGAGATCTGGACTAACACAAAAGCTTTTTACCCAGATATTCCCCCGAAATAGCGACTTACACGAGAGAAACCACCGAGCGCTGCTAGTGTTAATTAAATTACTCAACCCGGTAGCAAGCAGCAGGGTCAAGTTAGACAATAATGGGTACCTGCCACTAATGTGGCCAGTGGCCGGTGTTGGCACCGCTAGTTCGATCATTAACTTGGTTATTACCTATTTGATTCGGTGTGTAAGATTTTTTTCTACCTTTCGTGTGGTGTGGGAAGAAAGTGTTGTGGTTTCGTGTTTTTTAAAATGTAGTAATGCACGCACAGTGAGATTTTTAAATTTCTTTTTAATCGCGGAAAAACGGCTTGAAAAATCTTTTGTGTTTTAAAATATTGCTCAGGCCAAGAAAAAAATATTTCAAGGAGAAATACATCATCAAAAATGCCTTGGGCAATATAAAAAAAAAACTAAAGAAATATTACGTTGGAGAAACAACGACGTCTCATGTCGGAGGAGTTAACTATAAAGTTAATCACCCAAGCCAGTAAATAGTTGTAAAACTGTTCTGGTGGATGACGGTCAAACCGAGCCTTAATTGGTAAACAAAACCGGGAGGAAGCATAATCCATGTCACGTGACTGCAATGCAGAACGATGCAGGTTCGATTCCCGCCCGATGCAAGTATTTATGTTTAAAAATAATTGTTTGTTCCTATCTGGTTGCTTTCTAAGTATGTATTTCTTTCTAATCACGTATGTATTTATAACAAAAAAGTATGTATATATAAGTAGTATATCCGTTGTCAAATACCCATAGTACAAGCCTAGTGCTTCGTTTGGGGATAGATTGAGCTGTGTGTAATGTCGTGCAATATCTATATATTAGGTACATATAAAATTCAAAGTCCTAACTGATCTCTATATCAACGCAGAGCCCAAACCGCTGGTCCTAGAGACATGAAACTTGGAAAGTGTGTTCTTTGTGATGTGTAGACATCCAATAAGAAAAGGTTTTTGGAAAATCCCGCGAAACCGTGGGACTCTAGTTTATTTTATAATATCTCAATGTAAATATCTAACGTGTGTAAACACTTCACTCCAGCTGTACCAACGAAACCACAGCAAAGCGCTATTACAATAAAATGTATAGCCACAATTGAATTAAGATATAATAATCGGACCCTGTGGTCTTCCGTCAAATGAAAACATCACGATAGTAACAGTTTTTTTTAGATTAATTTAAAATACCAGCCGGTAACCTGCAAGGACGCCGGTAGATGTCGCTACGTGCCTCAGGTCGTGAGTGCGGAGAGATGCAGTCCAAAATTTTATCACAACTGAATGGTTACCTGTGGCGCAATTGGCTAGCGCAGTACACGGAATTTAAAGGTTGTAAGTTCAAGTCCTGTTGGGCAAATTTGAAATTTTTGTATAGCATTTCTTAAAACATTCAAGTGTAGGCAACTCTGTAAAAAATAAATCAAGATACATTTCTTTGGGATTTCTACATACCTACATTAAAGAAGAAAAAATTATATTACAAAATAAATAATATTTGTACGGACCATTAAGACTAGGAAGTCTAAGAATATTTATACCTACAGAAAATTATTCAGGTTATACTATTAAAAAAAAATCGCCCTGTGGTGTAAGCGTGAAATGAGTACTCATTTCATTTTGTTTCGAAAGGTAAATTAGTGCGCGGTCGGCCTAGATTCGACCCCACGACTTTCGAAATGAAAGCCGGGTATCTACCACTAGACCAACACAGCTCCACAGTACAAAATAAAACTGCTATCTCGTTTAAAACAGCATGCACTAGGCGTAAAATCGCGCCATTATCCGTACTGGCAAGGTTTTGGTGCAGCACTTTCAAAGCGCTTTGAGCGAAATCAATTATCTCGGAGACGGGAGAGCTTTCTCAGGTCTCTGCTAGACTGACTTGCCAAGATAGTAAGTCTAGATATAAAAGGTATCTACTGTCTGCTAAAATTTCGTTTCGTTTTATCGTTCGTAGAATTAAAGTAGAGGCCCTGGATAAGTGGCCAGGCCATTAATGTATAATTCAATATCAGTTTGAACAGTGCAATCAAAGTTTACCATACAATCGTTATTACGGATTGCGATACAAAGTGCGCCAGGTTAGTGAGTAATGATAATGCATGTGGCTTTCACAGAAATGTTTAAAGCTCTGTAGATACAAATGGACCATAAGACCAAGAATTTCAGTACCTACAATAAACGTAGGTACATAATGGTTGTTCGCAAACGTACCAAAGTGTGTATCATAATCATTATACAAAGCGAACACTAAAACTAAACAATAAAGTAATTAGACAAAGCAAAATTACTCAATTACATTAAGATGAGAATACAATATCTACATAGATATACTTAATAGGTACTCTAAGTCCATCTTGAGAAAACAGTGCTCAATGGAGTGTCGAACTGCGACTGCGAACGGCTGTATACTGAAAGGTCGTTTATAAATTGAGAGTTACTGCAATGTTTGAGCAGCTTCTAATTTCAAAATTAACTATCTTGAGTAGCGTTTTAGCATTTGGCTATAAGTTTATTAGTTGGGTATAATGGTCAACTGAAGTGTGGGTAAAACTAAAAAAAACATGTAAGATATGTCAGCTTTAAAATAGAAAATGAAAAAAAATAAAATGAAATAATAATTAAGGATAAAATAGATGTTTTATGCAATCGTAAAACAACGTATGAAATGAATGAAACTAATATTAAACTAATTATGAAATTATAATAATTATTTTTTGTCGTTAGGGATTTTTAATACTAAAACTACTAGTTAAATAACTTTATAATAATAACAATTCTCTATTCAAGTTTTACCATTCAGAATTCCAGAGAAATATAATAATTCCTTAATTAACAATAAAATAAAATCCAACCTGCGCCAATCCTGGTTTTCAGCTAACAGCTAACATACAATTACAGCTTACCAAGTTTCATAGTCAAGCTATTGACGGTATTACTAGCCTGACTTTTACATTATTAATTGTAGGTATTTTTCCTACAGAGGTTCCGATGTAATATTGTCTAAGATTTTAGCAATGTCTCCGATTTCTTAGTCAGTCTTTACGTCAATCAGCGACGTTTGTCGCGCCCCTAATCATCAATGTGCGGTGTATTTCAGTACAATCGAGTACAATGCTACATTATCACATTTTACGACGATTGTGCGGTAAAATTCAAATACCTTCACTGGCACCCATGCGGGTAGTTAACGAGTGACTTGCAATAGCTTATGTACTCTACGTGTGGTACAAGATGTAAGATTAGATGGGGTTTGAATTTGGGCTTTGAGACCATTGGGTGCTGGGACCCTGTAGTAATATAAATAACTACAATAACTACTTTTATGTCCATTTCTTTTTTGTAATATATGTGTGTGTCGACCAAATAAACTATTTTCTATTCTATTCTATTCTATTCTAAAATGAGGAAATTGTCGGTGCGTTTTGTCGAGGCGTCTGGTGATCCCAGGGTTGGTGGTTTCTTGTCCCAGCGGATTATCCAAGCTTTTTAGCGACGGACCGCTGTTAGCGTTTTTGGCACCATGCCGCGAGAGGGGCGGTGCCACCGACAACTTCCTGTTTATTTATTTATTTTATTTTCCCACGAATAATATAAAAATCAGATTAATATTGCACGACGTTACACACAGTGCAATCTAGCCCCAAACTATGCACTAGGCTTGTACTATTGGTACTAGACAACGGATATACTACATATTATACTATTTATTATGTAAATACATTCATATATGATTCTTAAAAAAACACCTAGACCAGAAAAAAATAATGACTTATTTATTTTTAATCATAAATACCTGCATCTGGCGGGAATCGAACTCCAAACCTGCATTGCGTTGTGCCATTACATCGCCCGATGCGCCACAGAGACCGTCAAACAAAACTACATAACAATTTAATCTTCACGATTTTTTGAAATATTCAGTTCTGGTCCGGATTTCAGTAGCTGTACCGGCCTACGTATGGAACACGTAACACGGACTAGTCCGCTTGGCGATACGTCTTAGGCCGACTTCCAACTCTATAAGCCTCTGACTTGTACCATATTTTACCACAGAAGATATTATTACCAGACCTTAACAGCAATAGGTATAGGCTACTGTTTAATACTAAGTTTTATGTCGTATCCAATGCACAAGCACATCTTAGGTGTATATTCTCACATTTAACCTTAGATGAAAACAAAATTAGTAGATACGGTATATTCTAACATTGCGTATTCGAAAAATTAGCTAGAAACACCTACATGCATTTTCATAAAATTATTTTATTTTAAAACATTTGTCTTTAAGAATGATTCAGACATTTGTAAATAAGCAAAAAGGTATTCTTATGGATGTCAAAAAAATAATCGCAGTGTGACAGCACGTGCTCACGCGGCAACGGTTCGACATACGACTGAGGCTAGTGCGTCAGCTAGACGCAGTTTTATCGTCTCATTTTCCGAGACTACGTACCGTATCTTTAGTTTGTTTGTTTAAATCTAAGCATTTAACTGAGTTTATGTACGGTTGGTTACATAATTGCATAGCCATCTTAAGACCCATAGTCGGTTATACAGGTTAAGGCTACTGTTTAATAGCTACTAAGTTAGCACAAGCACATCTTAGGTGTATCTTACATTTAACTGAGTTTAGGTACAGTCGGCCGCATAATTGTGAACCCACCTTAAGAGGGTGGGTACTGTTATAATTTCCATACAAACATAATACCAAAATAGAATAATGAAAAATTTAGTTTCTACCCTAATACCTATCGGTATTATTCGGATTAAGATTATATTTTTACAGGGCCCCCATCACAAGGTTTTCCCTTTAAAAATATAATCTTAATCCAAATAATACTGATATTAGAGTAGAAACTATTTTTTTAATAATTCTATTTTAGTATTATATTTGTATGGAAATGATAACAGTACCCACCCTTTTAAGACCCATAGTCGGTATTACAGGTAATAGGCTACTGTTTAATACCAAACTTTATGTCGTATCCAATTTACACGCACAGCTTAGGTGTTCTTCACATTCAACTGAGTTTAGGTACCATACTTGCAAACCCACCTTAAGGCCCATATTCGGTTATACAAGTATAGGCTACTGACATATTTTATTTTATAGACACTTTTTACCCGGTTTATAAAGCGGGTGAAAAACTGTACTAAAGTAGGTACTACTACAAGTATACTAGGTACTACTAGTAGTACAAAACACGATAAACATTTGAAACTCATTTGAAATTCAACATACAGTTGTAGTGAAGTCGCAAAGCTCAGTGGATTGCTGTCTTTCGAGATGCAGAGATGTAGGAGGATGCAGCTTGGAGGATGCGGCATTTAGGGTCACTTTCGAAGTAATCGTCTACTGACTAATTAACTAGCCCGGATTAGTAGGCAAGACCATCCAAGAATTACATATATTTACGATATTTATCGGTAATGATGATTTTTATGGTTGATGATATTATATTTATGAAACATTTCGTAACCGTGCTCTAACCGCTGAGGAGTTATCTCTTAAGGAGTCACTTCTGCGGCTACAGCTTCAAGTAATCTGTCAATTTAGTTTTTTGTAATCAGAATTGGATATCTATATATTGAATCTCTGCTTTTAAGCTTCGATGAGTTGCTAGTCCCACTAATATTATAACTGAAACTATAACCGAAACTGTAACTGAAAGTTAAGATGTTTATTGGTTTGGTTATTTGTCTGTTTTAATCACACATAGACTACTGAACAGATTTTAATGAAACTTGGTATGCAGATAGCTTGAGATCCTTGGAGATATTATATAGATATAAAAGAAACTTTTAAAAAGGACAAAGGCTACTTTCTATTGCGGGATCGGGGTTTACCCGGATAAAATAATCGGGCACTTCATGTAATTTTTCATATAAAAAAATGCCGCATCCACAAACTGCATGACTTAAGTATGCTTGCAACCTCATGCATTATTGTCTCATAGTAAATCTTCTCTTTGTATCTTTGTATATCGTTTTTAAATAGAAAACGACTGTCCATATGAGTTCCTTTGTTATTTATTTATAACGTTGTTATCTACATGATTTACTTACTTCAAAGGCTTTTAAAGCTATTTTAATCGACTTCTAAAAGAGGAGATACTTAGTTCGCTTGTGGCTGTTTTCTTGGATGTTTGCTGATTACTGAGTAAATTTATAAAATTAATATTAAATTAATAT
Source organism: Idaea biselata (assembly GCA_958496205.1). NCBI lineage: Eukaryota > Metazoa > Arthropoda > Insecta > Lepidoptera > Geometridae > Idaea > Idaea biselata. The sequence goes on from OY292395.1 coordinate 40,174,912, forward strand.
TTTTTTGTTTTTTATGCTCATTTTTTTTTCATAATCTCTCTAAAAATCTAATTATAGAAGTCATAGAACTTGTTTGTTCTATAAATGTTACGTGTTTTACTGATAGGTACGTTCAGTCAGGCTCCATAATTGCAATAACAGTTTTTAAAAATATTTAATTATGTCTTTGTTAGACGAACGACATTACAAGCAAAATAATCGTATAGAAAAGCAATGGTAGTCAGTGTCATACCAAGCGACTGTGGACTAGTTGAGTATGCAATTGTGTGGCCGTATAGTCGACCACAGAATAAAGCTGTACCAAATGATTTTTTTTTCAATAAAGTTTTGAAATTTACCGAGTCGAGTATAAAACTCGAGGGCTAGTGGTTAGGTCGACCACCCGACAAGATTTTTGAAAATGGGGACTTGTGCATGTAAAACTGCGAGATACACCTAGTTGGAAACATAAATCTTAAACAAAGCATCCTATATAAGGAATTAAAGATCAACCTGTACACAAAGTTCCCATAAAACCTTATCCATTGGGTTCGGAACGCACCTGTTTCTCTCGACCAATCACAGCCCACCGCGCTTGCGTCTGCGCATACCAAACGCTACCGAATTATTTTCTAATGTTTTTTGACCCTTGGCGTTACAACAACTCAAACAGTTTCGGCTTAGAGATTTATTTTTCAATCTAGAAAGGACTTTGGAACATTATAATTGGACCGTATTTTTACCTTATATAGATAGATAGATTAACGCTTTATTGTATCTAACAAAAACACAAATTTACAAGGAATAATAGGAAGAAAAACTTAAAACTAAAATGGTACAATGAGCGGCATAATATAGGCGATCTCTTCCAGGCAACCAATGAATGGAAAATAATTAAAGAAATAGAAGGGTCATGTCAATTTAATCTCTTAAATAATTAGTAGGTATATTTATGTTATACATTATTTTTATTCTAAAAACTTGAGTCTCTCTCTCTAAAGACTTAGGTCTCTATTGTCACCGACTCGCACTCGGCCGGTTTTTTCTATTCTATTGTCTACTTATATATTAAAAGTCTTTGGCTTTTAGATAAATATTGAGTTATTATTAAGCAGTTATGATGGATTCTTTAAATTTCTTTGCGTTGATGTAGGTATAGTAGGGAATGCGTTACATTTTAAGACTGTTCGGAAGCCTATATTGAAAAATATATGTAGCTACAATTTGTATTTTTACCTACTGGAACAGGAAATGATAATAGGTTTTTTCTACAAAAGTCCTAAAGGATACCTAGGTACCTACTCATTCATTCTCCATACAAACGTAGTCGACTGTAATGTTTCTTCCCTAGATAAAGACATTTAAAGCATTTGCATTTATGCCATAAAACCTATATCTGCCGTCCATGACCATGCCCCTACGTTTTGGTTTTCTTTTTCTAAAATTTCTTAAACATATTTTTTCTATATAATGTCTTTATCAGAATCCAGGGAGAAAACAGTCGACTACGTTTGTAAAGTTTGTATGGAGAAAAGACAAGGCCTATCGCTTCTCCTTAAATTCGTTTTAAATACGGATAGCCAACCTCAGTGGAAACGAATTTTAATTTTAAACTATAGAAATCCAAAATAAGTCAATAAAAAAAATCACTTTTTCAACAGAACAAAACAAATTCCGGAAACTAATTAAAATAGATCGAACGGTGTGGTCTAAAAACAGATCATTAAAAATAACCCTAAACCGATTTTTATTCATTTGCTACTAAATGTCGGATTTGTCAAAATTTACTCCCACTTCGATATTTGTTCACATAAAAATGATATTTAATGGCTAATTTATATTTTGTCAAACCTGTGTGGTCCGTGGCTAAGTGATTTTTTAATCTCTACCAAAGATCGTTAATTTTTGTATAATTAGTTGTTATTTTTTCTGTTTAAATATGGATTTTAACACTGTTATTACATTTTCAATATGCAACACCTATTTTAAATGTAAATGAAAAAATAATTTTACGTAATAAAATTTTATTTTAATGTAAAATAATTTATGATTTTTCAGTCGAATTCCTACAGATAAAATATATTTGCCAATAAAATATAGCATTGCCGAATAAAAAACTCTTAATCTTCCAAGGTTTCTTTATTTGATTGTGTTCGAATATTATTATGAAAATAATCGCCAAAAAAAAAATTTATTTCTGATTTCAATTTTTACCGATGGGTTTCGGGTTCCCTAGTATTTTGTTATAAAGCGGTAACATTTATGTATGTTTATATGTATTTAATTTTCCGGGTAATCTCTGAAACCACTGAACCGAATAGAAAGCTCCCTACATTATCATTAACATATGATACTTTTGATTTTAATATTTTTACGGGATCGGGACTTCAATGGGTGAAACCGCGGGATTAATGTTAAGTAAGTTAAGATGAAAGGTCATTGCACTGCAGTATATTCACATAGGAAGCTAAACTAGTTCTAATAAACCATTAATAACTACACACCGTTTAATTAATACAAATTGTGCTACATATTACAACACTGTTTATTTATTTCGATCGTATTTTATACTTAGGCAAATATCTGGTTTTTATAGTTACATTTTATACAACGGATCTTAATCGAGTCTTTGAAAGACAAAGACTATTGTAACATGGTTGAAACGTCGACGTAAGAAAATAAATAATAATACGTGATAATGCCGGCCTTTAAAAATGTGCCAGTTTAACATACAACGGTTGTTTTCATAGTCATACATACAACTCTTTCGCGCTATAAGACCCGGTAAAATGTAACTATGTTAACAACATAGCGTGTCAATTTAAAAAGTTTAAATGTCGGGTTTTAATCCTGTTGTCTGGTGATCCCAGGGCTAGTAATTTCTTGTGCCAGCCGACCGATGACAGAAGCAGTGCAGACGCAACGCAGAAACAACAAAATGGCAAAGAAACCTTAAAAACTTAAAATACACTCCATTGTTTTTGTATGGTAGTTGAGTAAGTTTATTTTGTGTTTTCTTTGTAATTGTGTTGTGTCTCCGTTGCGTCCGCACTGCGTCTGGTCTGCACTGTGTCTGCCATCGAACTGGTATGTATTTATTTACGAGAATCGAGGTCTCCAGCTAATAATTCTGTACTAAAGGGCGAAGATGACAGGTGACAAATGCCAGTTACAGATGATCCGATCGTGTTTTGTTTATGTTTCGATCGTCCTTTGTTTTCGTTTCGATCGTCTTCTGTTTTAGATCGCCTTTCGTTTCGTAGAACTAAATGGACTATCTATAAATTACTAGCTGACCCGGCGAACTTTGTTCCGCCTTAAAGGCAATAAATAAGCATTTTTTTTTTAAATTGAATGGGATAAAAAGTACCCTATGTCCTTATCATGGCTCTAAACTACCTCCCTGCCTGCTACATTTTCAGCTAAATCGGTTCAGCCGTTCTTGTTATAAGTGGAGTAACTAACACGACTTTCTTTTATATATATAGATTGAACATTTTTTTTTTAATTCTTACTTCCTCTTCTTACTACTTCTTACTTCCTCTAGGTGTATGGGAATCTGAAATAGGATCTGGTACCCACCTTTAGACAACGGCAACGTTGGACGTCCACCAACGAGATGGACGGACGACTTAGTTAAGGCCGCGGGTTCACGATGGATGCAGGCCACTTATGACCGAAGCATCTGGAAATCTATGAGGGAGGCTTATGTCCAGCAGTGGACTTCTTACAGCTGAAATGATGATGATGATGATGACCCACCTTTATTAAGAATCTAATAATTTGGAAATCTAGGTAATAAAGGGAACCTAGGTCTTATTTTCGAGTCAGATTTAACATTTTTAGGGTTGGGTACCCAAAGGGTAAAAACAGAACACTTATACTAAAACTCCACTGTCCGTCTGAATGTCGGTCACCAGGCTGTCTCTCATAAACCGTGATAGCTAGACTGTTCAAATGTTCACAGATAATGTATTTCTTTTGCCGCTATAACAACAATCGATACTTAAAAACTGAATAGAACAATTTTTTTTTCTAGTCAATACCGTAATATTCATGTTTTACTTTCCACACTACTATTTAATTTATGATTCTAAAATTACTTTATTAATAAATCGATCAGAATATAGCCCCGAGGCGTAATACAGTAAACATAAGATAGTTTTCTTTACATTAATTCTTTGGCGCCGCTTAGGTACTTACTAATACAAGTTTTTAAGTTATTAAGTTTTGACACGGTCACAATATCTGTGCACCTGGCCCGCACGTATTATTTTAGGGTTCCGTACCCAAAGAGTAACAACGGGGCACTTTTACAGAGACTCCGCTGTCTGTCTGTCTGTTTATTTTTTCTTGTCTATAGGGTGTTTCGAAAGGAGGTTGTCCTAGACAACGTTTGTTTCTACGACTTTAAGAGATTCAAACCTTTTATTTTTATTTTGAAGGCACGTTTGCTTCAAAATCAGCTGGGTTTGTGAAATTAGAGGCAATTTACTTCTAGGAATTATTATTTTATTACCTAAGTTTTGACGACTGTTTTAAACATTATAATATTCCCAAAACCAAAATTTGTTTCTAGGGTTCCGTACCTTAAACGGTGTAAAAAGAAAACCTTATAAAATCACTTTGTAGTTTTCAAGTAAACATGCGCTCCAGTATTTCGAAAAAAAAAGTTTAAATTTTAATTCAAAGATTGAAGTTTTTTTTAAATTTAGTAATAAAATATATATTTGTTATTATTCGGATTCAGATGCACAGTTATTGTGACCGTGTTGTACCTACCGTATAGATAAGTTAATTAAAATGTATCTATTGGTTCATTACTATAAAAACCGGTACTTGTCTAACAATCTTATTAAGAAATATGGCCCAAAGTCAAATTAAGTGGACCATGTTTTGTTATAACTTTGAAAGTCCGAAGACCTTCGTAATTTGGATTTACGGTCTTTGAAATCATATATTTAGTTTTTACCATATTATATCAAGGACAGTATATGGACAGCACACTAATGTCTTTTTCTTTAAGAAAAAGATATGTGCGTTATTAACATCGCTCTTAAGGTGAAGGAAAACATCGAAAACCCACGGCTTAGTTAGCTCCAGGCGTATTGACCTGTTCTTTTCTCTGGACATGGCTGACTAGGCTGGGAATAGGCTGGGCAAGCCTACTCCACCTAACAATGTCCTGGACACTACAGCGCTATAAATAGCATGGATTAAAGTTGCTTGCACTGTATAAATCATCTAAAAAAAATAAAAGAAAAAGCCAATTAATTAATAAATACTTGTCCCGTAGAGTATTGAACCTGCAACCAGCGCTGCTGTTATGTTCTTTTTCACTAGCAGCCGCATAATGCTGAGGCTGCGCCTATTCAGGCAGCGCACTACTCTCTACGTTTATTTTGTTTTTATCTTTATTGTGTCCATTTTGTAATTTACTTTTACATTTTTTTTTCCTGTTTTGTAGTTGTGTGCTAGTCTGAATAAATCAATTTTCTCCTTTTTCTTCGTTCTTTCAACCATTACCGTACCAACGCGCCACAGAAGCCATCAATACGTCTCCCACAATTTTTATTCCACCAAGTTTAAATATTAAAATTTTAATGTCCACAACATCCGATACCTACAAAGTTTTCTAGTTTGTTTTAAAAATATTAGTTTAGATTGTTGTCCATAAAATATTCATTGGCAATCGGATATCGATTAAAAACATGAATATGAATACGAGTAAATGAATTTTGAATATTGGTAGAGAATAAATTTAAAATATTACAGGACACATCATATTATAGCACTACCTAACTTCATACTAAGCAACTAGGCTTGTGTTTTGGTGGCGATCCTGATTTCTGTATTAAAATTTTCTTTTTTTTAACTAACCTAATTTCTAAAGTATTGACTTACTCAGGAATACAAAACAAGCCAGCCAGCCGGTCTGGTGAACAAGCCAGTTGAAATTACTGGCGAAATATCGAGCTCCGTGAAAAAACAAGTTTAAACATGATAAATACCCCGTTCCCAAACTAAAATTAAGGACGTTGGCCACACTGCCGCTGAACTCAAGTGGAACTGGGCAGGCCACATCTGCCGCATGTCCGACGACATGTGGGCTCAAACCACCACGGACTGGGCACCGAATAGCAGGCGACCCCGCGGCAGGCCCAGGAGGAGATGGCGGGACGAGTTGGACTCGCACAATAGGGACTGGGCCCAACTAGCACTGGACAGGGAAGAGTGGAGAGAAGGGAGGGAGGCCTTTGCCCTGCAGTGGGACAAAATAGGCTAAAAATAATGAATACAATAATAAATACCCCGTTGTATAATAATAATTGTAGTGAAACAACCATGTAACTTTAAAATCGTATACTCAGGAATACTTTAGGAAAAATTTGCTTTTGAAAAAATGCTTGTATGCATTTATTTTTGCTACGAGGCCTTACTCGCAAGAACACGAGGAGGTGCTTTCAAAATTTCCGTTTTGACCTTACCCGTAGCGTAGCTGCTGGTTCGGATTAACAGTGTTGCTCTTTCGAGTCCCGCAGGGTACTAAAATTGTTGAGACAGCATTTTTTCAAAAACAACCATTTTCTATTTACACTCGTTGTATGGAAAAGTAAGCTTCGATTCGCAGAACAATGGTCCTCATAGGCAGATAAATTTTTCCCGGTTGTTATCTCAGATAGCAGTCGTTAGGTCAAGTTAGAGGCCTTAGGGCGACCTGACAACTCTAACACTAGGTGAGACACAGCACTAACTAACGTTTCTTCTGAACGTTAATAACCATAATATGGGCGGTTGTTATCTCTAACTAGCAGCTCCCCGCGGTTTCACCCGCATAAGTCCCGATCCCGTGGGAATTTTGAGATCAAAAGTAGCCTATAGCCTTCCTCAATAAATGGACTATCCAACGCCGAAAGAATTTTTCAAATCGGACCAGTGGTTCCTGAGATTAGCGCGATCAAACAAACAAACAAACAAACAAACAAACATCCAACACTAGGTGAGACACACTACTATACGATTGTTATCTCTGAAAGCAGTCGTTAGGTCAAGTTAGAATGCCTTAAAAGCGACTTGAAAACTCTAACACTATAGGCACACACCACAAATAAATACTTTAAAAAGATTTTCCTTTAACAAATGAAACACGCAAGAAATGTGCGAATCGAAGTTACCGAAAAGTAAAAGGAAGTAACACCAAAAACAGCATAGCCATTAAACCCGTAAAGTGTCAAACAAAACGGTTTTTTAACCACAAAATGTGTTCGAACAAGAACAAGCCAACGAGGTTTGAAAGGAAAAGTAGAACTCTGTAATGTCATTCCATTCTCCTTCCAAACTTACCACTCAAGGAGGGCCGCATTCATTACTTATGTATTTAGGAATGCCTTCAGTATGACATACTACAAATGATTTCAAAAATAGGTAGGTATATCTAAATGAATGAAAATACAGAACATATATGTATAAACAGGCCCTACCTACCTATACAGGGTGTTTCGAGGAGGGGGTATTAAGCCGAAAGGGGTTTGTTCTAGAGGTCTAGGCGAACAACTTTTATTCTACGACTTTTGGAAAATCGAACTTTTTTTCGAAATTTTTTAAAGTTATACCTATTAATAAAAAAACAGCTGTTTTGTAAAAAAAAGGCAATTAATATTTAGATTGTAGTAGTCTAAACTAAATAAAAGGGCACCTTAAGGCCAATGACCTCAAACTCTAAAAAACAGCTGATTTTCATGCAAACTTTAAACTCTAAATTTTCGAAAACTACTTCGAATTTCCAAAAGTTGTAGAACAAAAGTTGTTCGCCTAGACCTCTAGAACAACCCCCTTTCGGCTTAATACCCCCTCATCGGAGCACCGTGTATATTAACCCACTCCGAATTGTACTTGGCGCAAAGGTACCCATAACGCTGGCACCATTGCCGCGTTACATGGCATTATAGCTAGCCTTTGCACCAGGTACGAGAAAATGAATTTATTTTTCTAAATGAAATAATTATTTATTTAATTAGATATTAAATTACAACTTAATATTCGCAGAACCATTTCACTTACAAAACGTGATAAAACAGTGGTAACATTCAGTGGAATACTGAACAGAATTCTGGAAAGAAAAGGTGTTCAAAGTTCTGAGTTGACAATTTATTAGAATTGTGTTGTCAATACAAGTTTTAGTTGTTGTCAGTAAGGAACGTGATCGATAGAAGCCAACAACAAAAGACAAGGGCGATGAGGAACTTTTTGTAGCTGACAAATTGTCTAATGAGGGTTTCTAGGGTTCCGTACCTGTACCTGGAGGGTAAACACGGGACCCTGTTGCTGAGACTCCGCTGCCTATATTATCCGTCTGCCACCAGGCTGTATCTCATAAACCGTGAATGCTAGACAGTTGAGATTTTTCTATTTCAGCAGCCGCTAAAACAATTAACACTTTAAATAAAATTAATCAAATATTTAAGTGGGAGTCCCATACAACAAACGTGATTTTTCAATGTAAACTGTGTCGCCATCTAGTGATAAACTAGCGTCAGTGGTAAAGATAAATGCAAACGTGCGCCGTCGTTGCGTACACGGATTTCGCTCGGTCCAGTGTCTATTTTAAGGTTCCGTATTCAAATGTGATAAAGGTACGAAACCCCTCGTGCGCGAGTCTAACACGCACTTGGCTAAATTATTTCGGTTTAACATAAAACTAAGAAAAAAATAACGGAGAGCTAAAAAAAATAAGTGAAAAAGAAAAACTTATACTTAACTAAGAAAAATAAGCCCGCCCATCGTCCCACTAAAGTGGCACGATGGGCGCCCTTATCACCTATAGGCGATCTCTTGCAGACAACGAATAAATGGAAGGGGATGGGTGATGTGTTTTTAAATGGGAAAGATTGGTCAAGAAAAACAAAAAAAAAACGTGTGGCACTCGGGGACTGCTGCGGTAAAGGTATTGCATAGCTTTTTTTATCAATTTAGGTATGCAAATATCGTTTTTTTTGTACCATGTTGCCATGGTAGGCGGAGTGGGGGGTGTTAGGTTTTTTTCGTTACGAAATTTCTTCATTCAAAGCTTAAAGCTCGCGATATTAACTATGCAATAGCTTAAAAAGCTCTCATTGAAAAGTTTCCCAAGGAAATATTCTTCCGCATTACACTTTTTTAAATCCCAAAAAATAACTTGAAACAGATACTTAAAAAAGACGTTAAAGAACATATAAAAACAAATGAAAATTTCAAGTAAAGTATGTTGAATTTATGCAAATACTAATCTACTGAGAGGCTTTCAACTTTTTCAGTGCTTTGTACACTGCACAATGACGTGGCAACGTACGACAATGAATGGGTCTTGTCTTGATGCTGAATGTCACTTTTGCCTAATTATCGCCGGGAAAATTTGGTAATTTTCAAAAGACATTAGATACTTTTTGTGTTATATTTACCATTTCCAAGTCCCGTAGGAATATCGGGATCAAAATCCAATGTACTCCTGGATAATGTAGCTCTCTGATCGTGAATTTTTGAAATCAGTTCAGTAGTTCCGGAGATTACTCCCAATATAGATATACATACATGTTACCAACGTTACCTCTTCATAATATTAGCATAGATTTTTGTAATTTGATTATTCAATGCTAGAGCATTAAATAATCAAAAAATAAATCCAAGCCTAGAGGCTTAGATTTTTTAATTATTTTGTTTTATTTGCTAATCTAGACATGACTAACTGTGTTCCGAATCCCGAAGGAGTTTTTAAATATTATCATTTCTTTATAACTTGTTTTAGCAAACCTTAAATCCGTCCATCATTTTTAAGGAAGTTATTAGTTATTTTTTCAGTTATATAGAAAAATAATTGAATACGTAGGTAGGTACTTTTCTAAACTTACATGATTTATACAGTCTGTTCGCGACTACGGTAGGTGTAACCCGTGCCGAAATTGTCTAAAACCAAATCTCCAAAAACAAATACTAGGACAGAGATCTGTTTACAAGAAAACTAAATTAAATTAAATTTTGAACATCAAAATTTAATCTTATTTAGTTTTCTTGTCTTCGTGTTTCCGAATTACATCGATCGGTCTGTCGCAACTCGCAACTTCATCGTGCGTTGTAGGTAACACGAAGGCTTTACGAGTCCAACCTCGCTTCAATTTTAATTATTAAGGTTAATTTCGTTAATTACAGCTTTGAACTTAAGTGAAGCATGAGTTTTTAACAGAAACTTCTTGTCATGGGTTTCCTTTACTAGGGAAATGTAATATTTAGGGTTCCGTAGATGAGATCTAACCGTCAATGTATTTATTGCATAATCCCACATAAAAATACATGGCAAGTTCATCATGAAACCCTTTTAGGTATGTGTTGAGTTTATCAATACAGTAAAACTAGCAGTGACCGCGACTTCGTTCGCCTTAATTTTTTTTTGAAAATATATAATACTAGCGGCGCCCCGCGGTTTCACCCGCGTAAGTCCCGACCCCGCGGGAATATCGGTATAAAAATTCAAAAGTAACTTTGAAAGAAAGATTTCAATAATTCTTCAATAATACTAACCTAACCTACTAACTAACCGGCCTAAGAAATTTAATTTCCTTGGCCTTCTCTCTTTTCAGATATAAAATACACAATAATGGACCCAAAAATACATCTAAGACATATTTCCAACCCTCATCTCCTATTTCTAACAAATACCTTAGTACTGTCAATTGCCAACAAAATGGACGCCCACATTCTTTGCATAATATTTCGGAAATTAAACGCGGTTTAGAAATAGAAATAACTTTATTGTTAACTACGGAAAACGGTTTTTACCTGTAACTTTTTACCTGTAAGACTTACAGAATTGACATGTATGGACAGAATGTAAGAGTTTTTGACTTCTACATACTGTTCTTAGACACTTTTGTCATACGAATTCTTTTCGAGATACTATGTGCAAAAAGCGGAATTTTAGCATATAAAACTCAAAATATCGGACATACCCCGTCGTGCCCCAAGGTCAAGAAATTGAATTTATATCAAGCTAACTTAGCTAAATAACATATAATCATAAAATTTGATACACCACCTTTTGTAATGGGAATTCCCTGCAGATTGGCCTATCATCATCATCATCATCATCCGAGCGTTGTTCCCGGTTGCATCCCTCTCGAGAGCCCGGGGTCCGCTTTCCTACTTTTACGTCTCCACTTCGCACGATCTTCGGCATCCCGTGTAGTGAGGCCATTTGCACGCATATCCGATCTTACAACGTCAAGCCAGCACTTCTTGGGTCTTCCCAATCTGCCGCGGCCGGGCGGAGGCGCCATGGCAAGACATTTGTTTCCCACGTAACTAGCCGGTTTTCGTAGAACGTGGCCGTACCACCGTAAGCGGCATTCTTGCAGTTTGTCTGCAATGTCTCGGACATGAAGGCTGCCCCTGATGCGGGAGTTTCTGACGCGGTCTTTTCGCGTCACTCCACACATCCAGCGCAGCATCTTCATCTCCGTGACACGCAGCTCCTGCTTATGTCGCTCAAGCAATGGCCACGCCTCACTACCATACAAAAGGACAGGTCTAATGATCGTTTTATAGACCTGTCCCTTCAGTTTAACCGGCATTTTCGGGTCACAAATGACACCAGTTACCTCTCGCCACTTGGCCCAAGCTGCCGAAATGCGGGACTTGACGTCACAATCGATGTCGCCGGACTCGTGAAGCACAGATCCCAAGTACTTAAACTGGTCTGTCCGCTCGACCATGTGACCGTCAACGCAGACAGGTGTGGGATCTGTGGTATTGCTAGCCAAGTATTTCGGTCTTCGCTACGTTGAGTTGCAAACCGCCGTTCTCAAGTGACTCTTTCCAAGCATTTACACGCCTTCCAAGCCGTCCCTTATCCGAGTCCGCTAGCGCAATATCATCAGCATACATGAGCATCCACGGGGGCTGCTCGTGTGCGTCTCGGATGACTACGGACAGTGCGTCCAGTATTACGCTAAACAGAAACGGACTTAGGACGGATCCTTGGTGGACTCCGACTGTAATGGGAAAAGATTTAGTGTCACCAACAGCAGTTCGCACCACTGAATCGGAATTTCGGTACATGTCCCGGATGGTTTCAATATAAGTTTCAGGCACCCCTTTGGACCGCAGCGCCCACCAGATCATCACGCGAGGAACACAGTCGAAGGCCTTCTGCAAGTCCAGGAACAGAAAATGCAGAGGCGTATTCTTCGTTCTGTATTTCTCCATAACGATCCTTAGGGCGAAAACAGGGTCCATGGTACCATGACCGGGGCGGAAACCATACTGGCCCTCCGAGACAGTGCACTCCTGCCGGATCCGAGAGTCAACTATACGCTCGTAGAGCTTCATGGTGTGGGACATGACCTTTATACCACGATAACTTCCACACTCCTGCACAGATCCCTTGCCCTTGAACACTGGAGTGATAACACTCAGTCTCCATTGGGCGGGGATTCTGCCGGTCTCGAGTATGCGGTTAAAAAGGTTGGTTAAGATGCCCACACCACGAGAACCCATAGCCTTCCATACTTCGATGGGGACTCCATCGGCGCCGACAGCTTTCCGATTCTTCATGCAGCGAAGAGCCTTGCGCACCTCCTCAGGCGTAATCAGTGGCACAAGTCCTAGATTCGGAGGGAGTTCCGGTGGCTGCACCTCTTTATACTGCTTATTGAGCAGTTCGTGGAAATAAGAGCGCCACCTCTCCTTCACCGCGTCCTCGCATAGCAGGTTACCATTAGGATCTTTTACACAGCGGCACTTGGATATATCCTGTGCCGCTTTGATCCTAGAACGTGCCAACTTATAAATAAGCTTCTGCCCCTCAGACGTTTCCAACTTATCGTACAGTGGCTGTAAGTGGTCCCGTCTGGCTCTGGCTACTGCTCTCTTTGTGGCACGTTTGGCAGACCTGTACGCGTCGCGATCTTCAGGAGAGTTGGACGCTTGCCACTTTTTAAAGAGGGCTTTCTTCACCCTAGTCTCCCTCTGGACTGTGTCGTTCCACCACCAAGTTTCCTTGTCACACTTGCGTCCTCCCTTAGACATACCGAGGACCGACCGCGCCGAATCAGCGATAAACACCTGAATCCGGTCCCAGTGTTCCTGCACCGATTCGCCTTCAGCATTGGCACATTTGTCGCCGATTGCTGAGGCGAGCATCTGGGACTTGACTTCATCAAGCCTCCACCATCTGATTCGGCGCTGACATGGTTCCGGTCGTTTGTCTTTGGTCTTTACACAGAGATCCATGACAAGGATACGGTGTTGGGCAGTGAGACTCTCACCGGGTATGACTTTGCAGTTGGCCACGTTGCCGATGTGGTGTCTCCTAGTGATTAGAAAATCGATTTGGGTAGCGCGCCCCCCGCTCCTGTAGGTGATCAAGTGGTCGGGCTTCTTTTTGAAATAAGTGTTCACGAGTGCCAGGTCGGCAGTGGCACACGTACGCAGAATTTCTTCCCCTTCCGCATTCCGACTGCCATACCCGAAGCCTCCATGAACACGTTCAAATTCCACCCCCATCTCACCCACATGACCGTTCAGGTCACCACCCAAAACGATTCCCTGCGACAACGGGATTGCCCCAAGTACCTCGCCGAGTTTATCCCAAAACGACCTCTTATCAGCGTCGCTACAACCGACCTGTGGCGCGTAAGCACTTACTAGGTGAGTAGGAACCCCCCCAATAAGCACCTTCACGCACATAAGTCGGTCGCTAAAGCGATTCACCTCCAAGATATCGTCATGCAACCCCTCAGCGAGCACCACAGCCACACCGTTCTCTCCACCAGGTGCACCCGTGTAGATCAGCTTGTAGCCATTCCCAATGAGCCGGGATCTGCTGCCTTTCCATCGAATCTCCTGCAGGAACGCCACGGCCACCTTCCGCCTGGAAAGTACGTCGGCTAGCTCCCTCGCGCGTCCGGTTAGCGTTCCACGTTGCGAAGCGGAGTTTCGGGGCTCGCGTCTTTAACCGTGCCCGCCCGTGGCACGGTAGCCCTAGTCCACTTGCCACAGGAGTCAGGCGAAACTCCTGCGCGCCGTTATGCGGCGGCGCCCTATCCCTGTGGCCATAAACTCTTTTACTACTTTCCATAAAGATTTGGCAAATTTCGACTTTCACGGGAGCGACTGCCGTCTGACCTCCCAACCCCGAAGGGAAAGTCTGCGCCAGAGCCTCGTCCGTTTTTCAGCAGGTGCACCGGCTAGCAGGTGAGGTTGGCTTGGGCCCAACGATCTTAGTGGGCCCCATACACACCCAATATATATAAATAAAAGGAAATCGTGTTAGTTACACTATTTATAACTCAAGAAAGGCTGAAACCATTTGTTTGAAAATTGGTGGGGAGGTAACTTAGAACCGGGAGAATGACATAGAACACTTTTGATCCCGTTCATTCCGCGGGATCGGGACTTACGCGGGTGAAACTGCGGGGCGCAGCTAGTAGATTATATAACAAAAACCTCTAGATAAATTTGTGAAAAGCGTAGGTACCGAAATAAATTGCGCGGTTATGAAGAAATCATCTCAGAAATAGACAGACCAAAATAGCGGCTTTGTTTTATACTTATTAGATGTAATCAAGTTATCTCGAAACATTGTTATTATTTGATTTTCTTCAAGGAAATAGTACAATCAGTAGAAATGAATGGATGTGGTAAGTATGTGACATTCCAAGGTTGTCTGGAATATATCGCTTTGAGCGATAAGGCCGCCTATTTCTACAATATTTATTTAGTTGATTTGTTTTTTTAAATGTTATCTACACTTGCGGATGACTTATTATTTGAAGCAGTTGCAGAAGGGTTGCAGGTTCAAGTCATGTCAGTCTTTCACAAGATGGCGCCAGTGGTAAAAATAAATCGCGGTAACGTTGCGTTTATATTTTTAAAATTACGTTTATTGTTTAGGAGATCCCCCTTAAATATTTGTTTTATTTTGTTTTTAGTATTTGTTGTTATAGCGGGTACAGAATAACATCATCAGTGAACATTTCAACAGTCAAGCTATCACTACAGACGGACAGACAGACAGAGCGAGTCTCAGTAATAGGGTCCCATTTTTACCCTTTGAGTACGGAACCCTAAAAACCACCTACTCCAAATTTTCAGAGTTCCGTGACAGGAACGTGTTAATATACTAGGCTTAGGGTACCGCAGTCGCAATACTTAGAACTATTTACGGTTTTTGAAGTGTGAAGTTTGTCGGCCAGAGTTCACAACTTTGGAGTTTCTAATGGGTTCCGTGAAGGAGTTATGGAGGTAGCCTGTTCCTTGGACGGGTTAGATTTTGTTAGATGAAGTTTCGTGGTTAGATTGTATAGCGTAGTAGATAGACTGTAACGGTCTAAGTCCACTGTATTATCTACATCTACACTAATATTATAAAGAGGAATAATTTGTATTTTTGGGTGTGCGTGTGTCTGTGTGTTTGTAATTAATAAATTCAAAAACTACTAGACCAAATTTTTTTACCAAAAGAAAGCTTAATGTAGCTTTCTTTTGGTAAAAATCGAGGCTACTTTTGATTCCGATATTCCCACGGGATCGGGACCTAAGAGGGTAAAACCGCAGGAATCTGCTAGTCTACACTATCTACATCTACACTAATATTATTATATTATAAAGAGGGAGGATTTGTATTTTTGTGTGTGTGTGTGTGTGTGTCTGTATATCTGTAACGAATAAATTCAAAAACAACTGGACCAAATTCTTTTACTAAAAGAAAGCTACATTATCGAGGAGTAACATAGGCTACTTTTGATTCCGATATTCCCACGGGATCAGGACTTACGCGAGTGAAACCGCCCGCGTAAGTCCCGGGAATCTGCTTGTGTTGTAATTTTAAATGGTATTGTAGTTGCTAAACCACTTTTACAAATAAGTGCAATTAATAAGGTAAGGTATAGTAATGTAGTATAAGTGTTTCTAATGTATTATCGGTTATGGCATATAAATGATTTATTTTTTTATTTTATTTAATAAAAAAAAGACAAAGCCACGGTTACAATAACTGAAATGAGAACATTCTTCTTTATTTAAGTCGGTTAATAAGTCCGTTTCTACACAGTGAAGCAGTAATTGAGGGAAGGGGGCTGTTCTAATTCTCTATACCTTTCGTGGGCGATTGAGTTAGTGCATACTCGTCGCATATTCGGCTGAAACAATGCCAGAGGTGAAGGCCCAAGTGCCTATCGTGTCAGTCCCGTGTGGCCAGTTGAACATGGCTCCTAGCATGGAGTTCCAATGATGTAACCCCGTCAGAGGGTAATCGAGTAATAAAATAGAATTGTATTTTTGACGACATCTGTGGGGCATCGTTTCCGGCGGGAATCGAACCCGCAATCTTCTGGTTGGGTGGTTCTGCATTGAAGGTTGCGAGTTTAATTCCCGCCAGGTGCAAGTATTTCTGATTAAAAATAAATATTTGTTTGTATAATAATATATGTAGGTAAGGTAGGTATTAGTATTATTATCTGTTATACGTCCAGTATCACGGGGCTATGGAGCCCCGGACTTTTAGAAGGCGTGCGTGGAGTCGAAGCCAACACGTAGAGGCCCTTTTCAATAACAATTTTACTCGCAAACAATGAAGTAAACACCAAGCCGGCGATTATCCCTGTCTGCACTATAAAATGCAGCCAAGGACAACCACCGGATCGGATAGAACTATTGAGAAATCTACGGATGAAAACAACATGGGCTATAGTGATGTGATGGTAGTGGATTAGCTACTGGGGGAACTATGGTGACTATGGCGCCTGCCGTAACTATGTAAAATAAACACGTAAAAATGGCAGACGGAGACTCGCCAACTCACAAACTGGGCCCCCTAACCAGCTGAGCAAATTTCAGCAAGGGAGCAACAGGGACGTGAGAGGCTGAAGGATGGAGATACCTCCCTGGATTTCAAGTCATCACTGGTATGCCAGAGAGCGGGCCAACTCATCACTGACGTGAGGTGTCCATCCTCCGAGCATTTCTGCTCTCGCGACTCCACTCTGACCAGCCGGTGAAAGCAAGCCAGAGGCGGGGGACCGCTTCCTCATCAATGTTCACTCCGACCAGCCAACTAAGGCAAGCCGGAGGTGAGGAACGGTGACTTCCCCCTGGAGCACTCGGGTAGCCGCGGGGTCGCTACTCCCAGACACCTCGCCTCAAGGTGCCCTGCGGACAATTTTTATTATTATTATTATTACTACCTAAGTATTTACAAAAGATAAATAAATTTATAAAACACATAATATAATTTGTAAGAAAAAGAACACTAATTAAAAAAAAAAACGTGTGGCACTCGGGGACTGCCGCGGTAAAGCTATTGCATAGTGTTAGGTTTTATTTTCGTTACGGAATTTCTTGATTCGGTCAAAGCCCGCGATAAAAGCTATGCAATAGCTTAAGTGTCCATATAACCCTAATTTCGTGACAGGGATAACGCTAGCGAATATCAGATGCGTTAATGAAGGACGTAAGATGCTACTACGCAAAATTTTAGAGCGTAAAATCAAACAATAGGTAATAACACGATAATAAAACATTAATTTTGAAATTCAAATCATGACTGAGCTATTGAGCTAAGTTCGGTTCTTATACAAAGTTTTATTAGTTTACGTAAAATATTGACTGAGTAAAATCACTTATTTGTACAATTTAGAGGGAAGTTTGGAATTTTTTTCTATCGAGAAAATTTTCAGGAATCGTGTTTTCACGTCATAACAGACTTAGTAAGTATCCTCGACTTTAATAAATATGGTTTCAAAAACTTTCGTTTCTAATAACTTTTGTAGTAATTCATCCTAGAAACATCAGTTCTGACCAACTACGAGGCCTTAAAACACTTCTGCAAAAAATAATCCTAAATCTTTGTTAACTAAATAGGAATCCGACATTCAATTAAAATCCCCCTATTGTACTTATTTATTATTTGTTACACGAGAACGGAGGAAAATAAAAATAAATATCATACGGGACCCTCGTCGTAAATAACGGTTCATAATTACGTGACTATACATTTTATAAGCGCCACGGGTCCCGTGCGTTACGTATGGAGTTTGTATGATACTTACTTAGGTAATATAGGACTAGCTGCGTCCCGCGTTTCACCCGCATAAGTCCCGATCCCGTGGGATTATCGGGATCAAAAGTAGCCTATGTTACTCAGGGTGAATGTAGCTTTCTAATGGTGAAAGAATTTTTGTAGTTTTTAAGTTTATTCGTTACAAATATACAGACACACATACACAGAAAAATAAAAATCTTTCCTCTTTATAATATTAGTGTAGATGCAGATGGTGTAGTTAAATAACTATTAATAAACCGTAATATTTTTAGATACACATCACAAACCTAATTTAGAAAACCAAATCTTGACAAAAATATTTCATTTCAAATATTTTAAACTGGATTCGTCTCTATTAGACTTAATTGAGACTAAAAGGATTGCAATTACTCACACACCTATTAACATTTTCGAATGCCGTTGTTAGAATACCCACCATCTAGGTAATCCAAGATTTCAATATTTTATTTTCAAGTACTAAACCGACCGTCCACCAACTTTACCGCCAACTGAAAAAAAATACCGTTGAGAAAATTAACGCAGATACGGCCACCGAAAACTAACACAGCTATTCACCGACTTCAAAAAAGGAGGAGTTCTCAATTCGGTAGGACTTCTTAAGCTATTGCATGGCTTTTATCGCGGGCTTTGAGCGCGGCGACCAAATCAAGAAATTCCGTAACGAAAATAAAACCTCGAAAAAATGCTATGCAATAGCTTTACCGCGGCAGCCCTCGAGTGCCACACTTTTTTTTTTCGAAAAACGTACCTACAAGCCGGTACATATAGCTAATTTTGGCTATATTAAGCTACGGTATCGCAAACCGTTCCTTTCATTTGCATTACGCTGTCGATCTCTGCGTTGCCGTGGTTTGTTAATCTTTTAATACAATTAACCCAAGCCGACGATGTCACTAGCAAAATAGCATTTTACAGAGATAAAGTCCGTGGATGTGACCTTTAGAATGGCCTCTTTTCGTAGTAAAACTATCCTACATATCCGTTTTTAGGGTTTCGTACCTAAAGGGTAAAAACGGGACCCTATTACTGAAACTTAGCTGTCTGTCTGTCTGTCCATCCGCCTGTCACCAGGCTGTATCTCATGAACCGTAATAGCTAGCCGATTGATGATGTATTTCTGGAGCCGAATATTAAGTGGAGCTCCCATACAATAAACATGATTTTTAACGCAACGATACCGCGATTGTTTTTTTACCAATAACGCCACATAGTGTTGAAGCGATAGACTGGCCGGTGGTAAAATATTTTTTAATGTTCGCGTTGCCTTCATTAATTGGTTTGTCCAGTGTTCATTTTAGGGTTCCGTACCCAATTGTGATAGTGGTACGGAACCCTTCTCTTTCATAGAGACCAGTCCCTGTTCTATAGATGTGACCTTCAGCCTTCTGATTCCCGGTTCCCGGTTGCATTCCTCTCGGGAGCCCGGGTTCCGCTAAGCCCCAAAAAGTTATTTTTAAATTTGGGGTTGGCGCAGTAGGTAAGTCATAATTAAATAATAAATAAATAAATAATAAATAAATATTGCACGACGTTACACACAGCGCAATCTAGCCCCAAACTAAGCACTAGGCTTGTACTATGGGTACTAGACAACGGATATACTACATATTATACTTTTTATTTTTTATTTTTGTAAATACATACATATGATACATAGAAAACACTGAATATCCCATGTCTTCGGACCGTGGTGAGTCCTAGGACATGTTGGTTTCCTCACGATGTTTTTCCTTCACCGTAAGAGCGATGTTATTAGCGCACATACCTTTTTCTTAAAGAAAAAGACATTGGTGCGCGGTCGGTCTGGATTCGAACCCACGACTCTCAGAATGAAAGCCGGGGTATCTACCAATAGACCAACACCGCTTATATTTAATTGACCGTACATGCTGCTGTTGACGACCTCAGTGGCGCGTCGTGCGAAAGCACGACTGCAATGCAGAAGGTTGCGGGTTCGATTCCCGCCGGGTGCAAGTATTTATGCTTAAAAATAAATATTTGTGTCTGGTCTGGGTGTCCCTCTATGTATAATATGTATGTATTTACAAAAAAAGAAAAATAAATATAAGTATTATATCCGTTGTCTAGTCTCCGTAACACAAGCTTAGTCGCTTACCACGAGGCTAGATGGCGCTGTGTGTTGTTCACAGAATTTGTTTATTTTATTTTTATTTTTTTTAGATTTGGCAATATTTATGGCCGGGCGCCTGCCTGACACCAACCCTTCTAGGGACCTTCTAGAGTTTATTAGTCGCCGCGGGGTGAACTTAAGGTTTGCTAGTCGCCCCGCCAAAAAATCGCCGAAAGTAGCCATTTACGACACCCACGGAAAGAGATAGGGTAACCCTATTCTATGCCGGGGTTACACAGCAAAGGGTTCTGCCCTACAGTAGGACTAATTACCGGGATAAGATTTCTGTACATAATGTTCCCAGGAAGGGGTATTAAGCCGAAAGGGGGTTGCTCTAGAGGCCTAAGCGAACAACTTTTGGAAATTTGAGGTAGTTTTCGAAAATTTTAATTTTATAGTTTAAGTGAAAATCAGCTGTTTCTTAACGTTTGAGATCATTGGTCTTAAGGTGTCCTTTTTTTTAGTTTGGACAACTAACAATCTAAACATTAATTGCCTTCATTTACAAAAACAAAAAAAAAAGTTCGAATAAGACGTCTAGAAATACCCCGTTTCAGTTTTAATACCCCATTTCACTTATACAGGGAGCATCCTGTATAAGTGATACGACTAGAATTCAAATCTATTCCATAAATTCTGTATCCCTGTCCGCCTAGTAGATTGTTTCGTTCCTTGCATAATTACTTAGCTTTGTTACTTAATTATTGTAAGAGAAAATGAGGTTTTTAACACAATGAGATACAACGAATAGGGCCTGATTTATGTTTTCTTTTAGAAATAACTTAGAATTGAGTTTTCGATTAAGAAATTGGTTTGTTTCAGTACAAAGAGGCTGTGAGTGGAGTGATTTTGAATAAATCGTCAGTAACAGTATTTGAGGTTGGTGCAGTAGGTAAGTCATCATTGACCATACCTTCTGCTAATAGATTTGGCAATATTTTTTTACACCAACCCTTCTAGGGACCAAGCAGTTTATACGCCCCCGCGCGGGGAGAACTTGAGTTTTGCTAGTCCCCCCTAAATCCCTTAGTCGCGTTTTACGGATGGGGTAACCCTATTCTACACGGTTAAATAAATCGTCAGTAACGAGAGGATGTAATGTGTGCAGTTTCACTTGTAGTTTGCTCCTTGGCGCTACTTACAGTTGCTCAGCTTTCATACTGTTTCCCGATCCCGAGGTCAGTCAAATAATTTGTAGGAAAGGTCACAGAAGTTGTAGGAAAGGTCACAGAAGTTGTAGGAAAAGTCAAATAAGTTGTAGGAAAGGTCACAGAAGTTGTAGGAAAACTCACATAAGTTGTAGAATAGGTCACATAAGTTGTAGGAAAGGTCACATAAGTCGTTGGAAAGGTCACATAATATGTTGTAGGAAAGGTCACATAAGTTGTAGGAAAGGTCACATAAGTCGTAGGAAAGATCACATAATATGTTGTAGGAAAGGTCCATAGGTTGTAGGAAAGGTAGGAAATCTCGTCCTACAAATGTCGTCCTTTTATCTCTTTGGTGGTCTACTATTACTATGATTTCACTGTGTAGGTATCCACAGGAACTTGACTGGTCTTGGTGAAATTATAGACATTTTTGAGTTTGAAGGGGTTTAACCCTGCACACATACGTCGTAAAATATATTGAAAAATGATAAATAATATATTGAAAATGCATTTAAATTATCTCTAGGATTTCGTTTGAAGCGTCCGTAACAAAATACGTCTATACACGGCGATATCCGCTTTCCCCCATCGCCTCAAGGTAAAAGAAGGTATCTACCTACCTACCTATGTTTTCTCTTCAATCTTATTTTAATTAAAATTTTCGTTGATGGACATAGTTAATTAAATTAATGACGGACAGGCCTTATATTTTTCCTCCCCGTTTAACGTGAAAGAAAATGATTAAATGGAATTCAAAGATTTTCTTTTTATTTTAAGGGCGTACACGGAAAACGGATTTTAAGTCGAAAGTTTGTATCGAGAAAAGAGTAGGTAGACTTACCTACTCTTTTCTCGATACAAACTTTACAAACGTAGTCGACTGTTTACTCTCTGGGTAAAGACATTAGAGTAAATATGTTTATGCCATACAACCTATATCAGTCATCCATGAGTCACAAGTAGTCATCATGACCAATAATTGACCATGACGTTTTGATTTTTTTCATATTCATGACCATATTACCATGGTATGTATTAGTTTTATAGCATAAACATATATGCTTAAATGTCTTTAGATTTCTTCAGTTTTCGCGATGTTGTATTGAAATTAAAGACATTTTTCAGTTCAGTATTTTTTGCTAGGACATACACAATACATAATGTGTGATTTAAACAATATTATACACATACATACAAACTTTGACCTTTATAATATTAATAGGAAGTAGGAAAAACGTACCAGCAAGCTTAAGCTGCTATCGGTCAATCAAAAAGTTGGTAGTCTGTTTTCGGCCTAAGGGAGTGTTTTTAGAAGATTACGTATACTCGTATTATAAGCAACTCCTTTGAGACCTTTAAGTCTGAGGGTTTTTGATATTTCTTTAAAATTAAAAGTAAGTATTTTACCTTCCCATAATCTGTTATGTTGTAATTTTATTCTCATTAATGTAATGGTCCTTTTACATGGTGTCTTTCTACTAAAAGAAACTAACTAAGTAACTATAACTACTTTCTTTCTGAACTTTGAACTTTTGTTCAATAATATATAAAATTATATATGCGACAATGTAAATCACATGATTACTGCAAAAAATATATACAAAAAAACTCCCATGAGTTTTTTGTGTCTTCTTCTCATTGGAGGTCGCGTTTCGAAGAAACAGTAGATTAGATATAAAAACATTTCACATGACATTTCTAAGAGATATCTTGCTAATATCCGAATGAATAAACGTAGGTACTTTGATTTTGATTTCTTCTTTCTTTCTCTTCGGACGGATGGATCGCAGATTTTCTTCTGGAATTGTTGTTTCGTTTTATCGTTCGTAGAACTAAAGTAGAGGCCCAGATTTATTGATACTATATAGGTATACCTATAGGTAAATAGCGACATGTTTGTACCAAAATTTTCTAAAAACAAACCTGCAAGGTAATTCCGACCGTAACCGTCTAATTTCAAAGCCTATTTTCGTTTACAAATCATTGTTGTTGCCCGATAACAAAGAGTGAATTTGCATTCAAACAAACAAACTGTAGATGATTTCGGTTGAAAATTTATTGCAGTAACGGGAAAGCATACATTTCTGGCCAAATATGCAGTAGCAACGTTGGTATCTATTATTATACATAGGCATAGCTGGGCGTTAACTCGTTAATCCGTTAATCGTTAATTAACGAAGTTAACAATTTGATTAACGCATTAACTTTTAAAAATGTTACCGGACACGTTACCTTCCATTTATATGCAGAAGTCCGTCTACTATTTACATATGTTAGGTACTCCTCGATAATGTAGCTTTCTATTGGTGAAAAAAAATTGAAATCGGCACAGTAGTTTTTGAGTTTATCAAACATACAGACAAATACAAATCTTTCCTCTTTAAAATTTTAGTGTAGATTTATCTGTAATGTCTCGGGCATGAAGGCTGCATCTGATACGTAAGTTTCTAATTTATTATAACATAAAAATAAAAATTAAGTAATAAATTAAACCGCGGGGCATATACAGCGCCGAAACCTCCTTCAATTTTTGTCAAACACAATTTCCCCCCTCCACCCCTACGGAGCGGTATAGCAATTCGGGACAAAACAACAAAAGCTATACCTATTGTTTTGACCTAACTAATGACCGGTAGCCGGTATTGCGAGTACATAGGATGTGCAGTCGAGATAACGCACTGAATTTCACTCTGCGTTCGGTGGAGGCAAATTGCTCTTGATAAAGCTATGTTTAGTAGTTTGATGATAGTAGTTTCAGACATGTTTGTTGTAAATATTCAAGTATTCATTAATTTTCCAGACCATAGGGCCACACACCCATACAATACACAATAATACTCATCAACAAACAAACACAATACACCATGGTGGTGAAAAATATATTAACTTATATTTAAAAATATCGAATGCGAATAAGAATCATTATATTGTTCTAACTGTGAGTTCTAAATTAGTCTTAAATAATATTTAAGAATAATTTTGTGATAAAAATAAAAGGATAGTATATAATATGTATGTAGTTATACATAATATAATACATAAAAATCACAATTAGGAGGAATACTAACTTTTTATCCCGGCAAAGGGCGCGAGTCGATTAATCTTAGGATTGAATTAAGAACTGTCAAACATGTGTTTTTTACAACTCTCGGCGCCAAATTGGCCATATCGGTCTGAGACCGAAAGAATAAAAAAAAAAACTCGGCATTTCCATTGGTGGAGGACCATCATCGAAAAAAAAAAGATCATCCGATGCCAGCGCCTCTGCAAACAGCTTTGCGCGTGGCACCCCATTGGTTTATCCTTTTATGACAACTGTTCTGACCATATTTTGTGCAAATAAATGACATTAATTCTACTACCATTTTAATATCTTCCTTAACACCAAAAACAAGGTAAAAACATCAAGTCCCCCTCTATCTCCC
This sequence comes from Idaea biselata, assembly GCA_958496205.1. Lineage (NCBI taxonomy): Eukaryota > Metazoa > Arthropoda > Insecta > Lepidoptera > Geometridae > Idaea > Idaea biselata. The sequence goes on from OY292395.1 coordinate 40,199,689, forward strand.
CACATCCGAAAGAGCGCACATTTCATTTAGAAAGAGTCAAGATGGTAGTTAATCTATACTTCGAGAATTTCCCCGTCCGAGGGTAGATAAAACAAAATTTATTGGCAAGATTAAAGCTTAGGCTATTGTTTCCTTGCCGTGTCAACCTGCTCGGTGCAATCAGCTTTATTTTTGTACTTTAAAAAGATCTCTTTTATAATTTCAGTCTTTTGTTTTATATATCGTAGCGATCCTACTATCTATCTTATATCTTATCTATCTATATAAAAGACTTGCTGCGTCCCTCGGTTTCAGCCGCGTAAGTCCCTATATCGGGATCAAAAGTAGCCCATGTTGTTAAGCCAATGTTCCCGGTTGCATCCCTCTCGAGTCCGCTAAACCACAAATTGCTTTATTTATTTGGAATCGGCGTAGAAGGTAGTTCATTATTGAACATACCTTCTGCAAATAGATCTGGCAATATCTTTCTATCTATACGAGCCTAAGTCAGTACGGTCAACAAAAACCTTAAAACGACTTTGTCTTTAAAACATCTCTCAGTTTTAGGGTTCCGTAGCCGAATGGCAAAAACGGAACCCTTATAGATTCGTCATGTCTGTCTGTCCGTCTGTCTGTCTGTCTGTCCGTCCGTATGTGACAGCCACTTTTCTCCGAAACTATAAGAGCTATACTGCTGAAACTTGGTAATTAGATGTATTTTGATTTTCACACAAAAATAGAAAAAAATAATGAATTTTCGGGGTTCCCCATTCTAAGAACTGAAACTCAAAAAATTTTTTTTTCATCAAACCTATACATGTGGGGTATCTATGGGTAGGTCTTTAAAAATGATATTGAGGTTTCTAATTTTTTCCCCCCTGTAACTTCTAAAATAATGGAATGATAAAACTAAAAAAAGTTTATGATGTACATTACTGTACAAACTTCCAACGAAAATTGGTTTGAACGAGATTTAGGTAGTTTTTTTTAAGCGTCATAAATCGTAAACCGCAAATTACCTTTCAAAACAAAATCTGTTGTATAGATAATGGTACGGAACCCTTCGTGCGCGAGTCCGACTCGCACTTGGCCAGTTTATCTGTCTCACAGATTGTCAAAAATATTTCAAGTTGAAATTACAGCTAAGCGGTAGCTGTCACGCTTTGATGGCCGGATTATGATTCTTATTTTAAACACAGTGGCACCGACTTCTCTCTCTGTTCAGACGGATCGACGTAGAGAATTTCCTGGTTTTGTAGAAGACTAGCGCCACCCTTGTTTGTTCAAAAAGGTTTGTCGGAGAGTACAGTAGGTATTTGAACAGATAATTATCAATTTTGACTACATACGTCGTTTCGATTTGTGTCTGACAGGGGCGATGACGTTTGTCAAAGTAAAAAAAGTTGTTATTGTCAAAGACTTTTAAATATTGGTAAGGATTAGACCAGATGGCAAACCAATAATCTAAAACTACTTAAACAATTTTGATTAAACTATGTAAGCATAAACTCATTCTTCGGTTTGAATCGCGTGGTGCTTATTACTTTTAGCATTGTTTCAGTGCTCGACGTTTCGAGATCTTTACAGGTCTCTTCATCAGGATTGTCAATTCTGAAAATAGTTGTAAAGGTATCGAAATTCGAAACGTCGAAACACTAGCTACGTGATTAAAACCGAAAAATGGGTTTATTTTTGATAAAAAAAAATAAGGTCAAGTGCGAGTCGGTTTCACGCAGCGACTTTGCGCTGCGCTAGTTAAAAAAAACTAGGTGGTGACAAACAGAAAGTTTTCTTTACCTTTTAAGGTACGGAACCATAAAAAATTGAAATTGAACTAATAATAACTAATAGTGATTAACTTATTTAAGGGCCCTATTCTGAAAAACTGAAAATCCATGTCGGGCGCATCGAAAATTGTTGATTATTTCATGACGGAATGTCGTAGAACTTTTTTTTGTGTACAGATTGTAGGCGACATTGTTTCCGATATTTTAGTGCAGTTTCCATACAAATATGTCGAAACGTATTGAAGCCTATCGACATTTTAGCCAAATCAGACATTTTTTGTCTAAAATTTGGATAGGCTTTGCACCAATAGGAGGTTCTTGCCTTAAAACTACACCAAAATGTAGGAAACAATGTCACCTACAATCTGTACACAAAAAAAAGTTCTACGACATTCCGTCATGAAATAATCAACAATTTTCGATGAGCCCGACAGGGATTTTCAGTTTCAAGGTCGTTGGCGTTGATACTCCTCTTAACGGGCTCTGTGGCGCGTCGACTGCATGGCAAAAATCTGCGGGTTCAATTCCCGCTGGGTCCATGTATTTAAGACTTCAAAATAAAAATTCTGGTCCGTTTCTGGTCTGTATGTTTACAAAAAAAGTATAATATGTGGTCTATTCGTTACCTAGAGGTCATAGTACAAGCCTAGTGCTTATTTTGGGACTATAGTACGTATTTTTTAATTTCAAACTATATTCCGACGTTTTGGCTTCTTGTATTTCACATTTTTTCTTCAAAGAGATGTGTCAAATCGTAGTCTACAATTAAATAAAAACCCGGCGAAGTACGAGACTTGCGCATGAAGAGTTCCGTACCACTAGTGATAGTGGTACGGAATTCTAAAATGAACACTGGACCAACCAATTTGTGAACGCAACGCGAACGTTACAATTTATTTAACCATTGGCGCTAGTGGTCAAAATACATCGCGGTATCGTTGCGTTTTTATGTAGGTACCTTAATCACGTTTGTTGTATTTATAGGAGCCCCTTTTAAAATATGCAGATATACATCCTCTGTAAAAAATTTCAACCGCCAACACTATTACGGTTCATGAGACAGCCTGGTGACAGACGAATAGACAGACAGCGAAGTCTCAGTAATAGGGTCCCGTTTTTTACCCTTTACCTAACCCGAAAAACGAAGAGCTGTGTGTGACGTCTTGCACTATTTATTTATTATTTAATAATATTCTTATCTTATTTCAATTGTAATTTTATGGCCTAGTTTTCTCTTAAACCCTTAATTGATATCTCAAACTAAAGCCAACTTAAATCACCCATTCAATAGACCTAATTACAATCATCCACCCAAGACGTTCATGCGTCAGCTCCTAACTTCAACTGATCTACATTCAAAGCACGTTGGTAACGTCAGCAAAAATAGCTGCGGCGTCAGAATGTGAGCTTGCTAACCGTACTTTGTGATGCAATGGGTGTGGAGAAAATTTTAGTGACTTGGAAATATGTATGTTGGAAGAGGTAATATGGGGTTTCCTTTTGGATTTTGTGATGTTTTTTCGAAATTGTTTGAGTTTTGAGAATGTGGAATATTACCTACATACCTAGAATGATATTATTCAATCAATGCAACGTATGGTATCTACCTACTAGTTGATCTACATAAATGTTTTATTTTTCATTTGACAAGTGAACTCGTTCGTGTTCCGCGATACGTTGGCCGGTGCAGCTTAAGGAAGACGGGTCAGATCTTGTTCCACTGGTGTCTTCCTTCTTCCTTCCCTTACCTTACCTTCCCTTTTGGCGTCGCTGTAGGGTAAAAACACACCATCAGGTCCCAGCATATCTATCTATACGTCCTACAATTTTTCACCAAATAATTTCCTCAAACAAAAAAATATAAATAGTTCCCCAGACGCGTATTTTTTCCAAATCACTTAAATTAGAACCAACACTATTTTATATCAGACCTATCTAAGAAAAAAGCGAAAATGCGTTAGAAACATTAAAAGTTATCGAACGAAAACATACTCTAGGGTCTTTACCTTAGAACATAAATTCCTTTGGTGTTTTGTTCAAAATATGTCATACCAAGTTTTCCTTTAGCTCAAGGCACGTAGGACGAAATTGATTTATAGATATCGCTGTATTTCATAGTGTCGCGAGTAAAATTATGTTAGTTCAATTGTATGGGAATCTCGAGTTTCGTGGCGTACCTTTTTTCACCTTGTTATAGATAAAAAACATATTTTCGTGTTCTTATTCGACTTCAACAAAGGGAAGTTATTTTAGAGAATATTATAGTAAGCCGATCGTGTAATGCTGGCTAAACTGACTTAGTTTAGCTTAGCGTAGTCGAACTAGTTTTTCATATAATGTATTGTGCGCCCACCGGCACCGTAAACTTTGCCAGCTATATAGGTACCTACTACTAACTTAGTTAAGTTAGTAGGTAGTGGACGATCAGATTAAGAGTAACCTTCTCTTCTCATCCGAGCGATGATCCCGGTTGCATCCCTCTCGGGAGCCCAGGGTCCGCTAAACCCCAAATTGTTTTTTTTTTATTTGGGGCGACGTAGTCGGTAAGTTATCATAGACATACCTTCTGCAATTAGATTTGGCAATGTTTTTACGGTCGGCCGCCTGTCTGACACCAATCCTCTGAGGGAACAAGCAGTTTATTCGCCACCGCGCGAGAAGAACTTAAGGTTTGCTAATCTCCCTCAGATCCCTTAGTCGCCTTTTACGACACCCACGCCACGGGATGAGATTGGGTAACCCTATTCTATGGCGGGGCTACACGGCTGAATTCTTACCTCTGGATGGTGCTAAAGTTCCAATCTGTTGGTAGTTGATTGCACTTATAGGCTACGGCCTCCAAGTGCCTCCCGAAGGTGCCTCCCGAAGATGTCACTCACCGACGCGTGTGGCCGATGAAGTCGCTTGGTCATGAGAACTGAGATATGCAGGGGTTCGAGTCTCGCCTTGCATTGTGTTTTTCCAGTTTCGTATAATTTTCAGGTATAATATTTCAACAATTACCTAAATCGTGACGAAAAGCGTTCCTTAGATTACCTAGATGGTGGGTGGGATACCAAGGATGTTCAAATTTTGATCCAACTTTTTCAAAGGTGTGTGAGTAATTTCCCGAACAGTTTGGAACTGGTGAAGCTCGTCCGTCAGAGACAAGTTTGAAATGGATCACTATCAGCCGACCTTTATCCTTCTATTATCTAATAGAGACCAGTCCAGTTCTATGTTACGTTCATTATTTTTAGAAATTTCCCACGTACCAATACGTAGGCCAGTTCCCACGTACCACACAGGATGCCGAAGATCGTGCGAAGTGCAGACGTAAAAGTAGGAAAGCGGACACCGGGCTCTCGAGAGGGATGCAACCGGGAAAATCGCTCGAATGATGATGATGAATACGTAGACCAGTGCAGCCACGAATTCCAGTAAAATTAAGAAACTTAGCGAATGAAACCACAGGTCACAGCTGGTAGGGCAATAAATAAAAAACAAAAAATACATAAACAAGTCAAACAATCGAGAACGAATTGGAAATGAACTTTGTTTTCCCGTATCGATCACAAAGCAATTTAAATGGTAATGTTTTATGCATAAAAATTTCATGATTATGCGTAAAAAGAAATCATTTATTTTGTGGGTATGTTTATCTATACTTATATACCTACCTACTAAGAAGCTCAATAAATGCTGAAATGCTGGCTTGACGTCGTAAGATCGGATATGCGTGCAAAGGGCCTCACTACGCGGGAAGCTGAAGATCGTGCGAAGTGGAGACGTAAAAGTAGGAAAACAAACCCCGGGCTCTCGAGAGGGATGCAACCGGGAACATCGTAAGCGATGATGATGATAGAACTGAGGAGCTCAATGACGTAGTGGTACCTGCCGATCTTGAACGTGCGGGTTAAGCAACGCAACGAAAATGAAGGGGCAAGGTCATGGCAGATATAGGTTTTATGGCATAAACATATGTCTCTATCCAGGGAGGAAACAGTCGACTACGTTTGTATGGAGAAAGGTAGACTGTCCTCTTAACAAGTGACGTCACTGCCGCATGCCGGTAGGAACCAATGACCATCAACCTAAAAGGTCTGTGGTAGGTACTTAGATGAAAACAAAAATAGTAGATACGGTATATTCCAACATTAGGTATTCGAAAAATGAGCTAGAAACACCTACATGCATTTTCATATAATTATTGTATTTAAAAACATTTGCCTTTAAAAATTGATTTTTATTATTTGAGTAATTTGAAAGAAATGAGAAATGTTTTATAATTACGCGTGAAATGTTTTTTTGTTTCCCTGAATGGTTCAGGCATTTGTAAAATGAGTAAGAAGGCATTATGGTGGACTTGATGCGACAACGGTTCGCCAAACAACTGAGGCTAGTGCGTCAGCTAGACGCAGTTTTATCGGCTCATTTTCCGAGACTAGGTAACGTATCTGCTGTTTTTTGTTTTTATCTAAGGGTAGGAACAGGATTTTAGTCGACTTAGATAAAGTATAAAAAGGTTTACGAGTACTATCTACTGCTTTATTTACAACCAAAGTAGGTCAGCCGTCCCTTAGGACTACAAGGAAAAATTCATAATGAAAACTACCCCCAAAATTTACACAATACCTTGCAGAATGAAAAGTTATGCCCTAGGGAATTTGTTTCATTTTGCCTTGGACCTACACATTCAATCTCCAGTTCGAATAGGATTTCTATTCTGGGAAAAGTTATTGTAAGGATTCCTAGAAACCTTTATCACGGAGGAGTAAGATTTTTAATTTAATAGATAGGTAGGTACCCGCCTACGCTTTTTATTTAACAAATTCTTGATTTGGTGTTACAGCGCGGCGGCGCGTCGAAATTTGTATTCATCACTCCATCTATTATCTATCTTCTTCTTCTATCTATTTATCTTTTATCTATCTTCTTTTAAGGTTCGCACACGGCTTCGTGGTTTTTTCTTCTTGGTACGTATTGTGAAATTGTTTTTTTATTTATTAAGGTAGGTATGTACTTTTGTTACTGCTCTGTATTTGTTGCTGTGTGCTTGTCCTAATAAACATATTTTATTTCTTTCTTTATCTTCTATCTATTTATCATCTATTATAATAAAGCGGAAAAGTTAGTTTGGTTGTTTGTTTGAACGCACTAATCTCTGGAACCGCGGGTCTGATTTGAAAAATTCTTTCAGTGTTGGATAGTCCATTTATTGAGGAAGGCTATATGTTATATAAAAAAATTAGGCAGACGAAGTCGCGGGCACTGCTAGTATTAAATAAAACAAAGTCGCTTCCCGCTGTCTGTCTCTATGTCTCTATGTATGCTTAGATCTTTAAAACTACGGATTTTGAGGCCGTTTTTTAATGGATAAAGTGATTCAAGAGGAAGGTTTATTAATGTGTAATATATGCACCGAGCGAAACCGGGGCGCGTCGCTAGTAATCTAGTCTTATCTAATATATAAAATTTCCATGTCACAGTGTTAGTTACCGTACTCCTCCGAAACGGCTTGACCGATTTTTATGAAATTTCATTTTCGTATTCAGTAGGTCTGAGAATCGGCTACTATCTATAATTTATAAGGCAAAACAACATTTGCCGGGTCAGCTAGTAAATTTATAAAAATGTTAACATCGAACAGCGCCATCTAGCCCCATGATAAGCTACAGTAATTCGAAGATATCAATTCCTTTGGCCATTATCATTCTGCCACGCAAGTGCCATCGCCACACGCCTATTACCCATGACCGTATAGATTTTGAAGTGGAAAATTACATGGAAGACTTTAAATACCTGCAGACTAAAGATTTAATATCTTCTTATAGTCTACGTCTAGTTTTAATGTGTAATTCAATAAATACATAATACTATATTAGTATACCTATCTGACTTTAATCGCGCGAAAGCTACTAACCTGGAGAGTTACTGCGGTTCGTTTCGATACGACATCGATACTGTCATACGATGATTCTACTGTCACATTCTGATAGTAGGGTGACAGTAGAACCATCGTTATGACAGTATCGTTGTCGTATCGAAAAGAAACGAAGTAACCCTCCTGATTGCAATGAAATTTGTTGTGCAGATAGCAGAAGATCTATATTAACACATAGGCTACTTTTTATTTCGATATTCCCACTGGATCGGAACTTACGCGTTTGAAACCGCTTATCGCAGCTAGTAAGAATATTTTTTTACGTTTTTCTGCCACCACATTTTGTGACAGTCGGCGACCTATCTATCGGCCGATCTGTATCTCCGCCATCTGTGCCCCCACGCCTATACTTATCAATAACATTCAATAATAACCATAGATCGGATTTTTGGGTGCCGTTTCAAAAATGCGACATCAAAAGTATGGATACGACCAAAAAAAATTCCGAGAAAAATTCCGCGTCTTGGAATTTCGAATAAGGATAGGTGTCGAAATCACGAGTACTATCACTATCTAAAGTATCATCATCATCATCATCATTTGTTTTTATTGCTGAAGGCATATTTACTAGAAATATTTTAAAGAAAAAAATAATCTTCAAAATTTAAAATGAGATTCTGTTTACAGGTTAGAGTTATCCGTCAGAAGTAAATAAAACACACATATAAATTAAAAGGGTTTAATGTTTATATTTCTTTATTTAATATACAAACAATGGATAAAATCTGTTCTAAGTATAAATAATTATCACATTTAAGAGAAAACACACCCAAAGCATGTTTGTGGAACAAACATTTTCAAATACTTGTTTAAAAACATTTATTTTTCAGCCAGTATTTCCTTACAACGGTAGGGTAGAGACAATCCAGCAAAGCTTAAAATATAACAATTTATGTATTACTAAAACCAAAAATGTTCCCTCGACATGGAATTATTGTTGAGAAAATATTACAAAAATACAACTTTCCTTACAAATTGACCGAGTTGGTTAAAATGGGAAGTAGATTTTTGTACCTCTGTACATTTAAATTGTTCTATTTCAAGCTTTGCCAAGTGCACTACGCACCATCTACCTCGGTGTGCGAGCTGAATAGTTGACATTGCGGAATTTAACAACTATGTAATTACTTGGAAGCTAATTTTGAAATTTGACCCTTACCATGATCTACTTATTGCAGGATTTAATTCGTCAGCTAATCAAAAATAAATAAATAAAATTAAAAAAAAACAAATAATAAAAAAATCACAGAAAAAGTTTTTTTTGTTTTCTGTGTTTTTTCTTAATAGTCTAAGAAAAAATACTCTATTTTTTTGCGCAACAAACTAACAAATTAAACAACGAGAAAAGATCATGGTAACACCCAATATCCAGTTTTACTTAAGAATTACCAAGTTGAAAATAGAAATCTGATGATCATTTTTTTTTTCATTCCGGGTCTAGATAGTGTTGTAGCTACTTTTAGATTTAAATTATCTCGATATTTCGGAACGGAATCAGCCTAATCCATAATATCTATAAGTTGTAAATTTGTAGGAATGAAGAAAAAAAATTCTACACTCATTTTAACAACAAATTAAAGGCAAGGAACTTACAGTTATTCGTGTAAGTTTCTTGATTATAGGCTATGTTATTTATTCTATTACAATATATAAAAAATCTACTCACCCAAAGTTCGACAAATGTCAAAGATATCCAATCCAGTTGCAATAATCGTAGTCCGTTTAGTAGACAAAATGTCAAGTTTTGCAGTGAAATCCAAAATCCAAGTAACGAGCAGGGGTCAATAAACAATAGCATAAAACACACGGATAGACTGCACTCAACAAACCGAAGTAAGCGAATGAGCTTAACTTGCAGTTTTACTTTTCCCATAGGAATAACGGAATAATAAATAGGTATAAATAAATATATAAAAATAGGTATTTAGTATAAACAACTTCCAATAATTGTTCAAGAAAAATAAACAAACATACCTTGGCGCCGCCTTTGTAATATTACCGACAATAGCGACAATAGGTATTGCAAAAGATAAACAATGTTTATGGCCGCTGTCTTCAAAAGTTTTTTTTTGTTCAATTTTGGGTCTCTACTTATGGATATTGTTAACTTAAAATTGCGAAATTGCTGTACGAAAATGACTCAGTAAGTTTTATGCATTCAATTAAAAAAATCCTGTTTTTTTTAATTAATAGTACAATTTCTACGATACATTTACAATACATTACATTACATACATACATACAATACATTTAATATTTTTGTAAAGTTTAAAAAGAAATATCGGAATTACGGAATTTAGAATTCCGGAAAGTCATATCCATGTTAGTGACAACGTCTAAAACAGCACCCAAAATCCGATCTATGATAATAACGAATCTCGGTAAATCCCTTAAATCAACAACGCTGAGATTGGCGAAGTCTCAGAAATTGGGGAATACGGGAAACATCCAAAATTGTATACCAATGAGATGAGACCATTTCAATTTACATAATAGCTGCCTTCCAGTTCATTTGAGTGGGGTGCGAGGTATGGGAGGAAGCGATTTGTATTTGTTTCTTTAAGCAGTGCCCTGCAGTTTTACCAGCGTAATTTCGGTCCCTCGGGAATTTCGGGATAAAAAGTAGTGAAAAGTTTGTGTTTTTCAATCGGTTCAGTAGTTTTTGCGTGGATTAGCAGAAGGAATAACAAAGTTACGTACATACATACCTACTTGCAAATATTCGCGTTTATAATAATAATAGGATAGGATTATTCAAGTTTTTCAAATCGAAATATTTGCATGGATCGCTTAGTTAAGTCTCAAAAACTTAATAAGTGGGTATGTGTGTTTTGAGAAAACGCCGTCGGTCGGACAAGAAACCGAAAAAAAACTAATAATTAATACTTGAGACCCTTTTCGGCCATTACTCGATTACCATCTGATGAATTAAATTGTAATTAAAAAGCGAGTAAAATATGAAGAACTTTTTTATAATAATTTACACCTATCACCAATCTCCGACTTCTCTCCTTCTTTCTTTCTATTATTCGTACTCTTCTTATAAAATATCATGACTCGACTTAATGTTACTTAACCGACTTTTTTTTTTTTTTTTGGGCAAAGATATATTTCTTTTTTCAATTATTGCGGTATCAAAACGACGAAGAAACAGAAAGTAGATTCCCACACGAGAACGATTAGTACTCGCCAGGTAAGCACGAATTCGATCCCCGTCACAGGAGGATTTTTGATAACACATTTCCTTGTAGAATATTTTTAAAATAAAGCCTTGAGCAATTACAGTAACAAATATTAAAGATAAACAAATTAAATCCAACGAAAAAAAAAACAAATTCTTATAATGCTTTTTTAAAAAATGCTTTCAAAAACTTTAGTAGGTACCCGGCGGGACTCGAACCCTCGACCTAATTTCGGCTTGGTGGGAGGCTTACCCGTGGCGTAGCGGCTATCGCACTGGAACGGAATACCGCAGTATTCGCGGGTTCGAGTCCCGCCGGGTACCTACTAAAGTTTTTCAAAGCATTTTTTCAAAAAGCATTATTACCTAGTGTGGTAAGAAATAACTACTAAGAAATAACGTTAATAAATTCTTATAACTTGTGCCCGCCCCCAACTCCCAAGAGCAAAGTCTTTCGCGGTATCTTACAGGGACACATCAAAGGCATGGCCTGAATGTGACATAGGATTCTCGAGTAGGTAATTCGTATTGCAGAAAATATACTTCCCAGGAAAGTTAGAACATATTTCTGGTATTTATTATTGCAGCAGTTATGTACCAACCTATTTACGTTTAATATTATATTTTATTTTTAAGTGCTTAAGCCTGCACTGGGCTTCTTAGAAATATTTTTAACAATACTTCTGCAAAAACACTGGCCAATTATTGGACTAATTGGTCAAGCCAGTGCTCCCGGATTAAGTAAAGATACGTTGTTGGTTCGAATCCCTCTCTTTGTCGATCATGCGTTGTGTTTTTGCAGAAGTATGGTTCCTTTATTTTAAAATATTTCTTCACACGTTTATCAATTTACTACACTACTTATAGCCTTATTAATAAACGTGGAGTAAGGTCGGAGTAGTGAGAAGATGCTTTGTCTTTTTCCGTTTCAAGAACTATCAAATCAATTTTTTTTATTTTTTTATTTTTTGTTATTATTTTAATTAGAAAATAATAAAAAAAGGTAGATGCATTGTCATGACAGATATAGGTTTTATGGCATAAACATATTTGCTCTAATGTCTTTATCCAGGGAGGAAAATGTAAGCTATGTTTGTATGGAGAAAGAGAATGGAGACTATCCTTTTAAGTTTTTGATCTAAGTTTCTGAAAGAGGGTATAGTTAAATATTATTACTCTGACCTTACTCTTTGTTTATAATTAAGGCTAACAGTAAGTATTTTTATTAATTTATAGTGGTGTGATTCATGTGAAGTTAAGGTGGAGACAGACTTGAGCAGAGCATCCAAGTAATAACCACGTTAGGTGTTGCTTAACCCGCACGACTATACAAAATAGGCGGGCATAGCTAGCTTTTCTTGAAGTCGGTCAAAAAGACATAAATGGTCTAAAATAAGTAGACCAGTTTAACCAAAAATCACATCAACCAAATTTACTATTCACCCTTCTTTAACGATTAACGTAAACATGACGTAAATGATGTAATGTTACGGCGTTATAACGGCGTAATTACGACGTTAAGCCGGAAAGCTCTAAGGGTTACTAAGCAACGTTATAAGTAGTTCGGTTTTACGATTTTAAACACACATGGTTGTTTTCACGACAAATATTATTTGATAAATAGTGTTGAGAACAGGACGACCTTAGTATATGGTTTTTATGTACATAGCTTTAAGATGTCTTTTATGTGTTAGATTATAAGTTTATGTGTTAAATTATAAGTTTTCGTGTAATGAATCTGCCTTGGCGCGTTTGACTATATCAAGTGCGACAGGGTCAGAGATATCAATAAAGTGAGATGCAAGGTGGGACCCTCAGTCGAATGTAACGCGTAATAGATGTTGCGCAATCATTTCTTATATAAGGCAGGGGTATTTTTGTAAAAGTCAGAAGCTGTTTGCACTGCGCTGAAGACACCTGACTGGAACTAAGAACTAAGAACTCAAATAGAACTAAGAACATTTATGAATAAAGACGTATACAGTACATCAGGCGTTTTTATTTGGGAGCGCGCAGACAAACAGGGAGCGAACATACAGTCCACTAAGCCGAGGAGGGAGAGAGACAGAAGACTACGAGTCGTAACCCGGTAGACTTACGAGTCGTAACATTACGAGTCGTAACAATACGAGTCGTAACAAGGTAGACTTACGAGTCGTAACATTACGAGTCGTAACAAGGTAGACTTAGTCGTAACGTATCGTTGTTTCGAAAACTACTCCGAGGCGTCGAGGAGGCAACCACCCTGTCCGACGGATCCAGGACAAATAGATTGCACGCACGACACAGCTCAATCTAGCTCCAAACTCAGCACTAGGCTTGTACAATGGGTACTAGATAACTTATATACTACATTATTGTACTTTTTTGTTGTAAATACATGATACATAGAAAACACCCGGACCAGAAACAAATATTCATATTCTAATTTCTTGTAAATCGTTCGTTCATAAAAAATATGCAATCACATTTACACGTCAATTGCCTGCACTGCACATCTATCGCCATTTCTATGCTCCAAGGTTTGCTGGAAGAGAACTCATTTTAGGGTTAAGCTCGCCTATGTAGGTACATGAATTCTCCTTATTTATGTTTTGTGTTTTCTGTATGTTTAGTGGTGGGTACATTAAAGAATAAAGAAATATTTATTTTTAACCCCCGACGGAAAAAGAGGGGTGTTATACCTAAGTTTGACGTGTCTGTCTGTCTGTCTGTGTGTGTGAATCTGTTTTTAAGCATAAATACCTGCACCCAAGTACATTATATAGGCACTGCAAACAAGTAGGTATATAGACATAAAACACAAAATCTATTTTGTTATTCTCTGCAGAGTTAAAATTTTCAATATTTTTGCCCAAGGTCTAAGGTCAAGGTCACACTAAAACTACACCTTGAGGAGTTACAAAAACATCGAAAAACTGAACAAAAAGCCAACAGTATATTACATCATAACACTGATTACAACGCGACCGAACGTCATGCAAAGCGAATATGTTAACAGCGCACATTGGTATCTGCGACAAGCGAAATTGACGTATTTATAAAATTGAGAACCACTTTCTTTTATTTGAGTCTGTTTAAAAGCGAAGAATTGACAAGCGAAAATACGATAAGTAAAAAAGAAAACGAAACAAAATTAAAAAATTAATACGATGGAAGTTTTATTAATAAAATTAAACTAAAAACTAAAACTCGCTTAATAGTAAGCTGAAGTAAAATTGCACATAAGAAAGAACAGTGTATTGAAGAACTTCCATTTATGTGAGGGTTTTTGTTTTCAAATATATTTTTATAGCGATGATGAGCTTCTTCAGGATAGACAGATAAATGGATAGGTTTCAGTCAACCCTGAAGAAGAGACCTGCAAAGGTCTCTTTTTCAGGGAACGTTGAACGTTCAGCCTCGAAACGTTGAGCGTTGAAATATGCTAAAAGTAATAAATAACATGCCATTTAAACTTATCAGCAAGCTTAAATTCAATCCACCATCGCGAAAACAAAATGAAACACTAAAGGTTGAAGTTATTCGAAACTTGAATGGCATTGTATCTCTTTTGTGTCCTAAATCGTATCCTACGAACATTGTATTAAACGTGAAAGTTTGTGTGTATGTGTGTTGCTCCTTTTTACCGCTCAAACAATTCCCGATATTCCCATGGGTTTGGAACTTCCACGGGAGACACCGCGACATGCTGATAGAAACAAATAAAACCAATCTAAATAAGTTTACATCGTGTCGCACTATCGCTGTCGTTGTCGCAAACTACACCACCAGTATGTCCTGCCAGTAAGACCATACAAAAACGAATATACCGTCAAAATGATAGCAACTTGACATGTAGGTCATCCCCTGAGAGCAACCCTTTACGTTTTTAGAGATATACCTCGCACGGGACACGCTAGGGGTCGGTCTCGCAAATGTTATCATTACGACCATAAATATAATATGGTGTAAACAAATGAGTTGGTTTAAGACTTTTTCTGATGGCTTTTTTATGGGGGGTAATGTTTCATTAACTTTTTTATGAGGTTAACAATGGGTGGGCCTTATTAAAACGTGTTAAATTAGGGTTTTATAAGGCACATGGAGGACCTTTTAGGGCTAAATCTCGGTGGTGGAGGGTACTGCTTTAAATTTTTGGTAGCTTTCGTCAACATGACCGGTCTGATAAAGGGTGGGGTGCAAATTGGGCGAATATCAGGGGGCCTTTTGAGGGGTATTTTCTACTATGGTTCTGCTTCTTCCAGCGGTTGTGGACGACCGAAATTTGAATTCGAAGTTAGTGATCCGATCGGAAAAAGAAATAGTTCTTTAGAATTAGGTCTTGGTATAGTCCTATACCTAGTATTAGATAGATAGATAAATGAACGCTTTATTTACACAACTTAAAGTACAATACAGTCATATTACAATACATTAAGTATTGAAACACAAAAAGCTAGGTATAGTTTAATAATATTATAGTAAGAATTTAATTACGGTCGGTTAAGAGGAGTATATACGCCAACGACCTTGAAAATGAAAATCCTTGTCGGGCTCATCGAAAATTGTTGATTATTTCATGACGGAATGTCGTAGAACTTTTTTTTGTGCACAGATTGTAGGTGACATTGTTTCCTACATTTTGGTATAGTTTTAAGACAAGAACCTCCTATTGGTGCAAAGCCTATCCAAATTTTAGACAAAAAATGTCTGATTTGGCTAAAATGTCGATAGGCTTCAATACGTTTCAACATATTTGTATGGAAACTGCACTAAAATATCGAAAACAATGTCGCCTACAATCTGTAAACAAAAAAAAGTTCTACGACATTCCGTCATGAAATAATCAACAATTTTCGATGAGCCTGACATGGATTTTCAGTTTTTCAGAATAGGGCCCTTAAATTAAAAGTTCGTTCGTTCGTAAAATCAAAATAGCCCCCTGGTCTTCGGGAGGCTTTAGCTTCGACTTTATCGTGATTTCGTATATAAGATAGTGCGAGCGAGACAATAACCCAAATTTTGTACGTATTCAACTAATCCAACTAATATTATAAAGCTGAAAGTTTGTGAGTATGTGTGTTTTTTACTCGATCACTTAAAGCCGCTGAACCGATTACCATGAAACTCAGTATGTAGATAGCCGAAGACCTGGAGTAACACATAGGCTACTCTTTATCCCAATACTCTCCCAGGATGAAACCTACGCGGATGAAATCGCGGGGCGCAGCTAGTGGGTAATCCTACTAATATTATAAACGCAAAAGTTTGTATGTATGTATGTGACTTTGTTACTCTTTGACGCAAAAAGTAATAACGCGATTGCGATGAAACTTGGAATATATACATAGCTGGAGACCTAAAATAACAAATATTTATATCCCGATATTCCCTCGGGATCGGGACTTACGCGGATGAAACCGCATATATAATAACGCTACTACGAGTATTGCGATTCCACTGAGACACCATCGCCATTTAGCTGATTTTGTTATCATACCATGCTGCCTAACACCATTTCCCCAATTCCCGCACTTGTCGCCTGTCACGCTTGTCTCTCGAAATCCATGCCAATTTGCACCGAACACATTTTATCTGAAACACTCTGCAACAGCGACTGTGTAAATTTTTCAGTCAGTCCGTGATTTAAGGATAATCACGCTGATTATCTGTAAATCGCCTTGTTGTGAGATTTATGTTGACAACAATTTATTTTGTTATACTTGCTTCCGGTTGTTATGGGAAATTTGATCGTCTTTTGTTGTATTTAAAAAAAAGAACTTGACCAGTTGACACTCTTCGAAGACTTGACCAATTGACACTATTTTTTGGCTTGACCACTACATTGAAATTAGGTGTAAGCGGGATTTTCGGCTGTGGTGTTCTTGCTAAATAATGTCGTGCAATATTTATTTATTTTATTCATTTTTATATAGGTATTCTTAGTAGGACCGGTGTTGGTCTAGTGGTAGATACCCGACTTTCATTCCGAAGGTCTTGGTTTTGAATTTCGGCCGAATCTATTTTTCGTATAAAGACTTGAAGATTTTGTAGAATGGTTAAATTGTCAATATGCCTCAGGACCTACTTTTATTATAAAACAGACGGAAACCATATTTTGGTATTTAATTAAATCCTTCATTTGCCTACATTATTTTGATAGTTTTGTATAAGTAGGTTACAAAATTAGTTATATTATTATTATTACAAAATTAGTTATTTTATTATTATTACCTGTAAAACAAAAAAAAAACAACTCGTTAAAACAGAGTTTATTCTATTTTAAAACGAAATTTATTAGTACTAATCAGCACTTCATATTGGTAATACAGGTTTTACTTAATTAGCAATACAATTAGTAATACACGAGAAAATACAGTTTTGGCGGTTACGATGTGGCGACTCACGTCTCACCTCGACCTATCTACCTTTAGCACTTAGGTAGGATAAGTGACCGATAAGTGTAGAAAAAATAAAAATTCTCGAGCTCCTCCGTGCTTCGGAAGCCACGGTAAGCAGTTGGCCTTAGTTGTAAACTCTTATAGAGTCGTTACATAGGTCAAGTTAGAGGCCTTAGGGCGACTTGAAAACTCTTACACTAGGTGAGCCACACCACACGAAAAGAAAGAAAAACTAACTTTAAGGTACGAATTGGCAACGGGCGACATGAGACAGCCTGACGACGTGTCGCGGTGACACTACTGGTTTCTACGTATTTCTATAAAATTCTCTACGTAGCTAGCGACACGAAGCTAACGACGACGCGTCCTTGAGCGAATTTCATAGAAACACATAGAAACCAATAGTGTCGCTGCGACAAGTCGTCCGCTGCTGCCTCATGTCGTCCGTTGCCAACTCGTACCTTAACGGTACTAGTACAATATCAGATGTCTCGGGCCTGCTTGTGCTAAACTTTCCCAGCTCTATCATCATTTTACCCGCCTGCTTCCAACATTTCTTTGGCTTATTAAGATTGTTGCCGTAGGATGTTTGTCCTATAGTTTATTACTTTTTAGTTACGATCGCAGTCTGATTTTTTTATATTTTTTAGAGTCGTTTAGTTATGGACTAGTTATCGGTAGGTTATAGTATTTTTTTAAATACAATTCCCACAACTGTTTCAAACATTGCGAAACGCTACACGCTTAATACTTTGAAAAGTATTTATTCTCGAGAAATTTTAATGGCAGTCAAAAGTGAACAAAAAGGTTTTGAAACTTAGATTAAAACAAAAACCTAAAGATATGGTACCTAGTCTCGGAAAATGAGACAATAAAACTGCGTTTAACTGACGCACTAGCCTCAGTCGTATGTCGAACCGTTGCCGCGAGAGCACGTGCTGTCACAATGCGATTATCTTTTTGACATCTATAAGAATGCCTTTTTGCTTATTTACAAATGTCTGAATCATTATTAAAGACAAATGTTTTTAAATACAATTATTTTATGAAAATGCATGTAGGTGTTTCTAGCTCATTTTTCGAATACGCAATGTTAGAATATACCGTATCTATATTTTTGTTTTTATCTAAGTTTTGAAATAGAAAATATCACTTCAGTACCCTTACCATGACTTGGTTCATAATTACGTAAACTGTAACGTTAACAGTTTGGGTATGTCCGCAACGCAAAATATCGGCTCGCACGGCCAACAAGGCGCAACCAGTGTGCGAGGGAACAAGCAGCGAGAGGGCGCGCTCTGCACAGGGTCAAACCACTGGAGGGTTACTGTCACGTTACTGTCCAATGATCACCCCCTTCCAACATATTTCGATAACGAGGTTATCATAAATCATTATTAACCAGCAGTTTTTTTTTATTTTTACTTAGTATTTATACACGGTGCTCCGAGGAGGGGGTATTAAGCCGAAAGGGGGTTGTTCTAGAGGTCTAGGCGAACAACTTTTGTTCTACAAGTTTTGGAAATTCGAAGTAGTTTTCGAAAATATTGAGTTTAAAGTTTGCATGAAAATCAGCTGTTTTTAGAGTTTGAGGTAATTGGCCTTAAGGTGCCCTTTTATTTAGTTTGGACCACTACAATCCAAACATTAATTGCCATTTATTTACAAAAACAGCTGTTTTATTTAGTGATACAACTTTAAAATTTTCGAAAAAAAAGTTCGAATTTCCAAAAGTCGTAGAATAAAAGTTGTTCGGCTAGACCTCTAGAACAACCCCCTTCCGGCTTAATACCCCCTCGTCGAAACACCCTGTATAATTTAACAGTCATATTCTGCAACAAATTGCGTGTACGTTATCCTGGTCCTACGCTCAAAAGTTGTAGTACAGATCCTACCTCTGTTATCTACCACAATCGAGAGTTTCGTATAGGAAATGGACTGGTCGTTTGAAATAGACGCCACCATAGCGACATCTGATGTCAGAAAATAATCGAGAAGCATCATTGACGTTGATCGATGTCAGGTATAGAGGGAGCGTTAGCATAACAATATGTCTTATGGCTTGTCTACAAGCTCTAATAAACAAATGGAAACCTGCTGAAGTACTGCTCGCATAACAATACATTTGAATAAAATTTGAATGATAAGATTAGAATAGATTATAGTTTACTGTGCCAAATGAAGGAAAAATACAAAAGAAGATGAAAATAAAAATTAAGAAAGCTAATACTTACCTACATACCAATAAAACTATGACACAGATTTTTCTAATGTTAATCCTTTGTGTGATATAAAAAAGACAGTTATATCCGAAAGGTTTAATTCGTCCCGGCCACCAAGATGTTGAACTAGACCGGGACGGATGTCAGTTAATAGGTTTTATCCGTTCCGGTACGGGGACAGATAAGACCTAGTCAAATGTTAGTTCTCTTTGCCTGGCTTACAGCAAAGAGAAGCATCTACATAATGGACCTTACAGAAAGGATTGCTGTGGTATAAAATATTAGACGGATTTCTTTAGTATTTAGTATAATAATTTCAACTGGCTTGCTCACAAGATCTAGCGAATATCGAGCTCCTAAACACAGAAATTAAAAACACAGTAAATATGTCGATTGAAATTATAATTCCCATTATACGATAAACGAATAATTGATTTTTATGAATGCGTAATCAATTTTACAAATGTATTACAAACTGTATTACAAATGAATAAGTTGGCACAAAAAAATTATGATTTATTTTTTGTATTAATTCATAAATTTCATAATGCACATACAATTACAAATATTTATTATATACAAAATGTATATCGTTATTAATTATTTTAAGGAACTGCTCTAAATATAAAATCTACTTAATCATTCCCACTGTTTCTGCTGTCTGTAGGTACACGAACAATAACTAAAGCAATTAGTTTGTAAAGACATTATTGGCGATACATACATTACATACGTAACACAATATAATCGAACTAACTAATTTAGATTAACTAAAACGGAATACCAAAAAACAATACGACATTTATCGGTACTCTATATTAAAAAATGCGCACTTTTTAATACAATTCGTACATCTTTTTTTAAATCTAAATTATGTAGTCACTAGCTGACCCGACAGACGTTGTCCTGTCGTTTAGTATAAAAAAATAAAATTCATCAAAATCGGTTTAGCATTTTTTCTTTCATAAGAACCTTCTCCTGACAATAGCAAACACAACAAAAAAAGAATTATCGAAATCGGTCCAGCCGTTCACGCGTGATGTCGTGACAACGGAAAACGTTTTTATATATAAGAAGAAGAAGAAGAAGATATAATAATTTGTATTATAGGTATGATAAACGATTTTTTTTAATAAATAATATTTTTTTTGCATTCTGAATGATAATAATTTATACCCATGTTAATTATATTTTATTGAATATATATATATATATTTTTTTTTTTTTTAATAAATATTGCACGACGTTACACACAGCGCAATCTAGCCCCAAACTAAGCACTAGGCTTGTACTATGGGTACTATTAATATAATTAATATAATTGCGACTGCAATGCAGGAGGTTGCGGGTTCGATTCCCGCCGGGTGCAAGTATTTATGCTTATAAAATAAATATTTATGTCTGGTCTGGGTGTCCCTCTATGTATAATATGTATGTATTTACAAAAGAAAAATAAATATAAGTATTATATCCGTTGTCTAGTCACCGTAACACAAGCTTAGTCGCTTACCACGGGGCTAGATGGCGCTGTGTGTTGTTCACAGAATTTATTATTTATTATTTATTTATTTATTTACCCTACAATCTACAATCTAAACCTAAAATTATACCTACAAATTATTTCCGACTGTTTCTGCTGTCTGTACACGAACAATAACTATAGCAATTAGTTTGTAAAGACATTATTGGCGATACGTACGTAACATAATATAATCAATCTGTATGATCATCGCATCGACCTAACTATAATAACTAACTGTGTTAGTCTATTTAACGAGATCATACGTACAATAACAGTGTTGTTTTGTCATAGAATACCTACATACCTACATACCGCCCATTGTCCCGCTCGCCCACAGGAGCTCATTGGCCTAGCTGTACTTATCGATCATGAACGGTCGTGCCGGTTAAGCAACGCTTAGCGCGGTCATTACTTGGATGGGTGACTGATAATTTGTGTGGCAAAAAATCATTTTCGCGAGCTCCTCCGTGCTTCAGAAGGCACGTTAAGCAGTTGGTTCCGGTTGTTATCTCAGATAACAGTCGTCAGGTCAAGTAAGAGGCCTTAGGGCGACCCGAAAACTCTAACACTGGATGAGCCACACCACTATACGAAAAGAAGAAGAAAACAGCTCATTGTACCTTTCCAATAATTCGCTGTAAATATTTGTTTATGTTATGTTGATTTTTCTTCTGTTTTCGCGATGTTGTATTGAAATCAAAGACATTTTTCGGTTTTAATCGCGTCGCGTGGTGTTTATTACTTTTAGCATTGTTACAATGCTCAACGTTTCGAGACATTTACAGGTCTCTTAGACCACGCGATTAAAACCGAAAAATGTCTTTAATTTTTTGTAATGTTTTTTTGTACAGTTTGGTGTTTATCTAATACTAGCAGATTCCCGCGGTTTCACCCGCGTAAGTCCCGATCCCGTGGGAATATCGGGATCAAAAGTAGCCTATGTTACTCAGGGTGAATGTAGCTTTCTAATGGTGAATTTTTGAAATCGGTCCAGTAGTTTCGGAGACTACCCCCAATATACATACATACATACATGTTACCAACGTTACCTCTTTATAATATTAGTATAGAAAATGACTATCTAATCTAAATAAACCTGGCACGGGTAGAACAAGTGTCTGTAAATAAGCATGCGGGCTTAAGAGGACAGTCTACCTACTCTTTCTCCATACAAACGTGGTCGACTGTTTCCTCCCTGGATAAAGACATTAGAGCAAATATGTTTATGCCATAAAACCTATATCTGCCAAGACTATGCCCCTAAGTTTTGTTTTTTTTTTATTCATTTCAGTCATTTTCTAATTAGAATAGAAATAAAATTCAGAAAAAGTACTTAAAAAAATTAAAAAAAAAAACGCAGGGGCAATAATGTTTATGCCATAAGTCCTATATCAGCCATGACCATCATGGCTGATATAGGACTTATGGCATAAACATTATTTTGTCTAATATCTTTACCCAGGGAGGAAACAGTCGACTACGTTTGTAAAGTTTGTATGGAGAAAAGAGCAGGTAGACTGTCCCCTTAACGTCGCACTTCACATACTCGCACTTTATTCACAGACAGACAGTACAATGTAAACTAGCGCAACGGTAAAAGTGTGTTTGTGCCAGTTTTCGTAAATCGACCTGTACGTACAAATATACATACATACTTTATATTTTCTGTTACAATTTCGCAAAGCACAATCCATTTGAAGTACATATTATGTGTACCTTTCTTATGGTATTCCCTCGGCACATCTCTTGTTCATAAAGATATTTAGTTTTTTAGTGAAATAGAGCTATATAGAGAAAACATTTTAAAATACGTAAAGACATTTATTGGTTAGTTCACACAAGGATCTTGTTCTAGGATATTTGAGTATGTAACAATAACTTGCCCATTACAGGCATGCAATAAGTAATACCTACTTAAAGCTGGTTTCAAACTATGATTAGATGTACATTTGATTAAATATTATGGATACGTCGCTATTTAGAACCTTCTTTTTAAAACCCAAAGGGTAAAAACGGTACCCTTTTATTAAGACTTCACTATCCGTCTGTGTCACCAGGATGTATGTCATGAACTGTTATAGCTAGACAGTTGATTTTTTTACAGCTGATGATTTTTCTGTTGTCGCTATAGCAATACCGTGACTATATTGCGTTTTATCTTTAAATTCCTTTGCGGTTATGTTGGTAGCAAAACAAAAAAGTCTTGGCTTAATATCTTGAATGTGCTATACCCTAAACCTTAAATACAGGAAGATTCGTTCATTCATTCTTTATATACAAATCTTCCTAAATTCAAGGTAGCACATTCAATTTTATGTATTTTTCACTTTTTGGTTTTGTTACCAACATGACGGCATAGGAATTTAAAGATAAAACGCACTCTATATATTACGTCCATGACCGTGACAGCTAAACAGTAGTTTTTTTACAGATGATGTATTTCTGTTAGCAATAGGTACAAAAAAATAGAATAAAATTAATATTTAAGTAGGGGCTGCCGTACAACAACCGCGATTTTAAAGGTTTCATAGTCAACAAGAAACCCTTACAGTTTTTAGTCTTAATAGTACGGAACCTTTCGTGTGCAAGTACAACTCACACTTAGACGGTCGTTTTTTTATTATTTCGACCATCTTTCTTCCATTAATAAAATAGGTGGAGTTAAGTGCAAGCCATTAATGCATAAAAATGTCAGGATGTAATATCTATTCCACTTTGTAATTAAACGTCTTTACTCTTCTGCGGTCTGAGGCCAAGAATTTGTCAATGTCACTAGATAATACGTAATGTTATGATTTTAACAATTTCTGAGTACAACATCTCCCTTTCGTTTAGAATAATAGTATTTTTGTGATGTTGTTTTTTGTTTGATGGTAGTAGGAGGTTTTGAAACCCTTTGGGTTACCCAAGGGTAAAAAAGAGACCCTGACTGAGACTTCGCTGTCTGTCTGTCCGTCCGTCTGTTCATCTGTCACCAGGCTGTATCTCATAAACTGTGATAGCTAGACAGTTGAAATTTTCACAGAAGATGTATTTATGTAGCCGCTATAACAACAAATAAACTGGCTACGCGTGGTCCAGCACGCAAAATCCGTGTACTGTATGCAATGACGATGCCGTTTGCATTTATATTTACGCACTGACGTTTATCAGTTGTTGTTAAACATTTATATTTATTTTAGGGTTCCATAACCAATTGTGATAATGGTACAGAACTCTTTGTGCGCGAGTCCGACTCGCACTTAGCCGGTTGTTTTCTAGTAAAATAAAATTAGCCAGCATACTTACACGTTGCGTCTATTCACACCGGTTTGTCGAAAGCTCTAAAATTTATTTTCTCATTTGCTTCCTTAAAAACATTAATTTTATCAAGCAACATTAACTTACGTGAATTTTCCTTTAAACACATAAGGGAATGTGAAATCGCTGTATAAATCTCGGTGTTGCCACATTTAAATGGAACGTTACTGTGGGCGTAGACCATTAGTGATATATGGCAATCATTTGAATTAGGAATCGCTTGAAAATTGTACTTTTTGGAAATCTAAGGAGGTGGATATTTGTCGTGCGAACTGGTGTGAAGTGGACCTTTCTGGTACGAACTGGTATGAAGTGGACCTTTTTCGTGCGATCTGGTGTGAAGTGGACCTTTTTCGTGTAAACTGGTGTGAAGTGGACCTTTCTTGAGCGAACTGGTATGAAGTGGACGTTTCGCATGCGATCTGCTGTGAAGTGGACCTTTCTCATGCGATCTGGCGTGAAGTGGACCTTTCTCGTGCGAACTGGTTTAAAGTGGACCTTACTCGAGCGAGCTTGTGGGAAAATTTCCAAGCCATTACATAGGAATCAGGATCAATAAATCCAGTAACTGAGTAGTTGAGTACTAAAAGCAACCTGTGAACGGACTATCTTTTTTACTATCTTATCATAATATTAACCTGTAAGATTTGCAGCCATTTCGTTGTATCTTACTGGCCTAGATTGACTACAAACGTGTGAATTGTCTACTTGGCTTGACGTCGTAAGATCGGGTATGCGTGCAAATGGCCTCAATTTGCGAGATGCCAAAGATCGTGCGAAGTGGAGACGTAAAAGTAGGAAAGCGGACCCCGGGCTCTCGAGAGGGATGCAACCGGGAACATCGCTCGGATGATGATGATGAGTTTACTTAAGACGCTTGTCGCGCGACTTACTACGCATATTATGTTGGGAGCTCAAACAAAATAAATATTTATGTTGTAAATAAATACTCTCAACGAATAATTTAAATTAATTAATTTTCAACAAAAAAACCTTATCGATAACAGGGTCTGGTAACAAAATAATCGTTTACCGAGTTGACGTCACAGCAGATATTAATCGATACTTTTGTAACCGAATATTAATCGGATGCTTATCGATTCATAAATTGATCAATTGTATTGACATTTATTATAAACTTAACACCTTTGAGATTATTGTGATAAAAATATTGAATAAATCGTTTAAACATATTTTATATGCTACCCATTATGCTGCTTTAAATAAATAAATAAAGAAGTTTACAACTTGACTGCACTTTACTTTTTTATTTCTTTTTTTGTAGGTATGTATCAGTACCAACATGGTACCAACTGCGTTTTTTGAGACTAGAAAAACAAAAGTTTTTTCGTTTCGATCGTCTCTTGTTTCAATTTCGATGTGGGCTCAGTTGATCACTAAAAATTAGCCTTTAAACTATTTATGTATTCTGTGCCTTTAGTGCCATAATGTTGAACTTTTTAAAATTTTGATTTCCCAAAATGTTGAACTTCCCAAATGTTGAATCTCAAAATTTTGGATTCCCAAAATGTTGAATCTCAAATTATTGTAAAACACTTAGAAACATAATCGTGTTAAAAACACTCAGAAAAAAAATGGGTTTCTGTGATCCACATCCTAAACAGACGTGGGCCCAGTTGACCACTTATAAATTGATAATGGGTGAATGGGCCTCGGTCCCAAGGGACCATTCGAAAGGGGCCATTCGCTCTATAAACCTGACTTTGTCTTGTGAGTGATAATCAGCATCAGCGAAAATGTGACAAAACATACTATACTACTCCTACTATAATATGCATAGTTAATTAAATAACTAATTTACAGAACCCTCAAAACCCCGGTTCATTTTCCAAATAACCAATTTTAAAATTAGTCAAATAATAGGTAATTGAAATTCCCACAATAAAATTAAATAAGCGAGCAGTAAAGTACTGAATTAATCGATTTTTGCCCGACTACAGTTTCATAGGAACTTTATGAATGTTGTAAATTGTTTTAATTAACGATTTGTGCATTGCTATTAGCATAGTTAAACTCTGAATCATCTTTACTTAGTGAAACCACATATATTCTTATATCTAAACTTATATTATAAAGAGGAAAGATTTGTATTTTTGTTATGAATAAACTCCAAAAACTACTATACCGATTTCAAAAATTCTTTCACCATTAAGAAGCTACATTCACCCTGAGTAACGTAGGCTATTTTAGATCCGAATATTCTCACGGGAACGGGACTTACGCGGGTGAAACTGCGGGAAGCAGCTAGTTATAAACATAGGGAGAGCGGACAGGATTTGAAAGAGTTATGTAGGTACCTTCATTTCATGCATTGCATGTAAGGCCCACAAGTAGGTACCTATGCTGTTACTCATTAAAGAGTTTCTGATGAAAAGGTGGTCCCAGGTGCGCCATAAATCTGTTTCATGTAGTAATACTTTATCATTAGAATTCTAAAACTGAGCAATTTACCTTTTTTTATGAGTTTTTCTCTTCAACATTCCGGAGATAGTCCTCAGTTCTTCACCGAATCACCACCAACATTTCAGATCACCGTAATTTTATAAGACTGTCTTTAAAAAAGTAAAACGTCTTTGAGCTAAGCCGCGGATAGACAAACAGATAGACGGACGACGAAACTATAATAGCCTACCTTACTCCATTAATAAGCGTTTTCTTAGCCGTGTAGCCCCGGCATAGAGTAGGGTTACCCCTTCTCATCCCGTGGGTGTCGTAAAAGGCGTAAAAGGCCTAAGGGATCTGAGGGATATTAGCAAACCTTAAGTTCTCCACGCGCGGTGGTGGATAAACTGCTTGATCCCTAAGAGGGTTGGTGTCAGGCAGGCGGCCGGCCGTAAAAACATTGCTAAATCTAATTGCAGAAGGTATGGTCAATGATGAGTTACCGACTGCGCTGGCCCCAAATAAAAAACAACTATTTGGGGTTTAGCGGACCCCGGGCTCCCGAGAGGGATGCAACCGGGAACATCGCTCGGATGAGAAGAGAAGAATGGAGTAAGGTTGGCGTAATCTTACGGCTTGTTGTTTCTGTCTGTCAACTTTGAAAGTTCTTGACACGGAAAAAGACAAAGTAGGTCCTCACAATTCCGACCTTAATCCACGTCTATTTATAATAAGCTTTAAGGGTTACTTGTTGACTACGAAGTCTTTCAAAATAGAATTATAATCACCATAATCAATATTAAACATACTGGCTCTGCAATCCGCGATTTCATCCGCGGATTATCATGATCAAAGTAGCTTAGGTATCCTTATTCAAGGTTTATCTATTACTTCACATTTATAATAAGAGTAATAATAAAATTAAGGTACCTAACACATTATACCCTCCTTTACGTCGCGACATCGAGTAAAAAAACTAGATTATGCAGGTAAATCCACGAGACGCAACTAATCACATCACACTATTTAATATTATAAATCCGAAAGTAATACGTTTGTTATATTTGTTTGTTTGTTCCCTCTTCACGGTCGGCTCGACCGATTTTTATGAAAATTTGCAAAGAGACAGTTGTAATAGGGTACTTTTGATTCCAATAATCCCACGGAATCGGGATTTACGTGAGTGAAACCGTAAGGCGCAGCTAATTTAAAGATTCAAATATATTTATTAATTTAGAACGATGTAGGTATAAATTACATACGTACGTTTTAGAATGTCGAGGTTTTGTGGTTTACAAAATAATGGGTGTGTACAAAAATATGGTACCTAAGTACGTTAAACAAGCATACAGAAATAATTGTTTATCTTATTATTATACACCTACAGAGTTAAGGAAAATCTAATTTTCTCCGTAGAGGTATTTTATTCGTAAAGTTTTAATGGTTGAATTTATAGCCTATTAAGGTTTTTGCAAGATTACTTTTGTTTGCTCTTACTTATCTTACGCCTTTACGCTTTGGAAACAAGATTTACACGTTTTTAAACAAGTTTCATGGCTTCTGTAGCGCGGCGGGTGAAGACTTGAAGGTTGCGGGTTCGATTCCCGTGGCCAGTAATTAAATGCTTCGTTTTTCTTTTTGTGTGGTCTAGTTTGGCAGAGAGGTTGGGGTATCTACAGACCCGAAGACGCGAGTTCAAATCTCGCCGCGAGTGAAGTTTTCCTTTAGTCCCAAAATGTTGAACTTCCTAAAATGTCGAATTTACCAAAATGTTGAACTTCTCAAACTTTTCCAAAATGTTGAAAAAAACACTTAAGAAAATATCGTGTCAAAAACACTTGGAAAATTGCAAGTCAAAAAAGACAGTTTTGAAGATGCATTTTTTCTTTTAAAATATTTCTAGTACGTACCGAGATCTTTGTCTGTCTACAAAAATAAAGCTATAATCAACAACTATCTAAGCTCTTAGCAATCTTCTTACTTATCATAATTCCTACATTTTATCAGCACCAAACCTAAGCCCTAGAAATCTAGGTCAAGTTGACTCATAAGGCTTCAACGGTAGACTTAGCCTTGCTAGGAAATGGCACTGAAGTGTTCTCCGAGGGAATATTTTCAGCTCTTACCTTAGATGAAAACAAAAATAGTAGATACGGTATATTTATTTAAATTTATTTTTTATTTAAAATCCCTGAACAACACACAGCGCCATCTAGCCCCGTGGTAAGCGACTAAGCTTGTGTTACGGTGACTAGACAACGGATATAATACTTTTATTTATTTTTCTTTTGTAAATACATACATATTATATACATAGAGGGCCACCCAGGCCAGACACAAATATTTATTTTTAAACATAAATACTTGCACTCGGCGGAAATCGAACCCGCAACCTTCTGCATTGTAGTCGCGCTTTCGCACGACGCGCCACAGAGGTCGTCATTCTAACATTACGTATTCCAAAAATGAGCTAGAAACACCTACATGCATTTTCATGAAATTATTGTATTTAAAAACATTTGTCTTTAAAAATGACTCAGGCATTTGTAAAATGAGCAAGAAGGCATTCTGATGGATTTAAAAAGATAATCGCAGTGTAACAGCACGTGCTTACGCAGCAACGGTTTGACATACAACTGAGGCTAGTGCGTCAGCTAGACGCAGTTTTATCGTCTCATTTGCCCAGACTAGGTAACGTATCTGCTGTTTTTTGTTTTCATCTAAGGCTCTTACCCGCTGAAAACTGCAAAGGGACTGAAAGTAGGGTAAAACTTTTAAGACGGCATTTCGGATACTTTAAGACAAGTTGATGATAATTTTGACTTTTTTGAGTTTATATTGCTTGCGTCCGTTCGTAAGATTTAGGTATTAGAGGTGGCTTGCAATAAGGCCGGGCGCACCTTGGATATGTTATCTTCCGAATTTCATTATTCGTACGTAACTTACGAAGACGTACGAATAATCCCATCCTTCAAAGTACTATAGAACAGCGCAGACTGCATACAAATCAATAAACGTACGACTAATTAGTTAAAAATCCTTATCGGATGCTCAAATCGTTTAGCCTTATTAATAAACGTGAAGTAAGGTTAGAGTAATTTTACCACTTGTTGTTTCTACCTGTCAACTTTGAAAGTACTTTACGTTTATTAATAAGGCTAATAAAAAACACTCTCCAATTTTCAGATATCTTCTATCAGCAGTTTAGGCTGTGCGTTGATCCATCACTCAGCGGACCCCGGGCTCTCGAGAGGGATGCAACCGGGAACATCGCTGGGATGATGATAATGATGATGTTGATCCATCACCCTGTCAATCGGAAAAACTGTGCCACAACGATGGCAGCGTCATTAGCCGCGTAAAGGCTGGAGCAGACCAGATGGACACACTGCTTGCGTCGCGTCGTCTACATTACGCAAGCAGTGTGTCCGGTCTCATACAGTTTCATACATTACAACTCAGCGGTACGTGCACGTCTACGCTTACGTCTCCAGCATCCATATACGCATCCAGTCTGTTCCAGCCTTTAATGTCGTCCACTGAACCTGTACAGGTGTTGAGGCGCAGTGGCCAATGGAGTAGATGTTCCCTGGACTGTGTTTGGGCACCACAATCACATTCTCCTCCGAGCTGGATATTCTCCTTCGTCGTGTCGATGGCACATTTTTTGACCATGTTAGATCCGCCCACTTCAGCAAACTGCGAGGCTCCTGACTTTGCTGTTGGCTGCCACCAAATCAGCCAGCGTACAGTTGTTAGGGCTAGAGGAGATTGAACGCCAACTACTCATGTTTTGTTAGCCGTCTTCTTGAGTCACTACATTTATTGAAAAAATGTCATAGGTATTTTGTACCTAAATATCATTTACTTTCCTAGCATATAACATCAAATAATAGTACCTATGCCTATCCTATACATCATCCTATTTACGTAAAAAAAATCTGCGGAAAAATGTGTGAAAAACTCTAGGTAACCTATAAGCTTTTTCACCAAAATCTCGAAATAAATAGCGTAATAAGATCCTTATGCCGTTGTAATACCACTCATTTCGACCGCAAAACATTTTTGTAGATTCATATTTATAACGCAGATTGGCATTGTTATTTCTACAACCAGAAATGGGTCTTCAACCCTTATGTTTTGAGCGATAAGGGTGGCTATAACTTATTGTGATCGTAAAATTATATTTGTTTATTTGGTTTTTTATAGGATGTAGGGGTATCCAAGACGAGATTTATGCATGAAAGGTGATTTTATTTATTTTTTTCGTGCTATATTTTTTCTTTGGAATGTCCATTGGGTTTCAGATTTAGGGAATGCCAAAATTATATTAATAACTATTTATGCTTACTATGTTTTTTTATTCTAGAATACAATTTGTCTCATTGCTTCTTTATATTTGTCATATTTTCTTCAGGAATATGTGTGTCAAAATGGATTTGATTTCGAAATACGTTATTTGTAACGTGTTTTGTACTAAAACAAAAATACCTTTTAAAGTAAGTAAAGAGTAAAACTTTAATAGTACATTATGATATAAGTGCGGTAAGTTGAAAATTACAGCCGAGGCGATATTGCTAGCCCGAGCCGTAGGCGAGGGCTACAAGAAAGCAGAGGCTGTAATTATCAAAGCGCACGTATGTCATACGACGTTTTATAACACATTTGCGAGGAAATAAATAAAACTCGGACTTTCTTAAACGAATAAATCTTTAATCACTTGTTAAAGCAGTTAGAAAAATTTGAATTGACCACTTTTCTGACATAAAAACTTTTTGATTTGCTTTCTTTGCTTTTTTTTTCTTAAGATTTAAAAAAGTACCGTTGGTTTTAGACGGAGCATGATAAACCGTACGTGTTACCTTATTAGAAAGAAACTCGTGCGTTTTACTTTACGATTACGCACAAGTACGTAATGACATACATTACGATATTGAAATTGGTGAAATAAGAGGCCCTTTACGAGCAAATGTGTTATAAAACCCATTTACAAGAGCCCCATCAGAAGTCATTACTTCGTTACACACTAGTGCGATAATATGAGAAAACCTTTTGTTTAACTTCTTAATGTTATACAAGTAAAACTTGTCAAGCAACTTGAACGACAAATGTTACGTATGACCACGCAAGTTGCATTCAAGACATGACCACCGACTATTAATCCTACAGAGCAACAGCTTCATACAAGTCCGCGCGCGGCGTAGGTACTCCACTACATGCGCAGCTATGTGTGCGTGACTTCTCACCGCTTTCCGCTCGGGTTTGCCGAGGCTGCCCGAAGAGCCTACTCGGCTCACGTACGTGAACCCGTCGGCACACTGTTAGTGAGAAAGCTCACACATAGCTGCGCATGTAGTGAAGTACCTGCGCCACGGGCTTGTATGAAGCTGTTTCTCTGTAGGATTAATACTCGGTGACATGACCACGCTGGGCAAGTCTTGCATGCAACTTATGCAAGACTTGCCCAGCGGAACTTCGGCTTAAGTTTGCTTAACCAACTTAATCCCAAAACAAAAATACCTTTTAAAGCAAGTATAGAGTAAAACCTCAAACCCCATTTACAAGAAACTCATCAGAAGTTACGATGTAAACAAACGATTCTTAGATCTTTTAATCTCTTACAAATGACTTTTGGTGCGGATTTTCTAAAGCCAGTTACAAGGTATGTAATTATTTCTTGTCACCAGAGAGACGGGAAATATCGAGTCGCCATTCGAAACGATGCCGATGTCTACAGCCCCTGTACTATGAAAGGGTGTGAACGATATCACATGCGTTCGAACTAAACAGTTTATGTCCATCCTAGGGTTGCCTGGTAGAAGTCGCTTTTAGAGATAAGGTCGCCCATTTGTGCAACGTTGTGTTTTGAGCTTTTTGTGTTATTTAACAATCTGTTTTTTAAGTTGTGTCAAATCCGTTATTGTGTAATAAAAGGAAAAATACAAGTCCAATTTGGCGGGAGTGCGTTAAGGAAAAATGTTGCTCTGAATTTTAATTTCCATGAAACCTAGTGTAATAAAAATGAAAACCAGTGCCAAACATGGACTTGAGCGTTGTTTCCAAATCTCGTGCAAAAAGTCATTGTAAAAGCCGCTTGTACCGTTAGCCGTGTAGTCCCGGCATAGAATAGGGCTATCTCATCTCTTCCCGCGGGTGTCGTAAAAGGAGACTAAGGGATCTGAGGGAGACTAGCAAATATTAAGTTCTCTCCGCGCGGTGGCAGATAAACTGCTTGGTCCATATGAGGGTTGGTGTCAGGCAGGCGGCCAGCCGTAAAAATATTGTTAAATCTATTTGCAGAAGGTATGGTCAAGGATGACTTATCTACTGCGGCGACCCCAAATTAATTTGGGGTTTAGCGGAGCCCGGGCTCCCGAGAGGGATGCAACTGGGAACATCGCTCGGATGAGAGAGAAAAGCATATTTGTACCAATGACTTCCTCGACTTGACTGTTTCGTATCTGCAAATGACTAGCGAATATTTTAGAATTACTTGACACTTGCTATTTTCCAACCGATAAGAAATTAAAAAAAAAAACAGGGCAAGTGCGACACTCGCGCATAAAGGGTTCCGTACCACTATCACAATTGGATACGGAACCCTAAAATGGTTTACAACAACCAATTTTTAAATTTTATAGGAAAATATGAAATATTTATCTTCGATTCTTACTCCCATCAAACGACCGAATCACTCAAAAAAAAAAAAAAAAACCTTGGCACAAAGAAAATCTGAAACATAAAAGAAACTCTTTGGTAAGTGAAGGCAGACTGGTATATTTGACAGATAGGGCAGCCATTTTGAATTCCATGACCAACTCGATTTGTCCTCCTGTCCCTCTTCCTGTCCTGACTCCTTGTTATGTTTGAAACACGTTTGTTGTATGGGAGCCCCTCTTAAATATTTGTTTTATTTTGTTTTTAGTATTTGTTGTTGTAGCGGCAACCGAAATACACCTTCTGTGAAAATTTCAACCGTCTAGCTATTACGGTTCATGAGATACAGCCTGGTGACAGACGGACAGACGGACGGACGGACGGACGGACGGACGGACGGACGGACGGACGGACGGACGGACGGACGGACGGACGGACGGACGGACGGACGGACGGACGGACGGACGGACAGACAGACAGACAGACAGACAGCGAAGTCTCAGTAATAGGGTCCCGTTTTTACCTTTAGGTACGGAACCCTAAAAAAGTAAGGGGATAACAGCCATATTCGCACCCACACCCACACTTCGATTCACAAAATGTAGAGAAGAAAGACGCCCAAACAAAGACTTGCTTCCGCAAGGCACAAGAATCCAATTCATAACCCCTAAATATAACTTTAAAGAATTTCCAATAAACGACAGGTCTCGCTGCCAAAGACTGTCGTTCGAAAACCGTCGAAAGTTCCGTCGTAACTTGGTACGAGTCGCGTCATGTGGAACCTAAGATTTTACCACCGCAAAGGAAAAGATAAGTCTTGACAAGCGTTGTGAATCGAAGGGGGCGGATGGGGGCTTTTGTAGAGTTTTGTTTGTGAATGGTCGACGCCCAAAGCGCTGGGGTTTCTTAAGGGGCCAGTCTACCTACTCTTTTCTCCATACAAACTTTACAAACGTAGTCGACTGTTTCCTCCCTGGATAAAGATATTAGAAAAAATATGTTTATGCCATAAGTCCTATATCAGCCATGAGCATGCCCCTACGTTTTGATTTTTTTTCATTGTATAACTTTTCTGAATTTTATTTCTATTCTACTTAGGTATTAGTTTTTTTAATTTTCTTATTAAAATAGAAATCCAATTCATAAAATTAAGAAAATGAAAAACTCTATAGATAGGTTAAGCATGGTCATGGCTGATATAGGACTTATGGCATAAACATATTTTATCTAATATCTTTATCCAGGGAGGAAACAGTCGACTATGTTTGTAAACTTTGTATGGAGAAAAGAGTAGGTAGACTGTCCGTCTATCTGCCTGTCCATCTGTATGTCACGGTGTGTTACGCAGGTGACACTGCGGGACGCTGTTAGTTATTAAAAAATAACGGTCAACGCATATCAGATGCGTGTCTTATACTGCGTGACGTACCTTACATTTTGTACACACGTAAACCTTATCATACCGGGAAGAGTAGTGCCGCACACGTCACGCAAGACTTTACGTGGTACAGTACCGACCGATACAATGTGCGTGCATCCGGTGTGACATAGCACGCACGCGTGTTTCACAGTAGGAACACGCAGGTTTATAGTAATACCTCGATTATTGAGGTACAAGCTTGTACTTAGTGTAGATCCGATGTCTGATATTAATCTATATCTATACTGTTCCGTATTTTTGTCTTTAAATCATGCCAATAAAGAAAAAAACTGCAAGACTTTGCACACAGCAATTTCTATCCCGAAAATAAGCAAGTAGGGTAGGCTTTTTTTTTGTTAAACTTATAATAATTTATTAATTGACAAATTTTTTGTGTATTATAATTATTAGGCAAATAATTTAAAGAAATCATCATCATCATTTCAGCTGTAAGAAGTCCACTGCTGGACATAAGCCTCCCTCATAGATTTTCAGAAATACTATTTATAAAATATAATAAATTATAATAGCCTTATAATAAACGTCAGCTCAGAGTAATTTTACTACTTTTTGTTTCTGTCTGTCAACTTTGAAAGTTCTTGTCACGGAAAAAGACAAAGCATGTTCTTACTACTCCGACGTGGAGTAAGCCACGTTTATTAATTAGGTTATAAGATTACAAATTTAAACATATTCCTCCTTACTTGTAAACGATGATTTTATTATTATTTTTAAACTTACACGATTTCCGTCCGTACACTCATAAAAACGTCGAGGTAATTAAATCCATAGTTTTCTTTAACGCGACCTCGACCCGAAGTTCTAAAAATTAATATGGATAAATAATATGTTTCAAGTCATACAAATGGTAAGTACCTCTTTATAAGTTACCTCTAAAAAGACGATACAGTTAGCGTCGAGCTTTATCTCCAATCATTACAATTCGACCTTCATAAAGGACGCCTAAACAAAAATTCGACCCCTAAATGAAATAACAAAACTTATAACAAATATATTTGAGAGATGACACCCAAAATGCTTTGAGTCTCGAAACAATGATCGTATCGAGAACACCCAAGAGGCTTTCGAGTACATCCGAACTCCGATATTCTCTGTAATGTCGGGGTATTGGGTCCGAAACCGAGGATCGACTTAACATAATATTATTATGTCTGCCACAAGTCTGTCACTTTATTGAGTCGCCCCGAGCGAGATCGGGGGCTCGGGGAGCTCATCGTCAACCAGAGCACCGAGATGGCGGCCACGCCACCACTCGTGTGGATTTTTGAGGATCCATGAGAATTGGAGAGGAGGCCGGACGCGGCCAACCGCCGTCGTCGGGGCCAACGGTAGAATGCGCGAGCATTGTCCCGTTGGCCCTCGAGACTTGCAGCATGACGGACACCGAGGGGTTTTAGGGTATACCCCCTAAACCCCTCGGTGCCCTTGGCACCTACCATCTTAGCCAGGGGGGACCCCCACACACTGGGCCGCTCTCCCCGAGAGCATCGTGACGGTCTTAAGGCGATTCCCCTCGTGAAAAAAAGATCAATTCCCAAACCTTACTGCGAAAGCCACAAAAAGACAAAGCTAACTTATTGACATGTGACGACAAACGTATTGGCATTTGTCAATGTCATGTCGATTGTCGACTCTCTTCACAGCAATAAATACAATATTTCTTGGCATAACGACTTATATGGAGTAGAGGTAAAACACTTGTATATCTACGAGGAAAAAATTGTGTGTGTGTGTGAATGTGTTTATTTGTTTCTAATGAATAAACTCGAAAACGACTGGACCGATTTCAAATATTCTTTCACTAAAAGAAAGCCACATTATCGAGGAGTAAAATAGGCTATTTTTGATCCCGATATTCTCCCGGGATCGGGGCTTACGCTGGTAAAACCGCGGGACGCAGCTAGTGTGGTATAAAACTTTAATCGTCTTTTGTTTTGGCTCAGATCGTCTTTCGTTGACATTTCGATCGTTTTTAGGGTTCCGTACTCAAAAGGTAAAAACCTGGTGTGTCCACTAAGATCGTTGGGCCCAAGCCAACCTCACCTGCTAGCTTGGTGCACCTGCTGATAAACGGACGAGGCTCTGGCGCAGACTTTCCCTTCGGGGTTGGGAGGTCAGACGGCAGTCGCTCCCGTAAAAGTCGAAATTCGCCAAATCTAGTATGGAAAGTCGAGAAAGATATGGCCACAGGGATAGGGCGCCGCCGCATAACGGCGCGCAGGAGCTTCGCCTGACTCCTGTGGTAAGTGGACGAGGGCTACCGTGCCACGGGCGGGCACGGCCAAAGACGTTAGCCCCTAAACACGATGTGAAACTCCGCTTCGCAACGTGGAACATTGGCACGCTAACCGGACGCGCGAGGGAGCTAGCCGACGTACTCTCCAGGCGGAAGGTGGCCGTGGCGTTCCTGCAGGAGACTCGATGGAAAGGCAGCAGATCCCGGCTTATTGGGAATGGCTACAAGCTGATCTACACGGGTGCACCTGGTGGAGAGAACGGGGTGGCTGTGGTACTCGCTGAGAGGTTGCATGACGATATCTTGGAGGTGAATCGCTTTAGCGACCGACTTATGTGCGTGAAGGTGCTTATTGGGGGGGTTCCTACCCACTTAGTAAGTGCTTACGCGCCACAGGTCGGTTGTAGCGACGCTGATAAGAGGTCGTTTTGGGATAAACTCGGCGAGGTCCTTGGGGCTATCCCGTTGTCTCAGGGAATCGTTTTGGGTGGTGATCTGAACGGTCATGTGGGTGAGATGGGGGCGGAATTTGAACGTGTTCATGGAGGCTACGGGTATGGCAGTCGGAATGCGGAAGGAGAAGAAATTCTGCGTACGTGTGCCACTGCCGACCTGGCACTCGTGAACACATATTTCAAAAAGAAGCCCGACCACTTGATCACCTACAGGAGCGGGGGGCGCGCTACCCAAATCGATTTTCTAATCACTAGGAGACATCATATCGGCAACGTGGCCAACTGCAAAGTCATACCCGGTGAGAGTCTCACTGCCCAACACCGTATCCTTGTCATGGATCTCTGTGTAAAGACCAAAGACAAACGACCGGAACCATGTCAGCGCCGAATCAGATGGTGGATGCTTGATGAAGTCAAGTCCCAGATGCTCGCCTCAGCAATCGGCGACAAATGTGCCAATGCTGAAGGCGAATCGGTGCAGGAACACTGGGACCGGATTCAGGTGTCTATCGCTGATTCGGCGCGGTCGGTCCTCGGTATGTCTAAGGGAGGACGCAAGTGTGACAAGGAAACTTGGTGGTGGAACGACACAGTCCAGAGGGAGACTAGGGTGAAGAAAGC
The DNA here is from genome assembly GCA_958496205.1 of Idaea biselata. NCBI lineage: Eukaryota > Metazoa > Arthropoda > Insecta > Lepidoptera > Geometridae > Idaea > Idaea biselata. The sequence continues at coordinate 40,237,799 of OY292395.1, forward strand.
CCTCTTTAAAAAGTGGCAAGCGTCCAACTCTCCTGAAGATCGCGACGCGTACAGGTCTGCCAAACGTGCCACAAAGAGAGCAGTAGCCAGAGCCAGACGGGACCACTTACAGCCATTGTACGATAAGTTGGAAACGTCTAAGGGGCAGAAGCTTATTTATAAGTTGGCACGTTCTAAGATCAAAGCGGCACAGGATATATCCAAGTGCCGCTGTGTAAAAGATCCTAATGGTAACCTGCTATGCGAGGACCTCGCGGTGAAGGAGAGGTGGCGCTCTTATTTCCACGAGCTGCTCAATAAGCAGTATAAAGAGGTGCAGCCACCGGAACTCCCTCCGAATCTAGGACTTGTGCCACTGATAACGCCTGATGAGGTGCGCAAGGCTCTTCGCTGCATGAAGAATCGGAAAGCTGTCGGCGCCGATGGAGTCCCCATCGAAGTATGGAAGGCTATGGGTTCTCGTGGTGTGGGCATCTTAACCAACCTTTTTAACCGTATACTCGAGACCGGCAGAATCCCCGCCCAATGGAGACTGAGTGTTATCACTCCAGTGTTCAAGGGCAAGGGATCTGTGCAGGAGTGTGGAAGTTATCGTGGTATAAAGGTCATGTCCCACACCATGAAGCTCTACGAGCGTATAGTTGACTCTCGGATCCGGCAGGAGTGCACTGTCTCGGAGGGGCAGTATGGTTTCCGCCCCGGTCATGGTACCATGGACCCTGTTTTCGCCCTAAGGATCGTTATGGAGAAATACAGATCGAAGAATACGCCTCTGCATTTTCTGTTCCTGGACTTGCAGAAGGCCTTCGACTGTGTTCCTCGCGTGATGATCTGGTGGGCGCTGCGGTCCAAAGGGGTGCCTGAAACTTATATTGAAACCATCAGGGACATGTACCGAAATTCCGATTCAGTGGTGCGAACTGCTGTTGGTGACACTAAATCTTTCCCCATTACAGTCGGAGTCCACCAAGGATCCGTCCTAAGTCCGTTTCTGTTTAGCGTAATACTGGACGCACTGTCCGTAATCATCCGAGACGCACACGAGCAGCCCCCGTGGATGCTCATGTATGCTGATGATATTGCGCTAGCGGACTCGGATAAGGGGCGGCTTGGAAGGCGTGTAAATGCGTGGAAAGAGTCACTTGAGAACAGCGGTTTGCAACTCAACGTAGCGAAGACCGAATACTTGGCTAGCAATACCACAGATCCCACACCTGTCTGCGTAGACGGTCACATGGTCGAGCGGACAGACCAGTTTAAGTACTTGGGATCTGTGCTTCACGAGTCCGGCGACATCGATTGTGACGTCAAGTCCCGCATTTCGGCAGCTTGGGCCAAGTGGCGAGAGGTAACTGGTGTCATCTGTGACCCGAAAATGCCGGTTAAACTGAAGGGACAGGTCTATAAAACGATCATTAGACCTGTCCTTTTGTATGGTAGTGAGGCGTGGCCATTGCTTGAGCGACATAAGCAGGAGCTGCGTGTCACGGAGATGAAGATGCTGCGCTGGATGTGTGGAGTGACGCGAAAAGACCGCGTCAGAAACTCCCGCATCAGGGGCAGCCTTCATGTCCGAGACATTGCAGACAAACTGCAAGAATGCCGCTTACGGTGGTACGGCCACGTTCTACGGAAACCGGCTAGTTACGTGGGAAACAAATGTCTTGCTATGGCGCCTCCGCCCGGCCGCGGCAGATTGGGAAGACCCAAGAAGTGCTGGCTTGACGTTGTAAGATCGGATATGCGTGCTAATGGCCTCACTACACGGGATGCCGAAGATCGTGCGAAGTGGAGACGTAAAAGTAGGAAAGCGGACCCCGGGCTCTCGAGAGAGATGCAACCGGGAACAACGCTCGGATGATGATGATGACTCAAAAGGTAAAAACCTGACCCTACTTTGACTTCGCTGTCTGTCTGTCTGTCTGTCCGTCTGTCACCAGGGTGTATCTCATAAACCGTGATAGCTAGACAGTTGAGATTTTAACAGATGATGTATTTATGTTGCCTAAAAATAAAATAAAATAAATATTAAAGAGTGGCTCCAATACAACAAACGTTACCTATTTACATCGTTCGCATTGCATTTACGGATTGGTCGATCCAGTGTTAATTTTAGGGTTGTACCCAATTGTGATAATGGTACGGAACCCTTCGCGTGCGCGACCCAGTGCGCGAGTCCGACTCGCACTTTCCCGTTATTTTTTAGTACCTACCTACAAGAACTTAACAAGATAACTGAGTACTTAACGGCTTTCTCACCAGATGGTAAGTGACGATACGATCTGAGACAACTAACTTTTAAATGCCTTTAACAAAGGCATCAAATACCTATCAACGGTGACAGTAATCTCAAGAAAACCCCTCGAATTCCCGAAAAATTTCTCGGAAAAGTATTTTTTACTAAAAGACGTTTCGTCAGTGAGTAACATCCATTTGTCAATATGGACAAGGGAGGACAAGGGCGACTCGAAAATGATCTTAACTAGGGTTGGGAAATATGTTTTTCAAATAAAATTATTTCAAGAAATCTAACCGAGCCGATAAACAAAACAGGGAGAAAGCATAATCGTTAATTCACCATGTCACGTGTGTATTCCCGTGTGCAGCGGTAGCGCACTCTGGAACCAAGCGAGGAGCACAGGTTCAAATCCTGTAATAGGAGATTTTATGATGATTCCTTTTTATTTTAAAACGCATAAATAAATAATAAACTGTTAGTCTTTTAATTTTATTTCTATGTGAGTATGTGACTTATTTAAAGTACGAAGCATCGCATCTTTAACTAGGTATTTAAAGAAAATCGACTAAGTGCGAGTCGGATCGCGTAGCAAGGGTTCCCTACTATTAACTATAAATAACATAAATTTCTTTTTAATTTTTGTATGTAGCTCAAGGCTATTTTATTTAGAAAATTTCATTTTAGAGGAAAAAAAATATTTGGAATGCTATTTTTCCATTAAAATAAATTTTCTATATAAATAACATGTTTGTTGTCTACTTAATTATTTTTTTCTGTTTTAGTATTTAGTTTTTTGGTACGGACCCCTGATAGCGGGATATTTACCATGTTTATAAATGACCATTTATTATCACTACTTTGCGTTAGTTTTATTAAAACAAGGAATTCGAAGTTCACTAAATAATAATTTAAAAAACTTAGCAAAACCATTTAAATATTATGGATGTTTTACCTAAAACTATGTTAGTCTACCAGAAACATTGCGACTATCATAATTTTACATCATTATAATATTATTCATCATGCATGATAATTTTGTAAAACGCAAGTCTCGAGAAAAAAAAAACAAATTCTCGGACTGAAAATTTCCCGAAACTCGAGAAAAACTCAGTGAAACGCGGAAAATTGTTGCAAATGGTAGGAACATCAATCAATTTATAATACTTCGGCTGTTCGTCGTGTAGCGAGGACTTTATGGAAAAAACTGGCCTTTACAAAGGACAAAGAGGCTTTTTTATTATTAAAATACCTCGCTAGTATCAAACTTGTCTCAAACCTCAAGCGTCAAGCTTAAAATATAAAATTTAAGAAATTAAATGTTGTCAGAAAGCAAGTGGGTATCTATACAATTGCTTGCATGTTTGACGTTTGAATGTTTATCATGATTAAAATGTTTTAAGTAAGTATCTAGTTTTGTATCTAATCTATCATAGGTTTGTGTTAATTAAAATATTATTATTTATAAGTTATTATTAATTCCAAAACTAAATAAAAGTAAAAAAAAAATAGGATTCATTAAATCAAACTTTTCGGAACATTGTAATCTAATGGGACTTTCAATTTGAATTGCATTTAGGCGTGTAAGTTCCGGATCGGAGCTTACTCCTCGAAAGTGTATCTTTCTATTAGTGGAAGATTTTTTTAATCGGTTCAGTATTTTCTTTCAGAGCCTATTCGTTACAAATAAACAAATAATAATCTTTGCTCATTATAATATTAGTATAGAAGAACAAATAATAATAGTTATTTTTATGCATTAGGTACCTATCACACCAGTTAATGTGACGCAAGTTGCCACAAGTAAATTTTCGAAGATGTATTTTCCCTTGAAAATATTTCGAATATTTTTTTTTAGATTTTGAAAAAAAAACGATTTGTTTTTTTTAATTTCTAATCCAAAGTAAAGCCATTACAACCAAAAATGAGTTTGATTTCTTGAATTTCTTCTCAAGTTACCTTGACCGTGCCTGTGAAACTTAGTAACAAAACCTACCTACATATTTTACAGCCAGGCTTTATTAACAAGTTTTATTATGTTTTCGTACTTTGACACTTTCTTCAAGTCAATTTAGATATACTTTTTATTATAAAATTGCGGAAAATAAGGTCTTGTCTTGTACGTGAACGCTACAAAACGAACACGAAATAAGTCTTTTGTTCGTCTAAAAGTTGTTATAAGAGATCTTGTAGGTAGGTATATCTATATATATACCTACGCAGACTTTTAGATTTAGGAAACTTTTATTTAAGTGCTGATGATGACGATGATGATGATGTCGTCCACGTCGTGTCCGACGTTGGCGACCTTGGGCTATCTTTTGAAGTGTGCTCGTATGTGGCTGGCAAAACCGACAGCGGGCAGTATCTTCGTTATTTAAATAAGTACTAGCACGGGCCCCGGGGTTTTAGCCGCGTCGAATATTGAGATAAAAACTAGCCAAGGAGTTAGGTTAGGTGTTCAGGTCTTTAGCTATCATCACAATCGGCTAGCGGTTTTTGCGTGAAGAAACTACTAGCTAACCCAGCAAACTTTGTGCCGCATTCGAGGAAAAAAAAACAACTGTAATGGCTATCTCCTGACTCTAAGCTACCTTCCCACGAATCGGTTCAGCCGTTCTTGAGTTATAAAATATAGTGTAACTAACACGACATTCTTCTAGATATAATATAGATAGATTTAAAATACGTTTTATAACAATTATTCGGTAATAGTCGCCTCACTGGCGTCCCCTAACTTAAATCACTTAGGTATTTCTATTCCGAGCCATCCCCATCCAGTCTCCACCTATCCTTTGTCAAAATATGTCCCTCTAGGTAGATTAAAGGTGATCGCACATTTATCAGCACCGTACGCGCTGCATTTCGAAAAGTGCGGTGCGGATAAAACGTGCGAGGTTTGACATCATTACATACAATAAAAAAAAACATACAATTAATTCTAAAATTCGGTGAGTAGGTACGGCGCGTGCGGCGCGCCCGGTGCAGATAAATTTTAATGCGCGATCACCTTAAGAGCCCTAGAGCCGCTAAACTCAAAATCCATGTCGGATTCATAGAAAATTGTTGATTATTTCATGACGGAATGTTGTTGAACTTTTTTTTGTGTATGGTTTGTAATCGACATTGTTTCTAACATTTTAGTGCAGTTTCCAGACAAATATGTCGAAACGTATTGAAGCCTATCAACATTTTAGCCAAAACAGTAATTTTTTGTCTACAATTTGATAAGGCTTTGCACCGGTTTTTGTCTCAAAACTACACCAAAATGTAGGAAACAATGTCACCTACAATCCATACACAAAAAAAAAAGATCTACGACATTCCGTCATAAAATAATCAACAATTTTCGATGAGCCCGACGGGGATTTTAAGTTTAGCTGATATAGGGCTCTTAAATCACCTTAGATAACCAGCTAAAACCTACCAATAACAACTTATCCCGAACTAAAAACTACCAAAATCTACCAATATTGGTAGAAACATAAATCATTTCTCACTCAGCACTATCTTACACCCTCGTCAGTCGGCCTGACACCGCAAACATATTGTACTCCAACTCTCTGATAATATGGACAAATTGCCGTGGTATCTCGCATCTCGGTATCTTGTGCTAGTGTTACAGACAGACATACGGACATATAAGTTATGTGAATGAATTAATGCGGACGGTCGTACACTACTCGCTTCCTTGGTTGTTGGAAAGAGATAACGATCTTTTATGGGAGGAGGGATCTTGCATTTCAATATTTTTAAGCTATTGCATGGCTTTTATTGCAGGCTTTGAGCGCGGCCACCGAATCAACGAATTTCGTAACGAAAATAAAACCTAACAGTCCCCCACTCCGCCTACCAAGTTTACATGGTTTACCATGGTACAAAATAAATAAATAATTATAATTGCATAAGTTGATAAAAAAATGCTATGCAATAGCTTTACCGCGGCAGTTCCCGAGTGCCACAAGTTTTTAGTAATTACAAATCATGCGGAAATAAGATTAAATGTATTTTACAGAACTACGGCGCTAGAAACTCTTTTCGGTAGCTCTACGGTAAAAGCCTCTCTTAGTCTTGGACTGCCTGAATCCCACGCTTCACTCAGGAGTTAATTTTTTAACAACCTCGCTACGCTCGGGAGTAAACTTTAAAGTCCTTTAAGTTTACTCCCGAGCTTCTTTGTCAAAGCAAATATTTATAAAAAGAGGGCCAAACGTAAAATCCTATCCTACTTTTATTATAAAGCTGAAAGTTTGTAAGTATGTATGTGTGTGTGTTTGTACGTAAAAACCGCTGAACCGATTACCATGAAATTCGGTATGTAGATAGGTAGAGACCTGGAATTACACATAGGCTACTTTTTACGCTAATATTCCCGCGGGATCGGGACTTACGCTTGTGAAACCGTGGGGCGCAGCTAGTATTAAAATAAAACATCCCTTCATGTAACTAACTACCAGTTAGGTACTGTGTAAATCGCCTCACATTAAAAGTCTAAAAAAAACAATAAAACGACGCTTTACAAGTTATAAATCTAGTATAAGATGCACTCTTGCGCAGACACCGTCAAACTTAAGCCATATTAAAGCAGTAAGTTTTAGTTTTATACGCCTGAGAAATGATCACGTACGGGCGGGAATTTCGACGAACTTTCTACCATATTACGTCTAACGGCCGAAGCAGAAACGCTACTCAAAATTTGAGTTCGACTTAATCAAGTAAGCGGCGTTCAATCTCAAAAATTCTTTTAAAATTGAATTTCAAATCATAGATGCCCAGTATTGAACTAAGACTAGTTTATCTACAAAAATTTTAATTAGTAAAAGTAATATATTTACTGACTTGTGCTATTTATTTGTAAAAAATAAAGGTAGGTAAGTTTGTGATTTTATTTTATCGAGAAAATGTTCTGTACCAGATCGTGTTTTCACATCATATGACACCTAATAACACCATAACACCTAGTAAATATCCTCAAATTTATTAAGCATTATTTTTAAAACTGATGTTTCAAATACATTTTATAGTTAACCGTCCGAGAAAAATCAGTTCTGACCTGCAGAGGCTTAAAATTGATCAAACAAGCCCGTCAAATAAATTAAAAAAAACGTTTTGCACTCGGGTACTGCCGCGGTAAAGCTATTGCATAGCATTTTTTATCAACTTTGCATAAGTAATAATTATTTTTTTATTTTGTACCACGTTGCCACAAAGCTCAAAGCCCGCGATAAAAGCTATGCAATATCTTAAAAGTGTTCGTTGAAATTTCACCCCGTATCTTCACAAACTTAAGCCGCGCTGACTAAGGACTGTAAATAAAATCCGCAGTTTTGCCGCATCGCAATTTTGAAATTATTTTATAACATACTCATTATTTCTTCACCGGAGAAGTAAGATTACTTGGGCAAATTTCTTACTTAAGGGGACAGTCTAACTACTCTTTTCTCCACACAAACTTTACAAACGTATAGTCGACTGTTTCCTCTCTGGATAAAGATATTAGAAAAAAATATGTTTATGCCATAAGTCGTATATCAGCCATGACCATGCTCCTACGTTTTGGTTTTTTTCATTTTCTAATTTTATTAGAATAGAAATAAAATTAGAAAATGAAAAATATATAGTTTTTATGGCATAAACATAATTGCTCCATAGTCTTTATCCAGGGAGGAAACAGTCGATTACGTTTGTATGGAGAAAGAGTAGGTAGACTGTCCTCTCCCCCGAAGGGTTCCCGCTTTGTCGTGGCGGGGGGGCTTAGTAGCCGTGGCCTGGTCACCCACGGTGAACCAAGAGGAACCCACCCGAGGAGGAGCCGCTCGAGCTAGCTCGCGGCTGGAGGAGGATTCGGGGCCGCGGCAGGAGAGGAGTGTCGGTGTTTCATTGCCGCTCTCCCTATCTGCCGCGGCCTCGGCGGGGCCGCCACCGTTAGATGGCGGACGCGGTGGGGCTGCAGGTGAAGAGGCGTGTCGGTGTGTCGTTGCCGCTCGCCCTATCCCCTGCAGCCGAAAAGTGGTCGGCGACGGGGCCACAGACCTTACCCGTCGCGGGGGAACCAGGAGTGTCCAGACATCTCTGGTTCTCCTAAACGGCTCTTGGCGGCGGACTCGGGGGAGTTCGTCGCCAAACACTGAGCCTGAGGTGGCGGCGGCGTGTCCACGCCGCCCCTCGTGAGGGTTTTCCTCTACGGAGGACATTGAAGGTGGGGCCGGACGCGGTCAACCGCTGTGGGGCAGACGGTAGTATGCGAGAGCGTTTCCCGTCTGTCCCCACACTTAGCGGAAAAGACGGACACCGAGGGGTTTAGTGGGTATACCCCGGCCTCACACCATCTTGGCCGGGGGGACCCCCACACACCGGGCCGCTCTCCCCCGGGAGCGGCCTGACGGTCTTAAGGAGATTCCACTCGTTAAAAAAAAAAAAAGAAGGTAGACTGTCCTCTTAATCTCTTGAATAATAAGGAACTACCGACCGGCCCTGACTTCGCACGGATACAGTGGCTTAAAAATTATCATGATAAATTACACAGTGCAATAATTTTCTTTCTTTTTGTTTAGTGCTGTCACCTAGTGTTAGAGTTTTTCAAGTCGCTATAAGGCCTTTAACTTTAACTAACGACAGCTATCAGAGATAACAACCGGGACCAACTGCTTAACTTGCCTTTCGAAGCACGGAGGAGCTCGTTTTTTTTGTATAGATTTAAAAGATAAATAAATGAAAATGTTTTTTTTTAATTATACAAACATTGGGAAAAGAGTCAGCTGTCGAATTTTAATGTCAAAATTTGGTTACCATTTTTAAGAACCAGGCGCTTCTAAGTTCTCTGGCCTTTACCATGTTCCTTTAGATTCGAGATAAAGAGTCGAAATAAAACTACCAACATTTTAGGGTTCCGTACAGCTCTACACCAAAGCTGCATAGTTCAAAACTAATTAGCCTATCTTACAAGGAAAACGTAAAAAAGCCTTTCTGTATTTACGCCAAAGTTTAAACTACAGACCGAAAAGCGTGTGAATCCAGATAAAACTGTTATAGTTTAGTGCGGCTTCCGTGACATGATAATTAGTTCACTATTTCGTTTTAGTTTAGTTCTGAAAGTTATTTTTACTGCATTGCACTGGTTTTGTTTTGAACTTTGGCTTGGATTTAGTTCTGTGTGGTTGAAATTCGAGTAGTATTCTAGCTACAGTAAATAGGTATTGTATAACTATTACCTACCATATTTAAAAGAACAGTCTACCTACTCATTTTCCATACAAATATAGTCGACTGTTTCGTCCCTGAACAAAGATATTAGAGCAAATATGTTTATGTCATAAAACCTATATCTGCCATGACCGACCATGCCCCTACGTTTTGGTTTTTTTCATTTAAAAATTAGAAAATAAATAAAATTATTATCAGTTGATCCAGCGACCTTTGTTCCGCCTTAGAAGACAAAATAAGTAAAAACCGGGCAAGTGCGACACTCGCGCACGAAGGGTTCCGTACCACTATGACATTTGGGTACGGAACCCTAAAATGATTTACATCCAATTTTTAAATTTGATAGGAAAATGTGAAATATTTAGCTTCGATCCTTACTCCCTTCATACGACCACACCACTCAAAAATAAAGAAAAAAAAAACTTTGGCACAAAGAAAATTTGAAACTTAGAAACTCTTTGGTAAGTGAAGGCATACTGGTATATTTGACAGACAGGGCGGCCATTTTGAATTCCACGACCTACTCGATTCCCTTGTAGTTTTTGAAACACGTTTGTTGTATGGGAGCCCCTCTTAAATATTTGTTTTATTTTGTTTTTAGTATTTGTTGTTGTAGCGGCAACCGAAATACATCTTCTGTGAAAATTTCAACCGTCTAGCTATTACGGTTCATGAGATACAGCGTGGTGACAGACGGACGGACGGACGGACAGTCAGACAGACAGACAGACAGCGAAGTCTCAGTAATAGGGTCCCGTTTTTACCCTTTGGGTACGGAACCCTAAAAAAGCCCGTCTCCTGGTTCTAAGCTAAACCCCACCAATTTTCAGCCAAATCGGTTCAGCCGTTCTTGAGTTATAAATTGTTTAACTAACACGACTTTCTTTTGTATGTACACAGACTAGCTGACCCGGCGAACTTTGTTCCGCCTTAGAGGCAAACAATTTCCGTTTTTCCATGTTTTTTATGTTTGTGTTATAGCTGTCAGGTTTCCAAATAAATAAATAATATAGAAAAAAGGTTCAGGCGTTCTTAGCATCTCTATTACGATTTCCTACGTAAGTATACTTCATTTTTAGTGTTCCGTAGCCAAATGGCAAAAAACGGAACCCTTATAGATTCATCATGTCTGTCTGTCCGTCTGTCCGTCCGTCCGTATGTCACAGCCACTTTTCTCCGAAACTATAAGAGCTATACTGCTGAAACTTGGTAAGTAGATGTATTCTGTGAACCGCGTTACGATTTTTACACAAAAATAGAAAAAAATAATGAATTTTTGGGGTTCCCCATACTAAGAACTGAAACTCAAAAAAATTGTTTTCATCATACCTATACATGTGGGGTATCTATGGATAGGTCATTGAAAATGATATGAGGTTTCAAATATCATTTTTTCTAAACTGGATAGTTGGCGCGAGAGACACTTCCAAAGTGGTAAAACGTTGGTCCCCCCCCTGTAACTTCTAAAATAATGGAATGATAAAACTATAAAAAGTAAATAATGTACAATACTATGCAAACTTCCAACGAAAATTGGTTTGAACGAGATCTAGTAAGTAGTTTTTTTTTAAACGTCATAAATCGTAAACCGCAATTTACCTTTCAAAACAAAATCTGCTGTATAGATAATGGTACGGAACCCTTCGTGCGCGAGTCCGACTCGCACTTGGCCGGTTTTTTTAATTTCAGACTACTATCTGGCGTTTTTTTTTCTTTGTATTTGACATTTTTTTTGAAGATGTATCAAATCATAGTCTATAATTAAAAAGAAATATAATAAGAAATATAGGTACCTATTAATAGTCTGCAAAGTATACAAAGTACGACACTTTTTTTTTCAAATTATCTAGAAAAGTAAATTATTCGTAACTAGTCGCTCAGTTCCCAGGTCTCTTAATTAAAAAACTAATTTCGAAGACCTACGCCGGATTTATCGAGACCCAAATAAATCTAATCAACGTTTAGTACTTTGCACCTAATTACAAATTATTTAGGCACTCGACCCTTAACGAGTTTTTACCTGGAAAAGAAACGGGACACAAACTGGGATAAAAATAAATAAAATAATTGTACAAAGTTACACACAGCGCAATCTAGTCCCAAACTAAGTACTAGGCTTGTACTATGGGTACTAGACACGCGCTACAGAAGCCATCTTCACAACAAATCCACAGAAAATTTAATAAATAAAACTTGAACCTGAGTACATGTGTTTGGAGATTGTCAACTTCTAAGAAAGAAACCTGTAAAGATCTCGAAACGTTGGGCATTGATAAATCTGCTAATGATTTTAAAAACAAGGTTGTACGCTAGCCGTGTAGCCCCGGCATAGAATAGGGGTACCCCATCTTTTCCCGTAGTTGTCATAAAAGGCGATGAAAGGATCTGGGGGAGACTAGCGACTAGCTTGTTTTTGGGTACCATCCATGTATCACAATGTATGTATTTTTAAAATAAAGTATAATATCTAGTAGGTATATCCGTTGTCGAGTACCCATAGTACAAGCCTAGTGCCTAGCTGCGTGTGACGTCGTGAAATATTTATTTATTTTTCTTTATTTAGCGCAGTCCTGACAGTTCCATACGAAAATTCCCAAAGACTTTACACCTTTACTTACTTACTCGTACAGTTCTCGCTCAACACTTCTAAAATTAAAACCATCCCTTCATAAATTATGAATTAAGGACGAGGGCTCGGACCGACAATGCTGCCGGAAAGTAAGGCTACAATACTGAATTATTATTAACCTGGTACTTGTGTCACTACGTTAAGAACTTGCATTGGTTAGGTATGTGTTTCTTTAGGGTTCCGTTCCAGGAAGGTAATGAAAACGGGACCCTATTTTACTGAGACTCCGTTGTCTGTCTGTCCATATGTCACCAAACAGCACCTCATAAACCGAGATAGCTAGAAAGTTTAAAATCACACAGGTGATGTATTTCTGTAGCCAATATAGCAACAAATATTCAAGGGGGCTCCATACAATAAACGGGATTTATTTTTACCACTAACGCCATCTAGTGGCGCCAATCGTAAAAACAAAAGTTAACGTTGCGTAACGTTGTTGTCTAGATTTTTTATTTATAGTTATTTGCCACTATTATATTCACTCTTGACTTAACACTCCAAGGTTGTATACTTGGAAAAACTATGCCGGCATATTAGTTCCTATTGATAGCAGTTCCACTTAGTAATATGTCTTCGGTCTCAAGCACTGACCTCCATGGTACAAGTCGCTCCACCATGGACCGGTCATAGCGCACTGAATTTTGTGCCGACTTGATTAGCGCCATGTTGCGCTGTTGTCCCGCATTTCTATTGAAACGGAACTATTAGTTCCACGGCCACCATCACTTTCAATAGACAACGTGTGTCAATAGCGCAACATGGCGCTAATCAAATCAACACAAAGATCTAATGTCATTTTGTATGGTATACCAATTCCAGCGTACTTGTATAGTTTTCATTTCAGTGGTCTCAAGTCATTGAGAGCTTTGAAGCGCTTTCACAATGTAGTCGGACTATACCAGTCGAAATAAACGGACCGTGGCTGTGCTGGTCGGAACTCGGCGAGAAGGCAGAGCCTCTGATGAGTGACCGGATGGAGGTATACACTTACAAACCAGACGTAAGATTATGTTTATTTTCATATTTCTTTCTTATTTTATTAAGGACTAGCTGTGTCTAGCGGTTTCACCCGCGTAAGTTCCGAGAATATCTAATCGGGATTAGAAGTAGCCTATGTTACTCAGGGTGATTTTAGAAATCGGTCCAGTAATTTTTGAGTTTATTCATTACAAACATACAGAAACACACACACAAAATACAAATCTTTCCTCTTTGTAATATTGGTGTAGACGAGCTGCGTAAGCCCCGATCCCGCGCAAATATTGGGATAAAAAGTAGCCTATGTGTTGTTGTAGGTATCCAGCTTATAGCTTCCGATACTCCCCTGAAGGCGGGCTTAAATGGTTCATATTATGTACCTAGTTGGGTATGTAGTATATTATATGTGTGTGTATATTATTATTATTATATTATATTCAGTGTTTTCTATGTATCATATGTATGTATTTAAAAAAAAAAAGTATAATATTTGGTATATCCGTTGTCTAGAACACATAGTACAAGCCTAGTGCTTAGTTTAAGGCTAGATTTTTTTTTTTTTTTTTACGTGGGAAAATCTGATTAAGACCATCAAGCCGCTCTCGGGGGAGAGCGGCCCGGTGAGTGGGGGTCCCCCCGGCCGAGGTGGGGGTGGCCGGGGTATACCCACTAAAAACCCACGGTGTCCGTACGCTCCGCTAAGTGTGGGGACAGATGGGGAACACTCCCGCAGACTACCATCTGCCCCACAGCGGTTGGCCGCGGCCGGCCTCTGCGCCAAATCCTCACTAAGAGGAAAACCCTCTCGAGGGGCGGCGTGGACACGCCGCCGCCACCTCGGGCTCATAGTTTGGCGGCTGACCCCCCCGAGTCAACCGCCAATAGCCAGTTAGGGTGGGCGATTATCATCGCGCACCCGCCTGCGCGTGCGCCTGGGGCGCTGGGTGTCACGGAGCAACTCCCTAGCCCTCTCAGCGTCTTCCTTCGCGGACATCACATGTTCCGCAAAGTGACGCACCGCCTGCCATTGGTCGTCTCCGCCGAGCATGGCGGCGACAACACTCGGGAGCGACAAGTCGCTACCGATGGCTAACGCCAACTCCTGCCGGGGCTCGTCCCAGGCAGGGCACTCCTCAAGTGTGTGACGGGCGGTGTCACAAATGCTGGAGCAGTGGTGGCACCGCTCGTCACTCTCCCTTTGGATTCGGCCCAAGAAATGGCCGAAGCAGCCGTGCCCAGCATGCAATGTAATGCATCTACCTTTTTATTTATTTTTATTTTCTAATTAAAAAAAAAATGAAAAAAAAAAGGTAGATGCATAGTCATGACAGATATAAGTTTTATGGCATAAACATATTTGCTCTAATGTCTTTATCCAGGGAGGAAAATTTAAACTACGTTTGTGTGGAGAAAGAGAATGGAGACCATCCTCTTAAATATTCGTTTCAATATTCGGTCATAGGCCTCTCCGTTAATTTTTCAGTAAATATCGTCTAGCTGTAAATCCACTAGTTAATTCTAAAACAAAGCTGAGTCTAGTATACGAGTTGTCGTCCTAATGGTACCATGTACGACAACGTGCAATGTTTGACGGTAGTTACGTACAAATTGTATGCGCATACATTATCTCTCTGCGACGACTTGCATAGGGAGGACTTTCTGTCGGGAGACAATGGAGTCTTATTGTTTTTGATAATGTAGTAAATTAAAAATGTTAGCCCGGCGAATTGTGCCGAACCACTACATCAGGGGAACATTCAAAGTGGGATCCAGAGGTACAACGGGACCTCGGACGACTAAACAATGTTTATACCGACCTTTTTGGGTATAAATGAAGTGGTCCACTGTACCGTCGGGCCACTCCCAAGAGCGACCGTCATAGATCTGTTCTAGACAGATCCCTGACGGTCCCTAAACCCCTCGTGTCCCCAAACGCATGGGTACAAGATAAGCTGGCAGAAACGCGACTGCGATGGTCCGGCCACGTTATGAGGAGACCGGAGGACCACATGGCACTGAAAGTCCTGGAAATACCAAGACCCCCGAGAAAAAGTGGAAGACCTCGTCTCATATGGAAAAATGACTTGAAAACTAACAACATTGACCCAAGGACGATCCAGAACCGACACGTCTGGAGAGAGATGATTGGGAGAGCCGACCCCAATTAAAAATAGGAATGAAGCCAGGCGAAGAAGAAGCCCCAAATTGTCCCACTCTAGGGCTCTTTAAGTAAAACCCCACGGGAGCCCACGACGAAGAATCTTCATGCCTTTCAATCGAACTGCCTGAGTCCTAAGACATGTCGGTTTTCTCACGGTGTTCTCTAAATATAGATATACAATTATAATCAATAACATTGCAGGACATCACACAGCGCCATCTCGTATCAAGCAATGTATACCAACTTGTGATAAATGTAAAATGCAATATGCTAATAACATTTCACAAGTAGCTACTCCTACGATGACCTATCTAAGATTTAAGAAGGTGCCATGCTTATTAAAGCAATGCGTAACGAAGTGTTGGAAGACCAATACTGCATTTCGAAAAAAGGCATTAGTGCACGGTCGGCTGAGATTCAAAACAACGACATTAGGAATGAAAGTGTATCTACCACTAGACCAACATTATAACCTCCAAAATGAGGAAAATCTATGGTCTACAGAACCCTACGAGTCATGGCCATTGAGAATATTATCACATTTTATCGCTTTCCACATTATGTTTGATGGAGTCTTGGGCTTAAGGCTGATGGGAAATAAGTTTTGTGAAAATTCAACAAAAATGATCTCGCCGTTTATACGTTCTATTCACTTGAGTATTGCGATGCGAAATCTCCACTAATATTATAAAGAGGAAAGATTTGTATTTTTATGTGTGTCTGTATGTTTTACCCGCTAATTTTGTATTAGTAACGCAGGTTAAACAACGCCTGGTGCGGATGGGTGACCGATAATGTTTGTGGCAAAAAAATAATGGTCTCGAGCTCCCCATGCTTCAGAAGGCACGTTAAGCAGTTGGTCCCGGTTGTTTTCTCCGATACTAGTGTTTAGGTCGAGTTAGAAGCCTTGGGTGACCTAAAAACTTTAACACTAGGTGAGCCACACCACTACTTACCTACATTAAAATAACCGTAATTTTCACTTTATTACACTTACAATATGACTTCACATTTACGTGCCAGTGCCATACAACATGTAATTAATTGAATTAGACCCGCATAATAATGGCTCTAATTTACGTCTTCTAGGTAAACTCTCTCATCCGAGCGATGTTCCCGGTTGCATCCCTCTTGGGAGCCCGGGGTCCGCTAAACCCCAAATTAATTTGGGGTCGGCGCAGTAGGTAAGTCATCATTGACCATTACCTTCTGCAAATAGATTTGGCGATGTTTTTACGGTCGGCCGCCTGCCTGACACCAACCCTCTTAGGGATCAAGCAGTTTATCCGCCACCGCGCGGAGAGAACTTAAGGTTTGCTAGTCTCCCTCAGATCTCTTAGTCGCCGTTTACGACACCCACGGGAGGAGATGAGGTAGCCCTATTCTATGCCGGGGCTACACGGCTTCTAAGTAAACATGCTACGTAATAGATCACTGTGTCACTTTCAATGTGGTCTGCGTATAACCACTATACCTAGTCAAAGGATTAATTTTAGAAATAAAGAAAATACTAAACTATCAGCCGAATACAGAAACGTCACTTAAAATTTGAGGCGTACTTCAATAATTCAGCAGCTACTAAATTTAAAAATAGTATAGGATTTTTTTAATTTGAGACGTGCTTAGTTGTTAATGTAGAACTCAAATTTCGAGTTGCGTCTCTGCATACGGCCGTATATCACACTAATATTATAAATCCAAAAGTTTGTTTCTTTTGTTTGTTTGTTTATTCCTTCTTCAAGGTCAAACGGTTCGACCGATTTGTATGAAAATTTGCATTTTGATAGTTTTAGTGATGGAGATTAACATAGGATACTTTTGATCCTGATAATTCCGCGGGATCGGGACTTACGCGGGTGGAACCGCAGGGAATATCGGGATAAAAAGTAGACTTTGTGTTATTCTAAGTCTCCAGCTATCTATATTCCAAGTTTCATCGCAATCGGTTGCGTAGTTTTTGCGTGAAAGAGTAACAAAGTCACATACATAATACATACAAACTTTCTCGTTTATAATATTAGTAGGATTCAAATATGAATTCCAAGGAGCGGGAATCGAACCCATATCACAAACAACCATTCACCCACTCACCACAAAACACAGCCTTAATAAAACTAAAACTTACAACATTAAAATATTTTAAAACAGAAATAAAAAGCAAAAACAGTTTTCATTTTTCCAGCCACTCGGAATACTCTAAAGAAATCCTTTCTATTCCAGTGCACCCATGTCAAGTTAATGAGGTCAGCCCAGTACCGGCCATTGTCAACGTTAGGTATTCTGCAAGAATCTCTATGTTCAATTATATTTTAATATAAAATACTGTTCCTTGTGTACGTTTTAGAAGCAAATAAACATTTTAGACTACACATATCGTAACTTACCATTTGGTGAGATAGTGGTCAAAAGCTCACCTATCGAGTATAAAAATCTATAGGTACACATGACGAAATAGGATTATTAGGTAACCTCGGATAGCCGCTGGAAAACGGCTTAGCCTAGCGAGGCTAGAGAGGCATATGGATCGGTTTTTAATAAACACATTTATAACTACGCATCCTCCTACTTTTCTATTGGAAACGACCCCAATTCTTGATGAAAGGTCGCAGTCGCAGTTTGTGCATTTATGATGGTAATGACTTTTTGGTTTATAAAGAACAAATATCATGAAAGGTGTTGAGTCTAAACAGTCGTCTTCCTTCACTCACCTTCACTCGAGATCCATAATAGCCTCGCTTCAAGTCAAATCTGAACAGGAATATGAAAAGGAAGTGTGCTAATATCTTAGACCCCATATCACAATTTGTGACTCACAAGAATGCTTATACTTAAGTGTACTTGTAAATAAAATAGAATAAATTTTGTTCAATGAATAATTTATTATACCATTTTTGTTTACACATGATTATTGTTATGTGTTGAAACCATAAACTTGAAGAAAGTTGTGTTTTTCTATTACATATTCGGTTAAGTGAAGACCCACAAGTGAGGTAGATCTAGTGTAGTTTGAAAACTTGCACGTCACACGCAACATTTTTATAAAGTAGTGTTCATACTTTTTTACTAGATTCTTGATAGAATTTGATTTAAAATTTCAAGCTGTAACAATGAAAAAAGAAATGTTTTTTTTTGCACTAGCAGCAGCTTTATGCTGAGACTGTGCCTACTTGGGCAGGGCACTACAGTACTACTCTATGTTTATTTATTTTCTTTTTCTTTTTGTGTAGTTGTGTGCATCTCTGATAAAAATGTCTTTCTTTCTTTCTTAATTTATCCCACTGTAGGACAGGGGCCTACTCGTATAGGGGTTAGAGAGTGAGACGCTACAGGAGCCTGCAACTAAATGACAATTGTCCCATGCCTTCGTATTGTGGTAAGGCCTAGAACAAGGCAATCAGTGTCCTCATATAAATTAAATTATAAGGGAATAGCTGTAAAATGTTACAAATATGTTCTTACCCAAATTGTTTTTTATACGAAAGTTTATCCAATCTGAATGTTGGGAACTTCTTTGGTCGAATCACTTTGACTGGGTTGCGGAGACTGAAAGGAAAATAACAGGTTACACTGAATAATGTCCCGAATACCATCAAATCGGTTAAGACATGACACCGTTAGATGATTTTGCATTACAATTTATAATAATATAATGTATTGTTGTTTTATTTAGAATTATGTAAGAAAAATACAGGGACATAATTGCTCAGCATAAAACTAAAATCGAATAAAAACTGATAGTAAAAAATAGTACAGACATAACCTTACCTTCATTTCATTAAAAATGGCATGAACATAAAATCTCTGCTTAGATGCCTCTCCACTTTTCGCTTTCTCAACGGAATTTTCCTTATTTTTATATGTTTTAAATCAACTTTTATCAATTTAAATTTTCTCAAGTTAATTCGAGGTAATCTTTTTCAAAGAAAATTACTTGTTTTATTAAATGTAAGTTTGAAACTAAATCATTAAAAGCAAGTGTTATACTAACCTAGCAGCATAGTGCGGTTGTTTGGCTTTACTTGCTGCTTTCCTGTTTGCAAATGTTGAAAATTTTCTTTTTCTACAACAATCAAAAGTATAATGATGGATGAAGTTGTGCGATGCGAACAAAGAATGATGAAGCGAAACTCTTAGCGCGAATCTCGAAGACTATAGTAAAGAAAAGCAATAGTATGTAAACTTGCCTGTTTTCTGAAAATAGGCTTGGACAAGTGATGTAATAATTTTCCTACATTTACCTATAACTTATGGAACCTAAATAAGAAACTGGTCCTGGGAAACAAATTTGTGCGAAAGATGGACAACTGTAAGAACGCCGCGAGGCACCAACTCTTGGGTAAACCGTGCCTTTACTGAAAACCAGTGAACCACACAAACACATCTTCTCTGACGTCTCAAGGGCACATAACGTCTTCATCTGCATCGGTCCATAGCGTGATGAGTTGCCCAGTTCAATCGCATCTTCAGAAAGTTTCTTTATTAGACTTTGACTTTACATAACGATTATGGAACTGAGAAGCCCCAGGGAGGATTGGTGTCAGGCAGGTAACCGGCCAAAAAACATTGCTAAATCTATTTGTAGTAGATGTGGTCGATTATGTCTTACTGACTGCGGTGACCCCAAATAATTTGGGGTTTAAGCAGACCCCGAGACGGATGCAATTGCAAACATCGCTCAGATATGAGAGAGGGAGATAGAGAGAGGAGAGAGATAGAGACAGAGAAGAAACTGAGAGTGCTTACTTTTGTGGATAGTGTATTGTAACTCCTTTAGGTGTAACTTTCTGTTTGCAAGGACCATTATTTCCGCAAGGGCACCCTTTTACTGGCCTCATTGACGTTTGGTACGCCGGTATTGGAGTAATCCTGAAAGTATTGTTTTTAAACAATTGATTAGCGTTAGACCACTATCTTATTTAAATAAATAATAAATAAATAAGTCTGCTTGGCGCTACGACTTAGAGCGGTCGCGGTGGTAGACCGGGACTGGGTGGTAACAATCCGCGGCCAAAGATTAGTTGGTGGGGATTAAGACCCCTTTTTATTTCATTTCTTTACGCTTCTAAATGCTACTACAGATTCTCTCTCTTACTCTCTCTTCCGAAAAACTTTCCATTTTGGTCTTTCTGTGATAATGTATCGAAGGTTTGATAAACTGAAACAAAGAATTAACAATTTAGAGCATCCTAGCTTGTCAGCCTTATACATGGAGTGATGGAATGTTTGTGACTCACAGGTTAATATCTACAGGCAAACTATTGCATAAAATCAACTGTGTAGCCCGGCATCTCTTCCCGTGGATGTTGAAAAGGCCACTAAGGGATCTGGGGAAGACCGGCGATCTTAGAGTTCTCCTCGCGTGGTAGGAGACACTGCTTGGCCGTAAACATATTGGAAAATCTATTTGTAGTTTGTGTGGTCAACTATGATTTTTTTTCTGTGCCAACCCCAAATAATTTGAGGTTTTAGCGGTCCCCGGGCTCCCAAGAGGAATGCAACTGGGAATATCGCTCAAATGCAAAGAAACTATTACTTAATATGTGGGCCTTAATAAACAACACGAATGGGCTACTGTCCTCTCTTTTAATTAGCAGCGTTTCCGAAAACCCTTTTTTAGTGATGCCTATACATACATGACAAAGAAAACATCTGCCAAATTGCTTGTCTCCAAGTCTTGTAGTCTAGGCTGTGCGTTGATATATCGTTCAGTCATTCAATCAGACAATCTATCAGGAATTTGAATATTATATGCATTGTTTTACCTTGAATTACTCGTAGCTTCATCAATTCGTCTATTAGAACTTTTGCTGTTCATCAAACCCATACCTGTATTTTAACAATTACTTGGGTAATTTACACGTGGAAAAGGGAACCATCGCGGAGAAAACGTCTTCGAAATCACTCAGGCATTTATCGTTTCTTTTGATGAAATGAATAAGTTAAATAACCAAGGTTTTTTTTGCGGAACTAAAGCATATTTTATGAACTGTCAGCCATTAGCTAGACAGAAGTCAAACTGGCAGAAGTAGACAAAAAAGTGTAATCTGTTTTTATGTTAAAATTAAAAGAGGTAATATGGGTGGCTTTATTATTAGACAAAAACCGGCCAAGTGCGACTCGGACTTGCGCATGAAGTGTTCCGTATCATGTATGTAACAAGCCTAAGATAATTGCTTTAAAAACATCAACATGTAGGTATTTGTGCATGCTCCATTAGCAGATTAGGAAGACCCTAAAAGACTTCTAGAGTCTTTCGTGTTAGTTCGACAGCACATAGCTGTATAACTGCCTTGACATCGTAAAGTGTGACCACGAAATTCTTAGAGGTACTCATGCAACCGAGAAAATGCAACCTGACACTCAAAAGCGCATACTTTCGACGGACATCCACCATTCAAATAATAAAATACAGGAATTTCAATAACGTCATCTTGTATAAGTTTAGGCACTTTTCGGACACAGCCTTTTGGTCCTTCAGATACCAATACCAATACCACTGAGTATTAATCCTACAGAACAACAGCTTTATACAAGCCCGCGGCGCGGCGCGGCGGCGGTAGGTACTCCACTACATGCGCAGCTAGTGTGCATGACTTCTCACCGCTTTTCGCTCGGGTTTGCCGAGGCCGCCCGAAGAGCCTACTCGGCTTACGTACGTGAACCCGTCAGCACACTGTCGGTGAGACAGGTCACGCACACATAGCTGCGCATGTAGTGAAGTACCTACGCCGGCGCCGCGGGCTTGTATGAAGCTGTTTCTCTGTAGGATTATTACGCGGTGCCAATACCCAATACCCAACAAAACACGAGACCCCATCCTAGACAAATAAACTCAGCCTAACCAAACTAAGGGAATAAATCGACCCGATGTTTTTGAAATTGCATAAACTTCTTGTTTTTCTATAGGCTTTCGCGCAAAATGGCGCCAAAAGTTTTGGGATCAGAGAGACTGAATAAGTTAGTTTATGTTTGGTAAAATAAAAGTCTTAGGTCAAAACAATCTTTTTAACTTTTACCCTACAAATGTAAGTAAGATAGGTGGACGGTGAAATCTTGTGTCCTACGGGCAGGTTGTAGGAAGCCGTTCGGCTTGGGTGACATTTATGTAGTCTTTAGATGCTTTACAAGTACCTAATGTAAAGCACAGTTTTACTACCTATACTTCGTTTTTTTTATTAATTGTAGACTTTGATTTGACACGTCTTCCTAAAAGAACCACTCTTCATTGTGCCCAATGCCCATGCAGTTTTCGTATGCATGAAAATCAGATTAGTACAACTAAATAAATTTTACTGTAGATTTTCCTGCTGTTTTTGGATTGAAATTAAACTATTTTTTCGGTTTTAATCGGCATGCTTTTATAATAATAAGCCATTTTTTCAACGCTCTACGTGTTGAGGTCATTCCAGACCTAAGTTCTACCACCAATTGAAAATTAGTTTGACGGCGTCTGTGGCACGTCGGGCGGAGGCCTGACTGCAATGCAGAAGGTTGCGGGTTCGATTCCCGCTGGGTGCAAGTATTTTGTTCCCGGTTGCATCCCTCTCGGGAGCCCGGGGTCCGCTAAACTCCAGATTAATTTGGGGTCGGCGCAGTCGGTAAGTCATCATTGACCATACCTTCTGCAATTAGATTTGGCGATATTTTTACGGCCGCCCGCCTGCCTGACATCAACTCTCCTAGGGACCAAGTAGTTTATCCGCCACCGCGCGGAGAGAACTTAAGGTTTGCTAGTCTCCCTCAGATCCCTTTAATTGAATTTAATTTGAACACAAGTCTTGTATTGAAATAGATGTAGCATTTATTTGAATGTTTGTCCACAACGAGAACTAACCAACCTGACTACTGAAGGTACTAACATTCGTGTTCAAAGCGCTCTCAAAGTGCGGACCTCTCTCAATCCTAACACTTTGAAGTCGGGGTAGATGTGCGAGCAATCAAATTGAATCGTCATTAAATACTAAATAAATTAAATAAATAATAGCCCGTTATTTTTTTCCAAGCAGGGCAAAGGCGTCCTCTAAGAAGGGTAAGACAGTAAGACAGTAAGACCATTGGTCCCATGTCTTTGAACTGTGGTGAGTCCTAGGTTTCCTTACGATGTTTTCCTTCACCGTTAGAGCGATGTTATTAGCGCATATAACTTTTTCCCAAAAAAAATTACATTGGTATGCGGTCGGCCGGGATTCGAACCCACTGTTGACCAACACCGCTCGATATTGACTAATTTTCAAAATTCCTAATTTACATGCAAATGTAAGGTAAACGACCTTTGTTGTTCAGCAGTAGCATACAAGACCAAACCAATCTTTTTTTTAATCGCAAAAAAAACAACTTTTCTTTTTAAAAATAACAAGGGCAGCGCGATTGTAACTTGAACTTAACCGAAAAAATATTATAATTTTGAATCAATATCACGAAAACCGTATATTTTTCTTACAAAAACATGATCCAAATCACGTGATCGCCAATGTGAAAGAATGAACCATTTAATAAAGTAAAGTGGGACGCAGATGTAGGAAAAACTTTTAGTTATACGTTCTGGTCACCGAAGGTTTTTACGGTCAAAATAACTACTCTACATGAAAAAAAGCAAAAATATTAAGGGGAAAATCTACCTACTCTTTTCCATACAAACTTTACAAACGTAGTGGACTGTTTCCTCTACTCTATCGTTTACTCTACATGGAAAAAGCAATATTAATAGGGGAAAAATCTACCTATTCGTTTCTCCTTACCGACTTTATAAACGTAGTGGACTGATTCCTCTACTTTATCATCTACTCTACATAAAAAGAGCAATATTATTAGGGGAACATAGTTGTACCCTGTAATTAAAAAAAAATATAAGAACAAACCCACCCCGAATTGTACCCGGCGCAAAGGCAACCCATAACGCTGGCAGCAATGCCGCGTTGTATGGCAATAGCCAACCTTTGCACCAGGCAAATTAATGAACTTGTAATTAACTTTCCAAATTATTTATTTATTATGAATGCATGCACCTATTTATAAACTCCCGAAGCTACAGTATATACAGAGTAACAAAAGCTTCACATCAATGGACCGAAGACAGAGCTTTAAGCTCACAAAGTGGCCCGAGCTACTGAAGTGACACTCTTTTGTGGCTATTGTCTCCATCGCACACTTGACAACAAAGAACATTTTTATTGTATCGGGACTGGTATTGACCCAATTTTTCTTAGCATCGCTTTTGTAAGGTTATAAACTATACTGTAACTAGCAGTGTGCCGTGGTTTCCCACGTTCCGGGACCCGATACTGTTGGGTATTTCGAAAAATCATCTGATATTGGATACCTCCAGTCTACAATGCAAAGAACATACCTACCTACTTTCTAATTTTCATGTGCTGGGAACAGCGGTTTGGTAACTTTCGCAAAAATTAACGTTCACGGAATGTCAGTTTTGCAATCAATCAGTCAGAATTTTGAATTTCATAAATTTAAACCGTCAAAATAGGTAACTTATACTTTTTTAGATTTAACGGTATAGGTTTTTACGTAGTCAGTATATTTTTATCAATTAGGGAAAAGTCGGTTATATCGTACTGCCAATTAAATCGTACCACTTCTGAATTTCCTACTTAATGGGTCTTTTTATCTAAACTGGTAATGCCAAACTGTGCCTCCACACTACTCACCCGCAGTCCATCATTTGTAAAAAACAATTTGTTGACAAAGGTGCGCGTGATCCGGTAAAATATTTTTTAGTGCCTGTGAATGCAAATATTACCAAACGTTCCTAAGCCACTAACTCGTGAAAAAGGTAAGCTATAAACACACCGTCTGCATGATTCTAGTACAGTTTTATACTAGATTATTGATGTTTATCCTGTAGTGTCTAGGTTTTGAGGTTATGTCGTGCTGTGCTATTTTTAAAAAAATGACCTAGTTTGTTAAATCGTACCAGTCATTGTTTGGTGAATTGTACTAGTACGAAACTGAAAATAAGTTAACTGAGCATATTCTTGTTCTGAAAAAGCACGTTTGGTCTAACGGTAAATTACGTTCGGCGGCTTACAATTGAAATTGCAGAGACACACATTCAGATTTTTTAAAATAAAGATAAACTTATTGCTGGCAAGGCAGATTTGTGAAAAGACACTTACAGCAGTGTTAGACAACCGGAAAACACGTAAATCAATAGAAACGAATACAATTTTCTGTTATTTTATTCAATGGTAAGATATTTCTGTCTGTGGTACGATTTAAATACTTAGTGGTACAATTAAACCGACTAGTCGGGTAAATCGTACCAAAGACAGTCCGCTGCCAAAAGTCATTTATCTCCATGTTAAAGTAAATAAATTGAACTGATTTTCCTGTCATAGGTAGTCAAAATAACAACCTTGATTGTGGATATTCATTCATTAGTATTAGTCCTGTCGTAAACGAAATATTTAGGTTTAAGTAACAAGTGGTCCAATATAACCGACTTTCCCCTATGTTAAATGTTATTTTGTCATTTTTAATTTAACTAATTTGATATTTGTTTATTTGTTAAATGTTATTTTAAGTGTTTTAATTGTATATACGATGAATTACATATTATCACATTAAATTATGAACACATGCATTCATTTATTAGGTAGTTTCTTACAAACCAATGTATTGTATTAATACCTAAATCATGCCCACGAATCTCTTCCAGTATTCCCTTCCAGATATTTCACTTGTATCTTCTACTTTGGAAGCAAACAGCTCTTGATAACTGTGGTTACGACGTCTTCTAAGAAACTGTCGTTCCTTTTGATAAACTGTGACAGTATTCTACGGCTAGTTGAACATTAGCTCTTTTTAAGAAATAGGAGTAGCAATTGTAGGTATTCAACATTTTGGGCATTCTATATTTTGGGAAACTTGGAAATCGCTTAGTGGGGTTATTAAACCGTCAAAATAGGTTTATGTTGGCACTAATTTTAAGATCTATCTTGTTGAAAATACTCAAAAGGGGCTCAAGGTAATCGTTTTTTTAGGGTTTCGTACCCAAAGGGTAAAAACGGGACCCTATTACTGGGACTTTGCTGTCTGTCCGTCCGTCGATCCCGGAAGAATATCGGTGTTATTTCTGGTCTTCAACTATCCACATACTCAGTTTCATCATAATCGGTTCAGCAGTTTTAGCTTGAAGAAGCAACAAACACACACAAACTTTCCCCTTTATAATACTAAGTAGGATCGACAAGTTTCAATCGTCATCATTTATCATCTTCGACAATGGAGGAAATTTCCCAGAATGAAATTCATTATAACTTTGAAATACGTAAAGTATTATTTGTTTTTCGTTTGTGAAGGCGAACGGTAAGAAAGATTTATTTTACGGGAAGAAGAATATTTTGAAGATTTGATTCGCTGTAATGAGTAAGTTAGTAACACTTATTGTCATCATTACAGGACCGGTATTACACTAAATGACACAAGATGACAATACTATTACGATTATATCGACACATTATTGCCATTATATCGAGACTGTGACAAATTTGGTAGACTTCAATAGTATCGTAATGATATCTCAGTGGAATTGCAATAGTAACCATGGTAACCAACCTTCTCTGTCTGTCTGTCTGTCAAGTCTGTTAAAAATCCATCCTGTCATTAGAGTTTTGACAACTATCGAGACTCCATCAGTGGCATCTCAGTGGTGTCTCAGTGGTATCGCAGTGGTGTCGCAGTGGTGTCGCAGTGGTGTCGCAGTGGTGTGTCGATAGAATAGTTAACATAGGAAACTGCCAAATGTGTCAAATACACGTCAAATATGACGATTAATATTCTATCGACACACTATTGAAACACGATTGCGGAGCGTAATACCGACCCTGATATACGTTCAATATCACGGGTCTATTGAACCCCGTAGCTTTAAAAGGCGTGCGTGGAGTCGAAGCCAACAGGCTTCGTGATGTTATTTTTTGGAGTTTGAGTTTTATTTGAGTAGAGACTCAAATAGAAAAAGTAACATAAATATTAATCTAAATCTTCAGCTATCTGTGTATCAAGTTTCATCGCAATCGGTTCAGTACCTAGTTGTTGCGTGAAGAAGTAACAAACATATTCGCTTATTTCTTCTTTTTGTTAACCCCCGACGGAAAAAGAGGGGTGTTATAAGTTTGACGTGTCTGTCTGTCTCTGTGTGTGTGTGTGTGTATCTGCCTGTGGCATCGTAGCTCACGAACGGATGGACCGATTTCAATTTAGTTTTTTTTTGGTTGATAGGTGACTCTTGCGCGAGTGTTCTTAGCTATGTTTTTTAGTGGTGTGGCTCACATGGTGTTAGAGTTGTCAGGTGCCTGTAAATTGACCTAACCTGAAAAAAGAAGGCTTAGAACGCATTGCGATTAAACGCCTGCGCTTTCCCTTAGGTCTGAAAACTCAATATAATGCAACACGTAGCTTTCAATACAAGCCCACGCATTAGCGTTTTTTTAAATGACTGGTTCTGCGTTTTCAACTATTCGTAAACCGCTTGCGTTTACTCGCAGTGCGTTCTAAGCCATACAGTTACTGCACCAATCCCAAATCAATTGAAATACGGGTGATGATAATGATTAAGATATAAATTATAAGCAAAAAATAATTTTAATTGACAAAAATAATTTCACTATCTTCTCCTGTGACGAGGACTTTTAAAGTTGCCAGACAGAATAAAACATATTTATTATTCCCGCTAGTACAAAGTTAGGATGTACGCCTTTAATAATACCCGTGATAACAACCGCTATTTAAACAAACTTTGAACTTTTTAATGTGTCAAAAATAACATCCACAAAATGTACGTTCATTTTTATTAGGGTTCCGTACCTAAAGGGTAAAAACGGGACCCTATTACTGAGACTTCGCTGTCTATCCGTCCGTCCGTCCGTCCGTCTGTCCGTCTGTCCGTCTGTCCGTCTGTCCGTCTGTCCGTCTGTCCGTCTGTCCGTCTGTCCGTCTGTCCGTCTGTCCGTCTGTCCGTCTGTCCGTCTGTCCGTCTGTCCGTCTGTCCGTCTGTCCGTCTGTCCGTCTGTCCGTCTGTCCGTCTGTCCGTCTGTCCGTCTGTCCGTCTGTCCGTCTGTCCGTCTGTCCGTCTGTCCGTCTGTCCGTCTGTCCGTCTGTCCGTCTGTCCGTCTGTCCGTCTGTCCGTCTGTCCGTCTGTCCGTCTGTCCGTCTGTCCGTCTGTCCGTCTGTCCGTCTGTCCGTCTGTCCGTCTGTCCGTCTGTCCGTCTGTCCGTCTGTCCGTCTGTCCGTCTGTCCGTCTGTCCGTCTGTCCGTCTGTCCGTCTGTCCGTCTGTCCGTCTGTCCGTCTGTCCGTCTGTCCGTCTGTCCGTCTGTCCGTCTGTCCGTCTGTCCGTCTGTCCGTCTGTCCGTCTGTCCGTCTGTCCGTCTGTCCGTCTGTCCGTCTGTCCGTCTGTCCGTCTGTCCGTCTGTCACCAGGCTGTATCTCATGAACCGTAATAGCTAGACGGTTGAAATTTTTACAGAAGCTGTATTTCGGTTGCCGCTACAACAACAAATACTAAAAACAAAATAAAACAAATATTTAAGAGGGGCTCCCATACAACAAACGTGTTTCAAAAACATCGAATCGAGTAGGTCATGAAATTCAAAATGGCTAACCCTATCTGTCAACTATACCAGTCTGCCTTCACTTACCAAAGAGTTTCTTAATTATAAGTTTCAAATTGTCTTTGTGCCAAAGTTTTTTTTTTAATTTTTTTTTTAGTGGTGTGGTCCTGGTCGTATGATGGAAGTAAGAATCGAAGCTAAATATGTCACATTTTCCTACCAAATTTTAAAATTGGTAAACGATTTTAGGGTTCGGTACCCAATTGTGATAGTGGTACGGAACCCTTCGTGCGCGAGTTTCGCACTTGCCGGGTTTTTTTAAGGTTTTTTAACGCAACGAGAACGTTAAAATTTGGCGCCAGTGGTAAAATAAATTCGTCCCAAGTTCCTCCCGGCCCTGAGAGAATATCTGTGATGTATTTCTGAAGCCGCTATAACAACAAAAACTAAAAACAAAATTAAACAAATATATTTAAGGTGGGCTCCCATACAACAAATGCGATATTTTAAATATGGTGGCAATATTTTTACTACTAGCGCCATCTAGTGATGGATAGATCTCTATCACTAGATGGCGCCAGAAATACATCACAGATATTCCCTCGAGCCGGGAGTAACTTGGGCAAAATAGACAACTAGAACGAACAAAAACAACAGTTGACTTTATCAAACAAAACATTTGACTCGAATAGACACACAGGAGTCAAATTAAAAGCTTTCAAAGTTCAAAAAACGAGGCATAACATTCCTGAAAATTTCCACCGTACTAATGACTCGAAGCTAATGAATCCCCAGTGTGAATTTACACATGACACAGTGTAGGGCTACGTCAGTGGGATAACTTTAGGGGGGGTTTGACATGTGACGTGACATCGTGACTTTTTCTATTTGACTAGAGACCATTAAATGTCTCTGAGTGCGGCGCGGGCGGTCAAATAGAAAAGTCATGATCCCGTGGGAATATCTAGATGAAAAGTATAAATAAATTCAAGTGTACTTATTTTCTGGATCAACTTATCAAAAAATATTTTTTAAAACTTAACTAACAAAGAAAAACAAAATCACCAAAACTAAATAACCCATCCCCAATGCGTTCCCGATGCAAAGCTGCACAAAATGCTAGCAGCATTCCCGCGTTGAACCGCAATGGACAACCTTTGCAGCAGGAACGCCCCGGAACGGCCACCGACCTCTTTAATGAAGGCCAAGCCTTTATGTCCCCAAACCCCTAAAGTTTCCACGGCCACGAGAACAAACCATTAATTAATTTATTATTAAAGAACATAAATATTAATCTAAACCTTCAGTTATCTTTCAGTTTCAGATATTAAGTTTCATCGCAATCGGTTCAGTAGTTGTTGCGTGAAGAAGTAACAAACATATTCTTTTATTTCTTCTTGTTGTGTAGTGGTGTGGCTCACCTAGTGTTAGAGTTTTCAAGTCGCCCTAAGGCCTCTAACTTGACCTAACGACTGCTATCAGACATAACAACCGGGACCAACAATAGTTGTTTAATGTTTGACAGTTTTGCTTTGAAAACCTGTCAATTATATTGTTCTAAAATGGGTAAATTTGATTGGTAGATTGGTTTACTGCCTTATTAGATTGACTTTCTGAGTGGAATGGATTGGAAATCAGCACTGTCTGAATGGTTCATTTGATTTTAAGATTCTCTGTGGGTTGAATTTTAGGTGGCTTTTTAGTCAAACGCAAATCCAAACGTTCTTTCTGGAAGTGTTTATATAGTAAATATTTTTACAAGGAGAAATACATCATCAAAAATCCTCCCATGACAGGATTCGAACCTGTGCCCCTCGCTTGCCGGGCGAGTGCGCTACCGCTGCGCTACACGGGAACCCACGTGTCATGGTGAATTTTTGATTATGATCTCTCACAAATATTTTCTAGTAAAAATGCGCAATAAAAAAAACATAAGAAATAGTGTTTATATACTTAAAAAATATAATAGTTTTAGAAAAAAAATCTTCCAAAAATTCCTACTTAGCCAAATTCGAACCTGCGACTACAGTAATCCGAACCAGCACGTTAGACCGCTTCGCCACGAGTATTAGACTAGTAGCTGCTAAGGCGAAATTACAAAAGCATTTCCACATGACTTTAGTAAACTTTTTCACTTCTACAAATTCTGACATTAAAATTCCACCTGGGTTACCTGTGAACAATTCCATCATGCGCAAAGGTCTTAAAACTTAAGTGTAGTTAAGTAAATACAACTTTAAACAGTCTACCAAAACTTGTCTAGGCAAGTTTTGAGTTGAGCACAGATATTAAATTTATTTAACAGCCCCAGAGACTATGGCAATTTAGCGAATTTCGCTCGAAATGGAATCGTGAAAGCTTGTCGGCGATTGAATTAGATTCACGCATAAGAGTACTATCAGCAACATAAGTGGCTATCCAGTTAGCCGAAAGTTTCGTTTGAACCGAGCGCCGAGCGTGGAATAAGCATACTAGATACACATAAAAATCATTTATTCAATGAAACAAGTCATTTTACATAAACAACAAATCACAAAATAGAAAAAAGACTTATAACCTAAAGCAACAAGAAGTTGTCGGCATCGCCCTTCCACGGCATGGTGCCCAAAACGCTGGCAGCGTTCCCACGCTGGATAGCTAGGCTAACCCGCTGGGACGAAAAAATCACCAGACGCCTCGACAAGACGCGCCGACAAGTCCCTAAGCACATTGATATAGGGATATATATAAGTATCTAATGTGTGATAATTATTATGTATCTAAATTAGCATGCAATCAGACGATAGGATGTAAGTAGGTAGGTAATTAAGAATAAAGTCGTAGGTATCTTTTCTAAGTGTACCTGAATTTACCTTGCAAGCGAAATTACACCTTACGGTGGGTAGCCACTTCTGTTGTTGATAGTACGTTAATGAAATCATAGAGGCATGTTATGTTAGTACCTACAGATATTATTTGCCTAGTGTATATTATTAGGAGCGGTATTTATATTTTAGTATATTCCTCGAATTCTGTTGTGAGGATCATGAGTTCCAAGGCTCAAGGCCAATAACTCCAAGGCCGCACCCAATGTACCTTTAGATGGAAAAGAATAGAACTTTATTGGCAACAACACATAAAAGAGAAAACAACAATATTAAAAATAGAACAACAAAACAATAACATTGACACAATAAAATTATAAACAGAGAAAAAAATGTTAGCCGTCACGGGTCACGGGACGCCTGGCAAATGTCAAACATCAAATAAATAACGTGGTGATGCGTCGCCACGGCCTGTATTGACACGTCAACTTCTTAGGTTTACCCTCTCCTATAGATGTTTTACATCAAAATCGCGGAACAGTCTGGTAACAGACGGACATACAGCGGAGTCTCAGTAATAGGAACCAGTTTTTACCTTTTGAGTACGGTCTTCTGGCAGTATACCCTCCAAATTGCGAAAATATCATTGTATTAAAACGTCAAAAACATCATTAAGTTTGCGGTAGCGTTACCGTAGTGGTTATTTACTGTTCTTTCAGAAGTTGCCAACGCCAAGCGACCGGTTGGTAGACCGCTGTTGAGGTTAAAAGACAGTATTAAACGCGACATGTCTGCTTTTGCTGTTGACATGGAGGAACCTTGCTGAGGACTGTGACAACTGGCGTAGAGTCGTTGCTAAAGGAGTTGTTGCTCATGATGCCGCCTTAAATTGAGCATTTGGCAAACAACCGCGCTATTAGGCACCAGCGCGCAGAGAACCCACCTCCATCTTGTAGTTATTATGTCTGCCAAATATGTGGCAGGCACTGTCGCTCACGGATCGGCCTTCTGAGCCACGAGGGTAAGTGCCGACATTTGGGACGCTGTTAAAAACAACTTAGATGACACGGGCTTATGATGATGATGATGATATACTGTTAAGATTAAGTGGTTCAATGATAATTATTTATTTAATCATATAACGTAGGCGAATTACATAAAAAATAATTAAATACAAATGCCATTATCAGAATTTTATTAAACAAATGTCAAGTGATACAATATATAGGAATAAATAAAATTAGAAGTCAATGTCCAGATCAGAGAGCCAACTAATTACATTGGAGGGGAGGACCATTAGGTCCCTCAATGATAATGAAGATTGCTTATTTAAATTGGTAAAAAAATGACTTGTTCTACTGATTTCCTATAAACTGCGTCCACGAATCATACGACGACGTCATAAAATGAAGCTGACCAATTTACCTCTACCCTTCACCCTCACAAAAACGGTTGGTTTTAAATTTTGCAAAATTAATACGACAGGTGTCGCTTTGTACAGTGGTCGCTTTTTGACATATTTTTCAAACTTTTACTACGTATTTTAAATTTAAATAAAAAGTTTCCGTGATAAAATTGAAAAGCTAACAGGAGGACTTAATTAAGAGGGTGTGGTGTCATCACAAATCTGCTTTGTGTTCTTCGATTTTGACTTAATATACCTTTTTATGTGACAGGGAAACAAAAATAAGGGATGCCGTGGAATTTCTGGGGACACTAGTACTTTTTAATCATAAGGGATGCCAAATTTTGAGTAGTTCATTGGTCTGTGAATAATAATTGCTTTTGTTCAAATTATAATTTAATCTAATAATCATTATCAATATAATTTAATCTACTCTAATATTATAATATTATTTCTCTAAATATTTGTATTTGTGTGTGTGTGTGTGTGTGTGTGTGTTTGTAATGAATAAACTCAAAAACTACTGGACCGATTTGAAAAGTTATTTTACCAAAAGAAATCTACATTTTCGAGGAGTAACATAGGTTACTTTTGATCCCGATATTCCCACGCGATCGGGATTTTTGTTTGTTTATTGCATTTTTTTAACGCCAGACGTTTAGAAGAATTAATTACAGATAGACACAAGAATGCGAGGCTGGGCAAGAGAACTGATAATGAGTTGAAGGTGGGGAACTTCGGGTATGGGCAACGGAACCCTAGGGGACAGATGCTGGCCGATTTTCTGGAGAAAGAAGGACTCTTTATGATGAATTCTTTCTTTCGGAAGCCGCCTCACAGGAAATGGACCTGGGTGAGCCCCGATGGTTCCACGAGAAACGAGATTGACTTCATTATGACCGACAAGAGACGAATATTCAATAACGTCTCAGTGATTCATAGGGTGAAAACCGGTAGTGATCACCTAATTGTGAGAGGCACATTGAATATAAACGTTAAACTAGAACGGTCTGGTTTAATGAAGTCCACGCTCCGACCTACTCGCGCTCAGATCGAAAACCCCGAGAGCTTTCAACTCGAGCTTTCAAATCGCTTTGATTGTCTAGAAGATCACGCGTCGGTGGACGAGATTAATAACAGGTTCGTGGAAACTGTCCATGCGGTCGGGTCTCAGTTCTTTAAAACTCAGAAGCTCTCCGACTACACTCTTAACCTTATGGCTGAACGACGCTCGCTGAGACTGCAGACCCCCGATGATGTTGAGTCACACAGGCAGCTTAATAGACGTATCTGGAAATCCTTGCGACACGATATTCGTATCTTTAATACTGCTCGTATTAAAGATACGATAGAGCGGAATAAAGGCTCCAAAGTGTTCGCAAGAGATATGTCTATTGGGCAAAGGCGAATGACAAAGCTGAAGCGGGATGATGGCAGTGTAGCGTCGACGAAAGCGGAAGTGTTGAGAGAAGTCGACAAATTCTATGGACGGCTCTATGATTCAGTGGCTGAGCCTGTTACAAGTGTGGCCTCAGACCAAAGAGCCAAACTGACCCGACACTTTACCGAAGATATCCCGGACATCAGTCTGTATGAGATTAGGATGGCCCTGAAACAGCTTAAGAACAACAAGGCGCCTGGTGAGGACGGAATTACTTCTGAGCTTCTGAAAGCGGGTGGATCACCGGTACTTAAAGTCCTTCAGAGGCTCTTCAATTCCGTTTTGCTCGAAGGTACCACGCCCGAGGCATGGAACAAAAGCGTGGTGGTGTTGTTCTTTAAGAAGGGTGATAACACCTTATTAAAGAACTATAGACTCATCTCGCTTTTGAGCCATGTTTATAAGCTTTTTTCTAGGGTCATTGCAAATCGTCTCGAACGCAGGCTTGATGACTTCCAACCTCCCGAACAAGCCGGGTTCCGAAAAGGTTATAGTACCGTAGACCACATACATACGCTACGACAGGTTATACAGATGACCGAATAGTATAACTTGCCGCTCTGTCTAGCGTTTGTGGACTACGAGAAAGCCTTTGATTCGATCGAAACGTGGGCGGTACTCGAGTCTCTCCAACGATGCCATATTGACTATCGGTATATCGAAGTGTTGAAGTGTTTGTATAAAAACGCCACTATTTCGGTCCGAGTACAGGAACAGAGTTCGAGGGCGATTCTATTGAAGAGAGGCGTAAGACAGGGAGACGTGATATCTCCGAAACTCTTTACGGCCGCTTTGGAAGACGCCTTCAAGCTTCTGGAATGGAAAGGACTGGGTATCAATATTAACGGTGAATACATCACTCACCTTCGGTTTGCCGACGATATTGTAGTCATGGCAAAGTCGATGGAGGAACTCAGTACGATGCTCGAAGGCCTCAATCAAGTCTCCCAGCGGGTAGGTCTTAAAATGAACATGGACAAGACGAAAGTCATGTCTAATGCCCATGTTGTACCTACCCCTGTTATGGTTGAGAATTCGGCTCTCGAAGTTGTTGACGCGTACGTATACCCAGGACAGACAGTCCAGTAGGTTCAGGTAGGTTCAACTTCGAGAAAGAGGTCAATCGTCGAATCCAGCTCGGATGGGCAGCGTTCGGGAAGCTCCGCAACGTCTTTTCGTCTAAAATACCTCAGTGCCTTAAGACGAAAGTCTTCAATCAGTGTGTGTTGCCAGTGATGACATACGGATCCGAAACGTGGTGCTTCACTATAGGCCTTATGAATAAGCTTAGAGTTGCTCAAAGAGCTATGAGAGAGCTATGCTCGGGGTTTCTCTACGGGATCGAATCAAAAATGAGAAGATACGTAGAAGAACGAGGGTCACCTAGCCAAACGGATTAGCTCTTTGAAGTGGCAGTGGGCAGGACATATAGCACGGAGAGCAGATGGTCGTTGGGGCCGAAAAGTTCTCGAATGGAGACCGCGGATCGGAGAGCGCAGCGTTGGACGTCCACCAACGAGATGGACGGACGACTTAGTTAAGGCCGCGGGTTCACGATGGATGCAGGCCACTTATGACCGAAGCATCTGGAAATCTATGAGGGAGGCTTATGTCCAGCAGTGGACTTCTTACAGCTGAAACGATGATGATGATGAGACACAAGAAAAAAAGTGTAGAGTATAAATAAAAATAATAAAGCCTAAATAAAACAGCGCCTCAACAGGTATACTCGTAGACTAGAAAGCAGTCACGGCACGAACCACGAACACTACTGTCGAAATGAAAAAGTTTCAGAGACAAAACTGCACGATACGCGACTTGCCTCGTCAGTTGGAACTGACGAGCCATTGTGTATTCGACAGGGTGTCGACGATGGAGTCATATTTTTGGAGGAGGCTGTTTAAATATCCAAGAGGAGTATATACGCCAACGACCTTGAAACTGAAAATCCCTGTCGGGCTCATCGAAAATTGTTGATTATTTCATGACGGAATATCGTAGAACTTTTTTTTGTGCACAGATTGTAGGTGACATTGTTTCCTACATTTTGGTGTAGTTTTGAGACAAGAACCTGCTATTGGTGCAAAGCCTATCCAAATTTTAGACAAAAAATGTTTGTGTGTAAGTAAGTAGGTAGGTAGAGGTATATGTAGAGGCTGACTCAAGGCTGTCCGAGTTCTTTAAGCATAACTTTTAGTCCTGTTTTTACCATCATAGTCCAACTTGGTACTCGATGAGATAGGAGTGACCTGTCAAATACGGCTCTTAAAACGGGCTGACTGAAGACGGGCACTTTTTAACAGGACGTTTTTTAAGCGTGGCTTTTAGTGTATTTTTTTAATAGTCTCTACTTGGTACAAGATGAGATAGGGTTGCCGACGATTGCAACCCAGTTTAATTGAATCTCTCTTTAGATATAGTGAAAAGAAATCTGCCTAAAAATAGACTCTTTAGCCGGGCTTTATTTACACAATATAAAAACAGTTTTAGTCTTTTAAAACAAATTTGATCGCCTCCATTTACTTCTTAGATCATTGTAATCACCTCCGGTGGACACGTCACGAATCCAAATTGAAAATACCGGTGGAAAAAACCGGTAGCCAAAAAAGCATTGCCTACGCATTCTACGGTGAAATCAATTACTTTTTTGACACTTAAACTTTTGGATTTAAGTGCTGGCATTAGGGCACATTGGCAGTCATGCCCAACGTACCCTAATGCCAGCACTTAAAATGTAGCACATGAAAGTGCTTATTTTTTATAGCGTCTCATCTGATCTTCTTCTTCATTTCATGTAGTATGTAGTATATTTTAATGAACACAATCCATCGACATTATTGTTAACTGCCTTTTCAAATTATAGATCTCTGTATTTAAGACGATTATAATTTAACACAAGATCACAAAAAAGGAAAACTCCCTGAGTTTCTTGTGGTTTCTTCTCATCGGAGGGCGCATTCCGAAATCACATTAAAATCATAGTCGTTTCAGAAAGAGCATGTACCTGATACATTGCCCTCAGTGAATAAATAAATGTTGACTTTAACTTTGACAATATTTGTTGCATCTTTTTCCACAAAAATAAACAGGGCCCTGATTACGTAACCATCTTGCTAACACTTTCTGATTGAAACAATTGAAATTGTTGATTACACGTCATTTTTCACGACATTCAGTTGCTGAGAATTTGTCATTGCAATGGAAAGCAGCGACTGTAGCTGTCAAATTGTATAATCATCTGTTAACGCAAAAATCAACAATTTCAAATAAGGCATAGTTGAGATATTTTAATAAAATTATTATTTTAGAATACTGATCCTGATTTTCCTCATAGATACTTGCGGTTCTACCATCCCATCGTGGAACGAAGATCCACAGGTCGCGGGTTTGAGAGTGATTTCCTCTTCACCCTTTTGAATTTCGTCCAGTTTTTCTGGCACAAATTGATCAAAAACAAAAGCCTTTTCCGTCCCTACAACCAAATTCGCCATCCTATTCAATATTTCATTACAATACCAAACAAGGAAAAAATACCTCAAAGCAAATTTCCCGGACCAAAACCCAATGATTTATAAACAGAACAACTGGCCCTTATCTTTTTGAAAAATCCGCGTATAATTTGCGCACGGTAAGCATAACCTTGATACGACGTCAGTTGGGAGACGTTCACACATTGCCAATTACTGAGCTGATTGGCCTGAAATTGCCTTAAAGGCAATGGTGTTAAAATCAACATAATAATCTGTCAGATTTGAAAACATTTTTGGGATGCTTAATGGCTCCAGGCCAATGGCTTCAAACCGCTTATGCAAAAAATGTTACGATATGTTACTACAGGGTTAGTAAACACAGCAATACCCAGTGCAGTACTGACTTGCTACTGGGTTCGTGGCAAGTCAGGACTGAAGGTCCTACGCAATCACCTAGCATGGGTTTCACGTCACTTAGCCCCTTTTGCTGTTGCAAGAGTTCGTTTTTAACCCTCCATCGGTCGGTGCATTTCCACTCAAGCGGAGAGGACAGTGAATCAGCCAATCAAAGGGCTCGCATCTTTACTTCGCATCAGTGTTGACAGAGCTGAGCGTGATATCAGATAAAATATAATGAACATGCGGTCCTGAGCCGGACAGAACGAATTGGAGCACGGCTGAGCGGAGTTAAGCGTAGCGTTAAAAAAAAGCAAGTATGTAAAGGTGCTTTCTTTACTGACAACATGGCATACGCCTTCTCAACCTTAAAGGCAATATTTGGCATTTAAAACAGACTTCAAAAAAGGCGAATCCGATTTCGATCATTCTTTTCACTGTTCTTTTCTGCTCAGTAACACAGTATCAGAAAATCATGAAAGACACTTACGATACTACTTCTCACGATATTTACCCACACAATCTACTCACCAATCTAAATACTTACTTATTTATTTCCTCAAAATCACATATCTAATCGCCTTTTTCCAGGCCAAGCCCTCGTATAATATATTCAGGGGTTGACCCACGAACCTCGATGTCCCAACGGGTCCCGCGACCTTGATTCTAAAAGCGTTTATTGAAGGTTTACAATTGTTTATTGTGGTCAAACGAGGGGGTCGCAAACCGTTAATTTGTAAAATGGAACTGTGAAACGATCTTTACGCGTCGTTGCGTGACAAGTAAACGACAAGACGATAGAAATACGACAAAAAATGATAGATTTGTTTGTACCCTGTAACCCGTAATACATCTTAGATTGTGCAAAATGCCACACTTAAGCGGTAGCAGGCCATCGCTTAATCGCATCGATAGTGGTCAACGATCATCCATTTTTTGTAAAGAAAATATAAACAAAACAAAAGACGATCGTAGTAAAAACAATCGACGACCGATACAGAACCAAACATACAGGGCCGGTATTATGATCCACAATCGTGTTTCAATGGCTTCTCGATAGTTGTCAAAACTTTTATGACAAGATAGGTAACCTTGGAAACCACCGTTGATATATTAACCATACACGATGGAATGCACTAAACTTAGAATATATACCTAATGGAATTAAAGACATTTTTCGGTTTTAATCGCGTGGTGTTTATTACTGTTAACATTGTTTCAACGCTCAACGTTTCGAGACTTTACAGGTCCCTTCTTCAGGATTGACTGAGATGAAAAACACGCGAGTGTAGACGTGTGTGTATTCGTGGGTGTGAAAGGATGTACACATTGTGAGTGGGAAAATCCTACCATCAATAAATGTAATTTCGTTATGGCAATAGGCAATAGTGCGAGCGAAACAAACACCTCTGGTTAGTAACTCTCACTCGGCACGGATTTTCTAGATGTACTTCATGTCAAAGGAATATAGGTTTTATTGTAAGAACTAAGATTCTAATATTCAAAAACGCAAATATTGTACGTATTCATCCTGCATGGGCATATATCATGACACGACTATTGCCATTCCACTGAGACACCATTGAGATTCTATTGTGATTTGTGTAAAACGGCCTGGTGGTTAGATTCAGCTTTGACCAACATTTAAAATAATTGTACAACAGCCAGTCAAAATATTCCTACGCTCGAAAAACATAACCCTCCTTCTTCAGTCGGGTATAAAGGAACACCAGAGCGGATAGAGTTGTTTTTACAAATTATGTTTATACATAAACATTATACAAAAAAAAATGTTAATCTACACTAATATAAAAAAGGGAAAGATTTGTGATTTTGTGAGTCGTATGTTTGTTATGATTAAACTCAAAAACTACTAGACTGATTTCAAAAATTCTTTCACTAAAAGAAAGCTATATTATCGAGGAGTAACTTATGCTACTTTTGATCTCGATATTCCCACGGGATCGGGACTTACGCGGGTAAAA
Organism: Idaea biselata; assembly: GCA_958496205.1. Classification (NCBI taxonomy): domain Eukaryota; kingdom Metazoa; phylum Arthropoda; class Insecta; order Lepidoptera; family Geometridae; genus Idaea; species Idaea biselata. Next base: position 40,278,073 of record OY292395.1, read on the forward strand.
CCGCGGAACGCAGCTATCAACGATATGTAGGTACAATATTATGTAGGTCTTGTAAGCAAATCATCATCATCATTTCAGCTGTAAGAAGTCCACTGCTGGACATAAGCCAGCAGCTCATAGATCTCAAGATGCTTCGGTCATAAGCGGCCTGCATCCACCGTGAACCCGCGGCCTTAACCAAGTCGTCCGTCCATCTCGTTGGTGGACGTCCAACGCTGCGCTTATAACTATACCTAAATATCACAGACCTCACTGACAGTACTAGGTGGTACCAGCAAAGACAAATACAACATACAACTCATTGACTCATCTACCTGGATCCTCTGTTAATTTCGTGGAGTTCGTGTTTATATTGCAAAGTTATGTAATATTACGGATCGGTTACACGGTGCGAGTTAGCGTACGAGTCAGCCTACCGAGTATCTGTACTGCAGTTACTCGCACGAGTATTTTGTACGTGCGAGTGCTATGTGGCGGGTCGGGCGAGGGGCCGACTGCAACGCAGAAGGTTGCGGGTTTGATTCCCGCTAGGTACAAGTATTTATGCTTAAAAAAATATATATTAAATTAATTTGTTTCTGGTCTTGGTGTTGTAAATCAATATTTCCATCTCTACCTGCATACCAAGTCTCATTGCAATCGGGTGAAATAATCATTTATCTCTATAAGGTGGCAATAACTAAACTTAATTCCAATTCAAATCTAAAAAACAATTTAAAAACTTAATGAACTTTTAGGTCGCGTGCGACCCTTGTTGGCAACTTAAGGGCTCTATTCTGAAAAACTGAAAATCCATGTCGGGCGCATCGAAAATTGTTGATTATTTCATGACGGAATGTCGTAGAACTTTTTTTGTGTACAGATTGGAGGCGACATTGTTTCCGATATTTTAGTGCAGTTTCCATACAAATATGTCTAAACGTATTGAAGCCTATCGACATTTTAGCCAAATCAGACGTTTTTTGTCTAAAATTTGGATAGGCTTTGCACCAATAGGAGGTTCTTGTCTTAAAACTACACCAAAATGTAGGAAACAATGTCACCTACAATCTGTGCACAAAAAAAAGTTCTACGACATTCCGTCATGAAATAATCAACAATTTTCGATGAGCCCGACAGGGATTTTCAGTTTCAAGGTCGTTGGCGTATATACTCCTCTTAATGTAGACAAATTCGAAACTTCTCGAGACCGCGGCGCGGCGGAGACAATTTTACCAAAGTTTACCTAATAGAGTAAGATCCCAGAACCGGTAGACATCACGTATTTTCTGACGAACGAAATGGGGTCAATTGAGTAGTGCTAGTATGTACTAAGAACGCATGCCAACTTGCTAGCCTAGGGGATGATTGGCCCCTTGGATCGGTCTGTCTCGTTGTAAAAGATTTTAAAATAGTTGTCTGGTGGACATACATATATCGGAGTGTCATCAGTTATAGCTATGCTTTTCAGACGTTTCAGAAATTATGTGTGGGCGCAAGTGGGTAAAATAGTGCAAATATACAATACTAATCAATCGACCACATTTCGTTCGTCAGAAAATACGTAATGTCTGCCGGTTCTGGGATCGTGGACTATAATAGTTGGTGCGCCTTTGGCTTTAACAAATAACAAATAACTTACTTTCTTATATCTAGCTTATTTCTTCTTTTATTTTAGTTTAACTTTCTTTTAAAAAAATGAGGAGTGTTATAAGTTTGAGGTCTCTGTCTCTTTGTCTGTGAGTACAAATACAAGGCAGGCACTTGTCTAATTTTTTACCCGACTACGCGAGGCTAAGAAGGGTTATGTGTTTATCAGTCTATGCATGTATGTATGTTTTGTTTGTTATTGTATGTTTGTTCCTATGTGGGGCTCCAGAGGCCAAACGGATAAACCGATTTTGATGATTCGCACGTCAATCGATTCGTCTTAATCCTGGGAGTGTCACTGAAGACATGATAGTTACTAGACTTGTTTTATTTTATTTTTAGTTTTAAGGGAACAGTCTACCTACCTACTCTTTTCTCCATACAAACATTACAAACGTAGTCGACTGTTTCCTCCTTGGATAAAGATACTAGTATTAAACTTAATTGGGAGAGAAATACTTAACTTTCTGCGTCCCGCGGTTTTACCCGCGTAAGTCCCGATCCCGTGGGAATATCGGGATCTAAAGTAGCCTATGTTACTCAGGGTGAATGTAGCTTTCTAATGGTGAAATAATTTACTAATTATAATAAGAGTAGTTTTTTAGTTTATTCATAACAAACATACGACAACCATATACAAAAAAATACAAAATGTTTCCTTTTTATAATATTAGTGTAGATGTGGAAGTAGATAGTGTAGATTGGCAATGTGACTGTACATTTAGGCCATACTCATAACAAAATACGTCAAAAAATTGTATCAAAAAATAAGCCATCTGTAAGTCCTGAACTTTTCTCAAAGTTCACCACGATCACGTGTGACTCATTGGACAGCAAAGTTGATAAGAAAATATTGTTCTTCCAACAGTACAGCGTGGGAGTTTTCACGGCTACACAAAACATTTACATCAATAACGAAAACAAAATATATCTTACGAAAACTTCTACTTCAAAAGAGATCCCTTTTTTTCATTTATTTCTTTTATTTATTTGTTATACTCATACAAAGATAGCTCTGTAAATAGAACCAAAATAACATCGCCAAAAGATTTACCCGAGCTTTTTGTGAAACAAATAAAAAATGCAAAAAAATCAAAGGGTGGTTTCATTTCTAAGACATAACTTGGGCTTCGAAATGAAAAGGCCTTTGAGCGCTTGCAAAGACAAAAAGTTGGTAAACGTTCTTACATACAAACACAATAAATGTAGGTAAAAACCATTAATATTATGATTCCCCTACGTAATAATACCCTACCCAGTGGAATTATTATAGGTCTTTACATGTACCACTGTACAGTAGGTTAGGTACCTACATTTTACAGTTTCGTAGTCAACAAGACACCCTTGAAGTGTCTTCATGGCCGTCTGTCTGTCTGAAAATTATCACAGCTAAGCAGTATTTTGTAGTTACATTAAAAGTAAAATTTGTGACGAAAATTCCCATGAAAAATTACTTATTATGCAAGTGATTAGTTTAATATTTCTTTTGTTTTTATTACGACTGCTATCGGAGATAACAATTGGGAACAACTCCTAAGCGTGCCTTTCGGAGAAGCTAGAGTTTTCTTTTATTTTTGCCACACATTTATCGATTACCCATTCAAATAATGACCTCGCCAAGCGTTGCTTAACCCGCATGACTATACAAGATCGGTGCTCCTCCTCCTGCATTCTATCTATGAGAGTACCCTTCAGTATCACATTTGACTGCTTTGATGGCTTCGTACGGATACTCGCTCCCACAATAGCTCGAGGCTTCTATTCGAATCGTTTTGTACGTGTGTTATAATCTAAGGAAATATGTTTTTAAACGGAAGTCCTGTTTTTACACTTTGGGGAGTAACAGGGGTTTTTTAACGGGCTTCAAAGAAAGGAGGAGGTTCTTAATTCGACCGCTACCAGCAGCGCCTTGCACGGTGCTTCATTGGGCCACTGCTTAAGTGTGGAATTTTGCACAGTGGGAGGTAATGTGTTGAAGATTGTGCTTGGACGTGGTAGGAAATACAGTCTCAGGTAACCAAGTCCAATCTCTTGCACCCGTATCTATATTTGTTGTATGTATGTGTGTGGATATTATGTTCACGCTCCGTACTCGCATATTATTATGAAGTCCAATTTCGATAAAAAAAAATCCTTTAGATTTGGCTTTGCTACCCTTATGAATAATAGCCAGTGACAAATAGTGACAAGGATCTCTCTTTCGCAAGTAGTTTTGTAATTTTTTTATTTCAATTTTTTTTCGTGCGTTGAACACTCGGTTGCTTCCCAAAAGTACCCGGGTTCATTTCGGGAAATAGATATTTTGAATATTTTGGTGTACAGATTTTGTTACTGTTTTGGTGTAAGTATTAGAGAAAAATAAGGCTAGATGGCGCTGTGTGCAACCTACATAATAGTAATTTTCTTTCCTAGAACAAATCTATAAAAAACTTTCGGGATCCAAACATCCAAGTACGATTTCTCCTTACGAAACCAAAACTGTAGAAAATATTTTCCATTTCCATGAAAATATTCCACCATTTTCTACCCTTTCTGTTATTGTACATCTCTCATAGTTGTGTCATAGAATTGACGATGGTGTACATAAAAACTTTCCTACTGCCTCCATAGACCAAAAACTATCTGTAGACCGGCATTCTGTCGCTTGTACTAATGTGACTTCTAGTCTTCTTCTTCTTCTTTTCCTGTAGTGGTGTGGCTCACTTAGTGTTAGAGTTTTTAGATCGCCCCAAGGTCTCTAACTTGACCTAACGACTGCTATCCGAGATAACAACCGAGACCAACTGCTTAACGTGAGAAAATGATTTTTTGCTACACAAGTTATAAATCACCCATCCAAGTAATGACCGCGCCAAGCGCTGCTTAACCCGCACGACCGTTCAAGATCGGCAGGTACAGCTAGGCAAACCTAGGCTTGGCCACCTACATCCACAGTGATTGATAGCCGCCCTTTTGGAAGTCGGTTAAAACAAAAGACGTTCGACTTATCCACTCTTACATGTGACAGACAGACATACCTACAACTGGAAAAGCGAGTGAGTAACCTATATCTAACCAACTCACCTATCGACAGACAAAAAGTATGTTTGTCTGCATAACTTTTTTATGGAATTCTTCTCCGGTAGTGATTCCTCATAGTTTTTCATATAGAAGAACCTTCATTTTCTAACCGATTTAGCAAGAAGCTCATAATATATACTTGCTCTAAGACTGTCCCGCCCCGATCTTGGTGTGACGTAAGCAGTTAGTCCCGGTTGTTATTTCTGATACCAAGTTAGAGCGACCTGACAACTTTAACACCAGGTCAGCCAAGCCACATTTATGAAAAGAAGACTTATTACAAGAAAATGACAGACGGACAGACAGCGAAGTCTCAGTAATATGGTATTACAGTATATTAAAAATAAAATTAGGCTACAAATGGTAGGCGGAGTGGGGGCCGCCTAACATGTAGCCTAATTTTATTTTTCCGTACCCAAAGGGTAAAAACGGGACCATATTACTGAGACTTCGCTGAAATGTTAGGTTTTAGTTGCGTTACGGAATTTCTTGGTTCGGTGCAATAGCTTAAAAGAAAAATTATCCTATAAAATAATTAAACTAATGAATCAATTTTAGTCGGCAGTAGGTAAGTTCTGCAGTGGACGGTGGTTCTCAGCTCGTGAGATATAGCCAACTTTGGACACTCACTTAGTTTGGTCCATAGAGTATTTAGGTACAGAATGGTCACTTTTTTAGAATTTAATTATAAATTATCGTTGAATTTCGCGATGCTGAATGAAATTAAACATTTTTTTTTCTAAATTGATGCTTTGCTTTTATTATTTTTAGAATTTTCTACGCAACGAGATTTAAACCGAAAATACGTTTCATCTAAATTATTGTTAAAAGTCAGTATCTTTGCAGGAAGAATATCGTACGTTAACCCTCTGGATTTCTACAACTAGGTTAATCCACTCAAAATACCTGATTTTTTCGGACTATAACAATATAAACGTTTTTCGAAAAAAATGTAATTTTCAATAGTCGTAGGACATCATCATCGCCAAGATGTTGAAAACAACCTATTTCCAAAGCTAACACTTTAAACTAAGCGAGCAGGATAGCACTATAATTACCTACGCAGGTGCGAAAGATACACATATTTTCACTAGAGAGGTTATTGTACCAAATTCTTAGTACAAAACGACTGTACTTTAGTAACTTTTACCCAAAAAACATAGATTTTCATATATCTACTTACAACAGAGGGGATAATGTACCAATTTCTTAGTACAAAGCGACCGCGCTTTAGCAACATTCGCCCAAAAAACCTAGATTTCCATATTCAAAAGCCAAGGAAAAGAAAACCCCGTCCAAACCTCTCAGCATCAACTCAACGTCACAGTTCTCAAGGAAGACAGCTCGGGTAGGCATTATTCCATCGGGACAAAGCAACGCTTACTCTCATTCCATGGAAGAACCATTGGACTAAAGCCAAACAAGGCCTAATGTAAAAACTGACTTAATGCTGCACACAATAGAGCGGTTTGCGACGCGACTGTTACGCAGTAGTTTTGCAATCTACAGTTGAGTTGTACAGAACTTTGTTTTTTAAATATCAGACTACGATCTGACGTTTTGGTTCTTTGTATTTGATACCTATGTTTTCTTCAGGAAAATATTGCGTCTCATCATAGTCTGCAATTAAAAACGAAGTAGTGGGTAATGGTGATGTCCTTAGTCTGTAAAGCTAGCTATGTAGGCTTTTAGGCCGCGTTCTCGAGGTCAGCAAATGAGGAACTCGTGTATCGCTTGTAAGTGCGCAGTCCGCTAGCGTTACGCGTAAATGCGCACTTCCCACCTTGTGCTTGTTGTTTGCTGCCCAGACCCAGATAACACTCACGCTCAGGCTACGCTGCCTGCAAAAAACTTCTTAAACCCGTTCATGTTTCAACCCGTTACTAAACAGGTCCCGTTTTTACCATCTGGGTACAAAATCCTAAAGTCAGTCGCAGTTTGCTTCATTGTGGACAAGAACTTAAGCGGTCGCTCTTTACGTCTCTATTGGTCCAATTTTAGAATGGAAATGTTCTGTGCAACCGAACTGTTCGTGTTAGTTTTTAATTTATACGCATAATAACGATTTTTGCGGTTTTTTAATAAAATCGGGTAAATCCGTTTTTGGATTTTATTAGACAATTTTGGGTATATATTTCGTGTTAGCTTCGGAATTAGGATTTTAACTCGGAGATAGAGTTTTTTATACTAACGAAATGAGTTTTAAAAACATGTAGTAGGTATGCTACTTAACTTAAAAAGTATAATATGGATAGTATATCCGTTGTCTAGTTCCCTTAGTACAAGCCTAGTGCTTAGTTTTGGCCGCCTGCAGTATTAATTTAATTATTTTTTTATTTTATCTATTGTTATCCATAAAAAAAATGCCATAACATAACTAAGGAATTTTGTCATTTAGCTTCAAACTAACCTAAGCGCAACTAGGTAGGCTTGTAATTTGGGTACTAGACAACGAATCTACCCCCTAACCGTCGCAACCGGATGTTCACACGACGCGCCACAGAGATCGCCACAGAGTATCGGAAACAATTCCACCGTAAACGTAGGATCAGAAATGGACGAGCTGCCAATGTGTCACAGACTGAAATAGCATTTGGTGACTTTTAGTACTGAAATGAGACCTTAACACGTTGATTTGAATCACTGGTGTCTCATATAAAACAAGTGGTTTTAGATAAGCCTTTCTCAATTTTATAGGCTTCAAAAAGTGAGGATATACTACCTAGAGTATGTAGCAACAGTGAGATGTACTTATGTCATTTTCAGTCAGACCGAAAAAGACAGCTGTCTTATTTTAATGTCAAAGTTCACCATTTTGTTAGTATAGTAACGCACTCTTTTGGTTACATTTCTCTTAAAGCTATTTTTACAATTTTGTATTTCCTGGGTCACAATCGCGTGATTTTTAACTTTTTTATTTTCTAACCTAGACGTTTCGTTTCGTGTTACAACGGTCTTGGTCGCGAGGGGACTGGAACTGCGGCGGGTGTCATCCTCAATTATGAGTTCCGATCGTAGTGGTTTAAAAAGTTTTATTAATTTGACTTAAGCACAGTACACATAAGAAATTCCTTCTATGTACTGTGCTTAAGGTCAGACAAACAATAACGATACGCGGATAGAGACCGAAGACTTTTCCTTCGTCTTTCTTCTTCTACAATCAATCCATCTCTGTCTGTTATCTATTGTCATAGTGTCTCTTCCATTTCTGTTGCTCCATCTACGATTTCCACCTATATGATATAATAGGATACGCTTGCATTACCGGTAGGTAGGGAATGTTTGCGAAAGCCCACCACAACGCTATGTGTTTAATGTCTGAAATGTGTTTCAGGTTATGCCTATTCGAATTGTAATGAAATTGAAAATTCACAGATAAAACAGGTTTCCACTGCTAAAGAGAAATTACGGTTGCACCTCTTTCGCGCTTTTAAAAATATACAACAATCATATAATAGTTATCTACATACAGTACATGAGTTACCTAGGTACATGAGTTTCATCGCAATCGGTTCAAACGTTTCTGCGTGAAGGAGCAACAAATATACAGAAAGAAAGAAAGAACATAAATTTGTTCAGACAAGCACACAACCACACAACAAGAAAAGTATAAAATGAAACGTAGATATTTAGAAAAAACCCATACATAGAGACAGGAAGGTTTCCAACCAACTGTGATAGCACATTATACCCCTATTTTAAATTATTTAGAATGCATTTTAGGAGGTACGGGGGTTTATGTACCTTCAAAGGGAAGTTATTTCCCCGGGCAGGTGTTTTGCCTGGTGGGCCGCAGTCCACCGGGCTAGATATACCTACTTAGTTCACATAAAACACAGCTTGTCTTACAACTTTCACCGATATAATATCGGAATAAGAACGGAATCGCGGGACGCAGCTATAGTATTAGTATATGTATGTGCATAGCAGTGGGATGATACAACATAACAACTTTTAGATAGTACTTAGAAATCCCTAACAGACCATTAAAGTACCAATTAGGCACAAAATTAATGCCGTGTTAAAGCCTATAGTAATGGATTAACAGCCGTAATCCCCTAATACCTATCCTAAATAAACAGACAAACAAAATCAAACAAATCCTTTGAAGTTACTAAGATGTTACTGTAGTATTATTTTGGTAATTAATTAGACAAAAACCTCAATTAAACTATTAATAATGGCGATGGAAACTGCTATTTGCTCATTAAGATGGCGCTACTGTTGAGTGTTCCATACTATCTGTCAAACTTCATAGTTTTTTCGTAAACAATCGAAGTTATTTTGAGATAATTGTACAAAATGACGTTTTGTTCAGCTTCTTCTTATCGTGGTGGTGTGGCTCACCTAGTGCTAGATTTTTCAGGTCGCCCTAAGGCCTCTTACTTGACCAAAGATTGCTATCAGAGATAACAACAATAATTTGTTCAGCTGTGGACTGCAAACTCATAGGAAATCATGTTTTCCCCAAAGATGCTAAATGAAAAAACAATGGATGAAAGCTGTGAGGAAAAATAGTTGGAACACTCAACAGTAGCGCCACCTGCCTCGACATTTCAGTTTTTAACCCGATTCGACCAAAACACAATTATTCTTTTTTGCGAATTATTTTACCGTAATCGGTTCAGACGGTTCTGTTCGATTAGTCCGTTGTCTAATACACTTAGTACAAGCCTAGTTGTTTAGTTTATGACTAGATGGCGATGTGTGAACTGTCCTGCATTATTTATTTATTTTAAAGATAATGCTGATTTTTAACATTTTAGGAATTCAACATTTAGGAAATTTAATATTTTGGGAAATTCAACATTTTAGGAATTCATTATTTTAGGATTTCAACATTTTGGGAAGTTCAATTTTTGCACTAAAGTTTACTTCGCTTCGCACGAAAAGAGAAAACCGAAAGAAGCCGCAGCGAGAGTGTTAAAAGTAAAACAAATAACGGGAAATAAAAGCGTATTTATTTAATAAAAATGCAAATTTCAATATAAATAAACATATAGGTATATAAACTACCATAAAATCCGTAGGTATAGTAAGCAGAGACAGAACCCCGACTGGTGGCAGCCAGACAAACTGTCTGCCCACCATACTTCAATTTATACGCAGATATAAAACATTTTGTCGGCCGATGGTTTATTTATCAAGACTATGGAAAATAAACGTTTTCAAGCATGAAAGCTTTCAAGCCTGAAGCAAAATTCAAAGCTTATAACATAGAAATACATAGAAACCAGTAGTGTCGCCGCGACACGTCGTCCGCTGCCGCCTCATATCGCCCGTTGCCAACTCGTACCTTTAGAGACGAAGTGAGAGACGTTCTGTGTTACATTTTTAACGGTGTAATAATATAAACGGCCATACAACTAGGTGTACACAAAGGGTATACAGTGCTAGAGTACACAATAATGAAGTGAAAGCCATCGTACGATTAAAAGTTTCCAATCTAAGCGGCAACTAAAAAAGGGCGAATTATATGAAAACAATAAAGTTTGATGAATGCTTGTATGTTTTCGACGGGATTTATGGAATATTTTCGCCATGAAACGTGGAATTATCACACGGTTTCGGGGGAAATTGGTACCTTTTGTTGTGTTATTTTTTTCCGTCTGGACAAATAGATGGGGTATTATTTTCTGATTATATCCCACTTATAGCGATGTTCGTCTAGTGGTAGATACCTCGACTTTCATTGCGAAGGTCATGCTTGCGAATCCTGGCCGACCACGCACCAATGTCCTTTTTCTTTAAGAAATGTTAATTGCGTTATTAGCATCACTCTATCGGTGAAGGAAAACATCGTGACAACACCGTATTAGCAGCTTAGTAAGCTCCAGACGTATTGACCTGTTCTTTCCTCTGGGCATGGCTGATTAGGCTGGGAGGATGGTATAGGCTCTGGGCAAGCCTACTAGACCTAACAATGAGTCTGCCACTACAGCGCCACAAATAGCATGGATTGCTTGCGCTGCATTTAATCATCTAAAAATTAGATGAAAAGGTCAATAATTATTATGTCCCACTTAAATTAGAAAACCCCTAGACGTTTATTGTTTTGTTTAAATATTTGTTTTTCAATCACGAAAAAACGTCCCAATGGATTTGACCAAAATTTTATTTGGTTACGGTTATGAAGAATTAATCTATCTATATATTTTTATACAAGCATTTATTTTCATTGGGATGTTTGTACACTGTCCATCGTCTCGTATCCGTGGACTTTACGAGCTTATTCATACACGTGTATGACACACAATGACGGATGGCTAAAATGTTGCATGTTTATTCATTGTTCCCCTGATCAGAGACGGTTATCAGGGAGTTAAAACGTGTTTTGTTTCCCTCTTTTGAAAAAAGATCAACATCAGTGCAAATATGTAAGAAATAAATCTTTTTTTTTAAGGCTTTGTGTATTGTGTATCAAAGGTTGAGCATTGAAACAATGCTAAAAGTAAAAAACCACGCGTTTTAAATCGAAAAATGAGTTTAATTTATAGCATTGTAAAATAAAATAATTATTTAGCTAAGCCTCATTTGGAACGTCTCTGTATGCCTACCTAATTGAATTGTTATGGACTTTAATATTTGTAAGTCTGCTCTGACTGAGTACCTACATACACGTAGTCTGTGTATTTTTTAGGATCTTAATAAAGTATTCTGGCAATTCATTAAGATCTTTATTTATCTCTTCTCTTGTCTTTAAATATAGTATAAGAATAAAATTATAGTCGACAAATTAAAAATACCTATTTGATAACATACGATTTTAAACTGAGGTGGTTTTTAGGGTTCCGTAGTTTTCACAACAAATTTATTAAATAATGTGCTATTTTTCATGCAAAAACAAATTGAATATAGTAAATACCCCGCTGTTTAATAATTTGTAATGAATTAGATGTTACTTCGAAACGATTATTTGTCTTGAAATAACATTTATACTTAATAATACTTCATCATCATCATCATTTCAGCTGTAAGAACTGCTGCTGGACATAAGCCTCCCTCATTGATCTCCAGATGCTTCGGTCATAAGCGGCCTGCATCCACCGTGAACCCGCGGCCTTAACCAAGTCGTCCGTCCATCTCGTTGGTGGACGTCCAACGCTGCGCTTTCCGATCCGCGGTCTCCATTCGAGAACTTTTCGGCCCCAACGACCATCTGCTCTCCGTGCTATATGTCCTGCCCACTGCCACTTCAAAGAGCTAATCCGTTTGGCTATGTCGGTGACCCTCGTTCTTCGTAATAATACTTATTAAGTTAAAATCTCAAGTTAAAATTAACTTTTTACTTCAAATACGCTCCCTGAATTGTTCAAAACAATTAATTCCATGTCTCCTCACAACCAAGGCTACTGCAATACAGTCAAAACCTCGACGTTAAGCTAATTTAAAAATAACAATACTCCAACAAGTTCCGGAAAAAATGAAAATATGAGCACAAACCGTGCAAGTTTAAAAAGTTTAAAACTTAATTCCGGATCCAATTTCCGAGAGCGTCATTTTAGCACCACCTAAGCCTATCTCCACACAATAATGTATGCGCATATATTTGTCAAGAGATGTCGCGTTCAAACCCTATCGTTCGACAGTGCGTACGTGCCTTAATGCTCTCCATGCGTATGTTTTTATAATTTGACATCGGTAATGAGGAATTTCTGCTTTTGATGTTGGGAGTAAACAGGTAAGTATTTTTTTATAAAATAATAAATAAATTTATTTCCAAATTAATGTGTACCTACTTAAAATTACTTACCACCTACTTATATTCTATTTTAAGAGCAAGCCTGCACTGGAGGGTTACTTCGGTTCGTTTCGATACGACAACGATACTGTCATAACGATGGTTCTACTGTCACCCTTCTATCAGAATGTGACAGTAGAATCACCGTATGACAGTATCGATGTCGTATCGAAACGAACCGCAGTAACCCTCCTGGGCTTTCATAGAAATATTTTAAAGAAACAATACTACCACTTATGTAGTGCGTTTCATCTTTAAATTCCTATGCCGTTATGTTGGTAGCAAAACAAAAAAGTCTTGCATTAATATCTTGAATGTGCTATACCTACCCTAAACCTTGAATACAGGAGGATTCGTTCATTCATTCTTCATATACAAGTCTCCCTAAATTCAAGGTATCACATTAAATTTTTTGTTTTTTGCACTTTTTGGTTTTGCCACCAACATGACGGCATAGGAATTTAAAGATGAAACGCACTCTAATACCGACGCCGGTAGACTAATTGGTTCAAGTCGTACTCGCGGTTTGAGTAAGATGCAGGTTCGAATCCAGCCCTGCGTCTATCGTGCTTTGTGTTTTTGCAGAAGTATTGTTTCTTTAAAATATTTCTAGATATTTTCTAGGTTAGCGTGCTGCGTTTTAGACCTCATTGTTAATTTCTTTCAGGACCTTTGTGCCTGTGTTAGTCCCGATCTCGTGGGAACTTCGAAAAAACCCTTTCTTATCAGAAGCCTACATCATCTACACTAATATTATAAAGTGGAAAGTATGTTTGTAATAAATAAACATAAAAACTACTGGACGGATTTCAAAAATTCTTTCTTTAAAAAAGCTACGTTATCGAGGAGTAACATACATACTTTTGATCACAATATTCCCACGGGATCGCGAATTACGCGGTAAAACAGCGGGAGGCAGCTAGTATTAAATAAAGAACCCACTTTTGAAATTTCATCATTCTGCCATCAGCAGATCAGACTCAATCAGTCAGTCAAATCATTCTATAGCTATAAACATAAGTGTTTACTAGCCGAGTCTCGTGGTTCCAACCGCGTTAATCCCTCCCGTGAGAATTTCTAAAAACCCTTTCTTATCGGATGTCTACATCGTGGAATACCATCTCCAATTTTCAGCCTTCTGCAATTTAGGCTGTGCGATAATCGGTCAGTCAATCAGGACAAAGCACTTTATAGATATAGATAGATAGTTAGTTAGTTAACTAGATAAAGATAGATAGTAAACTAACTGGATATAGATAGATATTAAATAGCATGCCATGACTTAGGTAGCTATACCTAACTTTTATATTAAAGGTCAAAGTCTGTGAGTATGTGCGTGTGTTTGTTGCTTTACGAAAAAATCGCAAAACCGATTGCGATGAAACTTGGTACGTAGATAGCCGGACAACTGAAATAACACAAGGGCTTTTTTATCCCAATACTTCCGCGGTATCGGGACTTACGGGTAAAACCGCGGGCTTTAATATATTCAAGAGTGAAATATGAAAAGATATTTAGCTAAAAGGTACAGGAAGTATTATAAATAATATATCTGGGGATGGAAACCCACCCCCTATCCTTTTTTGGTAGATTAGGTACACATCAGAGTATTTGGGTTAGTTTTTCATTGCCATTTGATAAGAGGTTCCCCAAACTTTTACCCCCAATCTACTAATATTATAAAGGTCTTTTGTGTGTAAGTCAGTAAACAAGTGTGTCCTCTTTCACGCTTAAACAACCGAGCCGATTGCGATGTAACTTGGTATGTAGGTAGATAGAGATCTTTTAATCCACAGGATCATGACTTAGGCGGGTGAAACCACCAGGCGCAGCTAGTAAAAATAATAGTTTTTGCCTTACAGCCAAATACTGACACGCTACTCAAAATTTGAGGGTTACCTAAAAAATTAAGAAGTTACTTCCCTTCAAAAATTCCCAATTTTACGCGACTCCGCTCCCACCTGGCAAAAATAATATAATTCAAATATGGGGTGTTGCTCTTTAGATCAACTTTAAATAAAATAAAATAATAAAAATAAATAAAGCCTTTATTCAGAACGTACATAAAATACAGTATTTAATTTAATCTGTTTCCCTAATTTGTTGTTTAATTATTTTTTGCAGATCTGTTTGCCAATCGGCAAAGGCCTCCTCCAACCTTTTCCACTCCTTTCTTTCTTGAGCCACTCTGTTCCACATCACTCCTGCCACTTTCCTGATGTCGTCATCCCATCTTTTATATGGTCTACCTCTTTTCCTTTTCCCTTCCCTAGGGTACCATCGTGTCACCATTTTACTCCATTTGTCCTTTCCCCTCATCATATGCCCTGTCCATTTCCATTTTAGCCTTCTGATTTTGTGTGTTATGTCTAGAACCTTTGTCTTGCTTCGGATGATACGATTATTCAGTCTGTCCGACTCCTTCACGTTCAGCATACTTCTTTCCATCGCGTGCTGGCAGGTTGCGAGTTTGCTTGTCGTGTCCTGTGTTAAAGTCCATGTTTGGCTGCCATACATAAGGACAGGCAGTACGCAGGTGTTAAATAATTTACATTTTGTATTTATATGAAGCGTGTTATCTTTCATGGCCTCTTTCAAGCCCCAATATCTCCTCCAGCCATTTGCTATCCTTCTCTCTACTTCTTTGCGTACAGGTTCATTTTGTGTGATTAGCTGTCCCAGGTATATGTATTCATCCGTATAATCTATTTGGGTGTTGCCTAAGTTTATAATGTCTTTTATTCCATTTGTCATTACTCTTGTTTTTTCCGGGTTCAGCTTCAGTCCTACTTTCTCACTTTCCGTTGCCAGTTCGTTTATCATCGTACTTATGTCGCCTGATGTTTTGGCAAATAACACTATGTCATCAGCGAATCTCAAGTGTGTTAGTGAGGCACCATCCACTTTGATCCCGAGATGTTCCCAATTGAGACCTCTAAAAATTTGTTCTAGCACCGCTGAAAATAGTTTTGGAGATAGAGGATCTCCTTGTCTAACACCTTTTCCTACTTGGAATGTAGCGCCTTTTTTTTCTAGCTGAATTCTCGCAGTGCTATGACCATACACATTTTTTATTAAGCGGATGTATTCAACTTTACATTGGCAAAATCGGAAGATCAACTTTACATTGGCAAAATAAATTACAACTTATGCCGAGGCAGATCCTTGTTGGCAGCAGGCACACGGTTCCTTGTACTTTTTTTATCACTTTCTATATTATATTGTGCTGTTTTCTTTTTTTATATTGCTGTTATTTCTTTCGTGTGTCTTGTTGCCAATAAATATTTTGAATTCTATTCTATTTTCTATTTTACATAATTAGCAGTCGACGTGTGGACAGCAAGGCACTTACTACCTGTTGTCGCGTGGACTGCTGGGTGCCTGCTAGCTGTTAGTCGCGTGGGCTGCGAGCAGTCGCCTTAGTTTAGGGCGGTGTTGAGTGGGAGCGGTGTTGGAGGGGGTCGTGTAAGTGGGCCAAAACCTTTAAAGTTTGAGAACCTCTGTCTTACAAAACCGTAACATGTTGACATGCCAAAGGCTTTATCTACATGCCAATAATATCCACGTATATTGGCACCCTCGGTGGTGATAATTTCATTTCAGGAATTATACCATGTGCCCAATGCCCGCTGTACCAGATAACTCGGAGTGAACGACTTTCAACCGTATTTCTAATTAGTTTAGAGTTGGTTTTCGGTTGTTTAAGAATGTATGCCAATTCTTGGCTGTATTCTCTACAGGGTTATTGGAAATTAGTTAGTATTATTTGTTCAGATTCCATATATCCCTGTATTATATATCGGTTGTCTGGTACATCCATTGTTCGGTCCCCAGAAGGAGTAGTGAAACTAATGGAGAATTTTGACTATTTTTGACATAATAATTTATGGTTAAATTATAGATATCTGTATTATGAAGAAATGCTGGCTTGAAGTCGTCAGGTTGTAAGAAAATGGCCTCACTACACGGGATGCCGAAGATGGTGCGAAGTGGAGACGTAAGAGTAGGAAAGCGGACCCCGGGCTCTCGAGAGGAATGCAACCGGGAACATCGCTCGGATGATGATGATTATGTTAGCATCATCATCATCTTATGCGCTCGCGAGGTCTACTGTTCACAGAACTACTAGTAGTACAACAAAATATCTAGATAGAAAATGGTAACGGTAGGTAGCTCATATTCTGACATACAAGCTATAACGTTAATACGTGAGATTCAAAAGATAATAATATTGACATTGACACGTATCGCCGCGGTAGTGATAGAATATGAAGATATGTGCTGATAAACAGAAATGCGTGTCTGCCACACCTATATTACAAGCCTAAGTTGCAAGTTTAGTACTTTTCATCCGAGCGATTTTCCTGGGTACATCCCTCTCGGGAGCCCGGGGTCAGCTAAACCCAATTATTATTTTAAATGTGGTGTCGGCGCTATGGGTAAGTCGTCATTGACCATACCTTCTGTAAATAGATTTGGCAATATTTTTCCAACCGACGCCTACCTGACACCAACCCTCTTAGGTACCGAGCGGTTTATCCGCCACCGTACGGGGAGAACTTAAGGTTAGTTAGACTCCCTAAGATCCCTTAGTCGCCTATTACGACACGGCAAGATATGGCTCTTTTCTATGCCGGGCTACACGGCAAAGGGAAGTAACATACTCACAGACTTAGATGAAAACAAAAATAGTAGATACGGTATATTCTAACATTGCGTATGCGAAAAATGAGCTAGTAACACCTACTTGCATTTTCATAAAATTATTGTAGGTATTTAAAAACATTTGTCTTTAAGAATGATTCAGACATTTATAAAATGAGCAAAAAGGCATTCTGATGGATTTCAAACAGATAATCGTAGTGTGACAGCACGTGCTCATGCGGCAACGGTTCGACATACAACTGAGGCTAGTGCGTCAGCTAGACGCAGTTTTATCGTTAGGTCACGTATCTGCTGTTTTTTGTTTTCATCTAAGCTCACAGACCGAATTAAATTATGCGAGACTTGAAGCAGAAACGCTTCGCTCGCTTCGCTCACTCGGTCAATAATACACAATTTACCACCCTTTAGCATACCGCTACCCTAATTCCAACAAAGCCAGTGGTACCAACCGTCCCGACTCGCCGGAAGTAGCATCAGATGTCATATCCGGTGACATTAGTCACGTGATCACGTACCCGCACCGGAAGTCAAGTAATAGTATTCAGGGTTTCAGTAGGCAGGTAGGTACAGTTCGAGTCGAAAGTGCATTTTACTTCTTAGTACTGGTTTTAAGCTCATTCCGGTGTGCCGTGTAGCCCCGGCCAGTGCCGTGTAGCCCCGGCCTGGTGCCGTGTAGCCCCAGCCATAGAGTAGGACATTACCATCTTGTAGCCCTGGCCTGGTGCCGTATAGCCCCGGCCTGGTGCCGTGTAGCCCCAGCCATAAGAGTAGGGCTACACCATCTTGTAGCCCTGGGCTATCTGGTGCCGTATAGCCCCGACCAGTGTCGTGTAGCCCCAGCCATAGAGTAGGGCTACACCACTATGTAGCCCCGGCCTGGTGCCGTATAGCCCCGGCCAGTGCCGTGTAGCCTCGGCCTTAGAATAGGGCTACACCATCTCTTCCCGTGGGTGTCGTAAAAGGCCACTAAAGGATCTATAGCTAACCTACGCAACACATTCCTTTGAGCACTTTAGCACACTACGCAACATATTTCTTTGAGGTAATCACGTGATTACCACGTTACCTCAAAGCAGCAATGGACCGCATAGCGCCTATCAAACTCAGTTAATAACTAGATAGATAATACGTACGGGTGCTGGTCATTGACCACTCCGCCACGAGTTCTCCTCCAGCCAAGGCGAAAAATGAAAGCTTTTCCTCATGTTTTTGCAACTAACGCCAAATAGCGACGTCTATCAAGTTAACTATAGGTACATACTACAGTTCAACTCTTTTTAATACATTCAAATCATAATAATTCTTCATTTCATATTTGCTTTCACGTTGTCAGATCCAAAACTATGTAAAAATTCATCACATCAAACCGTCCATCTTAATTTCTTCGAACAAAAGACGTGGCTGTATGAAAAAACTTTGTTTTCCCAAGCCCGTGTTTACAAAAAAAAATGCACACTCAACCGACCACAAACCGTGCTATAAAATTAAACACTTTGAGCTCGACTGTACTACTGTCAGTATCTTCTATCTCGCTCTTTCTTAAGGCCCTGTTAAGGGTCTGTTTTGAAAGAGCGAGATAGATTATTTTTGTTTGAAATTGCGCATGTAGTGTAAGAAGTGTTTTTGTTTGTAAAGCCCTTTGAGATGGTCTAGCTGTCTAGTCTAGTCTTGTCTAGTACTATTGTAAGTCTGTGTTTCTGAGACCGTTTGAAGAGTAAACATCATGTGCTTGGTGTACTGTCGGTGAGAGAAGTCGATTTTAATTTTAATGACAACTTGAGTTTAAGGTTTTTTTAAATTGTGTTGACCATTAGGACTATCAAGACTTTAACAAACATATCGACCACCTTGTTTATGTAGGTACCAATGTACTTACTATAAAAATAAAAATAAATATTACACACAGCGCAAACCCCTAGCCCCAAACTAAGCACTAGACCTTCTACAGGTTATAAAAACGGATGCTATTATACTTTTTTTTGTAAATACAAACTTCTCATACATAGGAAACACCAAGACTGGAAACAAATATTTATGTTTAAACTTAAATACTTGCACCCGGCCGTGAAATCGTAACCGCAACCTTTTACATTGCAGTCGGGTCTTTTGCCGATACGCTACAGAGGCCGTCTTTGCATGCATGTACGCCTATGTATACATATACCTATCTAAGTTATAATAGATTACAAATATTATAGATTCCCTGCAATACTTTTTTTTACTGTGTGTAATCTATACCTACTTATCTAATATATAAAATTTCCATGTAATATTATAAAGCTGAAGAGTTTGTTTGTTTGAACGCGCTAATCTCAGGAACCGGCTGGTCCGATTTGAAAAATTCTTTCAGTGTTGGGTAGTCCATTTATTGAGAAGGCTATAGGCTACTATTGATCCCGATATTCTCACGGGATCGGGACTTACGCTGGTGAAACCTCGGGACGCAGCTAGTATAATTATATACAGTCAAATTATCCTGCTACCCTGCAGTTCCTACCTGTAATTTACACATTGTTTTTATAACACTTTTGTTCACAACTGTATCATTACCATTACACATTCAAACAGCAGCCTACGTACACGACAACGTAGTAATCACTCGTGTACGTACATGTACGTCATGTACGAGCGCCGTCTTAGAAACTTAACTAACATATTAATCTTTCTGAATCATCATCATCTTATCCGTCCACTGCTGAACATAGCCCTCTCCCATACGACGCCACAAATAGCGATCGTGAGTTACCTCCATCCAACGACTCCACTCTCTAAATTGTCGTCGTCGGTCCACCGAGTAGGTGGTCTGCCAACACTTCGTTCCGCAGTCCGCATTGCATCGTAGTCGCCACTCGAAGAGTGTGTCCTGTATAATTCTGGATCATCCTGGAGCATCCAGAACTCATTTGTTACATTTATCACTTTTGTACTCGACTGTATCATCATATATATTTAAGCCGCAGCTATGTCAATACGCGCGTTGCACTCGTATGTACCTCCGTAGGCCGCCTCAGTGCCTTAACAAACATATCGAGAACTCATTTGTTACGCGCGTGATTTGAATTTTAACTTTTTATTCGATTTAGAGTTTTGTTGATGATGTTACAAAAATGTCAGGTATAATTTCAGCGAATTTTATTTTACTTATTACTCATATTATTATTATATTGTGTGAACGTAAGAAATAAGTAATTAAACGAGAATGATAGTTACTCTACAACGCAAAACTATTGAAACGATTGCGATTGTTACTTGGTAGGTATGTAGGACATAGACAAAAACCCACTTAGACCAAACGCTCATTTTAAATGACAGTATTGCACAACGCAATATTGACTGACTGCGTTTTATGTTCATATGGAATTGTTTCGTCTGCCCGTGAGCAAGAGAGCTGAAAAGATTTCGAAATGTAGGGCGTTGACAAAATGCTTAATATTATAATAAAAACAACGCGATTATTCCCGAAAAATCTGCTTACTTTCGTAAAAATTAACCATCAATGTGAATGTTCCATCTAATACCTAACGCCCGACCAAATAAATTAAAATAATTTCAAATTAAAATCCTAACAACACCTCAATTCTGCGGTTAACACAAAGGGTTAAATAATTGTACAAAATAACCGCTTAAAAAGGCATATTGCTTGCAAAATGGTCTATTGGGAGTTTAAGGGTTGAAATTATTAGGATATTACCAGCGTCCCTCGGTTTTACCCGCGTAAGTCCCGATCCTGGGGGAGTATCGGGATAGAACGTAACCTATGTGTAGATATTTATCACTTGTATGCTAAGAAACTAGTAGTCTAGGATCGATTCTATCCGATATATTATTATAAGTAGGTACGTAGTTTAAGTTTGACAGCTTCAGATTTTTAAAATTGCGATCGTCCGTTTAGGGTTCCGTACCCTATTACTGTGACTACACTGACTGTCCGTCCGTCCGTCTGTTACCAGGCGGTATCCCATGAACCTATCACGGCTAGACAATTGTAATTTTTTGTTTCTGTCGTTTTTTGTCTCAGTTTCGATCGTCTTTTGTTTCCATTTCGATTTCGAGCCTAGTTGACCACTATATCATATTAGAAAAGGGGGCATTTGGGCCCTGATCACAGTTTCGAGAGGAATCGATTACCCTTGCGTATTAGGGTGGTCCCTCTATAATCTATACTAATCTTATAAAGAGGTAACGTTGGTAACATGTATGTATGTATGTATGTATATTGGGGGTAATCTCCGAAACTACTGGACCGATTTCAAAAATTCTTTCACCATTAGAAAGCTACATTCACCCTGAGTAACATAGGCTACTTTTGATCCCGATATTCTTACGGGATCGGGACTTACGCGGGTGAAACCGCGGAATTATAAAAGTTCTTATTATAGCTCCTACGCACAGTGCCGGCGGCGCCGCCGGTTTTATGCAGACCGGCATAGAGCGGCATCACATTGCACCTTGTACGGCAAGTAGGTACGGCAGCTGAAACATCCCGCCCGTAGGCCGACGGCAATGCCATTGTGTATTGTGCAGTTTACCCGCCACCACGCTAACAGATCTCTCTTCCCGTGGGTGTCTTTTACGACACCCACGGGAAGAGATAGGGTAACCGTCTAAGCTCGGGCTACACGGCAAAAGAAACCTCTTGAAACACTCATATTATAAAAGGCAAAATAAGAAGTAGTTACAAAAATAAAGCCATACTAATCTGTCATACGAGAGACAGCTACTAAACCTTATGATTAATCGTTGTTTACCGTGCCCTGATTTGTACCAGACATTTTTGTACTGAAATTGCTTTTTATTTGAAGTATTTTTAAGTAGATACTTGTCACCCTGAAGGTCTCAGCTATAAATTAAAAAAATATACGGTCGAATTGAGAACCTCCTCCTTTTTTTGAAGTCAGTTAAAAACCCGAGTGCTCCAGGGGGAAATCACCATTCCTCACCTCCGGCTTGCCTTAGTTGGCTGGTCGAAGTGAACATTGATGAGGAAGCGATCTCTCGCCTCTGGCTTGCCTTCACCGGCCGCTCAGAGTGGAGTCGCGAGAGCAGACATGCTTAGAGGATGGACACCTCACGTCAGTGATGAGTTGGCCCGCTCTCTGGCTTACCAGTGATGACTTAAAGTCCAGTGAGGTCTCTCCATTCTTCAGCCTCTCACGGTTCTGTTGCTCCCTTGCTGTAATTTGCTCAGCTGTTTTATTAATATTTACGTAATATATTTAGGTACATGTTTGGTAGACATTGTTACATTAGGCGTCATAATTACATTAGTTCGCCCAGTAGCCAATCAACTACCATCACCTCACTATTGCCCATGTTGTTTTCATTCATAAATTTATCAATAGTTCTATCCGATCCGGTGGTTGACCTTCAGCCTGGAAAAGGGCCTCTACGTGATGGCTTCGGCTCCACGCACAGCCTCAAAGGTCCCGGTCAAATATTTGCCAAATCTATTGGCAGAAGGTATAGTCAATGATGACTTACCTACTGCGAGACCCCAAATAATTTGGGGTTTTAGCGGACCCCGGGCTCTCGAGAGGGATGCAACCGGGAACATCGCTCTGATGAGAAGAAGAATAATAACTATCATAGACCTGCAGTATATCTGTAGAAAGGTCAACTTGCTTGATCCTAAGTAAATCAATGATGAGACGACACACAGACAGACACACGGACAAGAAAGTGATCTTTCTTATGTTTTTATTGGTCAAGGCATTTTTACTAGAAATATTTTACAAGGAGAAATAGATGCCTACATCAACAAAAACCCTCCCATGACAGGATTCGAACCTTTGCCCCTCGCTTGCCGGGCGAGTGCGCTACCACTGCGCACTGCGCCAAAGTGATCTTATATAAAAAAAGTTTCTTTTCACCTTCTGAGGTGCGGCACCCTTAAAATGTTAAATGTTAGACTCTTAAGTAACTTTTGAAAAAACATACATAAACACATACCTATATAGAACAAAAGTTTAGTGCTAAAACGTATCAAAATGGGCTTGGTTTGATGCAATCATTAGAGTGAACGAGGCAAGCGCAGCCGCGAAACAAACAAGTCGCATTAATTCTCAACTTGTTGTAACGACCTGACCATAGACAACGATACATATAGATTGGCCAAATACAGACTGAATTTTTTAGGGTTACGTACCCAAAGTGCAACAACGGAATCCTATTACTAAGACGCCGCGCCGCTATCTGTGTAACCATCTGTCACCAGTCTATATCTCATTAACCGTGATAGCTAGACAGTCTCGGATATTCTCAGATATTCTCGGAGTATGTATTTTTGTAGCCGCTATAACTACAAATACAAAAAACAAATATTTAAGGGTTGTTAAGTATTTGATTAAAAGTACTCTCATCCCATTGAAAAAAACAACATCCCCGTGAAGCTAACTATTTCACAAACTAGTTGGTCCTGTGTTTGTTTTAGGGTTCCATATCCAATCGTGATAGTGGTATGGAACCCTTCGTGTGCGAGTCCAACTCGCATAAATTTTTCCAGATGATGTATTACTGTTGCCGCTATAACAACAATTACTAAAACAAGATACCTATTTACAGAAGTACATCTATCTCGTTCTAGCTTCAAGCTCAATAAAACTTACCCTCAATTTTTGTAACCAAAAAAAAAGAAAAAGGGCGCATCTAAAACCACTTGTTTTAACTTATAAGACACAT
Organism: Idaea biselata; assembly: GCA_958496205.1. Lineage (NCBI taxonomy): Eukaryota > Metazoa > Arthropoda > Insecta > Lepidoptera > Geometridae > Idaea > Idaea biselata. The sequence goes on from OY292395.1 coordinate 40,301,846, forward strand.
CACTGATAATTACTCACTTTATGAGTATTACAGTGTCAGACCAATCATATCGTGTCGACTCTTCAATGTTCTAATGTCTATAGACTTGCCCCTTCTCACTCTATCAGGTTGCGCGTAATATAATTTCGTAAAACTTTTTCGTGTTTTAATCTGGAAAAAGTTTTTAAAATTGCCTCAAAATGTTTTAAATTCTGTGAGAAATGAAATGCCTTTTTGTTTCTTTTTTGTTTGGGAATGATTTTATTTGGCTTGTTGTTGGTATTTACTTGAGAAAAAAGATTGGAACCCACTGCATACTTTGCGATTAAAATTAAAATTGTAACAAAATTGGGCGTCTACGTGTTGGCCTCGGCCCCACACACGCCTACTAAAGGTCAGGGGCTCTATAACCCCGTGAAACGATAACGGTAAAAACAAAAATACTAAATCCTGTGAACATCACACAGCGCCATCTAGCCCCGTGGTAAGCTACTAAGCTTGTGTTACGGTGACTAGACTACACTTAGGTATATAACAATTTAATATTTCTTTTGTAAACGAATATTACATAGACAAAAACTTAAAACTAGTGTGGTACAATGGGCGGCCTTATCAGCTTAGGGCGATTTCTTCCAGGCCACCAATATATACATAATTAGATCCCTACATAGAGAGACACCTAGACCAGAACCAAATATTTATTTTTAAGCGTAAATTATCGCACGGCAACCAAACCTGCAACCTTTTGCCTTGCGGTCAGGCAATCGCACGTAGCGAAAGGGAAAGTCCCGGCCGAAATTCTTAAAGTTATCTTCTTAAATCCTTACTCTATGAACGCTAGCAGGTACTCGTATGTTGTCACGCAGCAATCCGCGAACGAACAAAATAATCTAATAACAACAACGTATGCAGAAGGGAAACGTGCCAAGTATTACAATGTTCAGCGACGTTTGTACACGACCGAGCAATAGATGTAGGACGCCAAGTTTGACGTGGAAGTATTCTCCTAAATCTTTGGCCTTAACCTATACTATGAAGAAAAGTTCCAATTATTTCAAATTAATTTGTTTTCTTTTTGTATTGTAATTTATATGGGGTGTACAATCATTTATTATTTTATTCAACGGTCAGATTTCGCCAATTTCGAGATCTCGCGAGATTGGCAGTTTTGTGTGTTTTTTCTTACTAATAATCACAATAAGTACTCGAATAAATTAAAAAAAAAACAGGTATAAAATAAACAACAACATAAACATTTATATTGTCATTTTTTTTGAATATATTTTCGTGTATTTGACATTTAATAACGAATCTAACGTTTATTTGTAAATTTTAAGTAGGTACTTACCTAATAAACTATGACGTATATGTCATTAAATAAGACATGAAATAACCAACCAGTCTTCTCTTTTAATATCAAACAAAATTATTTTAATGAAAAACAGTTCTTTAAATTCAGTTTTTAGCAATAAAACATTCTTAATGATAAAACATTATAACAAAATAACAAGAAGTCAGCAACTAAAATGAAACTCATTAAGTCGAAAAAAAACTAAACTTACCTACTTAAAGATCTATTAGAAATGAGAGATTAATTAAGCTCGCGCGCTTCGAATATGACGTTTTTATGCTCGAGTGTAATCTCGTTTAACTCGCGAGATCTTGCCAATTTTTCGACCGTAATTAATCTCGCTAAAAAAGGCCGAGATCTCGCAATAACGAGATCTTTCGAAAACAAGATCTCGCGAGATCAAGATTGTATTCCCTAGTTGTGTGTTCTAAATATTAATCTCGCAAGTGTACTATATTCTCTCCCCTCGCGTTAGTTCAACTCACTTGCCCTCTACCTACGTGTCTTTAGTTTAGTGTTAGTACGTACCGACTCGCTTTTGTTCGCTTCTGGAGACCTGGTTTAACTATGTTGAGACCTGGATTAACTAGCTGGGGGCCTGACTTAACAGAATATATACTTTTTATCCGGTTAAAACCCCGTACTTATAGTTATTCAATATTAATTAATTGGAAAAAAGTCAGCCGGCAACTTTGGAAATAAAAAAAAAGGTTTTCCTACTTGGTTTGGCGTGTTCTGTTACAGATATTCAGCTCGCAAGTAATATTCAGCTTGCCACTTACCTACTCAAAGATCTTTTAGAAATTAGAGATTAATTTTATTAAGTTCGCAAACTGCCGCGCTTTGAATAGCACGTTTTTATGCTCGAGCGCAATCTCGTTAATCTCGAGAGATCCCGCCCATTTCTCGGCCGAGATCTCACGAGATCGAGATTGCATTCCCTAGTTGTGTGTTCTAAATATGAATCTCGCAAGTGTACTATATTCTCTCCCTCGCGTTAGTTCAACTCACTTGCCCTCTACCTACGTGTCTTTAGTTTAGTGTTACTACGTACCGACTCGCTTTTGTTTTACTTTATTGTGCTTTCAAAAGTCTTTTTATATTAAAATGAGTTTTCTCTTTAGTTTGAAAGAGGTTTTATTCAGTTTAAAAGACATTATGGTTTTTAACGTTTAAAATAAAATTGGCAATATTTAAAGTTTTTTTTTTCGTCTGTGGTATGATGGGTAAATAATACTCGCCTGCAAAAGAAAATGTAGCGAGTTTGATTCTTGTCGGTAGACAAATGTTTCAATAGAAATAAATTATGAATCTGTTGCCTCCATATCAAAATCTTTATTCTCTTAAAAGTTTTATCACAGTCGGTTCAGTAGTGTTTGCGTGTATGAAACACAAAACAACAAAGATCTGAACATTCGCATTCAAAATCTTAGTGGAATCCATAAAACTTTACAACTTTTTTACTATATATTTCTTTTTAAATAAATAGCTTAATGCTATTTTATTAAGAAAAACAAAAATGAAGGAAATATAAGCATTCAACTTTTTTATGCCCCGCCGCAAGAGAAAATATTTTTCCTTAAAAAACAAAAAATACTTTTATTTTGATTTGGCATATTTTGAAAATAAAATCTATACCTACTAAATAAATATAGTATTCTTACTATTCTAAGAACTAAAAATAAACCCCGAACACTTCAAAAACATAATAAATTTAATATAAATCAATTTAAATTCATTTCCAACGTCGACTTAGGTTTTGTCATACATAAAACTGCCATTATTTTAGGCCCTAATCTTATCGGAGAAGTGAATTAGCTCGAAGCACGCGACCTAGGATTTTGAGACCTAGGGCGCGTTCATAGTAAGTGTCTTAAATAATAATAATCCTTTTAAAAGTCTACCTACTCTTTCTCTATACAAACGTAGTCGACTGTTTCCTCCCTGTCTACCAAACAGATTTGTTCATTGATCTATTTTAAGTATGGGTAATATATCGATGCATTTGGTAGACAAATGTGGTCAAAATGTGTCAAATACACGTCAAATATGACAGTAACACGATTGTGATTGTGATTGAGAGCAGACTTGGGACCTACAACGACTGCAGAAGACGGCAGTGTAAAACGAGGTCCGTACCGTTTACTTGATACACTTTTTTGAAAAACGTTACCTACGTAAAATCTGAGCGATTTTTCTGCTTAATGCACCTTTATTTTTTATGTAGGTATGCAGCTTTACGTAGGTAAAACCCAGGTATATAATTAACAAGTTTTAATGTTAACTTAGAGCTTAGCTTAGTAATTTTGAACTATTATTTTGGTTCGCTGCAAATTATTCAATTAACGCTTTCTCATTTTCAAAGGGAAATGGTAAACTTACAGCCGAATACAGAAACGCCACTTAAAATTTGAGGCGTACTTAAATAATTGAGCAGTTTCTAAATTTAAAAATAGTATGGGAATTTTTGAATTTGCGAGGTGCTTAATTGTTTAAGTAGAACTGAAATTTTGAGTTGCGTTTCTGTATTCGGCCGTTAGTCATTCATTAGTAATTTATTAGGCTTTCAATATAATTGAAAATCGTACGGATACGCCTCGTTGATGGGGTTTCGTACGCCGAGCTGCACAGGCTTATCGGAGTATTTTGCAGCTTCCATGACGCTACGCTGCCGTGGACAGTAACGCTTAAATTTAAGCTTTTATTATTTACTTTTTGCATATAGGTGCTTCTTGTGTTTCCTATGTAAGTAGGTATGTTGTAAAATTAAGATACCTATCTATCTAGTTGAAACTTTATAGGTAGTATTAGGCTTAGATTACATAGATGGTGGGTAGGTATTCTAACTACGATGTCTCAATTTTTAACCATCTTTTTTAAAGGTGTGTGAGTATTTTCCCGAACAGTTAGACTTTGGAACTGGCTCGTCTCGTCCGTCAGAGATTAGTTTGAAATAGATCACTTTCCAGCCGACCTTTCTCCTTCTAGTCTCTAATAGAGACCAGTCCTATGTACCTATATAGGTAGGTATATTAGACGCAGGAGGGTTACTGCGGTTCTTTCGACACGACAACGATACGATAATTCCAGCCGATACGATGATTCTACTGTCACCCAACTATCACAGTGTGACAGTAGAATCATCGTATCGGCTGGAATTATCGTATCGTTGTCGTGTCGAAAGAACCCCAGTAACCCTCCAGGTGTTAATTATGAAATAGGCAACTTACCTTTAAAATTAAAATCAAATTCCGCCACAGCGAACCTACCCACGAAACTGATTAAAAAACTCAACCAAACTTTTACAGACTGCGTAAAAATTCTATGTGAGTATATTCATGAAAGTGGTCCCATCAAAAGATCCCTTTAGGATTGAGTCGAAAATCATTATTAAAATTGATAACAGGCCTCTACACGACCTTTCCGAAATTAATTTCAAGTTGTTAATTGGCCTCGAGGACGGTTAAGGTCCGTTTAGACTAGTGCAACGGGTTGCAGAGTGAAACGTGTAACAGTGCAACAAGCTTTGACATCGAGGGGTGTTTTCTTAACAGCAGCGAGTGATGTGAAATGACAATTTTTACACGGGATAATAAGCCACAAATCACCTTCTTTGTGATAGTTTTCTAATTTATTTAATATTAAAAAAATTAATTTAAATTAAAGACATTTTTCGGTTTGAATCGCGTGGTTTTTATTACTTTTAGCATTGTTACAACGCTCAACGTTTCGAGACCTTTCCAGGTCTCTTCTTCAGGATAGACTAAGATGTGATTTGTCATTCTAATGTATTAAAAAAGTTACAGTGAGACTACAGTCTTATTATTAAAAACTATTAAAATGTTATCAAAAACGTTCCTGTCTACGCAGGTTCCAAAATTGCAATGATTATTATTTACTTTATTATTAAATTTTATTATTAAACTTTATTATTTAATTTTAACTCTATTACTTTTATTTACTTTATTATTATTTTACTTTATTATGTACATTTTATTTAGCCTATCATTACCAACTATGCACAAATCACCTTTCAACGAAAAAATCATTTTTTAAGTTAGGTACGTCTAATTTTCAACCAATAACAATTTAATTTTTAGATCTACGTTTTTGTATAGCTGAGTCAATATTTTATTATTACCAAAGATTTTATTATGGTTTAATGTAAAAATGATAATTTCACTTTCATTTCACTCATTTCTTTGCAATACCGGACAAGGATCGATAATTTTGTCATCTTTCCCCGTCTTAAATTTAAACCGTAATACTTTAGTAAAACTATTTTTGGGCGGTGCTCACAAAACAAATATAAATTTATAAACAATGATTCTATTTTAATTAAATTATACACTCTGTGCGTTGCCTACCTTAGAATTTGAAATAAAAGGAGAATTTGATTTTAAATTGTAGAAATATGGAAAGTGGAATAAATTTTAGGGACTAAATAGGTTTTTTATACGAAACAAATTTGAGAAAACATACGGTAGGTTAGGTAGGATATTTTAAAGGTAATGCGAACGCTTGATAACTAATTCACTCAGTGTGTGGCAAAAATCACTCGACTAAGGCCGAGCCTTACCCTTAAGAGCCCTATAACCGCTAAACTCAAAATCCATGTCGGGTTCATCGAAAATTGTTGATTATTTCATGACGGAATGTTGTTGAACTTTTTTTTGTGTATGGATTGTAAGCGACATTGTTTCTGACATTTTAGTGCAGTTTTCAGACAAATATGTCGAAACGTATTGAAGCCTATCGACATTTTAGCCAAAACAGATTTTTTTTGTCTAAAATTTGATAAGGCTTTATACCAATAGGAGGTTTTTGTCTTAAAACTACACCAAAATGTAGGAAACAATGTCACCTGAGCAAGGACATGAGCCCGACAGGGATTTTGAGTTTAGCGGCAATAGGGCTCTTAAGAGCCTCTAAACTAAATAAAAAAGAACTCTAAAACGCTAAATATGCGCAACGCGCTAAAATAACTTTTCGTTTCAAAAATGAAATTATAATTAAATAGAAATTAGGAAAGTTGTTGCACTCGTGTGTACCGCCCTTAACCCCACCTTAGACTAAGGAAGACTCGTTATTTATTCTTAAAACACCGTAACCCTAACTCGGGGTTAATTTGAAAAGGTCTTGATAAAAATATACGTGTTAAGAATAACTAATAAAATAAAATATAAAAAGGGATGATCAAAAGAGTTGTTTAATGAAGTAACTTACTCATTTCGTACCTGAAAAAAAAATGGTCAAGTGCGAGTTGAACTCGCGCGTCAGGATTCCTTACCTAGGTACCCATTATGCCGCCGTAACTATTAAAATAAAACAAGAAGAGGGATGATCAAAACAGTTGTTTAATGAAGTAACTTACTCATTTCGTACCTGAAAAAAAATCGGTCAAGTTCGAGTTGAACTTGCGCGTCAGGGTTCCGTACCTATCTATACTTCGTTTTTGAACTGTAGACTATGATTTGACACATCTTCCTGAAGTAAAATGTCAAATTTAAAAAGAATAAAAACGTCAGATCGTAGTCTGAAAGAAAACACCGAAGTGTACCTATTATGCCGCCATAATAATAAAATTAAATATGAAGAGGGATGATCAAAGGAGTTGTTTAATGAACTAACTTACTCATTTTGTACATGAAAAAAAAACGGTCAAGTGCGAGTTGAACTCGCGCGTCAGGGTTCCGTACATATAGGTATGAATAGGTATGTTTTTGAATTGCCATAATAATAAAAAACCACGTTTGTTAAAACCAACTAAAATCGAGGTAATTAAAAACTTTAGGTACTTTTATTGTATTAAGCCATTTCATCTTACACGGCGGGAATCGAAGCCATTACCTTCTGCTTTACGTTACAGAGACTACAAAGAAAGCCAATCGCGCACTTCCACGTTTTACAACCCAGTGCGCAGCGAGTAAAAACTACTATCCTAATGCAAATAAATCCACTTAGCAACAAATCGCCTGATAATCTGAGCAACTGAAATGTTCTCTTTAATATTTAGGCTACACATACCAAATAGGTTGGTTGAGGCGAGTTATTTTAAAGGCACCACTCTCAGTTCGGCAATAATTAATGATCTGATATTGGTAGTCGCATGGAGCCACGAGCGGGGATCGGAGAGGTTTTAAATGTGTTGATTTTCATTTAGTTAAAAAAATTAACTGATGATTTATTTTATTCAGTTTATAAATACATCATCATCATCATCATTTCAGCTGTAAGAAGTCCACTGCTGGACATAAGCCTCCCTCATAGAATCTATGAGAGAGGCATCTCCAGATGCTTCGGTCATAAGCGGCCTGCATCCACCGTGAACCCGCGGCCTTAACCAAGTCGTCCGTCCATCTCGTTTATAAATACAAATAGCATTTATTCATAAAATGTCACATAAACAACAATACAAACACACACATAGTCAATCAAATAAACCACCCCCGAAATAAATTAACTGATGATTTATTTTATTTAGTTTAAATATTTTTTATTTTTTATTTTGTTTTTTCTCAAATGTATCTTGTTTTAATTTTTATATTGTTGTTTAAATATATTATTATAATTTAAAAATATAATATTTACCTATGTAAATATATGTAGGTAAACCAATTTCTAAGAGGTTTAAAAATAAACTTAAGATTTATTTAGAAACGATTCATTACTCTAATTTAGAAACTTAGATCAAAAATGGGAACACAGAACTGTCAATTTTAAACGAAAAAGTAAATAACTTTCACTTTCAAATAAAATATGTACCTAAGTATTCTTTTTTTGGTTAAAACAGGGTCGAGTTATTTTACTATCACACATCGACACACCCAACTCCCTGGAGGGTTACTGCGGTTCGTTTCGATACGACATCAATACTGTCATACGATGATTCTACTGTCACATTCTGATAGTAGGGTGACAGTAGAACCATCGTTATGACAGTATCGTTGTCGTATCGAAACGAACCGAAGTAACCCTCCAGTCCCTCTTGTAATCTTACATTTTCAGCAAAGTCCTTATTGGCTCAGCCTAGAGGCAGTTGATTGCTAAACCGATTGAGGTGTCGTTAATTCGGCCATTAGTTCTCAAATCTCTGGGGAGACGGGATTGGCTTCGATGGTCGGATGTGAATCTGTGTCAGATGGTATCAAAGAAATGCTTGTTTCTGAAAGTAGGTACTCACGAAGATAATATAATATCGGTAGATCGTACTACCGTATTCCTACTCCAGATTCCCGTGGTTTCGCTCGCGTAAGTCCCGATCTCGTGGGAATATCGGGATCAAAATATTACTTCCATATTACTCCTCGATAATGTAGCTTTCTATTGGTGCAAGAATTTTTGGAATTGGTCCAGTGGTTTCGCAGATTACCCTCAATATACATACATACAAACATGTTACCAACGTAACCTCATTATTATTAGTATAGATAAATTAATTCTGTGAACAACACACAGCGCCATCTAGCCCGTGGTAAGTTACTAAGCTTGTGTTACGGTGACTAGACAACGGTACATACTTAAATTTATTTTTCTTTTGTAAATACATATTATGCACAGAGAGACACTCCTTTACGGAAAAACTACTGAACCGATTGCGATGAAACTTGGTATGCAGATAGCTAGTTACCGGGATTAACATATATTTTTTTATTCCGATATTTCGGCGGGATCGAGATTTACTGCACGGCGCAGCTATTTATTAATTGTATTACTAAGTACATAAAAACACTGTAGATATATACTTATACCTACTTACCTGGTTAGAATTTAAAATACGGACGGACAGACAGACAGACGGACAGACAGACATGACGAATCTATAAGGGTTCCGTTTTTTTGCCATTTGGCTACGGAACCCTAAAAAATACACGGTATATTTTTATCAAACGCCTCTTGCAGTTCTAACCAAGATTGGGGCTATAAAAAACAATTTAATTTATTTTTATTTCGTTTAAAACCTAATTTTTGGATAATTCTTTAATGAAACCTACATTTATTTAGTGACATTATTCGATAATTAGATTTCAACGTTCGTATTATCTATTTTAATTATTTTATTTTTATTGTTTTAAAAGAATTATATTTAATTAATTATATTTTTTTTAAATTAATTATATAATTGAAAGAATTTATTCTCATACTGTTGTACGAGATTTCGTGTAGTGTTGGGACTACACGAAGGATCGGTTAGGGTTACCTATCCTTCGTGTAGTTTTGGGGGAGCAAATCTTAAGTTTTCCCAGCGCGGTGGCGGGTCAACTGCTTGGTCCCTAGGAGAGTGACACCAACCGGTAGGCGGCCGACCGTAAAAATATCTCATACTAGCTGCGCCCCGCGGTTTCACCCGCGTAAGTCCCGATCCCGCGGGAATTACGGGATAAAAAGTAGCATATGTGTTATTCTAAGTGTCTAGCTATCTATATTCCAAGTTTCATCGCAATCGGTTCAGTAGTTTTTGCGTGAAAGTGTAACAAACATCCTCACAAACTTTCACATTTATAATATTAGTAGGATTGCAGTTGGTATGGTCAATGATGATTTAGTCACGAAAAAACTGTAAACAAAAAGTAAATGCGAATGTTTATTAAAAACTAAAATTCCTTTAAATTATATTTCTAAAACCTTAAGTATAGTTGCACCTAATGATATTGTGACGCAATTTTTTCTAAATTTACGAGCATACTCTTCATAATATGAACGAAAAAGGGTTTTTTCAGTACCTGCGTTTGAAAAGAGCCCTCCATTTCCATAGCCTCACTCGACCAACTTTGCTGCTGTTCAGAACTAAATGGATGCGTTCCGATGAACGATTTAACCTTATTGATTGGTTCCGTTTTAGATTGTTTATACAGCGGCCGTATTTCAAAGCAATTGCGATACCCCGCCATTATCGCAGCGTTTTGGGACAAATTACGCGATTTATTTCGATGAAACACTTTTCAAGTTACGCGATTTGTTTTATTTTGTTGTATTTGAATAACAAACGTTTGTTTTGGAGTAGATGGGTAAAGTAGAGGTATTCACCTCGGTTGTAAAGCCTGTATTAGTCTTGGGCGGTTTGAATCCCACGCTTCATTCAGGACTCTAGGGACAGAAGTCTCTCACTTCGCTCAGGAGTTAAACTTGTAACACCCTTGCTACGCTCGAGAGTTAACTTTAGGGTACTTCTAAAATGACGCCCTTATTATGTAGAGGACTGTAGTACCTACCTCGGTGCATACTCGTAAGCTACTTCCAAAAATTTCTTTTTGTATTAGGGACTTAAGGGAAGTTATTATACGTATAGGGCCAAGTCTTGAGTAAAGTTGACGTAGAAAAATGTATACACCCGTGAATTTCCAAAATATCACAAAATTACCTACCTAAAAGAAAAATAATAAATTCTGTCAAGCCCTTAAATTGAAACTACCAAGGGAAGCGAAAAAACAGCCTGCAAGGCCTGTTTTTTCTACTTCAAAGAAATTCGAAAACAAAATTAAGCAAATTGCAAAAGATACTCTTTTAAAAATTCAAAGGTGTTCTAAGGGATCTAAACGAGATATCAAAACATTGGCATAGAGTTACTTAGACGTGGCGAGGGGCGCGGAAGTGGCGCGGAAGGCGACGCTTGGGAATCAACACTGCTCTTACCACTGTGGACGGCGCGCACATATATAAATAGTTTAAGTCGTCCGGGGTTCCTTGGAGACGGCGCGCATATTTATATTATAGCGTCCCCAATTAGCACTTTGTGTATAAATGGAGAGGTCCGCTGTATCGTCAGGTCACTCCTAGGAGCAACCGTTAGGAATCTGTTTTAGACAGATCGTGTCCCCAAAAGTTTGTTCGGTTCTCTATAATAAAGGCTACCACGTGTTCATAGTTGGGGACGCTATAACATAATACCTATATGCATAGTTTTTAGTCGTTGTGGTCCCTGTCGAGTGAACGAATATTATAATTTCATTATAATTTAGGTATCAATAATACCATGGTAATATTATGTAACACAAAAATCTTAGAAATATTTAAAAACAACATCTTTAAAAAATCACTCGCTGCGATATTTGAACTCGCGTCTTTGGGTTAGTACCCCATTATCTTAACAAACTAGACCACGCAAGTTCCCTCCTCGAGCGATGAATTTAAGAATACCCCACCAATCAAAGATCCCCCACGACAAAGATATTCGCTCGGAGTGGGACCTCGCGTGAACTTCTGAAGATGTTATTTTCCTCAAATCAATTTTCCTCAAATATTTCTAGTAGATATGTCTAGGTGCTTATAAATTCACACATAACTTGAGCTATAAATAAAGTACCTATTTGTATTTGTATTTTTCATAGCACGAACACAGTGATGTTCGTGCTATGAAAACAATCGTATGTTGCCATTTTAGTTTCGAAGATAGCTAGAGGTCGCTATCGTACGCCACGCCTGCACCACTCCTACGCCACCTCCATGTCTCCGCCACATCGAAATACAACTCCTAAACAAGATATCAAAACATCGGTAGACGGTAAAAGAGAGGTATAATGTTTTTTTTCGCTGGCAACCTTGTTACAGTTCGACCCTACTCTGAAATTGGGGCATATGGTTCACCCGTATGTTTACAGAGATGATAACACGTATTGAAATGTTAATTGTGTTGGTAATTTTGAAACAAAAAAAATGTATTCTTCGTGGTTTTTGAAATGTAATTTTTGCATACCTAATCTTTGTTCATTTGATTGCCTTATATAGGTAATGCTAGCTGTGTCCCGTGATTTCTCCCGCGTAAGTCCCGATCCCGTGGGAATATTGGAGGATCAAACGTAGCCTATGTTACTCAGGATGAATGTAGCTTTCTAATGGCGAAATAATTTTTGAAATCGGTCCAGTAGTTTTTGAGTTTATTTATAACAAACATACAGACACACACACACACACAAAAAACAAATCTTTTCCCTTTATAATATTAGTATAGATAAACTGTGTTCCAGGTACCTACCTATAATTCCCAAAAAAATATTACCATCTCATCTCTATATAAATCAAAGATAAAGTTAAAAATTCAACCTCTTTCGGTTCGCAAAATTCGGAAAGACTTTACAGATGGCGTAGCAAAAGAAATAGAATAATCAGATTGTTTCTGCTCGAGAGCCTTGACCATTCACACCATTTGAAGCGCTTTGATTTGCATTGACACCCTTTTATTTTTACTGGAATAGACTGATCCAGTGGAATCCATTTTAATGACTACTAAACTTTCTAAATTCGCACGATATGTCAACTATGTAACAATAATTAGTCTTGGAGAGACGTGACAAAATTAAAAATAAATTCTGTGAAAATCACACAGCGTCATCTGTTAATCCCATGATAAACTACTAAGCTTGTGTTACGATGGCTACACAACGAACAAAAACTTATATTTTTTTTCTTTTGTAAATACCCTTGTCTATGGTCATCAATGGTGCCAACACCCAAAAAACCTCAAAATATATTCAATCAAAAATTTAAAATATCAATAAACTAGTGTCCGTTTCATTGCGGATATTATACATAGAGAGACACACAGACCAGAAACAAATAATTATTAAAAATGTAAATCTGAAAATATCTGTTTTTATATTTTTCTAGGGGCACGGCAGTGCCAAGTCGAGCAACAAAGCGGCACGGCCGTACCATTCTTTTCTCGAAGCATTTCAGGCCATTTTCGACCTCCTATAACTTCTTTGTGAATAAAATTATAATAGTCCTGCTGTAAAGTGATAATATTGTCTAAGATGTAGCAACCCCTTGTCACAACTGAACTAATAATATATGTTATAGGCCACTTAAATGTTAGCATTTAGACTTGCAGGAGGGGTCCACTGTACCGTAAGGCCACTCCCAAGAGCACTGTTCGGAAGACAGCAACCCCTGTAACAACTGATCTACATAGGTATAGGTATGTTATAGCGTCCCCAACTATGGCCAACATTTAGGTATAAATCTTAGATTAAAACAAAAAACTAAAGATACGGTACCTAGTCTCGGAAAATGAGACGATAAAACTGCGTCTAGCTGACGCACTAGCCTCAGTCGTATGTCAAACCGTTGCCGTGTGAGCACGTGCTGTCACACTGCGATTATCTTTTTGACATCCATAAAAATGCCTTTTTGCTTATTTACAAAGCCTGAATCATTCTTAAAGACAAATGTTTTTAAATACTTACAATAATTTTATGAAAATGCATGTAGGTGTTTCTAGCTCATTTTTCGAATACGCAATGTTAGAATATTACCGTAAGTATCTACTAATTTTGTTTTCATCTAAGGTATAAATGAAGACACCGGCTAGCTACTACATGGTTTGCGAGTTGTTTTGTATCCTAGAAGCGCTAAGAAGTCACGTGCAGGCTTTTTGTTTTGTGTGACGTCATTGGCTTCTAGAATACCGAGTTAGCTTCACAGATTTCAATTCAACGTAGTCTACAGTGGAGTCTACATCGGATATAAGTAGTTTTTTCTTACAGAATAAGACGCAAGACTTACGCAAGTTACACCGAGAGGTCTTAGATAAAACAACAAAGTGTCACTTCTAGAACGTCTACTTCTTTGACTCTATTTTTACAATATAAAGAAATCTTTAAAAGAAATCGAAAAGCCGGATTGAAACACCTAATCAGATTTGCCACATTCTTACAGAAATTTGCAAGCATGTTCGGATTGCAGTTACAGTTGGTTGGTTGTTACATTTTTGTGTCTTTTTTAACGCGGAATCTATTTACCTTTCTCTTTTTCTTGCCATTAACTTAATTAGGTTTCTATTGTTGAATTTGTTCCGGATTAGTTTTTAAGTAAATTAAGCAATATTGCGTGGTTAGTGCATCACGTCTTGGAGCGCAGTTTAAACTGCTATTATATCGTCTGTAGTTTCGTCCCGCGGTTTCACCCGCGTAAGTTCCGAACTCATGACAATATCGGGATCAACAGTAGCCTTTGTTACTTCGCGATAGTGTATTTTCTTTTGGTGAGAGATTTGTTTAAATCGGTTCGATATTCCAACGGGATCAGGACTTACGCGGGTGAAACCGCGGGACGCAGCTAGTTACATAATAAAATACTTTGTCCTGACCGATAGGTGGATCAACGCACAGCCTAACCGCTGATAATGGAGAGCTGAAATTTGAAGAGTGTGTTCTTTATGTGATGTCATCCGATGAGAAGGGGGTTTCCAAATTACCAGCGGTTTAGGCTGTGCGTTGATCATCTTACAATACTATTTTTTTATTAGCCAGTTTATTTTTCCCACTGCAGGGCAAGCGCAATGTTCTTAGAGGGGTTAGGCAATAAAGACGCCACGGGTGCCCACTCCGGATTGGCGAATGTCACATGCCTTCGGACCGTGGTGAGCCCTGGGACATGTTTTCCATCACATCACCGTAAGAGCGTGTTTTTGACTAGATTTGACAACATTTACGGTTGGCCGCCAGCTTGACACCAACTGTTCTTGGGACCAAATATAGAAATTATCTCCTTCAATTATCGAAATGTACAAAAACTTGTTTATTGTTATAATATGGGAAGGAAAACATGCTTGAAATCAATAAATTACCTTAATTAGTTTTTTTGATAACAATTATTCGAAAATTCAGTATAAAAAGAAACTAAAGGTAATTTTTAAAATTTAATTGGTTTATTTTCATATAAAGCTTAAAAATGAACGCATTTTATGTATTTATCTGCTTGTTTTTAGTACAGTTTAATGCAGTAAGTTATTTTTTTGTAATCTAGCTATCTCTCTATCTATACCTACCTATCTATAAATTCTTTGTTCTAAGCGAATGACTGATTGATCTATCAACGCACAGCCTAAACCACTGATAGTAGAGAGCTGAAATTTAGAAATGTGTGATCTTTATGTGATGTAGGCATCCGAAAAGAAAGGATTTAAAAAAAAATTGTCCATATTTTGAAGTGTTTTTTATATTTATAACTCAATTTTAAAAACAAAATATTTTATTCTAGGGTGGAAGAGAATGCTGTTCCATAAGTAAGTTTTTAATCATTTTTTTTTGTTTAAATTAATGATCTCGGTGGGCTTTGAACCTGTAACCTCCGGTTCAGCTTTGAGACCGAATCACAAATAGATCAGCCACGGTAGTCTCCACAGAAAAGATACAAGACAGGTAATGTGTGTTTTTCGCTTAGTCAAAGTCAAAGATATTTATTCATTAAGAACGATGTATAAGTTACATGAACGTTTAGAAATTTCAAGATTTTACTGTGGTTTCGGAACGCGCTTCTTCTCTAAGAAACTCATGGGGTTTTTTTTAGCCTAAAGCACCATTCACACGGAGTCCATCTCCAAGCCTGGCTAAAAATCTAAATATAAAATGTCCGCAACCTAACATACCAAGTAAACTAACGGACTTAACTTAGTCAATAGACATTTTTCTTTATATTTTGAATATGATGTACCAAAATCGTGTCTAAATGGACATAATTAGAAAACTAAAAAAATAAATAATAAATATTGCACAACGTTATACACAGCGCAAATCTAGCGTCAAACTATATAAGCACTAGACATGTAGGTACTATTGGTAGGTACTAGACAACGGATATACCTACCTACTACTTTTTTTCTGTAAAAACATACATAATAGTACAAAGAACACACCCTGGCCAGAAACAAATACATGGTCATGTAGTCTATTCAATTGTCTATTATTTTTATATTTTAGTCTCCTTGACGAATATTTCTCAAAACACATCACCCATCCCCTTCCTTAAGTCTTGTCTATTCATTGGTTGCCTGGAAGAGATCGCCCATAGGCGATAAGGCCGCCCATTGTACCACTATAGTTTTAAGTTATTCTTTGTATAATTAGTATTAAGTATGTGTTTTTGGTGCAATAAGGTGTTTATCTATCTATCTAAATACTTATTTATTTTTAAGCATAAATACCTGCACCCGGCGGGAATCGCCCCCGCAACCTTCTGCATCGTAGACGGGCCACAGATGCCGACAATATCGTCTTTTTTCACGATGCCATTTTTATTGGCTTACGCGTGGAAATGGGCACCATGTATGTGGATAAATATTGCACGACAATGTACACAACGCAATCTAGCCCCAAACTAAGCACTAGGCTTGTACTATGGGTAGTAGACAACGGATATACTACATATTATACTTTTTTTTGTAAATACATAAGGATAGATTATTGATGATCCATTAGTTATTTTACTCTCAAATTTTGCAGCATTGCATCGACCAAATAACACTAACGAATCTTTAATACCATCTGATGAAGAAGTTGAAGATGATGCATGTAAACAATATAATAATGATGAAAATGATGGTAACAATGGCAGCGATGAAAATGATAGTAACAATGCCAGCGATAACAATGATAGTAACAATGCCAGCGATGATAATGACTGCAATTGTTACTGTGACGACGATGATGATAATAGCAGTGAAAATGATAGTAATAAAAATAATGATAGTGAAAATGATAATGATAGTGATGAAAATAATAGCGACAATAATAGCAGTGAAAATAATAGCGACAATGATAGAGATGAAAATAATACCGATAATAATAACAGTGAGAACAATAGCGACAATAATACTAAAGAAAATAATAGCGACAATAAAAGCATTAAAAATAATAGCGACAATAAAAGCAGTGAAAATAATGATAGCGACAATATGAGTAGCGAGGGTGATAGCGATAGCTATACCAGTGATACCAATGAAAGTGACAGTGATAATGATAGCGAAAATGATAATATTGGCTGGACATGGACAACCTACCCAGGTAACTTCTTTAAAATAATAAAAAAACGGCCAAGTGATAGTCGGACTCACTCCCGCAGGGTTCCGTACCACTATCACAATTGGGTACGGAACCCTAAAATGAATACTGGACCAATCAATCCGTGAACGTAACGCGAACTTTAAAATTTATTTTACCACTGGCGCCAGTCTATCACTCCATCACTAGGTGGCGCCAGTGGTAAAAGTAAATCGCGCTTACGTTGCGTCTTACCGTGAAAAATCACATTTGTGTATGGCCCTTATAAAATATTTGGTTTTATTTTGTTTTTAGTATTTGTCGTTATAGCGGCTAAAGAAATACATTTTTTTTTTATTTGAACCGCCTTTCTGTCTCGGTTTATGAGACTATACAGCCTGGTGACAGACGAACAGACGGAAAGCGAAGTCTCAGTACTAAGGTCCCGGTTAAGGAACAATAAATGATTTAAAAATAAATAATAGCTGTCGGACGAGTGAGGACTAGAAATGGGTTGAGTGAAGAAAAATAATGCGTGGGATGAGACGTCATAGGTTGAATACGGCATTACCCGGTTTTACCCTTTGGGTAAGGAGCCCGAAACACTAGGAACAAAATATGTTGGCTCAGTAAAAATGAACCGTTTAGCTCAGCATGCTAGCTTTTTAAGAGGACAGTCTACCTACTCTTTCTTCATACAAACGTAGTCGACTGTTTCCTCCCTGGATAAATACATTAGAGCAAATATATTTATGCCATAAGTCCTTTATCAGCTATGACCATGCCCCTACGTTTTGTTTTTTTCATTTTCTTATTAGAATTATTAGAAAATGAATACGTAGGGGCATGGTCATGGCAGATATAGGTTTTATGGCATAAACATTCTGCTCTAAAGTCTTTGTCCAGGAAGGAAACAGTCGACTACGTTTGTATGGAGAAAGAGTAGGCAAAACTGTCCTCTTTATTTTTTACATGAATTTTATAAACATGTCTCATTTTAGGGATAAATCAGAAAATAATTGATTCTTATAACGAAAGACGGGAAGAACAAAAGGAAAAAGCAGGTATGTTACTTAATCTGAATAGGTACCTAATAGTTTGTTTTCTAAATTGCGTTTATATTAAAAAAAAATACTTTTGTTGCATGGGAGCTCCCTTTAAAACATTTCTGTTTTATTTTGTATTTGTTGTTATAGTGGCTACAGAAACACATCATCTGTGAAAATTTCAACTATTTAACTTTCACGGCTCATGAGATAAAGCCTAGTGACAGACGGACAGACAGACAGTGGGTGGAGTCTCAGTAGTAGGGTCCCGTTTTTACCCTTTGGTTACGGAACCCTAAAAATTCCATTTAAGTATTCCCACCAGAAAACTCATATGAGATATTTTTGTTTCAGAGGAACTAAAAGAAAAAATATCGGAAAAATTCAAAGGTTAATTTGAACTTTTATTTAACCTTCTATATAATATCTATACAGGATGTTTGGTGGAGGGTTAGACAAACTTGGTGGGCGTGTAGGTGGACCTATTTGTAAAATACCAATTGAAGGAAAAGACCCTAACTCTTCACAATTTTTTTAAATGACTATTTTTGTGTTTTTCTAATATGTTCCCAAATTTTACCTCTTTACCCCTACATTTTTTTTGGTACATGTTTCGCTTACACTTTTTATTTGGTTTCGATCCCAGATGTATCTTTGATCTATCGAAACCATTGTTAATCCAAAATAATCAGAAAATAATTAGTTCTGGGCTCTCAAAGTTAAGAAAATCAAAAAATGATGTCCAAAAAGTCAACTTAAAATCGTTAAAAAAAAACTAATAGTGATCGAGGAGTTCAAATACTTTTAAAAACTTCTCTTGACATCGCTTATTACACCTACCTTAAGTTGGATGGTATTTTCCAGTGAGTAAAGTACCTATCATCTGGGAAGGCGTGCTAAATCTAAGACCAAATCATCACTAAACAGATGGTAATCATACGCTCATCTGAATATTTTATACATTTGTATTGTTTTATTTTCAGTAATGCTCGAAGACTGGAAAGAAAAAATGAAAATAGAAACCTAAAGAAATATTTATTTTTGTTCTGTCCGACTTGGGTCTCTGTAGCTCAAAATGATAGGAGAAACAACTATACAGGTTTATTAATTTTATCATTTTTAGGGTTCCGTACCCAAAAGGTAAAACGAAAGCCTCACTTTTAAATATGTATTTGATTCTGATTTCAGTATTTGTTATCATAGCGGCAATAGAAATTCATTATCGATAAAAGTTTCATCAGCCTAGCTATTACGAATTATGAGATACAGCTCGGTGACACAGTCGGGTAAAGTAAAAGAGTCTCATTTTCACCCTTTGGGTACGGAACCCTAAAAATCGCCAAGTACGATCTTAGTACGCGCAATTAAAAAAATCGGTATTAAAATATGTTTATTGTTTATTATTTCAGTCATTTTCGTTGTCCAATTGTTCATATTTCCAAGAAAACATTTTTCTTTTCAAATACCACTCTGTAATGATTAAGTTCTTAAAAATGCTAAAATGCCTTTTGTGAATATTATTACTCGGCTTTTCTTTTTGACAGCTTTGTTTTTTTAGGGTACCGTAGGTTTTTGTTTATGATTTTAGGTTTGTAATTTGGGGTTCGTTTTATGAAGACAATCTATAAAGTTTACAAAAAAAAGTTCTATAAAAGTAGTAAACTTTAATAAAATACAAAACTTAGTGAAAATTTATTTTTACAATAATTGGTTAATTTTGAGTGACATACGATTATTGTATCTATCTATCTAATTTTAGAGCTGATTATAAATAAAAGTTACCTAACCAAATATCTCTTATCCAGTAGGTATACTTATTTTTTATTTTTTTCATTTTTTCATGTACTAACGATAATAATTTATATAATATTTAATAAAATATTTTGGACTTTAGATTTTGAAAAATGTTACTAACCAGTAGTTGAGAACCTACCCCTTTTTGAAGTCGGTTAAAAACTACAAATATCAACCATAAAATATTTCAATAACCAATGCAACAATTTGTACTTTTTTAAATTAAACTTAGATTTAACAAAAAAAAAAATCTACTGAACCCATTCAGAAACGAAAAATATAAAGAAAAAAAACAAAAACGTCATCACGTCACAATTACTAATGGCGTGTGATTTTCGTTCCTTTGTCCTTTCCAACCTCATAAATTCACGGAGTTTTCTTTAATTGTCCCTTAATAACACCTATTTTTTGTTTCTTTTCTTTTGTTTTCTTTCTCCTTTCTTCCTATGTAAAGTTTTTGTTAATTCCCTCATAATAATCTTGCTTTTAAAGTGCTCAAAGTTTGGTTTTGATTTTTGGGGTTCCGTTGGAAAAAAATGTTGTAATTAAACCTTTTTTTTAATTTCATCTTGTCATTTAGTGGATGGCCAATTATTTCATTTTTCAAAAAAAACAGCACACACAAAATTTGTATAATCTCAAATTTCAATTTTAGTCGAAGGCACGAAATTTTAAAAGTGTCTGATACCTACTTGAGATCTAAAGCTAAGGATAAACGACGACACTTGACACTGTAAACATCGAATGTCAAAGTACATAGGACGACCACCTCACCGCAATTTCTACCGGCAGATATCGTATCTCTCAGTGTATTTGGAGAACGCTACCTACACTTGTTTGTGTGTCAACATTTGTGTCGAGTGTCAGTGTCATCGTATATTCCCATCGCTTGATGTAGATAGGATATATCAAAGCACATACCGTATTTGAGGGTCACTTTAGCCCAATTTTTGTAAAGTTTTTACTAGATGCTCCATAACTTTTTTGTAGTCGATGCAATCGGTTGTAGTTACTATGATTAGAAGCTCAGAGATATAACAGAGAAGATGAAAAAAACAATTTTGAAATTAATATGTTCTTTGCCGGTACTGACTGGTATGAACTTAGGGGGTAGGTCAAAATAATTACACTGTAAACACACGGCCGTAGTGCCTTCTACGGATCAGCGGTAGAACCACGACGATTAATCAAGCCTTATCGACGTGGTGGGAATTCAAATATTTTTCTAGGTTTGGGCTAAAGTCAACTCCCTGGGCTAAAGCCGCCCTCAATTACGGTACCTACATCAAATATATAGCTTGATTTTATTTGAAGCACTAGGTAGGTAAATACTACAATTTAAAAGAAAATTATGAATTTTGTACAGAACCCTTAATTTCATAAAATTACAATAATTTCATTTTAACTTTTTCATTTTATAATTTTGACACGTTCTCTGGAGGCTTTTGGTTTTACAATGTTTATCATTGGATTGAAAACTTTGAGATTCCGTTTCTTTAGAAGCTGACAAAATTATTTATGTAATTACTTACTTACTCTTAAGTTGTTTTAATTAATTTGTGTTTTTGTTTGTTCTTAGCTTAATCTTTTAGCATTATTAGCATAACCTAACTTTGAAAAAAAAGAGAGGAAAAAACCAAACTAAAGGTACGAGTTGGCAACGGGCGACATGAGGCGGCAGCGGACGACGTGTCGCGGCGACATTACTGGTTTCTATGAAATTCCTTACGCTCGCTCGACGTGGCGTCGCGTCGCTAGGTTCGTGTCGCTGACGTAGGGAGTTTCATAGAAATACATAGAAACCAGTAGTGTCGCCGCGACACGTCGTCCGCTGCCGCCTCATGTCGCCCGTTGCCAACTCGTACCTTTATATTATAAACTAGCAGCTCCCCGCGGTTTCACCCGCATAAGTCCCGATCCCGTGGGAATATCGGGATCAAATAGCCTATAGCCTTCCTCAATAAATGGACTATCTAACACCGAATGAATTTTTCAAGAATTTTTCAAATCGGACTTGTGGTTCCTGAGATTAGCGCGTTCAAACAAACAAACTCTTTCGCTTTATAATATAAGCATAGATTCGAAAGTTTCTTGCTTCACGATCAAACAGCTCGACCGATATGGATACAATTTGGAACTGGGAAAATAGTTTGAGTGATAGAGAGTAACATTGCATACTTTTCACCCCGATAATCCCACGGGATTGAGAATGAATGAATGAGAATGATTTGCACTTATTGGCAAAATGTGTTTATTTTAGATTATCGGGGTGAAATTGATCCAATATTACTCTCTATCACTTCTTCTTTTTGTATAGTGGTGTGGCTCACCTGGTGTTAGAGTTTTCAGGCCCCTGTTTCATAAAGCTGACAATCCGACAGGCGCGACATATGTCGAGAACCGACAATTTGACAATTTTTCTGTTTCATAAAGCCGACAGGCAACAAAATTGTCTTGGTGGAAAATTTACAAATAAGTCAAATTGTCGCGACAATTTGACATTTTTCTGTTTCATGAAACTTTTTATGCGACAGGTGACAATTTGTCGGGAAAAATTTGACAATTCTGCTTTATGAAACATAAAATTGTCGTGACGTATTGACATATTTGTAAAATTGTCCGACATTTGCGACAGGCGCCTTCTGTCTCGGAACCCGACATATTTTCGGCGACATAATTGTCGCGTTTTCTTGACATATGTCGCGTTTATGAAACGCGTTCTACAATTAAAATATGTCAAGGTTTCACCTATCGCTTTTAAACAAAATTGTCACGTTTATGAAACAGCTTAAGCGTGACAATTTGACAAATAAGTCAGTTCTTGACATAAAAGTCGGATTGTCGGCTTTATGAAACAGGGGCCTGGTCGTCCTAAGACCTCTAACTTGACTTAACGACTGCTATTAGAGATAAAAACCGGGACCAACTGCTTAACGTGTCTTCTGAAGCACGGAGGAGCTCGAGAAAATGATTATTTACCACATCGGTTGGTCACCCATCCAAGTCATGACCACGCCAAGCGTTGCTTACCCTGCACGATCGTTCAAGATCGGGAGATACAGCTAGGCCAATGAGCTCCTCAATCACTTAAACTCTATATCACTCAAAGCATTATCCTATTGCAAATTTTCATCCATATCGGTCCATATCGATTGAGAATGAATATTTTGACACCTTTAGTGCTGTGCCAAAATGTTGAATTTCCTAAAATCTTGAATTCACAAATTGTTCAATTCCTAAAATGAAATAGATTAAGGCTTCATTTGTACAACTCAAGGTACAATACAAAATGTTACAATACATTAAGTAAACAAACACAAAAAAGCTCAGAAATAGATTGTTGCACAATAACTGCTCGACCTTATCGCTAAAAGCGATTTCTTCTAGGCAGCCTTATTATGGAGAAAAAATGCCTATTAAATATTAAAAAAAAAATCGAACACACAACCTTCGGCTTCGGAGCCGGGTTTTCGACCGCCGCACCACAGAGGCTGTCAATCTTTTGTTATAGGTATTCCCGTCAAATTAATACCTTCTCTTTACGGAAGGCAATCTAATACAGAGTTTTATTACACGTATTCATTCGGCTTTACGATAGACGATATAAATAAAAAATACATTTGTTTGCCCCCGGCTTCGGTCAAATAGTAATTTGTCAAACGCTACGTGACCCGGTGTTAGATGGTCGCTGCTGACCTCTGCGGAATGAAAACGTTTTTCTGTTTGTTCGGTTTATGGTAATTAGGTACATGAATGACGTTTTATGGCCATCATTTTGATGACGTTTTTAATTTAACTTTTCTATGGCCTTGCTGCGCCCGTTAGTAAGAATAAATATATTTTGCAGGACGTTGCACACATCCCCCAATTAAGCACCTAGGCTTGTACTATGGGTATTAGGCTAGACAAGATATTTGTACTACATATTATTATTTTTACCAATATTTAAATGATATCAATTACTTAATTAAATTTAATAAATATTGCATTAAGTTACACACATCGCAATCTAGCCCTTAACTGAGCACTAGGTTTGTGATATGGGTACTAGACCTTACACCTAGACTAGAAATATATACTTGTACCCGGCGGGGATTGAACCCGCAACCTTCTGCATTGCAGTCGGGCCTTCGCCAAACGCGCCACAGAGGTCGTCAAATTATGTTATGCCTGGCGTGGTCATTTCTTCGATGGGTGACCGAAGATTAGATAGATAGATAGATTAATTATTTATTGTAACACCGAACAATAAGAAAACGCAATAAAAACAAAAACAACTTAAATTTAGGTGGCACAATGGGCGGCCTTATCGTTTAAAGCGATCTCTTCCAGGCAATCTTTGGATAGACAAGAAGCGAAAAAAGAAGAAAGGTAGGGTGTTTGGACAGGAGAAAGGGTACTTGAAAATATAATAATAATAGTGTCACTAAAAGTACTAAAAGTAGTAAAATACACAAAATTATAAAAGTTATTTCATACATTTTATATAAATAAATAAGAAACATATTATAACATATTAAATATGTGTGGCAAAATATTTTCACTTTAAAAAAATCCTCACACCAGGCGTAGCAAAAAGTTTAACAAAACTTTTATATCCATTAGATATTTCGGAGACTCGGAATTTTCAACAAAAGAGTAAAAAAACGAATAAAATAAAATACTATCGAAATCCGTTGAACTTTTCAGTATTAATTAGCAAACTGAAAATTATTATCTCTATAAAGTCGTAGCGAAATTTGCCGCAAAAAGACACAAGTTTTCAAACTTTTATTGAGTTATTTTGAATGAGAAAGACATATAGAAAATAGTTTTATGACCAACCGTTCTACGTTTATGTAGAATTAGGTTACCTACGTCAGAACCTTTGGGTTACATAAGATCACAAACAATAATTTTGAGAGTCAAGATTTTTACATGTACAAATTTTCATTGGTCATATTCGTAAATTATTATTTACTATAGTTTTGACTGTGTCACAATATTTCATAATTTGTTGTTTAATGCTCTATCGATAGGCATATATACTAGAAACATTTTAAAGGAAAATACATATTCATAAAAACACACACGGTGAATTACTGGACAATGTAGGTACGTTCAAACAAGCCTAAGTCGTAAATAGAAGACATGGAAAGATACATATTCTTAAAGTCATGTCAAGTCAAGTCTTAAAGTCTTAAAGCTTGGGTATGAGTTGGCGTGGTCTAGTTCGTGTCGTGAAGACGCGCTGGGGTACCGATTCAGAGACGCGAGTTCGAGCCTTGCCGCGAGTTCATTTTTTTAAGGTGTATTTTACTTGAAAAAATAAATATTTTTAGTATGTTACAATAGTTTTGGTCACGTGAGTTACTATGAAAATATATTGTATAACGGTGCTTAACAGTTTACAGGAATATCGAGATCAAAAATAGCCTACACACTTTTTGAACTAACGTGATTTTCGTCCATCATTATTACTCTCGCGACCACGGCGGTGGGCGGTGTGACCCGTTTGTCGAAACTTCGAGGTAATTATCAGGAGTACAATTAAGTTTCCGTTTTAACACAAATTAAATATTTATTATAGAAGAACGGTAATATCAATTTATTTAAAATATTGCCCATCACTTGCAACTACTTTTTCCCATCTCTCAGGCAGCATTCGAATCCCACGTCTGAAGAACTCCTTGTCTTTTGAGGCTATCCACGAATCAACCCAATTTTTGGTATCCTCATAAGATGTGAACCGCTGCGCCGTCAGAGCATGTGCCATGGACCGGAACAGGTGATAATCGGACGGTGCAATGTCTGGTAAATACGGCGGGTGGAGTAACACTTCCCAATCAAGTGTTTCCAAGTACTTTTTCACGGGAGCCGCAACATGTGGACGAGCATTGTCGTGCAGAAGAATATTTTTTTCGTGTCTAGAATAGTATTGAGGGCGTTTTTCCTTCACTAAAGCATAATCGGCGTTCAATATCTTTCGGCTTTAATTCGTGCGGAACCCAATTTCCTTGTTTATGAATCATTCCTAATGATTTTAAACGATGTGAGACTGCTTGCTGAGTGACTTCTAATGTTAGAGCAAGTTCTTTTTGTGTTTGAGATGAATCTTCCTCCAATAATTCCTCCAATTCTGCATCCTCGTAAATTTTTGGCCTTCCACTGCGATCTTTGTCTTCTACGTCGAAATCACCGTTTTTAAACTTTTGAAACCACTCTCGACACGTTCTCTCACTCAAAGCACCCTCACCATATGCTTCTACGAGCAATTGATGAGCGTCAGCAGCAGATTTCTTTAAATTAAAGAAGTAAACTAATATTTCCCGCAAATGACGCTTACTTGGCTCAAATTTTGACATTTTCAACTTATAAAAATTATATTTTACCAATATAAAATCAATGATATTAATAGGTAATGTTGTTCTTGAATGTCCAAACTATTTTTTAAGCTGGTTATCATCTGCGAAAGCTAACCGAAACTCCGTGCCGCGCCATCTACAATAAAACGGCGGAAACTTATTTGTATTCCTAATATTAACAATGATTATCCACAACGCGATCTAGACCCGTGTTTCTAATAATAGTGAAAACTTATAGATATTTAATACACAAGTGTCTAGCGTTTCATCAAAATCGGCTAATATAATGTTTTACCTAAATTTAATGCATTTATTTTATACACTGCGCACTGGATTCAATCCTAGAACCTTTAGACATCATGGTTCGGGAATGAAGAGAAAAGACGGTTTATTTTTCGTATGTTTTTTTTTTGTTTGCGATTAGTCGTAGACATCCGGGGGAGGACTCGATGGTGATAGTTTGGGAATCTCTGGCCTATCGAGAGAACAAGGTTAGGTTGTTTTAAATTTAGCCGCGTCGACGGCTACAATGTTCAGGCCAACTTTTCGTATTTGTTATCGAATTGGAAACTGAAACAATAGTGTTGTTCGTCCTAGGACTGTAGGGTGACAACGATTTTTAGTTTTAGTAGCATTTTCTCGCCGCGAAAAAGCTGTTAATCTGTTGAACTGTTAAAATAAGAAATGGTCGGTGTTGACTATAGTTCTTAGTAATTAATATAAATATAATTAATTAAATAAAATAATAGAATAGAGTTTTATTCGCTAACACACGACACATTAACAGAATTAATTTCATAATTTTAACCGAATAGCCTAAACTCCAATGATGCAAATCTCTTAGAAGAGGATATGGTCTCTAGTTTAGCGGACCTCGAGCTCCCGAGATGATGACGAGGGGAAAATTAAATTGCTACATAAAAATAATTTGAATATTGCCATAATGCTAAGTACAATAATAATTAAATAAACATAACAATCTAATAAAATTAAAACTAAACTAAAACAAAACAAATAAATCCACATAATCAAGGAACTAACCATAAATTAAAAATAACTATAACTAAGTACCTACTACACTAAACGAAATTTGGACGCCACGGCTACCTCTGCGGCGGCCCCTGCCTCATAAAAAAAACAAAACAAATAAAATTACAACGAAATTAAATAAATTAGTTGCATATAACAATAATTTATTTCATGAAACTTAAAATTTAAAATACATTTCCATACATAATCTAAAAATTAAATATAAAATTATTTTAATATGTATGTACTTATAACTAAATCATAACTAATCTAAAAGACCACCACCCAGAGTTCCCGGTGCAAAGCTGCCCAAAATGCTAGCTGGGTTACCACGCTGAATAGCGATAGACAATGTTTGTACCACAAAGGAACCGGAGCGGTGGTCAAAAATTAATTTGTTGAAAATATCCTCACTAATCCAAACCCCATATCCACTCTACATAAATCGGACAATGGACAATACAATATCACCGCGTATAAAAAACACCGCACACAAGCTAGGCATATTGAAAGAAAGAAGAAAGAAATTAAAAACTTTACCATTCGAGGTCAGTAAGATTACTTAATGCAAATACTATAATAATTAAATAAAAATATTATTAGAAAACGGAAATACATCATCTGTGTAAATTTCAACCATCTTGCTATTACGGTTCGTGAGATACAGCGTGACAGACGGACAGACAGACAGCGAAGGCTCAGTAATAGGGTCCCGTTTTACCCTTTGAGTACGGAACCCTAAAAAACAAACAAAATTATCCTCACTAATCCAAACTCCATATCCACTCTACACAAATCGGACAATGGACAATAGGGTATCACCGCGTATAAAGAACACCGCACACAAGCTAAGCATATTGCAACTTGCTTCAGGAAATTATAAACTTTACCATTCGAGTACGGTATGCGTTCTCCGCATATTGAGAACATTTGTTTCGGGATTTGCTGTTTCGAAACTAGTATGGAAAATATTTTTTCCTTTTTAAACAGACAATCGAAAATTAGAAACATAAGGCATAAACGGCAGTCGGGTAAAAACAGAAATTAACAATACTTATCTATCCTTTTACTTTTAACCAATTTCAACACCACGAAACTGTGGAATCCCACGAGGTACTAAAAATTTAAAAGATTTTTTAAAAAAGCAGCTTTTAATTAGTTTCTGGCTATCTAATAAAAAACAAATTTTATTTTATTAATTTATATTGTTTTAACAACTAAATTAAATAAATTAGTTGAAAATATCCTCACTAATCCCAACCCCATATCCACTCTACACAAATCGGACAATGGACAATACGGTATCACCGCGTATAAAGAACACCGCGCACAAGCTAAGCATATTGCAACTTGCTTCAGGAAATTAAAAACTTTACCATTCGAGTTCGGTGTGCGTTCTCCGCATATTGAAAACATTTGTATCGGGATTTCTGTTTCGAAACGAGTATGGGAAATACATTTTCTTTTTAAATTAGAAAACAGAAATTATCACAATGGATCTATCTTTTTTAACCAACTTCAAAATTGGAAGTGGTCGATTATTTTGAAGAAATGCTTTATTTCAACAGCAACAACAACAACAACATTCAACATTTAGTCCAACAGCTATAACATAAACTTATATCACATATATTGCACGACGTTACACTACACACAGCGCAATCTAGCCGCAAACTAAGCGCTAGGCTTGTACTATGGGATATACTACATATTATACATTTTTTTTTGTAAATACATACATATGATACATAGAAGTATGTATCATACACACATATAAGTATGAAATAACTTATAATGCTTACCAAAAGTTTGCCTGGCCTGGCGACCTGCCAAAAATAGCAGGAAAACTTTCGAGAAGAACAGGAAGGGAGAGAGTGAAATAGAAGGGGCCGGCACAAAAAAAAAATATGTAGACAAAAAAATAATTTAAAAAAAAACCTAGAACATTATAATGTGAAAATAAATTAATCTAATACAATGTATTGCATGCTCCAATTCTAAAAATATAGGCTATTTTTGGTAAATTTTCAAATATTTGCACTCGACAGGGCTTGAACCTGTAACCTTGACATTCTATGTCATGCGCTAGCCAATTGCGCCACAGGTGCCCGTTCTGTCTCGATGGAATTATAGACTGCATCTCCTTAAATTGAATCTGGTTCTTTTTTATTTTACACTTTTTTTTAAATAAATAGGTACAGCGAATATCACACAGCGCCATCTAGCCCCGTAGTAAGCTATTTTTCTTCTGTTTTCGCGATATTGGATTGAAATTGAAGACATTTTTCGATATTAATCGCGTGGTGTTTATTACTTTTAGCATTGTTTCAACGCTCAACGTTTCTAGACCGTTTCAGGTCCCTTCTTCAGGATTGACTTGGATATAATACCTACTTATGTAGGTATATTTATTTTTATTTTGTAAATACATATCTACTTAGGTAAGTACATAATAATTATACATAAACCGAGACCAGATTCAAATATTAATTATTTTTAATCATAAATACTTGTTCCCGGCGAGAATCAAACCCGCAACTACACAGGTTGTTTTAAATTGTTCGTAGTTCCGAACAACTAGCAATATTGGTATATACGCAACTAATTATTTGTAAACAAAAAACACTTCCTTTTCTTTCATCATAAATCTATTAGCTACATTTTAATGTGTTTTCGACCACCAGGTAATTAGTTGAAAGTAATTTAGTTTTGGGCGTGGCTTAGCTTAATTAACGATAAATATTTTAAATGGAACCGCCCCCTTTTTGGTTTTGTTTATTGTTATGGGTAAGAAGTTTTTTTAAGAAGATAGGGTTTTAATGTTTGTTGGTTTAGATCTCACAAATGATGCATACACTGGAAATCGTACTTAGTCGTAAAAACGGTCCCGCTTGATTTTAGAGAAAAGAGAGTCGATGACCCTCTGTCCTTTTGCAGTTTAATTGTCGTCGGTTAATTAGACAAGGACATAGGGTCAGCATGTAACTTTTGCTGGACCGTTTTGATAAATAGTAAAAACTACCTTAAGGTTAGGGAACATGGTTGAATATTTTTTTAATCCAAAAATTAGTTTTTTATTTCATTTTCTAATTAGAATAGAAATACAATTTAGCATTATACGAAAAACAAACAAAACGTATGGTAACCATGGTCATAGCTGATTTATAGGTTTTATGGCATATACACACATATTTGCTCTATTGTCTTTATCCAGGGAGAAAACAGTCGACTACGTTTGTAAAGATTGAAAATATTAGGTATCCTTTCCCCTTAAGAGAACAGTCTAACTATACTATTTTTTCCATACAAACTTTACAAACATAGTCGACTGTTTCCTCCCTGGACATTAGAAAAAAAATGTTTATGCCATAAGTCCTATATATCAGCCATGCCATGACCATGCCCCTACGTTTTAATTTTTTTTTATGTTCTAATTTTTTGGAATTTTATTTTTTTATTCTATAATTAGAAAAAGAAAAAAACCAAAACGTAGGAGCATGGTAAATGGTCATGGCAGTTATAGGTTACATGGTACAAAAAAGATTTGACAATATTAATACGGCCGGCCGCCTGCCTGACTCTAACCCTCCTAGGGAACTTAATGTCTAGAATAAGTTATTCCTAAGCTAACTATTCTTATTTCAGTACCTCAGCACAACTGATCATTCCATTGCATACTTAACCACCTTTCGATTAAAAAAAGAATCCTTAATAGGTCAAGCCGTCTTTGAGTAATCGTTGAACATAGGTACCTACATAAAAAAAACTACACATACTGACGAATTGAGAACCTCCTCATTTTTTTGAAGTCGGTTAAAAAACATCAAAACTTTAGTAGCGTAGGTAAATACATGAAATTTCACTAATTTCTGTAACACGACTCCATCTTGTTTTCTTGACTATCATTAAGAAAAGCATCAAAATGTCGAGCGGACACCTGGGACTTTATCTCGGGACCCTTTTCAACTAGTGCGCTTGACTGCTGGAAGATTAATTGTAGTTCTGATAGTGAAATGTTCACATTGGTATGTAAGACTTTTTGTCGCTGTACGACAGGGTGACAAGTCTGCTCTCATATATAATAAATAAATTATCTGAACAACACATAGCGCCATCTAGCCCCGTGGTAAGCGACTTAGCTTGTGTTACGCTGACTAGACAACGGATATAATACTTATATATGTATATCTCCCAATAGAGTGTCGATAGAATAGAATTTAGAAACATACTGTATACCTACCATGAGTTGGTACGTAAATACGTACACTGTAATGTTAATAGAAATAAGTGCATTGCCATGGACCCACGGGCACGGCGCGGGCAGACGCCGGCGAGCTCTCGGACCAAGTGCACGTGTTACTTCCCGCCATTTGAAAAGTACCTAAGTTGTTTTATATTAATAAAATAACCTGAAAGGGCAAAACCTCAGATTAACAGTTTCGGTATGTCCGTAACGCAAAATGTAGGCTCGCACGGCCAACATATCGCGACCGGTGCGGGAACAAACGGAGCAGGCGCGTTGTGCACAAAGTCAAACTATAGAAGTTAGTGTACATATTTACGTACCAACACATGGTAGGGGTACTGAGCCCACGTACGCAACGTGTCCATATGCAACGTAATATGACGTAAACTGTAGGAAAACCGTGGGACATGTGTGATAACGTTGCGTTTGATATTTTATTTAAAGGTTTCCGTGCAAATTAAAGAGTCGAGATGTTTTAATGCGTAGCATATGTTGAGTACGTGGGCTTAGTATTTTCCTATCTTATTTGTCATATTTGCCGTGCTATTTGATAAATTTGTTAAACAAATGTGGCCAAATGTTTAAAATACTATTAGTAGTAAAGTATTTTGAGCTTATGACGTAAAGTGCTTAGTCACGAGCGTGACTAACACCAGAATTCAATAACCCAACAAAGTTACGCGATATAACATAAGCACCCTTAAATACCTACCCCCGCATTTAATAGGTACCTTAATATCTTTATTGTAACCAATAAGGAAATCGAAGGTAATACTAGTTAACGGCCCCTACATCACTCGTTACGACGTACCAATAACATTTATTGGTGGTGCTTTTTCGGTAGAAAACGGTCTCACTCTGCAACGTTGTAAAATATGGGTATTTAGAAGGTCGGTACTTCGGTTTGTGGCTTTATTTTCCGTTTGAACGTTCGATGGAATGGAGTTTGGACGGGAGGAGATTAGGAACTATGGTGTTTAACTATTTATAAATAAATAATAATAAGGCCCAAGGGTCGGAACCGGTAAAAAAATAGAGGTTTTAATACCGGTTTGTTATGGTTTTACTCTGAACTATCAAGAACGCGAACATTTTAAGAAAACTATTATAACCTATTTCAGAAACTAAGATCAAAATGGTAAACAAAGAACTAACTGTCAATTTTAAAGGAAAAAGTAAATAAAGAGCTGTTACTTTCATCATGGGATTTGTGTTTACATTTTTGATCTAAGTTTCTGAAATACCCTAATTGAAAAAAAAAAAAAAAAAAAGTTCAGTAAAAAAAATCGGTACCTATATTATACCTACTTAAAAGTCGAGAATCACCATCTTTATTGAACTTAATAAAAAATGTATTTCAAAAAAGACTAACAAAGGCTTCATCTCAATAAAGCGAACACCTGAACTGTACCTACTATGGCATGAAAAGGTTCAGAAAATTTAACAAACACAGATACAATATTCTCCATTATGGAACCTTTTTTCCGATCCAATAGTTTTTTAAGCGACGATTTTGTATGCTACATTGATTCCGTAGTAGACTGTGAGACACTGATTGCTCATACTTTTTAGGGTTCCATACCCAAAGGGTAAAAACGGGACCCTATTACTGAGACTTCGCTGTCTGTCCGTCTGTCCGTCTATCATCAGGCTGTATCTCATGAACCGTAATAGCTAGAAGGTTGAAATTTTCACAGAACATGTATTTCGGTAGCAGTTACAACAAAAAATACTAAAAACAAAATAAAACAAATATTTAAGAGGGGCAATACCATACAACAAATGTGTTTCAAAAACTACAAGGGAATTTAAAAAATAGGGAAAAAAAAATTATATGCTACAATGTAAATCATATGATTACTGCAAAAAAAAATATACAAAAAAAACCCATGAGATTCTTGTTTCTTCTTCTCATTGGAGGTCACGTTCCGAAGACACGGTAGATTAAATATAAAAACTGACATTTCAAAGAGATATCTTGCTAATATCCGAATGAATAAACGTACTTTGATTTTGATTTTAGTACCTACCTACAATGTGAGGTCGCTTCTGATTGGTCGAAGTCAAATCGAGTAGGTCATAGAATTCAAAATGGCTGCCCTGTCTGTCAAATATACCAGTCTGCCTTCACTTACCAAAGAATTTCTTATCAGTTTCAGATTATCTTTGTGCCAAAGGTTTTTTGAGAGATGCGGTCGTTTGATGGGACTTGATGGGAGTAAGAATCGAAGCTTAATACTTTACATTCTTCTATCAAATTTAAAAATTGTAAACCAT
This sequence comes from Idaea biselata, assembly GCA_958496205.1. Taxonomy (NCBI): domain Eukaryota; kingdom Metazoa; phylum Arthropoda; class Insecta; order Lepidoptera; family Geometridae; genus Idaea; species Idaea biselata. Next base: position 40,335,667 of record OY292395.1, read on the forward strand.
TTTAGGGTTCCGTACCCATTTGTGATAGTGGTACGGAACCCTTCGTGCGGCGCGTCGCACGTGGCCGGTTTTTTTTTCTAGTATTATTTATTAAGATATTGCATAGCTTTTATCGCGGGCTTTGAGCGCGATAAAAGCGACCGAATCAAGAAATTCCGTAACAAAACCTATCTTCTTGTATTTCGTAGATTCATTTATATTTTACACTGTAGCATAATAATATGTCCGCGGTTTCATCCGCATAAGTCCCGATCCCATGGAAATATCGGGATCAAAAGTAACCTTTATTACTCCTCGATAATGTAGCTTTCTATTGGTGAAAGAATTTTTGTAATCTGTTCAGTGGTTTCAGAGATTACCCGGAAAATACATACCTACATATCATATTGAGTAGATTTTTTAATTGATCAGAGTGCTGATCTTTCAATGGAATTGTTTGTGTGATGGTGTATTTTTTATTGTAAGCTTTGCCTGTACCTTTTCAATTAATAAATATTAAAAAATACATTTTACAAGTAGTATAGTATACCTACACTGAAGTTGATTGAGGCAATTTTTATTGATATAATATGGATGAATATTTGGAGTTTTAACAGGAATGCGTTGACGAATTGTGGTGCTGAATTTTCATTTTTGTGAAACCTAGTTAAAATGCTTTTAAATTGGAGGAACCCTCCAATTTAAATGGATGGATGCCTACATCACTTATCGAACATACTCTCCAAATTTCAGCTCTATACTATCAGCGGCTTAGGCTGGGTGATGAATTATCAGTCAGTCAGACAGTCAGGACAAAGCCTTTATAGATAGAAAACTAGCTGCGTCCCGCTGTTTCACCCGCGTAAGTCACGATCCCGTGGGAATATCGGGATCAAAATAGACTAGGAGGGGAAAGTTGGTCATCTTACCTCATTAGTACCAAGTGGAGACTTATATGGTGGAAAGAGTTGTAAAAGTTATGCTAAAAAAAGTCGGTCAGCCTCGAGCCAGCCTGGGCCCGTCTGAACTCAGCCTGTTTTTAGGGGATCAGTCGGGCCTGGGAACTTACCTCATCGAGTACCAAGTTGGGACTAATATGGTAGAAAGTAGACTAAAAGTTATGCCTAAAAAACTCGGTCAGCCTCGAGTCAGCCTGGACCCGTCCCTACCCCGATTGATCCCCTAAAAATGGGCTGAGTTCAGACGGGCCCAGGCTGACTCGAGGCTGACCGACTTTTTTAGCATAACTTTTACTACTCTTTCCACCATATTAGTCCCAACTTGGTACTCGATGAGGTAAGTTCCCAGGCCTGATTGCTCCCCTAAAAACGGGCTGAGTTTAGACGGGCCCAGGCTGAATCGCGGCTGACCGAGTTTTTTAGGCATAACTTTTACTACTCTTTCCACCATATAAGTCTCCACTTGGTACCAATGAGGTAAAATAACCAACTTCCCCCTCCTAATCTAAAAGCATAGCCTATGTTACTCAGGGTGAATGTAGCTTTCTAATAATGAAAGAATTTTTGAAATCGGTTCAGTAGTTTTTGAGTTTATTCATAACAAACAAACAGACACACACACACACACACACACAAAAATACAAATCTTTCCCCTTTATAATATTATTAGTGTAGATAAAAGAAAGTCGTGTTAGTTACACTTACACCATTTATAACTCAAGAACGGCTGCAACGATTTGGTTGAAAATTGGTGGGGGAGGTAGCTGAGAAGAAGGACATAGATACTCCAGATCCCGTAAATCCCGCAGAAGCGGGTTTTATTTACGCGGGTGAAACCGCGGGGCGCAGCTAGTAAAATATAAATCACAATAATCAATCCCACACCGCGAAGCCAACGCTATCGCAAAAAAATGACCTCAAAACGCGATAATCACCCCGAACATTGACACGTCAATATGAACCTATTGGCTTCGACATTAAGGTGTATTATAACTCGTCATTATTACCGATGCAGTGTCGAAGTGACTTGTCAAAGTTCTAATTGAAATGTTCGAGGGTGGATGTGCCATAAATCATGGAACAAAGAATTAGACAAAGATTGTTGTTCAATGGAAGAGACAGTCGGTTTACCATCCGACTTGCAGAACTAAAACTCAAAATATGTAGAAATATCGGGATTAAAAGTAGCCTATTTTACTCAGGGTGAATGTAGCTTTCTAATGGTGAAGGAATTTTTGAAATCGGCTTTTTGATTTTATTTATTACTAACATACAGACACACACACACACACACGCACACATACAAAGTCTTAGGGTGACCTGACAACTCTAACACTAGGTGAGCTACACCACTACACGAAAAGAAAAAGAAGAAATGTTACCAACGTTACCTCTTTATAATATTAATATAGACTAGTACTAGTACTTAGTACTCCATCCTAAGGTTGCCTGGAAGAAATCGCTTTTAGCGATAAGGCCGCCAATTTGTGCAATTTTCTATTTTTTTATAGATTCTGTACTTAAGTTGTGCAAATAAAGCGTTAATCTATCTATCTATCTAGCGGGGTAGGTTTCTTTATTTATTACACATTAAATTTATTACAAAATATAATATTTTGTCAATTTATATTTATTAAGCCTAAAAATAACATTAAATTACCTCGGTTATTTCAATGTGTAATAAATAAAGAAACCTACCCCGCTAGTACTAGTCTATAATAATATTATAAAGGGGTAACGTTGGTAACACTTCTTCTACTTCTTTTCGTGTAGTGCTGTGTTAGTTACCTAATGTTAGTTTTCAGATCACCCTAAGGCCTCTAACTTGACCTAGCCACTGCTATCCGAGATAACAACCGGAACCAACTGCTTAACGTGCCTTCCGTTAATGTTCCGTCCTATATACATGCATACATAAGTGCGTAACATTTATATATGTGTGTAAGTATGTATTTTCCAGGTAATCTCCGAAACCTAAGCACCGATTCCAAACATTCTACCACCAAATAGAAAGCTACATTATCGAGGAGTAACATATTCTACTTTTGATCCAGATATTTCGATTGCGATTCAAACCTTCATACCAGTAACGCCATCTAGTAGCTGGTGTTGGCGTCAAAACCACTCTTCCTTCCAGTAAAGTTAATTCTTCGTTCCTCCTCACTTACCCCCACACAAAGGTGAAAAATGCCAAGAGTTGAAGGTAATTTTTCACGTCTTGCGAGCCTCAGCAATATGAAACTAATATACAATGCTTGTTTGCGCATTGTTCGCAGTTCTGTGTTCCATTCAATTTTTTTTCTTTTATCATTTTTAGGGTTCCGTACCCAAAGGGTAAAAACGAGACCTGGGATTTTGCAGTCTGTCTGTCCGTCTGTATCTCATGAACCGTAACAGCTAGACGGTTGACCTTTTTACAGATTACCTATGTGTTTCTATAGCCGCTATAACAACAAATACTAAAAACAAAAAAAAAACAAATATTTAAATGGGATTTTTGACATATTTTTTACCACTAGCGCCATCTAGTGAGTGGAACGATAGACTGGCGCCAGTGGTGAAATAAATCTGAACGTTCGCGTTGCGTTCACGGATAGTTTGATCCTGTCTTTATTTTAGGGGTCTGTACCCAAAGTAAGTAAGTGATACGTAATATTGGTAACGTGCGTGCGCGAATCCGCCTTGCACTGGGCCGGTTTCATGTATGTTTGCGTTTCCGGTTTGGTAATGCTAAAGAAGGGAAGCGAAAGTGTTAGATGTAATGTAACCCTCTTTAATAATATACGATTCGTTTTAATTACCGACAGAAGTTATTAGAACATCTTTGAGGGCCTCTGTGGCGGTTTGGGCGAATGGCCGACTGCTACGCAGATTGTTGCGGGCATGATTCCCGCCGGGGACATGTATTTATTCTGACCCCGTCGTCTGCTACATCTTAGACCATATCAGCACTTACCTCCCATCAGTTGACAGTGGTCAAACGCTCAACTTTCGTATATAAAAAAACAGACAGACAGCGAAGGCCACGAAATGGGGTCCCGTTAAACCTACCCTTCGTGTACGGAACCCTACAAAGCTCCTCACAAACCAGTAGACACGAAAACCGCGTAAATTGAAAAGGCGTTCTCATCGCGCTTTGATTACCATAGACAAAGTAATTTATCATGATGAATAAAGGAATTTAGATGTTTACTTTGATATCGGCGTTCAACAAGGAAAACAATCATTTCACCCATTAAGAGGAATTACAACGCCAACGACCTTGAAACTGAAAATCCCTGTCGGTCTCATCGAAAATTGTTGATTATTTCATGACGGAATGTCGTAGAACTTTTTTTTGTGTACAGATTGTAGGTGACATTGTTTTCTACATTTTGGTGTAGTTTTAAGACAAGAACCTCCTATTGGTGCAAAGCTTATCCAAATTTTAGACAAAAAATGTCTGATTTGGCTAAAATGTCGATAGGCTTCAATACGTTTCGACATATTTGTATGGAAACTGCACTAAAATATCGGAAACAATGTCGCCTACAATCTGTACACAAAAAAAAGTTCTACGACATTCCGTCATGAAATAATTAACAATTTTCAATGCGCCCGACGTGGATTTTGAGTTTAGCAGGTATAGGGCCCTTAAGAGCGCATTCAAACTAATTTCTTAAGGTGTAGGTATGATCCCTTAAGAAATTCGTAGGCCAGAACTGATTTTTCTCGAACGGTTAATTATATAATTTATTTGAACCATCAGTTTTGAAAACCTACCTACCTTGATACTAATTAAAGTTGACAATTATTTACTAAGTCCTGATTGTTGTGAAAACACGATTACAGATTTTTTTCTCAATAGAATATAATCACAAACTTCCTTCTAAATTTTACAATATTTAACTTATACTAATAAAACTTTGTAGATATACTGATCTTAGTCCAATGCAGGGCTTCGTTGATTTGAAATTTAAAATTAATATTTTATTATCGTGTAATAATAGTAATTATACTATTATCGTGTAATTAGCTTCTTACGCCCTTCATTAAGAGGATAGTCTCCATTCTCTTTCTCCATACAAATGTAGTTTACATTTTCCTCCCTGGATAAAGACATTAGAGCAAATATGTTTATGCCATAAAACTTATATCTACCTTTTTATTTTTTTCATTCTATTATTTTTTTATTTTTTATTATTATTTTAAATAGAAAATAAAAAAAAGTAAAAAGGAAGATGCATTGTCATGATGACAGATATAGGTTTTATGGCATAAACATATTTGCTCTAATGTCTTTATCCAGGGAGGAAAATGTAAACTACGTTTGTATGGAAAAAGAGAATGGAGAATATCCTCTTAACACATCTGAAATTCGCTAGCGCTAACCCTGTCACGCAATTGGGGTTATTTTAAGAGCGCTTTCAAATAAATTTCATAAGTAACGGTGCTTCTTACTAAATAATAATAAATATTGCACGATCTTATACACAGCGTAATCTAGCCCTAAACTAAGCACTAGTCTTGTACTATAGATACTAGAGAACGGATATATACAACATTACTGGCTTCGTCCCGCGGTTTCACCCCCGTAAGTCCCGATCCCGGGGAAATATCGGGATTAAAAGTAGCCTTTGTGTTATTCCAGGTCTCCAGCTCAAATATATTCTAAGTTTAATCGCAATCGGTTCAGTAGTTTTTGCGTGAAAGAGTAACAAAGTCACATACATACACACATACACACAGTCACATACATACATACATACAAATTTTCGCGTTTATTATATTAGTAGGATAGTAGGAAGTCGGGTAGGATTATACATTTTTTTGTAAATACATACATAAGAATCATAGAAAAAAAATGTTTCAGACCGAAACATTTTTTTTATTTTTAAGCATAAATACTTGCACGGGGATCTAACCCGCAACCTTCTGCACTGCAGTCGGGCCTTCGCCCACTGAGACAGCCAAATAACTATATGTTAAAATTACAGTAATAGGGTCCCGTTTTTACCCTTTGGGTACGGAACCCTAAAAGCGGACCTTAGATAAAATATTACATTATAATAACAAGCTGGATGCTACTTTTCTCTAAGCAGAAATATTTCAAGTACCTAACATAATTTCAAAATCTTTGATGTGAAAATTGCCATATCTCTGCGGAATACAAAATTACATTCCTCCCTTTGAACTGAGGAATTTTCGTTTGGATATTAAAGCTCTAATAAGATACGTATTGTATTAGATTATTATAATTATTTCAATGTGGTTAAATTAATATATACTTCATACCTACTGCTTAGGATGAAATAACTTATTTTCGTTGGGGGGGTTGGTTCAAATGCTCAGTAAGGCATCATTTAGAACTATCAAATTAGTAGGTAAGTATATTGATTTGATTAGTATTAAGAAGAAAGAGGATTGGTGGTGCGGGTTAAGCAACGCTTAGCGCGGTAGTTACTTGGATGGGTGACTGAAAATGTGTGCGGCAAAATGATACCTGGTTCATTACGGCCAAAAGTGCCCAATATGCTGGCGGCATTCCCCGCTGAATGGCCAAAGACACATTTTGCGCCAAATAATCACCATACCGAGGGCCATAGCCCCTCTCTCTGAGGCGGCGCCCAAGCTCAGCAACCAAGCCCCTGGCGCCAGAACCCCACGACCCAGAAGTCTCAACCGCAAACGGAACAAAAACATACGCCGACTTCAGGCAAGCGTATACTACGTTACTATAATATTGTATGTCCGGACTTCAGGCGCCGACTTCAGGCAAGCGTATACTACGTTGCTATAATATTGTATGTCCGGACTTCAGGCGCCGACTTCAGGCAAGCGTATACTACGTTACTATAATATTGTATGCCGACTTCAGGCAAGCGTATACTACGTTACTATAATATTGTATGTCCGGGACGGACAAACTGTTGATACTTATTATACATTTCCAAGTCACCTAAATGTACATAGTTATTCAATAAATTTTCTTGATTCTTGATTCATGTCACAGTATAAGACAAACGATAGTTCATGCAACAGTTAATAAGTAAGGGGTAGGTGAGACACACCACTATATCTACTAAAATAAGAAGAAGTCTCAAGTATATTTTGATGAAGTCTTTTATACAACTACGATGGAACTGAAAGCGCCTTTTAAAACGTCTTGTAACGATTTTAGGTACCTCTATAAGAATAGTAGCACGGTTACTAAGTCGTTACTGCATCACTGACAAAAGCGAGTCCTTGCAAACTAGTGCATTAAGTGGTACCTAGCTTAAAGACAGGGGGACATTGGGCGGAAATTGTTACTTAGAACTTTAGATAAAAACAAATAAGCAGATACGGTACCTAAGCATGGCAATTGAGGCGATAAAACTGCGTCAGCTGACGCACAAGCCTCAGTCGTATGTGGAACCGTTATCAAGTGAACACGTACTGTCACACTGCGAGTTTCTAGCTCATTTTTAGGGTTCCGTACCTAAAGGTAAAAACGGGACCCTATTACTGAGACTTCGCTGTCTGTCCGTCCGTCCGTCCGTCTGTCCGTCTGTCACCAGGCTGTATCTCATGAACCGTAATAGCTAGACGGTTGAAATTTTCACAAAAGATGTATTTTGATTGCCGCTACAACAACAAATACTAAAAACAAATTAAAACAAATATTTAAGAGGGGCTCCCATACAACAAACGTGTTTCAAAAACATCGAATCGAGTAGGTCATGAAATTCAAAATGGCTGCCCTATCTGTCAAATACCAGTCTGCTTTCAACTTACCAAAGAGTTTCAGATTGTCTGTGTGCCAAAGTTTTTTTTTTTCATTTTTTTTTAGTGGTGTGGTCGTATGATGGAAGTAAGAATCGAAGCTAAATATGTCACATTTTCCTATCAAATTTTAAAAGTGGTAAACGATTTTAGGGTTCGGTAACCAAATGTGATAGTGGTACGGAACCCTTCGTGCGCGAGTTTCGCACTTGGCCGGTTTTTTTTGAATACGCAATCTTATAATATACCGTATTTATCTACTAATTTGGTTTCACGTCAAATGTGTGGCTGTATGTTGTTTCTCTTCTACTGGTAGTTATTTCTAAACGGAACTGCACAAAACTATATACTTTAAGTGTATTTTTGAGTATTTTTTGTTTAGTTTTGTATTTCGAACACTAAAGGCGTACTTATGAGGTGAGGTTTTTGACTTGTAACTTGGAGTTATTAATAAAGATCTGTATCTGTATTGTTTCCAGAATTGCTTTATTAGCTATGGCGGAACGAAACTAGCAGAAAAATGGATGCCTTAATGGGTTCGAAAGTGCAGCTTACGAATCCACATTGTTTAAGAAAAAGAACTAAGATGTGGACACATCTTAGTCTATCCTGAAAAAGAGATGATGTGGATAGACTAAGATGTGGACACATCTTAGTCTATCCTGAAGAAGAGACCTGGAAAGGTCTCGAAACGTTGAGCGTTGTAACAATGCCAAAAGTAATAAAAACCACGCGATTCAAACCGAAATATGTCTTTAATTTCAATACAACATCGCGAAAACAGAAGAAGAATCTATTCTAAATAGTTGCTTAAAAAAAACTGTTACTTTAGTTACCAACTCGAATCTTTATAACAAACTGCTGCGTTAGAAAACTTTGTTCTAAACTATTGTTTTATTATTAAATTAAAAAACAATAATATTTTCCCAGTGTATCCTCAACCGAAACCAACTTTTCCGAGCACAAATTGCACCACAAAGCTCCTTTGCGGCGAAGCGTTAAATTATAATTATTTACTCGAAATTATCTGATTATTTTTGTGGGACGAAATTAATGTTTTCCTCCCATGGGCTTTCAGGCGAAAAGGATAACGTGTGAAAAATACTACCTACTCGTTAAAATAAAATACCTATCACGAAAATGCGAAACCGAGTTTTTTTATTATAAGTACACGATAGCTGCGTCCCGCGGTTTCACCCGCGTAAGTCCCGATCCCGTGGGAATATCGGGATCAAAAGTAGCCTATGTTACTCAGGGTTAATGTAGCTTTCTTATGGAGAAAGAGTTTTTGAAATCGGCACAGTAGTTTTTGAGTCATTTATTATTCATTACGAACATACACACACACACACACACAATAATACAAATCCTTCCTCTTTATAATAGGTATTAGTGTAGACACAGAATACTTAAATAGTACAAGTAGTGTATCTACACTAATATTAGTGTAGATAGTTGTCAAACGCTCATCTATCTAGATGAGCGTTTGACCACTATCTCACCTGATGGTAAGTGATAATTATGGTCTAAGATATAACACGCTCATCTAGGCTCATCAAAAGGGACGAGGGCAGTGTAACAAGATCCGACTCGTGTTACTTAGTGGCTGCACTGGCCAACGTATCGGGGGACATTCTGCAGTCCGCTTGGCTTAGACCGTTGGGTGGTAACAAGCCGCCACCGTAGCCTCCCACCATGAAACTCCTTTAGGTCGCCTGGTTTGACGGGCAAGTGATACCGTAGCATATTCTTTTAGACTCGGACTGGAAGGCCCAAATATTAGTCTCTATTAGAGACTAGAAGGAGAAAGGTCGCCTGATAGTGATCCATTTCTAACTCGTTTCTGACGGACGAGACGAGCCAGTTCCTAAGTCAAACTGTTCGAGAAATTCATAATTTTGATTTTTACTTTTTAATTCTCTTACCTCGACGTTTCGACCATGTCGCAACGGTCTTGGTCGCGAGGGGACACCGAGGTGAGGCGAGTCTTAATCACGCGATTAAGACCCGGGAAAATATAAAATTATGAGTTCCAATCGTGTTAGTTTAAAAAGTTTGTTCGAGAAATTACTCACACACCATTTAAAAAGATGGATCAAAATTCGAACGTCGTTTTAGAATACCCACCATCTAGGTAATCTAATAGCCTTATTAATAAACGTGGAGTAAGGTTGGAGTAGTGAGAACATGGTTTGTCTTTTTCCGTGACAAGAACTTTCAAAGTTGACAGATTGAAACAAAAAGTGGTAAAATTATTCCGACCTTACTCCACGTTTATTAATAAGGCCTTAAGTGTTTAACCTTGTATCTGATACCGTTAAAATGTTTGTTATTAATTTATTGATTTTAATTTTCCCAACAAACAAAGATACTGATATTTTGAGGGTAGATTTCTGAGTCTTATTGATGTCAGTCGTAACAAAGCCGATTGACTGAAAAGTCCCCAGTTTGTATCGTGTACAGGGTCTTTGGCTTAATAAATGTTGCACGACACGTCACACACCGCGCACTCAAGTCCCAAACTTAGCACCAAACTTGTACTATGGGTGCTAGACAACTGATGTAAAACATAATAAAGGAAGTGTAATGTTTTTTCAGTCTATTTCTTATTAATATTTTTAACCGACTTCAAAAAAATTAAGGAGGTTCTCAATTCGAAAGTTTTATATTATTTTTGGATTAGGTATGTGAATTGTGATTATTAATTTGAAGTTTCATGAAATAAATGGTTTTAGTAATTTGTCTATGTATAATCTATTATTTTTTGTATTTTTATATTTGTCTTACCAGGCGCACCTCGTATCGCCATCGGTCGTAAAGAAAAAAAATAGGTAGGTAACTCAACAATGGCAAGAAAACGACGTAAGCCTTTGGTTGCGGAACCTTATTTATCTAAGACCCGGGAAAATATAAAATTATGAGTTCCAATCGTGTCAGCTTATAAAGTTTCTTATTTGATTTAAATAATCATAAGTGGCGCGTCGTACAAAAGCGCGACTGCAATGCAGAAGGTTGCGGGTTCGATTCCCGCCAGGTGCAGGTATTTATGCTTAAAAAAATAAAATTTTGTGTCTGGTCTGGGTATGTATAATATGTATGTATTTACAAAAGAAAAATAATTATAAGTATTATATCCGTTGTCTAGTCACCGTAACACAAGCTTAGTCGTCACCACGGGGCTAGATGGCGCTGTGTGTTGTTCAGGGAATTTATTTGTCTTATTTATTTTTCTATATTTTTTCCAAAGTTTTAGAAACGAATTCAAATCAAACAACATAAACATCAGTCCATCCATTCTCGAGATCTTACATATTTTCAAAACAATCAAATCAATTCCGTTTAATTCCTAAGTGTGATAAACACAAAGAAATAATGTTTACTTTTAAATCAATCAAACCGATTATTTTTGTGCAAAAATTCTTTATCCATGTTTTGGTAGGTATATCAAAATCTTATTTAGGTAAATCAGATAGGTAATGAGTTTAAAATAACTTAATACTCTTTATTGTTCAATTATATAGACAGAAACCAAATTAAATCTAAATCGTTTTGCATATTATAGTGGGATGAGATTTTAATTATTTTTACGTTGTTTATTTCAGACGTTGTTTATTTTTACCAAAATCAATATTGAAACATTGTACCAGTAACCCTATCCAATGTCACATTGTAATTGAAATGTCTGTTTGATGGAGGTCACGAATGCGGGTAATAAAATATGTAGGTACCCGGTTCAAGAATAAATGATATTTATGTCTATACTGTAGCGAGTTTTTATACGCAGGTACGTACCTATTTACGCAGATACCTGTATACCTGTATACTGGGTATCTACTTATAGAAAATATACTTATAGCGTGGAGAGGCGTCGGCATGGTCTGTATCGCCACGCGAATTTTTAGTTTTACCCGCGCCTATTGACGTTTCACATCAAAAATCTGAGCCGTCACGGGACGCCTGGCAGATGTGAAATACCGACTCGCTACGTATATAATAATACATATTATATTCCATCATATAGGTAGGTATACCTAGGTGTATATTTATAGCGTGGCGAGGCGTCGCCATGGCCTGTGTCGCCCACGGTTTGTTAAGTTTACCCGCGCCTATAGATTTGACATTAAAAAAACTGAAAAATTTATATCTTTACATTTATTAATTAATACTATAAAACAAATTTTAATAACTGTTCCCCCAACTACCTTTCTCTAAAACACGTCATGAATTTGTTACGGTTTTCATTATCAATACAATTTTCGTCTTGACATGAAGGGCCAGACTAATAAAAATACATAGTATACAGCCCTTTCTTGCGTAACCGTAGTTTAAACTGTCTGTTTAGTAATGTTAGTAGAATGACACACCCTACGTATACAATGACCACTAATTTGTTGGTGCGTCGTTAATTGACACGGGTTTATGCTAGAGTGAGCCATCTTGGAAAAATAAATATAAAATGAACTATTTTTCTTTAATTGTTAATGAAATGTCAAGTTACAAACAAATGACAAAATAAATTATATCATGTCAATTAAATCAACCGCCCTTGATCGTACCCGGCGCAAAGGAGCCGAGGATGCTAGCAGCATTGCCTCTTTGTATGGCAATGGCCAACCTATGCACCAATTACGATCTACACCAATCGAGTCGCGGCTATTCTTCATTGGATTTTCACGACCAGAAGCTACTCCGAAAATGGCGTAGGCCTGACAAAACAATCAATCTCAGTATGTCGACAGAGCCGCTCATTTTTGTCCGCGGAAGAGTTAAATTTCCCGTAGCCTCCTTAGACCAGCAGGGAGCTGCACACTTCCCCTTTGCTCCCACACCGCAGCGACGGGAGACAACATTTTTCGACCTTAAAAAAAATGCCCGCACGGTTGTGCAGAGGGTCATGTAAATTGTAGTCCTAAATGTTACTGACTTGTTAGTTAATACATTTATACTAAATGTCTCGCTTATACACGCTAAAGTACTAACATACATATAAACGTAACCTAATACATGCTAATACCAATAATTGGGTATAATTCGAGCTTGGTTACTCCTGGCATAACATCGACCGTTCAGTTAATTGAACTTATGGCTGTCCTCGAGCGTTACCATTGAATAATAAAAATGTGTGAATTAATGTGGACAACGCAGTTCCATCAGTTTTACCTTTATAAAACTACCGACGACGTTTTCGTGGTTATTAAAAACTTCTGTTTTTTTGTTGAGGCTTTTACGAAAATTAAGACTGAATTAAGGTCGTCTTGAATATGCTTCAGTATAAACGAATAATTACAATAATAATTTGATAATACATTTAATGTAATGTTAATTATTACTAAGATAATACCTACAAATATTATAAATGTGAAAGTTTGTATGTAAATAAACAAGTATGGTTACTCCTTGATGCAAATACATAAATAATTCTACTAAGGAACGAAAGAAAGAACATCTGTCATCCTTCCATAAAAACCGTCCGAAAATAAAATTTTCATGCGGATGAATGACAGATTTTCTCCTGAAATATCGTTCGTTTTATCGTTCGTAGAACTAAAGTAGAGGCCCAGGCCCTTTATTCGAGATTCGCCTCGTATTTTGAATACAGGACCGTTCGTAAAGAGAACGTACGGCAACCTTTGGCACCGCCATTCCGGGCGGTACCATAAATTGTCATAATAATTAATCTGTGGACGCGGCGCGGACGATGACTCTGGTTGGATGAATGACAGATTTTCTTCAGAATATCCTTCGTTTTATCGTTTGTAGAATTAAAGTAGAGGCCCAGGCCCTTTGTTTGAGATTCGCCTCGTATTTTGAATACAGGACCGTCCGTAAAGAGAACGTACGGCAACCTTTGGCACCGCCATTCCGGGCGGTACCATAAATTGTCATAATTAATCTGTGGACGCGGCGCGGACGATGACGCTGCGCTGGTTGGAACTCGGCCAGGTCTGAATCTATGCAATTAGGATTACCTGCATACATTGGAGGGGTGTCAGGATTTTAGGGGTTGAGGGAATTAAATAATAGGTAACTTACTTATAAAACTAACTTTACCAACTTATTTGAACAGATAGACAGACAGACAGAGTTACTTTCGCGCTTGTAATGCTTGTAAGGATTATTATAGTATAGACTATTGCTCCAGTTCCACTATTGTTCAATAATAAATATGCGACAATGTAAACTACAAGACATGATTACTGCAATAAAAAAATATACAAAAAAAACACCATTAGTTTCTTGTGTCATCTTCTCATTGGAGGTCGCGTTCCGAAGCAAAGTAGCAAAGCAAATAATTGACGATTCAAAGAGATATATTGCAATATCCGAATGAATAAAAGTACTTTGAATTTTACATTGAATTTTGGTAAAATTGAAGGAATTATGAAAATTTGTTCGATTTTACCTCTAATTTTATTGGGATTGGTAACAGTTGCAATTTTCACAGATGTATTTCTGTAGCCGCTATAACAACAAAATAAATTAAATATTTAAGGGAATCTTTCATACCACAAACGTTATATTTGACATTTTATCTTAAAGAAGATGTGTGAAATTGTAGTACCTATAGGTACAATTAAAATACGAATTTCCGGTGCCTTAACTAACCTAAAACTTATCCCAAACGAACCAGCACCCTAGTCACCCTCACGTGGGTTAAAGTGTCTTATATCACAATATCAAACAATATAATCCTAATATAATATAGATCGGTTACAATATTATCTATTGCTAAGAGGATTACTTGAAGTTTGGACGGACTCCATTTCATGGACGACTTGTCTGTGAGATAGACGTGTTGCTATGGAAACAAGTCGCAGATGTTAATATTAATAAAGAGATTTTAGGGTTCCGTACCCAAAGAGTAAAAACGGGACACTATTATTGAGACTTCGCTGTCTGTCTGTCTGTCCCTCTGTCCGTCCTTTTGTCACCAAGCTGTTTAGCATATACCATATCTTTTATAGGTATCCTACTCTTGACTATTTTCTACTAATATCCGAAGTCTTAACTAACCTAAAACTTATCCCAAATGAACCAGAACCCTAGTCACCCTAATGTGGGTTAAAGTGTCTTATATCACAATATCAAACAATATAATCCTAATATAATATAGATCGGTTACAATATTATCTATTGCTAAGAGGATTACTCGAAGTTTGGACGGACTCCATTTCATGGACGACTTGTCTGTGAGATAGACGTGTTGCTATGGAAACAAGTCGCAGATGTTAATATTAATAAAGAGATTTTTAGGGTTCCGTACCCAAAGAGTAAAAACGGGACACTATTATTGAGACTTCGCTGTCTGTCTGTCTGTCCCTCTGTCCGTCCTTTTGTCACCAAGCTGTTTAGCATATACCATATCTTTTATAGGTATCCTACTCTTGACTATTTTCTACTAATATCCGAAGTCTTAACTAACCTAAAACTTATCCCAAATGAACCAGAACCCTAGTCACCCTAATGTGGGTTAAAGTGTCTTATATCACAATATCAAACAATATAATCCTAATATAATATAGATCGGTTACAATATTATCTATTGCTAAGAGGATTACTTGAAGTTTGGACGGACTCCATTTCATGGACGACTTGTCTGTGAGATAGACGTGTTGCTATGGAAACAAGTCGCAGATGATAATATTAATAAAGAGAGGTTTAGTCGAATGGCGCGGATGTCACGTGGGACATTTTAAGGGTTTATGTATTTATTTATTTATTAGGTACACCAACAGTACACCAAGTACTGTACACCACTATAAGCTTATACAGAAAAACATATTTTTTGAAGTGTGCTTACCAATTTTATTATAGGCATACTTCTGTATTATAAAAATAAGGTACATTAAAGGTTTCTATAACAGTTCTGATACAAACTCGTGTACTTAGTGTTAATAAAAAAAGTTAAGTTAAAGGGTTCTGTACCTAAAGGATAAAAACGGGATCCTATTACTGAGACTCCACTGTCTGTCTGTCCGTCTGTCCGTCCGTCTGTCAATATTATTTATTGCTAAGAGGATCACTTGAAGTTTGGACGGACTCCATTTCATGAAGATTTAGCCGAATAGCGCGAATGTGACGTGAATCATTTTTAGAGTTCCGTATCGAAAGGGTAAAAACGGGACCCTATTACTAAGACTCCGCTGTCTATCTGTCTGTTCGTCTGTCCGTCCATCTGTCAATATTATACATTGCTAAAAGGATTACTCGAAGTTTGGACGGACTCCATTTCATGGACGCAGATGATAATATTAATAAAGGCAGGTTTAGTCGGATGGCGCGGATGTCACGTGGAATATTTTTTAGAGTTCCGCAACCAAAGGGTATAAACGGGGCACTATTACTGAGACTTCGCTGTCTGTCTGTCTGTTCGTCTGTCACCAGGCTGTATCTCTTACACTGTGATAGGTAGTAATTTTTTTTTTAGAAGATGTATTTCTGTCGCCGCTATAACAACAAAAACAAAATAAAATAAATAATTAAGGCGAGCCGTCATACCTAAAACAAACGTGATTTTCCACGGTAAAACGCAACGTAAGCTCGATTTATTTTTACCAATAGCGCCATCTAATGATAAACTGCAGTCAGTAGTTAAGATAAATGCAAACGGGCGTGCGTACAAAGATTCCGCGTGGTCCAGTGTTTATTTTAGGGTTCCGTATCCAATTGTGATGGCACTGAACCCTTCCTGCGGGAGTGGGACAGGCCCCTTAACCAAGCCATTATTAAATGACCTAGTCTTAAAACTGCTGCATGGTGAATAAATAACCAATTCATACAAACAATATATGTAATGAAAGATTCCAAGTTTTTATCCAAAACTACACGTAATCTTGACTATAAAATTTTAATATGGCTGTTACATTTATCACCATAATTTACAAATTAAAAAAAATGAATCTTTGCTTGTCCGTTCTATGTCGTTTGCACGCCACTTCCACGTCGCTTTTGTGTATCTGCAAATAATATCAGAGACTGGACAAGTACCAATATATTGCTAAGCCCTTGATTGGCGGTTAGATCACGTTTTTCTTCTGTATATTAAAATCATTAATAATTTATGTTGGTTCTGGCGTAGAAAAATCTGTGGTTCCCAGTTACAGCCCAGTCAGTGATTTCCCGCTCTGTGATAAAGAGTGACTGAGGTTCAAATACCAATTAGGATCTTTGAATTTTGAAAGGGGTCTTTTTTATTTAGTTTTAAACTCCTTATTTTTAAAATATGTTTAAGATAAAAATGAATCTACAAACTACCTTTGATCACCATATTTCGTTCGTCGAATGACGATGAGGAGGATTTTAAACATACCTAACTATTTATCCAAAACTATTTGTAACCTTATTTCACATACCTAACAAAAATATAAGCACTAGACATAACAGGCAGTCTGCTTAACTTTTTAAGTATTGTATCGACCCAGAGCGCACTGTGCACGTGTAAGAAAACTCACTTAGCACTTGAATTGCAAATGGCTGACTTAGCATTCACAAAGCCGGTGTACAAACTTTCGGAAAGGTCTGTCTTTTCAAATTTTCGTACCTATATTAAGTGTTTAAATTTGACCGGGTATTTTACTCTACCTACAATGTATTTATTTCATGATCTTTGCTAGTGGCTTAGCCATGTCATCTCAGCATAGAATAAGGCTACCCCATCTCTTCCCGAGGGTGTAGTAAAAGGCGACTATGGGATCTGACCTTAAGTTCCCCCCGCGCGATGGGGGATAAACTGCTTGGTCCCTAGGAATATTGGTGTCAAGCGGGCGGCCGGCCGTAAAAAATATTGCTGAATCTATTTTCAGAGGTTATGCATGGTCAATGATGAGATGACTTACTTGCTGCGCCGACCCCAAATAATAAAAAAAAACAATATGTGGCTTAGCGGACCCCGGACTCCCGAGAAGGATGCTACTGAAAACATCGCTCGGATGTGAGAGAGAGCTAGTGGTCTAGCTGTGCTCTTCGAACTTGTATATTATAGCTGTGCGAGTAAAGCAACGCTTGGCGCGGTTATTACATCGATGGGTGACTGACAATGAGTGTGGCGCTTCTGTGCTCCAGAAAGTACACTGTTAATCTCGGTTGTTATCTCTGATAGCAGTCGTTAGGTCAAGTTAGAGGCCTTAGGTACTGAATATCAACAGAACAACAGCTTCATACAAGCCCGCGGCGCGGCGTAGGTATACTTCACTACATGCGCAGCTATGTGTGCGTGACCTCTCTCACTGACACAGTGTGCCGACGGGTTCACGTACGTGAAGCTGTTGTTCTGTTGGATTAGATATTAGGTGCCTTAGGGCCACCTGAAAACTCTATCACTAGGTGAGGTACCAGTGTTCGCGGTTTTGATTCCCGCCGAGTAGGACATATCTACTATTATTTTCATTTTAGCATTTTTTGAAAACTTAAATAGCCCATCCCTACTTTATTATAAATGCGAAAGTAACTCGGTCTGTCTATTACGCTTCACGCCTAAACCGCTTAACCGATTTTGTAAAATTTTAGTCTAGAGATAGATAGGACCTTGAAAAAGAACATACTTTTATTTTTATTATACTTTTAATCTCCATATTCCCGCATTAACAGGACTTACGCGCGTGTAACCGAAGGGCGCAGCTAGTATAAAAAAGATGCACAAATTACAGACGACAGAAAAGTAAGTATCTTCCCACATACATAGAAATGGTTGTACTCCACATCTTCGTCCAGTTTACGACGTACCTAAGTCACTAGGTCGAATTTCGTATAGTCCATCAAACATCCCCGCCGTAAAACTGGGGTACTACTGCTTTTTTATGCCATTAGTAACTCATATTAGGTAGGTAAGATACCTACTGTCTGTGTAGTGTGTACAGTACAGAAAAGACAGTACTAACTGGTGACTTGGGAGATTTTTGAACTTTTTTTTAGGGTTACGTCCTTCAAAAGGAAAAATAAGTTTTTTTGTAATCTGTTTGTCAGTTTTGTATCTGCTTTATGAGTTTGTTGGTCATGTAAAAGGCATTAAGGGAAAAGTCTAACTACTCTTTTCTCCATAGAAATCTTTACAAACGTAGTCGACTGTTTCCTCCTTGGATGAAGACATTAGAGGAAATAATGATTTTGCCATAAATCCTATATCAGCCATGACCATACCCCTTCGTTTTGAAATTTTTTAAACGTAGGGGGCATGGTCAATGGTCATGGTCATGGCTAATATAGGTTTATGGCATAAACATAATTTCTCTAATGTCATTCAGGAAGAAAACAGTCGACTACGTTTGTAAAGTTTGTTTGCTGAAAAGAGTAGGTATCTTTTTCCCCTCACAAACGTAGAGTAAGGTCGGAGTAGTGAGAACATCCTTTGTCTTTTTCCAAGAACTTTCAAAGTTGACAGACAGAAACAAAAAGTGGTAAAACTAGTTCAACCTTACTCCAAAAAGGGGGTAGGTAATTTCTGAAGCGACTTAAACGTCAACATACACTGGATCTCAACATACGAGATCAAAGTGCTATGCCCACTGGGGACTATAGACACATGCCATTGCATACAGCATATTTGCTTATGTAGCCTTATGGCTGGGGCATAATTATGCAATCACAATCGTGTCTCAATAGAGTGTAGATAGAATAGTAATCGTCATATTTGACGTGTCTTTGACACATTTGGTAGTCTCCTATGTTAAATATTTTATCAACACACCACTGAGACGCCACTGACATCATTGAGTCAATTTGGTAGTCTGCTCTACAATCGTGGCTCAATGGAGTTTCGATGGTTGTCAAAACTCTAATGACAGGATGGATTTTAATAGGTAACCATGGTAATATATCTTGACACTACTATTGCGATTCCCCTGATAAACGATAGCGATAATATCAGGATACCATTGAAGTTTTAGTAGACAATGAAATAAGTCACTGTGTCGATAAAAAAATAAAGAGTCTTCTTCTTAAGAGGACAGTCTCCATTCTCTTTCTCCATACAAACGTAGTCGACGTTTTCCTCCCTGGATAATGACATTAGAGCAAATATGTTTATGCCATAAAACCTATATCTGTCATGACTATATTGCACGATGTTACACACAGCGCAATCTAGCCCCAAACTAAGCACTAGGCTTGTACTATGGGTACTAGACAACGGATATACTACACATTATACTTTTTTTTTGTAAATACATACATATGATACATAGAAAACACTGAATATCCCATGTCTTCGGACCGTGGTGAATCCTAGGACATGTTGGTTGCCTCACGATGTTTTTCCTTCACCGTAAGAGCGATGTTATTAGTGCACATGTATACCTTTTTCTTAAAGAAAAAGACATTGGTGCGCGGTCGGTCTGGATTCGAACCCACGACTCTCAGAATGAAAGCCGGGGTATCTACCACTAGACCAACACCGCTCTATGCATCTACCTTTTGATTTTTTCCATTTTCTAATTAGAATAAAAAAAAAATCATAAACTTATTTTTGTCGCCCTCACAGTTCGGTCAGAGTCTACGTTCCTGATGATGGCTTTTTAAAGCCGAAACGCGTCGAAGCATGGTTAATGATTGGTGTCACTAACACTAACACTAAAGCATATTTCTGCCGCATGCAAAGAGTGGTGGGAGGGTGGTGCTCTTTGCAAGCTGCACTCTGCACGCTGTGTTAAACACTAGTCAGGTGTCGGGACTAAAAACAAAATATTAATCTTTTACAGAGTAGTTATGGTGTTCCGAAAAGTAACGCCCAATACAATCAATTATCAAAAAGAGGTAAAGGTTTAAATTCAAAATAAACTAGTACTATTAATATTAAAGAATCTATAACCACATAGAGATACACATTAATCGGATCAGTCCCACCGCAATCCTCTGTGGTTTGTAGAAATGCAGATATTCCAGTTCCCATACGATATGCGGGCAAAAACTCTGGACAGGAATAGGTAGACTTTTATTGGATACTTATTAGCTACTTACGATTATATTTTATGGATAGAGCTACTTATTTGCTACTTTGTTGTACTTATATGCCTTGTGTAAGTGTGTTACAAATAGGGTTGTGGTTTTTTAAAGTTTATCTGTTATTTTTAATTGTATTTGCTGACCAAAGACTTTAGATGATTGTGAAAGCTTCGTAACATAGGCTACTTTTGGTCCCGATATTCCCACGGGATCGGGACTTACGCAGGTGAAACCGCGGGACGCAGCTAGTTCAAAATAAAATATAAACTTTATTACTGCATCTAGTTATTCTGACAAAAGCAAGGACCTATACCTACCTAGACTACCTACCTACATAAGTATGAGTAGGAAATGTGTTTTTGATGAACACTAATGATCTTCGAGTTTATTATTTACGGCTTTCTTTTGCTTTTTTATTCAGTTCTTTGTCTTTCACTTTCATTGCCTGTACTTACCTTTGTTTTTATATTGAACCTAGCTGAGTTCCGCTGTTTCATGTTTTACAATTTTTTTTTAAGCATAAATACTTGCACCAGGCGGAAATCGAACCCGCAACCTCCTGCATTGCAGTCAGGCCTTCCCCCGACGCGCCACTGAGGTCTTCAGTATGACTGACACAAAATATCTCGTGGTGCTATTTCAATAGTAATATGTAGCAAAGGTTATTAATATTTTGGGTTGAGGATGTCTGGAATAAAGGTCTCGCTATGGCGCCTCCGCCAGATGTTTGCAAAATGAAAGAACTTTAGTACCTGGCGGGATTCGAACCCGCGACTACTGGTAATCCAAACCAGCGCGTTTGACCGCTTCGCCACGGGTAACCCTCCCGCTAGGCCGAAAATAAGAAAGCACCTTCTCGTGTTCTTGCAGGTAAGGCCTCGTAGTGACATCTGCCATCCACTATCTGGCATTTTTCAAAAAAGCAGTATTTCCTAAGTGTGGTTTAACACTAAAAAATAAGAAGACAAATTTTATTTAAAAAAACTTTTATTCATTGAAATGATCGCATGCAAAGAACAAAAACACTGTATCATGCAATTTTATTTTTAGATTTTTCTATTTTTAATGATATAAATAAGTAAATCAAATTGGCATGTATAGTATACCCACTATTATATACAATGGCTAATTATTATAATGATGTTGCCACACACAATAATTCCGATTTATTATTACTATTTTTTAACTGGCACTGGATAAATCAGATTTATTATAACTTAGAAATTATTATAATAAAATGCATTCTCATAGCTTCTTTAACTACATTAAATTCTTTATCACAGAAAATACGATTATTCTAAGATTAAAATCGTATTTTAATTTGGAAACTTAAAATTCTGCAAATTATGCAGTTTTATTCTAATTGGAAAGAGTTCAGTCTGAAGAAAAAGTTGAAATATTAAGCTCTAAGAAACATAATATAATACCTAAGTAAGAATCATTTTAACTCTCCTCGTGAACAAGACTATTGTAACATAGTCAAAACTACGAGGTAAAAGAATAAATCATGTGAAATGGTAGTTTAAATACAAGTCGTGTAACTTTAAAGCTCGTAACATACCAACGCGGCCGGTAAAGGCGAGAACTCAAATAAACAGTTTTGTTCAATAAACTCTTTGTCTGGCTAAACGAACAGACTTTTAATTTCCCTCTTCTTTCAACAGTTTCGATAAACTGTTAAATTGAGCAATTGCTAATACATATACAGATAAGCTCGCAATATTTTTATTTTATTTACATTTTACACCAACATTTAATGATGATAATCATTATTAAAAAAAAGCTTAAAATCTGTGGGAACTTTATGATCTTGTAAAGGCCAGTTTTATATAAAACAACGAAAGAGAAAGTAAAGTTTTCTAGATTTTTTCACACATGATTATTTTTCGCATTAAAGTAAGACATAGATTTAACATTAATAATTATTTACATCAGTCACAATATTATCCTACTTAGGAACATATTTTACAATATTATCAATAACTAATAATAAAATAAAATATCTTTATTTGCCATTTTTAGATTATGGCACTTTTCAAAATTGGAATAACGTTGATTTGACAGTATAAAGAAACAAACTCAAACTATAATATGACTTAAGTTTACCTTTATTACATTGAAAAATAGACCTTAGTAATTACAACTTAAGGTCTAAAACTGCTCCAGTAATCATTCGATCAAATAACACATATCGCGTCGCGCGACCCATCACACATGTTTGTCGAAAGCTTAAGTCCGTTTTCACAACATTTAGTAAAATATGTCCACTTTTCTAACTATTGTTCGTAATGCACTTGTTTTCTCACTTAAGACACTTGTAAAACTTGTGTGTTTTTTTGTTAAGAGTCTTTTACACAAATCTCAAATTAGGCCTTTGCTATACGTGTGTTGCTTGATCTTGTGGGTTGCTAGTACCTGTAAATTAAAAAAATAAATTAATAACACATTTTTTCTTCTATTCCGGTCTGGTGTTCGCCCTACGTAAAATAAATAAATATGGCACGACGTTACACACAGCGCAATCTAGCCCAAAACTAAAGCACTGGGCTTGTGCTATGGGTATTAGACAACGGATATAGGCACTACATATTGTACTTCTTTTTGTAAATACACACTTACTATTACCTACATCGTACAAAGAAAACACTCTGTGTGTTTTCTGTGTATCATGTATGTATTTATTACAACCGGAAACAAATATTTATTATAAAGCATATATACTTGCACCCGGCGGAAATCGAACCCGCAACCTTCTGCATTGCATTCGGGCCTTCCCCCGCCGCGCCACAGAGGTCGTCAAGTAAGTGGTAAGCAGAAGAATTTCATTGAAATGTAAATCATTAATAACAACATTAGTCTGTCTGTAAAGTTGTGAACTTGTCCATTTGCGCCGACATTAGTTTTGTTAGCTTACTTGTATACTGTTCGAACTTTACTTTGCCATCTAAAGCTATTACTAATGGAACTCGAATTTAAAACGTAGAATTTTCATAGGACATTAAAAATAAATTATACCTTTCATAATCATAGATCAAAAATAGAATTATACAAAAATCTCATACGTTTATTCGAAAGTGACAGCTCTTTATTTACTTTTTCCTTTAAAATTGACAGTTCTTCGTTACAATTTTGATCTAAGTTTCTGATATGGTTTAGTAACCTGGTTTGGAACGAACAGAATTTATTTCTCTTTAGTAACTGGTTGGTTACGAACCTCCGGTTTCGTATGCAACGCGACGATCGATAAAAAGAACAAAAGACATTTTCAGGTAAATAAAACCGTGAAAACCGAGTGAGTTCCAATGGTAAGGTATGAAAACCACGACGATTTCACAAACTCTCATAAATCTAATTGCATCCAAAGAAGTCTGGATGTGAATAATTTATCGACAACACTTATTTATCGGCTTTACTTGAACACTTGAACACTTGGAGCACTTGGAACACTGTTACATGATTTATGTCCTTTCTTTTTATACCCGTACCTTTCTATTGTTAAGTTGGTGCGAGTTACAATTGGTAGGGTTTTTTTCTTAGATCACTTTTTAGGGTTGCGTGCTGAAAGGGTAAAAACGGGACCTTTTTGCTAAGACTCTGTCTGTCTGTCTGTCCGTGCTCAAGGGGCAAAAACGGGACCTTTTTGCTAAGACTCTGTCTGTCCGTCTGTCACGAAGTTGTAGGTAGGTATATCATGAACTGTGATAGCTGGACAGTTTAATTTTTCACGGATGATAATAGGTAGGTACCTACATCACATTTGCCGCTATAACAACAAATACTTAAAACAGCCTAAAATATTGTATAAGTGGGGCTGGGCTCTCGGCTGTCTATACAAAATAGGTATACGTGATAATGATACGGAACCCTTCGTGCGCGAGTCCGACTAGCAATTGACTGGATTTTGGTATTTGTTATTTGTTGGGAGGATTCTTTAGGTGATATTGTAGATAGAGGTTAGTTTTAAATTGATGAAAATTGCGTATATTATGAAAAACTATCCATTATATATTTTAATCTGCAATCAAGGATGTGTATGCAGAGAAATGTAATTCTAGAATGGCCTTGTTTTAACAAAACTGTGTCCAAATATTAATATTAAAATGCAACAGCTGTCTTTCTCTCTTAGGTACTTGAAAAGACTTAGCTACACAAGATTTATGTAAAATAAAAACTAGTATTCCGGAAAATAGCACTTTTATTGGTAACTGTGTACCATAAAAGAGCTTTTAAGACCCAAAAAGTTAAATTTCCCAGAATATTGACTCTGAAAAGCTTGAATTCCCCAAATATTAATTTTCTCACAGGGACTAATTTCCCAAAATGTTGAATTTCCCAAAATGCTGCGAACTTACCTAAATATTGACTTCCCAAAATATTAAATCTCCCGAAGTATTGACTTCCCAAAATGTCAAAATCTCAAAATTTTAAATTCCCGTCAGCAAAAAAGCAAAAAGGCACCGAAGTTGGATGAAGAAAAAAAAGGATAAAATGATAAATGATCGAGAATAGTACCTTATTTACCTGTTGGTAAAATGGCGGAGTTTCTTAACGAAGAGTACGGGGGCGGCGCAGGAGTCGCCGCCGGTTTGGCTGTGTGCACTTGATTGTTGTAACCTAAAATAAACATACATTTTAGGCTACTAGGCGGGTCGGGCGTTCTATAGACAAAATCCGAAGCCACTGGATCCAGACACTGGGTCGAGTCGCTGGGCCCAGGTACTGGAACCAGTTACTGGGTTTAGACTCGGTTGTTGTTAATTCCCAAAAAGTCGAAATTTCCAAAATCTTTGATTCCCAAAAATTTAAATTCCTATAATGTGTAATACCCAAAATGTTTAATTCCCAAAAATTCGAATTTCCAAAATGTTTGATTCCCAAAAATTTGAATTCCTATAATGTTCAATTCCCAAAATATTAAATTCCCAAAACGTAGAATCCATTATGGCCATAGTGTAAACTTACCAAGTGTGCTATTCCTTAAGTAAGGGTTGCCGTAAGTGGCCGCGTATCGCAGATCGACTCCGGGCGGCGCTTTCGTGTTAGGTTGCGCGTACACTGGGCTTGGAGACGCTGAAACATATATCTTTTTAGCCCGACTGAGAGAGGGATCTAAAACATAACAACGTTTTTACCCTTTGGGTACAGAACCTTAAATACTAG
This sequence comes from Idaea biselata, assembly GCA_958496205.1. NCBI lineage: Eukaryota > Metazoa > Arthropoda > Insecta > Lepidoptera > Geometridae > Idaea > Idaea biselata. The sequence goes on from OY292395.1 coordinate 40,361,445, forward strand.
CTGGACTATACGGAGCTAAGCTAAACTAACTAATCTTAGCTGGCGGTGAACAATGCTTTATTCTACGTACATAGTGGACGCATAGATACACTTAAAAATAGCTTAGCTCCGCAGCTAAGCGAAACTAACTGAGCTTAGCTGGCGGTGAACATTTACCTTTATATAGCTAGATGCATGGATACAGAAAAAACTAGTTTGACTATGCGAATCTAAGCTAAACTAACTTAGCTTAGCTGGCGATGGACATTTACCTTTATTTAGCTAGATGCATGGATACAGAAAAAACTAGTTTGACTATGCGAATCTAAGCTAAACTAACTTAGCTTAGCTGGCGATGGACATTTTTATTTAGCTATATACATGAAATCTAGCTTAACTATGCGAAGATAAGCTAAACTAACTTAGCTTAGCTCCCGGTGGACATTTAGCTTTATTAAGCTACATACACGAAAATCTAGCTTAACCAAACGACGCTAAGTTAACTTAGCTTAACTTAGCTTTCTACTCACCATTTTCCCCACCAAGTGGAAGACCCAAGTTGTTAATATTGTTAATGGCGTCGGTTTCGTCTGTTTTCGTTCGTTGCAGCGAGTTGTTCTGCGAATTATTACCGGCAGAGAGCGGTAGTGTGGATGCAGTATCTATACTGCGGGTTAGGGATCCTTGGTGAGACCTGAAATAAAAGAACCGGTCAGGACAGGTCAGGACAAGAACAGGTCCGGTACTGCGGTTCGTTTCGATACGACATCGATACTGTCATACGATGATTCTACTGTCACATTCTGATAGTAGGGTGACAGTAGAACCATCGTTATGACAGTATCGTTGTCGTATCGAAACGAACCGAAGTAAACCTCCAGGTCTTGCTCGCTGAGGGTTCTGTATCTGTTCGTGCGCTGGTGTCAATAATACAATAATGGCACCAATCACAGATACTTTACGTGAGGTTGGTGCCATTGTTTTCAACCTTAGTTAAGACCTAAACCTTGTACTATTTATGTATTCTGTGCCTTAACTAAAAATCTAATGGTGTGCACAATTGGTCAAGTCTACAAATTGTGTCAATTGGTCAACTCGTCAAGTTCTCTGTCGGATTTATCGTTTTTATTTGGCGCATTTTTTTTAAATATGTTCGTTTAAAGCATTTGTAGATTAATTCATATTTTCTCTTCTCATCTGAGCGATGGTCCCGGTTGCATCCCTCTCAGAAGCCCGGGGTCCGCTAAACCCTAAAAAATATTGATTTTATTTGGGGCCGGCGCAGTAGATAAGTCATCATTGACAATACCCTCTGCAAATAGATTTGGCAATATTTTGACAGCCGGCCGCCTGCCTGACACCAACCCTTCTAGGGACCAAGCAGTTTATCCGCCACCACGAGAGGAGAACTTAAGGTTTGCTAGACTTCCTCAGATCCCTTTTACGATATCCACGGGAAGAGATGAGGTATAACCCTATTCTGTGCTGCTAATAAGGCTATATATGTAGTTATAAGTAAGATTACCTGTTCCCTTGTTGCCCCTCGGCCGGAGACTGTACCCTCAGGTTCGGTGGAGGAGCATAGCCTTGAGGGTAGTCGTAGATATAAGCTGCTGGAGGCTGCTGTACAAACATAGCACTTATCAGACAATAAGAACCAACTGTCTAGCCTTAGATTTCCTATTAGCTATACCCATCATCTAGCTCAGGGGTTCCCTCACTTATTTGAGTCGCGCCCCCTTTCGACCATAGAAAAAAATCCGCGCCCCCCTGTCCTCCAGTCCAGATTATCAGGTCAGGATAAAAAAGTGTTCAAAATAAGTATTTTTATTGCTCATTATTTTTTTTCAGTCAGACAAATGGTATTTGGTTAGTTGTATCAAATACCTTTGATAGCGCCCGTGAGGTGACCGCGGGGCCAGTCTAGAGGCTGATATTGGCCGACTGAGGAAACAATATTATGTTCTTCACAGGCGTCAATTTCAAATAATTTCATTGGTCATATCGAGCCATCTGGAATGCATTATCTCAGCGTTCGCAGGTATTAACTGCACAGGTGGCCCGCGCCCCCCTTGAAATATCTCTGCGCCCCCCCCTGAGGGGCGCGCCCCCCAGTTAGGGAACCCCTGATCTAGCTGGATGGTGGGTATTCTAAAGCTGGGTATCCATTTGAGGCAGCCTCGGGCCGAGCGGCTGTCTCGACCCGAGGCAGATCTAATAGCGACTGTGCCGCGAGTCGAGGCTTGCGACGACTTAAACCAAACGAGGCGGCCGCGCAGCGAGCCAAATCGTGTCGGTAAATGGCCATGCTGGCAAGACGCCTCAGTGTGAGCTATGCGTTGAGTGGAGACGCTTGCACGTGTGCTCGGTATCGTGGCTCGGGTTGAGACTTGCCGCTCGATACGATGTTATGTGAGCTCAAGTGAAGACGCATGTACTTTCCCCAGCCCGCGTCACGCTCAGGATGAGGCAGCTCGTCACGAGGCTGCGCAAGTGGATACCCAGCTTAACATCGACGTTCGAATTTCGATTCATCTTGCTTAGAGATGTGTGAGTATTTTCTCAAACAGTTTGACGTTTGGAACTGGCTCGTCTCGTCCGTCAGAGACGAGTTTGAAATAAATCACTATCAGGCGATCTCCCTCCTTCTCTATGACTTAGAAGAAATTAACTGTCTTGCTATTACTCCGAACTTACTCCACGTTTATTAATAAGACCAATAAAATATAAAGAAAAAATTCTATTGACTTAGTCTATAACGGCCAAAAGTTCCCATAAAATAATGTTGAAATTGATGACAAGTTAAAAGCGAAGCTTACAGTATTTTTTAAGAAAGATGAGAAGCATACAGAAGCGATATGAGAAGCAAATCTAAGACGTACCTTATAATATCCATCGTTGAAGGCAGGATCTGAATAGTCGTTGGTGTATCGGAAATGCATCAACGGATCGTCGTGTCGGATGGAGTGTGGGAGAGGAACTGGCCCTGCTAGAGGCAGGCCGGTCCCTCCGAGCTTACTTGAGCGTTCAGAACTTGTATATTCCTAGGAAATAAATAATATCCATCATTGAAGGCAGGATCTGAATAGTCATTGGTGTATCGGAAATGCATCAACGGATCGTCGTGTCGGATGGAGTGTTGGAGAGAAACTGGCCCGGCTAGAGGCAAGCCGGTACCACCGAGCTTACTTGAGCGTTCCGAAGTTGTATATTCCTAGGACATAAATGCAATCTATAATCTATACTTCTATACTAATATTATAAAGAGAAAACATTTGTATTTTTGTGTGTATGTGTGTAAATAAGAAGTTTTAAAAATCGTTTATTTTTCTTCTAACAAAGGTAACCCTAGTTACAATACACGTATTGGAATAAAATTGAATTGTGAATTTCATTTCGTCTATGGTGATACGCACCATAGACGAAATGAAATACACAAAATACCTTTGTGAGAGACTGATCTCTATACTAGGCGAATTTCCTGTCTGACAGAATATCAGTCGACTCCAGCAGCCACACAAATGCTCGCGTTTATTATTTTAAGCATTTTATCAATATTACCCTATGGTTCAAGATCTTTACAGATCTCTTTCTGAGGGGTTGACTAGATAGAGAGAGGGGTATAGACAAAAGCAAGGCGATTTAAACCGGAAAAAGAAGTTTAATTTCAATACAACAATATCTCAAAAAAAAACTTTATTAAAATCGCTAACATCCGTTCGTGAGCTACCATGCTACAGACAAATAAACAGATACACAGACAAACATCTCAATAAAACACCCCTCTTTTTCCATCGGGGGCTAAAAATGGTAGTTCGAATTCAGTATTTATAAGCCCCTGAAGCTGATTTCAAGTAGGTAAACATTAATCTCTAAATTGTTAAAAAAAACTTAGCTTTTAGCTATTTCTTAAAGTCGTAAAACTAATTTTGTTTGCCTAGACGTCTGGAACAACCTTTTTTAGAATTAAGTTACTCTTGCGAAATCTAACTATAAAGAAATAAACTTCATTATTTTCTAGACTTTAATACTAAACTTGTTTTTTTAAATTTTAGACTAAGATTTGACACATCTTTTTGAAAAAAAATATTGAATACAATGAACATGAACGTCAGATTATAGAAAACCTACAGATATTAAATTTCCTTGATTTTTTTGCTCCAGTGTAGAAAATGGGGTACAAAATTAAATTATTTTTTTCTTTTTTAATAGCGTTTTTTTAATTATCGGCGTTGAGCATTGATAAAATGCTACAAATAACAATATACACATCACCGATTACTCAGAAAATAATAAACACAACGCGAGTAAAATCGGAAAAATGAGTTTAATTTCAAACCAACAACATCGCGAAAATTGAAGAAAAATCTAAAATAAACAATCTAAAGACATTTTTCGGTTTGAATCGCGTGGTTTTTATTACTTTTAGCATTGTTTCAACGCTCAACGTTTCGAGACCTTTCCAGGTCTCTTCTTCAGGATAGACTAAGATGTGATTTGTCATTCTAATGTATTAAAAAAGTTACAGTGAGACTACCGTCTTATTATTAAAAACTATTAAAATGTTATCAAAAACGTTCCTGTCTACGCAGGTTCCAAAATTGCAATGATTATTAGTTACTTTATTGTTAAATTTTATTATTAAACTTTATATTATTTAATTTTAACTCTATTACTTTTATTTACTTTATTATTTACATTTTATTTAGCCTATCATTACCAACTATGCACAAATCACCTTTCAACGATTAATTTATCACTACGTGACTTCGCAAACGCGCCCCTTCATGAGAAGAAGTCACAAGAAACTCCTGGGGGTTGTTTAATGGTGACTCAAGCTTACATCAAATTTATTCTAATCAAAAGCTAATATAAAATACTATATTCTACAACCGGCAAAAGTGGCTGACAGTGTCCTGTTGTCTAGCAGCAGTTGTTGGCAAGCAGCAAATGTCTTTAATTTCAATACAACATCGCGAAAACAGAAGAAGAATCTATAAACAATCTATTTAATAATATCTTAACTCACCAATTCATAGCTCCCATCACTTTGAGGCAACTGCAGTTTCAAATCACTAATATTGGAACTCCTATCACTCTCCTTGTACATGTCACCGGTAACAGTAACGTCTGGCTTCTCATTCATCTTGTTCTTCCTTCTTCGATGGCAGATGAAGAGGAGAACGATGAAAGCGGAGAAGATGATGATGCCAGAGGTGACTCCGATGAGGATTATGAAGAGGGGAAGAGTTTCTGTGGAGTTTATTGTAATTAGAACAGTTCTAGGCAAAGAAAAAAACTTAAAGAGTAGAACTCAAATTTTGAGTTGCGTTTCTTTATTCGGCCGTAAATAGAATAAATTATAAGATATAATTTACTAAATTATATAAAAACTTAGCAATAAAATATGAAATGTCACTTACTCAAAGGCTTCAGTAAAATTCCAGCGTTTGCGTTCCCGTACTCATTAGTGACACTACAGTTGTACAATCCATAGTGTTTCGATTGACTAGCTCTGATCACTAAGCTAGATTTGATGATACCATCTGATAGTATTTCTTCTAAAGTTGCGTAATCCTAGAAATCATTGTAAAGTTTTAGATCTCATTGATCCCAACCTTAACTAGTATATAGATCTACGGTTTTTACAATCAATGGACTAATAGAATTATTTATTTCATGCTTGCCGGGTGAACCTCCATACCACTAGACTGCATGATCTCCATTTAAGTAAATTTTAGATTATGTATGTTTCCTTGTAATAGAAAATGTGACATAGTTATCATTTGCTACACAAGATACATTTTTAAACAGAATGCATTTATTGATTGCTAAATCATAATTTCTGATTTTCTTAATAATGACCAAAATCTCGTTTACTTATTCATTTTCCAAACATCATTCATTATTTTTATCAAAAAATCTTTGCAAATAAAAAAGTGGTATTATAAGGGTCCCTTTTTACAAGCTTTTGCAGTACGGAATCTCAAAAAATATATCTGTTTTAAATATCTGTAAATATGTCTGTAATACTTACTGGATCATGAACAGCGCTGATTTCCCGACCTTCGAAATACCATCTAATATCATCAGGTTTAGGAACACAGATGGCAGCACACTCAACCCTTACTATTTCTCCTTCACTACCAAACTGAGTTCTATTTGATAGGATTTTTGGTGGACCTGAAATAGAACACATATTTAAAACTTTATCAGCTACAACAAAGCAGATATCTCTGTGTTCCGATACTTGAGACGGTGCAGCCACTAAAGGAGCCGGACCGAAAATTATTCAATTATCGTCTTTCTTAAAACTCATGACGCAATAGACAGGAGTTACAGCATCCTTTGTGATACTATTGCCTATTTTGTGGTTTTCTCTTTTTATATTTTTGATTCTTACCTACTAAGTTGCCTGTGCATCTACCTATTATAGTGGGCCCAGAGGATATCATATTTATTTTAAAACTCCTATTGTAATTTGCCTAGTGCAAGCAGTTATGAATAAATTAAATTGAAATTGGATTGGAGAAATTTCGTGTCGCGCTTCCAAAGCGACTTTTTAAGGAGTGTTACGCCTTAGCATCTTCCCCTAAACCTATTCACCTGTATTTCAAAAACCTTACCTTTAATAAAAATAGTAGCTTCACTCTCAATTTCCGGATACCCTTCAACAGTTGCTTTACAGATGTACCTTCCAGCTGTCTCCCGATCCACATACACTTTGAGGTTCGGAGCCTTTCCTTTGACCTGCTGAAGATTATACCACGCTTACATAAACAAATTTAGGAATTTTAATGAAAGACATTGGTGCTAAATGGGCTGGTATCGAATTTTAAAATTATTGCTCATATGTGAATCTCAAAGTAATTGTAGTTATGACTAGCTTTGTCCCGCAGTTTCACCCGCCCGTAGCTTACATGACATAAAGGACACACTCTCCAAATTTCAACTCTCTACTAATACCTAATCGGTTTATCCTGTGCGTTGATCCATCAGTCAATCAGGACAGAGAATTTTATAGATTACTAGCTGTATCCCGCGGTTTTACCCGCATCCCGTGTAAATTTTCAAAAATCCTTTCTTATCGGATGCCTACATCACAGAAAGAACACACTCTCCAAATTACAGCTCTCTCCTATCAGTAGTTTAGGCTGTGCGTCGTCCCATCAGTCAGACACGACAAAGCATTTCAATATTGCACTGGTATTTATCAATTTGCAAAGAGCAACTTTTAGAAGAAAAGTCTAAAAAATGCGATATTTCAAAAAAAAATACTTAGCAAAATATCCTAGGCACCAAAAGTCCCTTCATGGTATTCACTTACCCCGATCCGACCTGGCTCATGGAACAGCCACCTGATCTCCGGTTGGGGCTGGCCGTCCACATCGCAGCTCAGGGTTACTGAGGAACCCAGTTCAGCTTCGACGTTCTGAGGCCTGGTGCGGAAGGTTGGTGGATCTGATGAAGAAGAATCCAATAAGCAGTCTGTTTATTGTTTTCAGGATTCCCTAAGACTTCTAATTTGACCCAGTAATTTCAATCGGATATAGCAACCGGGACCGAGCAAAAGCATGCAGGACTTCGAAAGAGGAAAAGGATTTTTATTTGCTACCTATACGTGTTTTTTTATCGTCTATTGTTTCTATTTCGATTGTTTTTTGTTTCTATTTCAGAAAAGCCAAACTTGAAGAAAGTGGTCCAATACAGAAGTGGCCCGAATAGAAATAACCTGATGTAGAAGTGGTACAATGTAGAAGTAGTCCCATGTTGGTGGTCCAATGTAGCAGTAGTCCGATATTAGAAGTAGTCCAATGTAGCAATAGTCCAAAGTAGAAGTAGTCCAATGTAGAAGTCATAAAACGCCAAAACAATATCGATCCTACCTTCTACCAAGTACCTACATCCATAACTAAAAACTAACTTCTCATTACCAAGTAAAAAATCGAAATACCTACCATCAAAAATACTTAGTAAAAGTAACAAACTTTAACCAATTAAAAACAATTAAACCATTCGCTTTCTTGTTACTTAATTTTAGTTAACCAAGTAATAAATAGTAGTAGGTACGTACATAATTACATGGCCACAATAAAACACGACCAGAGTGGTTTATTACAACAGAATGCTAGTTAGCCCCCACGTCTAATTGCCTACAATTTCACCACGAGAGGGAACGGGAGAGGGTACCCTACTTGAATGGAGTTAGTCTACTGAAAGTAGGTAAGGCATAATTTCCTAGGCCTGTGGTATGAAGCATGATTGGGGTCGGTGTACGGTCACGTTTTCGGTTGAGTTTTTCCGGAACCTGTGGGAATTTCGGGATCAAATTGTAGCCAATGTTACTCAGGGTGAATGTAGCTTTCTAATGGTGAAAGAATTTTTGAAATAGGTCTAGTAGTTTTTGTTTTTATTCATTAGAAACATGTAAAATTACACGCAAACACAAAAATACAAATCTTTCTTGTGTTTTTATATTAGTGTAGGTAGACTAGCTGCGTCCCGCGATTTAACCCGCGTAAGTTCCGATCCTGTGCGAATATCGGGATCAAAGGTAGCCTATTTTACTCCTCGATAACGTAGTTTTCTTTTGGTGAAAGAGTTTTTGAAATCTGTCCTGTAGTTTTTGAGTTTATTCATTACAAACATATACCCAAACACAAAAATACAAATCCTTTTTCTTTATAATAATATTAGTGAAGAGTGTAGATGTAGATATACAGCGTATTAAAAATAATATTGAAAAAAATGCGTTCGAGTTTAAGAAAATAAAAATATTGGTAAACATATCTTTGAAATCTTGTAGACGTGTAGGCGAATAAGTTTACACGTCTAGAGAGAAACACTGTGGGGGTTTAGTTGGTAAACCTATGAACGGCCCAAAACACTGGGCCTACCTACGTAGAAAAAAAGGCGAATACATTTCGGCTATTTTCCAAGTGTTTTTTTTTTGTGTGGAAATGAACCGACGGCGGTTAAAAACTTACCACACACTTGAATATTCAAACCAATTAACTTTTCATTATCACATACTTAACTAATTTTAAATTCTAACACAAGTGTTCGAATTTCTTGAATACGAAATAACTTAATAATCTATTGATAGATGAGACATTGTATTTACTTACATGTGACATCCATTGTTATTTCCTTCTCGCTCTTCCCAACTGAGTTGCTAACTTCGCATCTCACTACTGCCTTATTATGGTTTCGTGTCGTGTTGAAGATTATCTAAAACAAAAAAAAATCGTTTTCAAAATCGGTTCAGTCATTACTAGGATAATTGGGACAGACATACACACATCCCTAATTCAAACACGGATTTCCAAAAGTTGTCGAACAAAAGTTGTCCGCCTAGACGTCTAGAACAACCCTCTTAATGGCCGGACACCCAATTCGTAACATACTGTACATAGAAGGAGAAATGATTAGCTCAACGTTTCCAAACCTTGAAATCGCCTTTTACTTCCCTAGGGAAACAAATTGAGCTAAACAAAATTAGCACTCTACATTCGTAACATACTGTACATAAAAGGAGAAATGTTTAGCTCATAGTTTCCAAACCTTAAAAAAGCTTTTTACTACCCTAGGGAAACAAATTGAGCTAAACAAAATTAGCACTCTACATTCGTAACATACTGTACATAAAAGGAGAAATGTTTAGCTCATAGTTTCCAAACCTTGAAAAAGCTTTTTACTACCCTAGGGAAACAAATTGAGCTAAACAAAATTAGCACTCTACATTCGTAACATACTGTACATAAAAGGAGAAATGATTAGCTCAAAGTTCCCAAATCTTGAAATGGCCTTTTACTTCCCTAGGGAAACAAATTGAGCTAAACAAAATTAGCACTCTACATTCGTAACATACTGTACATAAAAGGAGAAATGTTTAGCTCATAGTTTCCAAACCTTGAAAAAGCTTTTTCCTACCCTAGGGAAACAAATTGAGCTAAACAAAATTAGCACTCTACATTCGTAACATACTGTACATAAAAGGAGAAATGATTAGCTCAAAGTTCCCAAACCTTGAAATGGCCTTTTACTTCCCTAGGGAAACAAATTGAGCTAAACAAAATTAGCACTCTACATTCGTAACATACTGTACATAAAAGGAGAAATGTTGAGCTCATAGTTTCCAAACCTTGAAAAAGCTTTTTACTACCCTAGGGAAACAAATTGAGCTAAACAAAATTAGCACTCTACATTCGTAACATACTGTACATAAAAGGAGAAATGTTTAGCTCATAGTTTCCAAACCTTGAAAAAGCTTTTTACTACCCTAGGGAAACAAATTGAGCTAAACAAAATTAGCACTCTACATTCGTAACATACTGTACATAAAAGGAGAAATGATTAGCTCAAAGTTCCCAAATCTTGAAATGGCCTTTTACTTCCCTAGGGAAACAAATTGAGCTAAACAAAATTAGCACTCTACATTCGTAACATACTGTACATAAAAGGAGAAATGTTTAGCTCATAGTTTCCAAACCTTGAAAAAGCTTTTTCCTACCCTAGGGAAACAAATTGAGCTAAACAAAATTAGCACTCTACATTCGTAACATACTGTACATAAAAGGAGAAATGATTAGCTCAAAGTTCCCAAACCTTGAAATGGCCTTTTACTTCCCTAGGGAAACAAATTGAGCTAAACAAAATTAGCACTCTACATTCGTAACATACTGTACATAAAAGGAGAAATGATTAGCTCATAGTTTCCAAACCTTGAAAAAGCTTTTTACTACCCTAGGGAAACAAATTGACTTTACATTCGTAACATACTGTACATAAAACGTGAAATGATTAGCTCACAGTTTACAAACCTTGAAATAGCCTTTTACTTCCCTAGGGAAACAAATTGAGCTAAACAAAATTAGCACTCTACATTCCCTTAATGGTATTTTGCAACGATGATTCATTAAACCTAGATGAAAGCACAAACTGGAACTTGAAAATTTTGTTCATAATTCCACAATAGTAGGTACAATAAACGTTAGCAACTCTCTGCGGAATTCCATACACGGACAGTCCGAGAGTACACTGCATAATATATACCTACTTCTATCTGGGGATGCAAACAATACAAAATATTGTATTTCTATAAGCTATAAAATAGTCATGTGACAGGTGGCCCCGCTCTTCTATAACTAATAATATTTACATAGTAATATTATAGACTAGCTGCGTCCCGCGGTTTCACCCGCGTAAGTCCCGATTCCGTAGGAATATCGGGATAAAAAGTAGCCTATGTTTTACTCCATGTCTGCAGCTACCTACATACCGAGTTTCATGGTAATTGGTTCTGCGGTTTTTTCGTGATTGAGTAACAAGCAAACACACATACACACATATTATACCTACTAACAAACATTCAGCTTTATAGTTTTAGCTTTATAGTATAAGATTCCCAAATTTCGGCTATCCAATACCAGCGTATGCTGTGCAATGTGCATTGAGCCATCAGTCAGTCAGTCAGTCAGCATTTTATATTCCCCGATAGAGTACACATTCAAACAGCCACCTCTTACACAACGAGTACGAGATTCATTCATGCATAAACAATGGTATGCGCTACACTGAAAAATTCAGTACACAGTGCCTTGTAGTGTAGTGGAACTGGCTACTTTGAGCAATTATCCCACCGAGTGAGTACCTGCGCTTATTTTGCTTTTGAATTATTTTTATTTGAGTTAAAGTAGGCAGTTGGGATGTTTATTGTGAAATTACTTAGTCTTTCTCCGTGCAAACGTAGTCGACTGTTTCCTTCCTGGGTGAAGATTAGAGCAAATATTAGGTCTATGAAGTCGCCGTTTTGTGTAAAATAAGTGAAAGTACTTATTTTTTCAAACTTTGTTATTTCTGTTATTCAAAGTAATTACCCATGCAATCGACGCATCTTTGCCAACGCATTGGCAATTTATCGAAACCCTTCTTGTAAAAATCAGCTGGACGGGAGGCAAAAACTCTTCAACGGCATTTTGTACCGCCTCTCGGGAATTGAAGTTTTTACCTACTAAAAGTTGTCTAAATTTTGAAAAAAGTTATAGTCGGTAGGTGCAAGGTCTGGTAAGTATGGCTGGTGAGGGAGAGCTTCCTACCCCAGCTCTTGCAGCTTGGAGACTGCCTGATGTGCAAAATGGTGTCGCGCGTCGTCGTGAAGGAGCAGTGGGGAGGACCGATTGACCAAAGCTGGTTCCAGATGTACTAGCACTGAAAAACGGCAACTTCATAGGTAAAGACCTATTATGTTTATCCCATAAAACCTATATCTGCCATGACCATAAAACCTAACATATCTGCCAAAATGAAAAGTTCAGCACACAGTGCCTTGTAGTGCAACTTGCTACTTTGAGAAATTATGTCACTGAATACACCTAAGTCCGCTTATTTTCTTTTGATTTATTTTTATTGGAGCTAAAGTAGGCAGTCGAGAAGTTTATCGCAATGCTTAACACTGATGAACATTGAGCATGAACATTACTAGAGTTTAAGTTTTCTGTGTATTTATCTTATTTTTGATTCCTTTAGACCCAAAATGTTAAATTCACAAAATGTTGTTTCCCAAAGTTTTGAATTCCCAAAATAGTGAATCTCAAAGTTTGAATCCCCAAAATGTTGAATTTCCATTTTCCCAAAATTATGAAATCACAAAATAAAATCAAGTAAATCTCAAAGTTTAGTGTGGAAACCCCAATATTATGAATTTTCCATAAATTTTGAAATCACTAAATAGGGATTCTCAAATTGTTGAATAACCAAAATTTTGAAATTCCAAAAATTTTTAATTTCCCAAAATAGTGAATCTCACAGTGTTAACTGCCCTAAATGTTGAATTTCCTAAAATGTTAAATCTCAAATGCAAACTTACCATCTCTTCATTGTAGTCTCCCGTGACTGGGTTGTTGTTCAAAAACCACCTGTACATCTGGGGTTCTGGGTTCGAATCCACGTCGCAACGAATCCTCGTCTCTGAACCTTCTCGAACCTTCCCGTTGTTTGATAATATCGTTACATTTATTTTCGGGGCGTATTTTACCTGAAAATAAAACTATATTGAAGCCATTGATCTCAAATGCCATCGGAAGAAAGACAGTTGTAAACAGCCACTGCGGCTAGGGCTGCCAGGTGTCCGGCTTTAGCCGTACATGTCCGGCTTTATACAAGTCCGGCCTGTCCGGCTTTTGTTAGGCTTTTGGTCAACGCCGTCAGAGTCACGCGGACAACGCAATTCGTACAAACTGAGGCAAATCCCCACGCGCTTTCAAAAATATTAGCTTTCAAAAAATCATAATTAATAAATGATTTTTTGAAAGCTAATATTTTTTGTTTCATTTCATTAAGCATTAAAGCTTGTTGGTTAAAGGTACCTACATTTTTGTAATTCATAAAAGTACATAGGTAGTGTACTTATTTTTAATAGCAAATAGGCCGCATCGTGGCATGCGTTACGTGCGGCCTATTTGCCACAGACAGATGAAAAACCCAAAGTGTCAGGCTTTTGGGGCGAAATGTCCGCCTAATATGAATTTGTGTCAGGCTTTTTAATTTTTGGGCATGGCAACCCTAACTGCAGCAAACACAGATGCTTTTGACGTTCTAATCGTCAGTAATAGACTCCATCTTAGCGCCCGCAGCGATGTTTATTTCACTTTTACGAAAAACGTTATAACGTATATGTTTTTGACTATCTGCGCCCCTCGGTTCCACCCGCGTAAGTCCCGATCCCCTTACAATAGCAAGAAAAAAATAGCATACTATGTATTATTCCAGGTCCCAGCTATCTACGTTCTAAGTTTTATCTTACCTGCCGTCTTCCTTTTTAGGGTTCCGTACCTTAAGGTAAAAACGGGACCCTATTACTGAGACTTCGCTGTCTGTCTGTCTGTCTGTCTGTCTGTCTGTCCGTCCGTCCGTCTGTCCGTCTGTCCGTCTGTCCGTCTGTCACCAGGCTGTATCTCATGAACCGTAATAGCTAGAAGGTTGAAATTTTCACAGAAGATGTATTTCGGTTGCCGCTACAACAACAAATACTAAAAACAAAATAAAACAATTATTTAAAAGGGGCTCCCATACAACAAACGTGTTTAAAAAATAACAAGGAGTTTAGTTCAATGTGAGGTCGCTTCTGATTGGTCAGGACAAATCGAGTTGGTCATGGAATTCAAAATGGCTGCCCTATCTGTCAAATATACCAGTCTGCCTTACTTACCAAAGAGTTTCTCTTATGTTTCAGATTTTCTTTGTGCCAAGGTTTTTTTTTTTTTATTGAGTGATTCGGTCGTTTGATGGGAGTAGAATCGAAGATAAATATTTCATATTTTCCTATAAAATTTAAAAATTGGTTGTTGTAAACCATTTTAGGGTTCCGTATCCAATTGTGATAGTGGTACGGAACCCTTTGTGCGCGAGTGTCGCACTTGCCCCGTTTTCCATATGAGCGTGTTACATCTTAGATCATATCATCTCTTATCTGACATTCTTTCTAATTAATCAATTTTAAAAGCTCAAATTCAGTTGAAACAAGTATGCAGTTAATATTGGAAATGAAAATTCTGTTAAAAGACCGCTCCACGCTCATCCTCTAAAATACTAGTATGACTACAATATTGTTTGCTAAGCCCTACGGGTATCATGTATGTACTTGATCCAATTATATGTATTATCATCTGTAATACTCATGAAAGCAATAAATGAATATGAATATGAATATCATCAAGTGGGATAGTGGTCAAACGCTCATCTGTCGTGTAAAAAAAAAACTTCCAAAGTTTGGCTTATTCCCAATCGGGCCATTCTTTTTTCCTAGTTTCGCGTTTACTATAGTCGTTTTCGTCTTTTCGTGTAGTACACCACCTGTGTGGCTCACTAATGTTAGAGTTTTTAGTCCTTGACCATTGAACTGCTATCGAAGATACCCGGGACCAACTACTTAAAGTGCACGGAGAAGCTAAAGAAAATTATTTATTACCATTTGCTACACAAATTATCGGTCACGTATCCAAGCAATGACCGCGCCAAGTAAAATCTTACCTCAATATGTACAGTGGCCATTCTAGGCGCCCTATCGGCCGTGTTCTGCGCTTGACACGTGATCGTCTGGTTGTGGTGAGTCTTGTCCGGTGTTAGCCGCAACACTGATCTGTGGGGGGTGATTGCTGTTGATTGGGGGGATCTTGGTGCCTTACGAGTTGTTCACATGTTGCCGTTTTATCAACGAATATCTAATCCAACAGAACAACTAGTTCGCTAGTTATCTAATTGTATGAGATCTTAAATATCTTTAAATTAAGTACATAACATACAATATTGTATGCCTGTAGTGGGTAAGTGTTTGTGTCCATTTTTTTTTAATTTAAGACTCCTATGGACATCACTTAAACAATAAATATTCTTAAACAATAAAGATTCTTGATTCTTAAACAGCTTCATACAAGCCCGCGGCGTAGGTACTCCACTACATGCGCAGCTATGTGTGCGTGACTTCTCACCGCTTTCCGCTCGGGTTTGCCGAGGTCGCCCAAAGAGCCTACTCGGCTCACGTACGTTCCCCGTCGGTACACTGTCGGTGAGAGAGGTCACGCACACATAGCTGCGCATGTAGTGAAGTAGGAAGTAGTATGAAGCTGTTGTTCTGTTGGATTACATATTCGGTGGTTTTACTGTGCCGAGCCAGTAAACTAACTAAATAACATGTCGGGTTCGAAAATTGTTGATTATTTGGATATTTGATGGAATGATGCTAAAGTTTGTTTTGTTTATAAATTTTAGGATTGTATGCAGTTTCCACACAAATATGTCGAAGGGTGTTGAAGCCTATCCACATTTTAGTTATAAGCCATTTGTTTCTAAAATGTAGATAGGCTTTGAAATAATAAGAAGTCTTCAAACTACAAGAAACATCACGGTTCAATATACAACCTAAATAACAGACAGACGGACAGTGCAGTCTTATAAAAGGGCCCCCTTTTTACCCAGCGGCAAGGAAAGGGTTATGTTTTTTACCCCTTGGGTCTGTATTAACCGATAAACAACATCTTTTTGACTTAAGTACAAATTTACCAAATGATTGTGCTCACCTGGTCTGGAATCTACGCCCGTCTGAAAGTTCCTCGACCTTATTGCTGACTTTCTTCTTGATCACTGCTTGATTCCCGTCTAACCATGTTATCTAAACAAAAATACATTGACATTCACAACAAAAATTTAAACTCGGTCCAGCTAGTACGAACTTAGAATATATCATATATTTAAAAGAAAGTCGTGTTAGGTACACTATTTATAACTCAAGAAAGGCTGAACTGATTTGGTTGAAAGTTAGTGGGGAACTTGGAACCGGGAGAAGGACATAGGATACTTTTGAAAATCCAGCGGGATCGGGACTTATGTGGGTGAAACCGCGGGACGCAGCTAGTTATGAAGATAAGGAAAAAAAACCAGGCGCGAGTTGGAATC
The DNA here is from genome assembly GCA_958496205.1 of Idaea biselata. Classification (NCBI taxonomy): domain Eukaryota; kingdom Metazoa; phylum Arthropoda; class Insecta; order Lepidoptera; family Geometridae; genus Idaea; species Idaea biselata. Next base: position 40,377,876 of record OY292395.1, read on the forward strand.
GGTTTTCGATTGGAACTGGAGTTGTTTTTTTTTTGGAATAATGGTACGAAATGTTTCGTACTATTATCCCAAAAACACGTTTGTTCTAAGTAGTAGGGCATTTAACTATTTCTTTTATAGTGGTTTTAGTATTTGCTGTTCTTGCAGCACAGCAGAAATACCATCATCGGTAACCTAAAGCTGATTTGCTCAAGAGTCTAGTCTAACTGTGTATTATCCTATATTACCTCTGCCGCTGGTTTTCCGCCACTGGACACGCACTCAATGTCAATGGGTTGATCTTCAGTAGCATCTATGAAGGCTCCCTGGAGTATCCTCGGTGGATCTGGAGCTACTAGCACCGTTAGTTGGGCATAACGCGATCTAATTGGTGGTTCCCCTGTTAGGAATAGATGACAATGTATGTTAGTTATCTGGTGTTGGGCTGGTGGTAGATACCCCGACTTCCATTCCGAGAGTCGAGGGTTTGAATTGTGACATCAAAACTATTAGCATGGGACCACGGAGTACTAAAACCTATTTATATATGTTAAAGCGTCCCCAACTATGACCACTTTAACCAAAAAATATGAGCATTATTCATTTCTCTTACGAAGAAAAACATCGTTAGGAAACCGGCATGTCTTAAAAGTCACCAAGGTCCGAAGGCGTGGGACAAACTCACCAAGGACCGAAGGCGAATGATACATTCGCCAACTGGAGTAGGTTCCCGGGGCGTTTTAGTACCACTAACCAACCCCTCTAAAAGTATATTTCGTACCTTCTCGGTAAGACAAAGGCGTAAGTCTTATTGCTTTCCTAGGGCACTAAACTTAGGCCCTTGTCTTACCGAAGGTGCGATTTATTATTCGAATCAGAGCTCTAATGAAGTAGTAAGCAGATATTTCTCACCATTTAATCCAGAACTGACTTGACACTGGTACATGCCATCGTCTTCGAGCGCCACATCTCGGATGTCCAAGGAATAATCTCCTGAAACAAACGTTTATCTTAAATACTGATTGTGTGACGTTTGCCTAAGAGTATTAAACATCCATTAGTTTTGTTTGCTGATGACAGTACTGCAATTTTTACGGATAACGACCGAACTAATTTTGAATCAGTAGTTAACGAAGCATTAGTGGATATAATAGGATGGTTAAATGACAATAATTTGCGAATTAATCTTGAAAAAACTAAATTGATGACATTTACGAATATTAACACTAATTTTAACAAACTTGACATAAAATTTAATAATATTAAAATTGACGAAGTTAAAACGACTAAATTTCTAGGTATACAGATCGATTCTAACATGTCATGGACAACACAAGTGGAAAATGTAAACAATAGGCTAAGACAAAACTCGTATGCACTGTTTCAACTTTCTAAAATAGCAAACAAAAATACAGTAATGACTGCATATCATGCTTATGCCGCTTCATCTATAAAATATGGCATCTTATGCTGGGGAAATTCAGTAAATGTAAAAGACGCACTTATAGCCCAGAAAAAATGTATACGAGCAATATGTAAAATAAAGAAAAGAGATACATGCAAAGACTCATTTAGGGAGCTAAAGGTCCTTACTATCCCCTCAGTGTATATTTATGAAGCTTCGGTTTGGGTAAGAACGAACCTGTCTAACTTTAAAACATTAAGTAAACGACAAAAACATAAGTTGAAAATTCCTAAATGTAGACTGGTACAAGCGCAAAAAAGTATTTTTTATATGGGACCCATCATTTAATGAGTTCACAAATCAGTTAAAAGATTTTCTTATAGGCAAAGCCTACTATTCGATTGACGCGTTTTTAAACGAAAGATAAATTTGTACGCCAAATGGCAGATCACAGCGGACATCTTTTATTTTTTAATTGTATTTGACATCTTTCTTTGTATTATACCTGTGTATCATGAATGAATAAATGAATTGAATTGAATTGAATTGAATTGAATTGAATTTGTGTAGGTATCCTCGGAACAGAGATATCCTAATCTTTTCGTAGGTGTCTTATAAGGCGACCAAAGGATCTGAGGAACTGGATAACATGGAATTCTCCGTGCTTCAAAAGGCACTTTAAGCAGTTGGTCTAGGTTAGTTGTTATATCTGATAGCAGTCGTTAGGTCAATTTAGAGGCCTTACGGCAACGACCTGAAAACTTTAACACTAGGTCTCACCTAGTGTTAAAGTTACGTTACACACCACTATACGGTTGTTTTTTCTGATAGCAGTCGTTAGGTCTAGTTAGAGGCCTTAGGGCGACCTGACAACTCTAAAACTAGGTTAGCCATACCACTATACGGTTGTTATCTCTGATAGCAGTCGTTAGGTCAAGTTACAGGCCTTAGGGCGACCTGATACCACTAACTATATGTGAGTTCACATCATTCTTTGACAGCAGTCGTTAGCTCAAGTAAGAGGCCTTAGGGCGACCTGAAAACTTTAACACTAAGTGAGCCGCACCACTACAGGTAAAGAAGAGCGCATAGACGCGTGCGCAATTGACTTATAATTGACGCATTTTTGCGCCAAAAAAAGCTTAAAATTGTTTACTGGCGCCGTCATCATTCACGAAACGAAACAATCGTAAACTTTTATATATAACGTTTGCATCAACATTTAGATATTAGGTATTATTAGATAGGGCAACGACCGCGACTTGGCTCGGCTACTGTTCCGTGCGGATTGTTTATACTAGATACTAGATATTTCAAGGTCTACATAACTGTATAGGTGATTTTATGATTAAAAGCGCCGGGGGCCTACTGTGTTCAAAATGTTTTTTCGTTCAAAGAAGTAAGTTTCTTTGCACAATTACGGACGTACGAAAATTTTATGACGTAAAGGTCTTCGAAGCATCAAAAATAAAGTTATAGTAGAGTCATAGTAAAAATTAGTTTTAAATGTCGGTTGTCTAATATTTTTGTTTGTTCGTTAAACCAAAGTAGACCCCTGACCTTTGTGGGTTGCACGAAAGTGCACTATAACTTATGTATGAGTAATTAAAAAACCCATGAATTGAGTACAGATATCAGCTAAATAATGTGATACCTATGTAAAGCATTTTAATCGATGAGCATGCGCATGTAGAAATCTAGTAACTCTCACGTCCTAGAAAATCTGGTTTTCACATCGATTCTAGATGAAAACTCGATCGATTAAGCTACAAGGAGTGTCTACTTTAGCGCGCAACGGAAACTTGCGATAAATTGAGTACTTAACTTCCTAGAGAACATAATTTCTTACATGTAGATTATTATGGGATGAACATAGTGGGCTAGATATTTTAATAAGATGAATATAGGTATCGGTGGATGTTATAAAGATTTACTAAGATTTATTGAGCCATAATCATAATAATTTAATCTACTAGGTACATCTTTTACAACCCTCTCGGGAGCCTAGGAGGGTTACTTCGGTTCGGTTTGATACGATAATACGATGGTTCTACTGTCAGACTATCAGAATGTGACAGTAGAATCATCGTATTATCGTATCGATGTCGTATCGAAACGAACCGCAGTAACCCTCCAGAGTCCACTTAGAGGCAGTAGCAGTGCAAATTGATTTGAAAATGTTTTTACGGCCGGTTGCCAGCCCACTAACCCTACTAATAATATAAATGTGACAGTTTGTGTGACAGTTGTGGGCTTTTTAACAGACTTTAAAAAGGAGGAAGTTCTCAATTAGACCCCGTATATTTTTTGTATGAATGTAATAGAAAACCAGGCGAACTCCGTTTCGCCACCAGATGGCTTCGTTTTATGTAACATTTCGTTTGGTGATTAAAATATGAAGATTTTTTTTTTTTTGTTTTATATTTGAAAAGGAAAAAATTTATTTCATTTATCGTACGTCATCGTCATACGTCATCGTCATACGTCATCGTCATACGTCATCGTCATACGTCATCGTCATACGTCATCGTCATACGTCATCGTCATACGTCATCGTCATACGTCATCGTCATACGTCATCGTCATACGTCATCGTCATACGTCATCGTCATACGTCATCGTCATACGTCATCGTCATACGTCATCGTCATACGTCATCGTCATACGTCATCGTCATACGTCATCGTCATACGTCATCGTCATACGTCATCGTCATACGTCATCGTCATACGTCATCGTCATACGTCATCGTCATACGTCATCGTCATACGTCATCGTCATACGTCATCGTCATACGTCATCGTCATACGTCATCGTCATACGTCATCGTCATACGTCATCGTCATACGTCATCGTCATACGTCATCGTCATACGTCATCGTCATACGTCATCGTCATACGTCATCGTCATACGTCATCGTCATACGTCATCGTCATACGTCATCGTCATACGTCATCGTCATACGTCATCGTCATACGTCATCGTCATACGTCATCGTCATACGTCATCGTCATACGTCATCGTCATACGTCATCGTCATACGTCATCGTCATACGTCATCGTCATACGTCATCGTCATACGTCATCGTCATACGTCATCGTCATACGTCATCGTCATACGTCATCGTCATACGTCATCGTCATACGTCATCGTCATACGTCATCGTCATACGTCATCGTCATACGTCATCGTCATACGTCATCGTCATACGTCATCGTCATACGTCATCGTCATACGTCATCGTCATACGTCATCGTCATACGTCATCGTCATACGTCATCGTCATACGTCATCGTCATACGTCATCGTCATACGTCATCGTCATACGTCATCGTCATACGTCATCGTCATACGTCATCGTCATACGTCATCGTCATACGTCATCGTCATACGTCATCGTCATACGTCATCGTCATACGTCATCGTCATACGTCATCGTCATACGTCATCGTCATACGTCATCGTCATACGTCATCGTCATACGTCATCGTCATACGTCATCGTCATACGTCATCGTCATACGTCATCGTCATACGTCATCGTCATACGTCATCGTCATACGTCATCGTCATACGTCATCGTCATACGTCATCGTCATACGTCATCGTCATACGTCATCGTCATACGTCATCGTCATACGTCATCGTCATACGTCATCGTCATACGGCATCGTCATACGTCATCGTCATACGTCATCGTCATACGTCATCGTCATACGTCATCGTCATACGTCATCGTCTTACGTCATCGTCATACGGCATCGTCATACGTCATCGTCATACGTCATCGTCATACGTCATCGTCATACGTCATCGTCATACGTCATCGTCATCGTCATAGTCATCGTCATACGTCATACGTCATCGTCATACGTCACCGTCATACGTCATCGTCATACGTCATCGTCATACGTCATCGTCATACGTCATACGTCATGTCAAAATCGCTGAGTTTGATTTTAATTTTCCAGCTTTTCTTTTTAAATTTTTCCTGAATTTTCTTTGCTATAAACCTCACGGAGCCCGAGACCTTTCCAACGAATGCAAAACCGTGGAAATCGGTTCGTGCGTTCTGGAGTTATAGCGTCAGGAAGGAAAACCCGACTTATTTTTATATAGTAGAAGATGTGAATAAGTTCACGCCCGCCATACGCCGTATTATGAAGTCCGATTTCGATAATTCTCTTTTTATTTGTTACTATCTGCACCCCGTGGTTTCAACCCCGTAAGTCCCGATCCCGCGCCAATATCAGGATTAAAAGTAGCCTATGTTATTCAGGGTGAATGTAGCTTTCTAATAGTGAAAGAAGTTTTTGAAATCGGTCCAGTAGTTTTTAAGTTTATTCATTACAAACATACAAACACACACACACAGGAATACAAATCTTTCCGCTTTATAATATTAGTGTAGATTAGTATAGATTTTCATGCTTTCTATCGTTCATTCTAGAATTTCTGCAGTGCAAAGAAGCATAGAATTGATAGAACTCAAAACTAACAAACTGACGTGTAACGCTTAATGTTAACCAGATGGTATGTGGTCTTCGTATCAGACTTGGTTGTATGCGCTGCTAAGTTACACATTTCAAAAAGTTTAAAACTTCCCAAATAAGATTATTTGCGATAAAAATCAGAACATGGAAAATGCACTCTAATGTCTTGTTAATAAAGTCAAGATTAGCATACAAATTAAACTGGATATACCCGTTGTAACACTTTATTTTTCAGGGCTGTGTCTTAATTGAACGTTGAAAGATGTTTAAAATGTGCTGCGTGAATCACAATATGAGGTAACAATCAATAGTTTCCAAATATTAGTAGAAAATAGACTTTAAACTAATCTTGGAGTTCTATCAGTTGGTATAAATCGATTCGCATAGCTAGAGGAAATCCTAATAAGAAAAACAAAACATTTGTCTGAAAAAATTGTCTTATTGTCCTCTTTAGCTTTTGTTCTTTGAAGAGTGCCTTCAGAACCCGAAAATCAGGACAGAATTAATATTATCAGGAGAAAATTCGTATTTTAGGGTTGTCAATAATTTAATATTTCTTGAAATACCAAATAATCAGTATAAAATAATGAATCAAACGGTGACATCTGTGCTAATACAAAATAAAAAATATAATAAAATATGTTTTTTGGATTTTCGTACGTAACTCAATGTACTAATCAAAAATATATGTTTTTTTTTTATTTACGTAACACAGCGTAAGGGTTGAAGTTATTGCACCAAGCTACATTCTAGCCTGTGCAATTTTTTAATCCTCACTTACCTTTTGTAATAAAAATTTACACAAAAAAAGTAAAAATAATGTACTTAACACGTGTAACATGTGTATTCTAAGGTTGCCTGGAACAAAACGCTTTGAGCGATTAGGCCACCTATTTGTACAACGTCTTTCTTAGTTTTAAATGTTTTATGTACCTAAGTAGTATTTTTATGTAAGTAATTTTTACAATTGTGGTGTTGATCAAATAAAGTGTCTATCTATATATCTAACGCTATTTCAGTTTACTCCTGGAATTTGTAAAAACTAAAAGTGACAACCCTAAGAAATAAATGCGGGTTTTAAAGAAACATTGTAAACATTCATCCCTTTGATGGTGCAAATTGAGCTTATCAAAATAAAATAAGAGCACCTGTGTGGAACCTACCTACTGCCTCCTACGTTTACTTTGAACGTAAAATGGTAGGTAACATTGTGAAATATTTTCTTTACATTACCTCTGCCTTTAAATTTTTAATTAATTGGGTCATGGTTACATTACATACATTTTACAAGTTTTTTTTGTGAATTAAGTTGTTTTCTTTTTCTTCGGATATGTAGGTACTTACATATTTTTCGAACTAGAGTTCGACTTGCTTTCACTATAAATGATATTGAATAACGGGGTTTTTACCATATTTTATAATAGGTATGTTTTACGGAGATCGATATTTCACCAGTAAATACAACTTGCTGTTTCACTAGACTTGATTAGCAGGTACTGGCGAAATATCGACCTCCGCAAAACAAATTTAAACATGGTAAATATCCCGTTATTAAATAATACCTATTTGTAATTGAATAACTATTTTTAGTTACAAAAAGCGTAATTTCAAAACTGATATATTTAAGAGGCTATCCTACTCATCAATCTGTGGTATGAATTAATAAATATTATAAAAAAAAAATTACAATACAAAGAAAACATACACAACTTTAAAAACTAGATAGCACAATGGCCTGCCTAATCGCTTAGAGCGAACCCTTCCTGGCAACCTTTGGATGGACAAAAAGTTAAACAGGTAGGGTAAGGAAAGGTAGGGTGTTTACACAGGTACTAGGTAACTAACCTTCTTCATCACTTCCAATCATAGAATACCGCTCATAGCCGCTCAGGTTCCGATGCGTTCCGAGTCCGAAGTCGTCTTTCGTCCACTGGACCGTCCCGGCTTTGTTCTCGACACGGCACGGCAATGTCACGCGGGATCCTACTATTGCACTCTGGAAATAATGAGGAAAATTATTAAATGGATTTTGATATTGTATCTTTTTTTAAGGTTTCTATTAGTTTCGTCATGTCTCTCTGTCTGTTTATGACTTGACTGTATACCGTGTACTATGACTGTGCACAATAAAAAAAATAAACAAACATTTAATACAAGTAGTATTAATTAGTAGGACCACTTGTTAAATGAGGAATGGATTTTTTTCTTCTTTACCTCATCGTGTGGGATATCGTTGGATAGCTCGAATCTTTTCAAATCATTGTAGGTTTTTAAAAACCCATGTATCTTTCTTAGGGTTCCGTACCTAAAGGTAAAAACGGGACCCTATTACTGAGACTTCGCTGTCTGTCCGTCCGTCCGTCCGTCCGTCCGTCCGTCTGTCCGTCTGTCACCAGGCTGTATCTCATGAACCGTAATAGCTAGAAGGTTGAAATTTTCACAGAAGATGTATTTCGGTTGCCGCTACAAAAACAAAAAACAAAATAAAACAATTATTTAAAAGGGGCTCCAATACAACAAACGTGTTTCAAAAATAACAAAGAGGTTTGTACAATGTGAGGTCGCTTCTGATTGGTCAGGACAAATCGAGTTGGTCATGGAATTCAAAATGGCTGCCCTATCTGTCAAATATACCAGTCTGCCTTACTTACCAAAGAGTTTCTTCTATGTTTCAGATTTTCTTTGTGCCAAGGTTTTTTTTTTTTTTTTTGAGTGATTCGGTCGTTTGATGGGAGTAAGAATCGAAGATATAAATATTTCATATTTTCCTATAAAATTTAAAAATTGGTTGTTCATTTTAGGGTTCCGTATCCAATTGTGATAGTGGTACGGAACCCTTTGTGCGCGAGTGTCGCACTTGCCCCGTTTTTTTAAATAATATTAACTAAAATTATTTTATTAACAAATTTCCACTAATGTCTTATCCAGGGAGGAAACAGTCGACTACATTTATATGAAGAAAAAGCAAGTTATCCTTTTTATTTACAAATTCCGCCACAATATGTAATCTATCGATTTCACCAATCAAAACAAAAATAACTAACGCTAATATTATTCAACAACAATAATTTCCTAAAACGTTAAAACTAAAATGTCTTCAAAAGTTCGTCCGGCGCTATGCTGTATAAATTAAAATGTATAATTCGGATTTGCATAGGCATTTTGTTGTATCATAAAACTGTTGTTCTATTATCGGACACAAGAGATCTCTACGAATAAATTTGAATTAAACGCATGGACGTAATAAGGTTGAGGGTTATTTAGAAAAGTAGGACCTACTTATTTGACGACCTGTGGCCCGTTCGTGCGCCTGCAATGCAGGTTGCGGGTTCGATTCTCGCCGGGTGCAAGTATTTACGCTTAAAAATGAATATTTGTTTCTGGCCTGGGTGTCTCAGGTACAGATACTCAGATACGTAATATGTATGTAGGTATGTATTTACGAAGGAAAAACAATTTAAGTATTAGGTATATATTTTGTCTAGTCACCGAAATGTATATGCTTAGTAGCTTACCACGGGGTTAGATAGCAATGTGTCTGTGTGTAATTTAATTTGCGGCACATAATTTATTTATTTTAGGTTTTCATACTCAAAGGGTAAATTGGGCCCTTTTACGAAGACTCAACCGTCCGCCTATCTGTCACCAAGCTGTAGATATCTCACGAACCGAGATAGCTAGACAATTTTCAGACATATTGTATTTCTGTAGCCGATATAACTGTTACAGTCAAAACTGATAACCAGTCAAAACCACTTTTGACTGCAAAAAATTGGCAAAAGTGGTTTTGACCGATGCCCTTAGTTAAAAACGTTTTTGACTGATTTTCGCAGTCAAAAGTGGTTTTAACTAAGGGCATCTGTCAAAACCACTTTTAACTGCAGAAAAACAGTCAAAAGTGGTTTTGACTGATTTAAATTGTCAGTCAAAACTCATAAAAAGTTGAGGTGGCTAGTGAAAATTACAGGAAAATCATCAAAATAGTGTTATGAAACAATTTTAAAGTTTACGTGGTTCGATATTCCATGATTCCAGGTCTAATGATAGTTTTAGAGACCTGCCCCTTCAGTTTAACCGGCATTTTAGGGTCACAGATGACACCAGTTACCTATCGTCACTTAGCCCAAGCTGCCGAAATGAGGGCCTTGACGCCGCAATCGATGTCGCCGGACGAATGAAGCACAGATCCCAAGTACTTAAACTGGTCTGTCCGCTCGACCATGTGACCGTCTACGCAGACAGGTGTGGGATCTGTGGTATTGCTAGCCAAGTATTCGGTCTTCGCTACGTTGACTTGCAAACCGCCGCCGTTCTCAAGCGACTCTTTCCACGCATTCACACGTCTTCCAAGCTGTCCCTTATCCGAATAAGGGACGGCTTGGAAGAATCCGAATCCGCTAGCGCAATATCATCAGCATACATGAGCATTTACGGAGGCTGCTCGTGTGCGTTTCGGATGATTACGGACAGTGCGTCCAGTATTACGCTATACAACTCCGTAATGGGGAAAGATTTAGTGTCACCAACAGCAGTTCGCACCATAGAATCGGAATTTCGGTACATGGCTCTGATGGTTTCAATATAAGTTTCTGGTACCGCAGCGCCTACCAGATCATCACGCGAGGGACACAGTCGAAGGCCTTCTGCAAGACCAAGAACAGAAAATGCAGAGGCGTATTCTTCGTTCTGTATTTCTCCATAACGATCCTTAGGGCGAAAACAGGGTCTATGGCACCATGACCGGAACCATACTGGCCCTCCGAGACAGTGCACTCCTGCCGGATTCGAGAGCCAACTATACGCTCGTAGAGCTTCATGGTGTTCGCCCTGACCTTTATACCATGATAACTTCCACACTCCTGCATAGATCCTTTGCCCTTGAACACTGGAGTAATGACACTTAGCCTCCAATGCCGATAGAATTTCAAAGTACGTAAACTTTAAACTTTAAAATTGTTTCATAACACTATTTTGATGATTTTCCTGTAATTTTCACTAGCCACCTCAACTTTTTATGAGTTTTGACTGACAATCTAAATTTTAAATCAGTCAAAACCACTTTTGACTGTTTTTCTGCAGTTAAAAGTAGTTTTTACCGATGCCCTTAGTTAAAACCACTTTTGACTGCGAAAATCAGTCAAAAACGTTTTTAACTAAGAGCAGCGGTCAAAACCACTTTTCCCTATTTTTTGCAGTCAAAAGTGGTTTTGACTGGTTATGAGTTTTGACTGTAACATAACAACAAATACTAAAACAGAATAAAATAAATGTACCCTACATATGTCCCATACACAAACCTGTTTTTTTTTGTGATAATGGGCACGGAACTATTTGAATATTGTTTTTTGTTAACCCTCTAAAAATTAAGTGGTGATGTAAAATGCGCGCCGTTTAGTGTGAATCTTACATGACGCCCAAACAGTTACAACTTACACCTGATTACGCCCCTGTTAAAGATTTGTGTGAATAGCCATTATTTTTAATTATAATATAACGTACTAAAACGCGATTTGTTGGCGGCATTTTGGCAAGATATTAAATTACCCATACTTGGTGTTTTCTATTTGAAAATGATGTTTTAAATTAATTATTTATCAATAACTATTGGTTGTTGGAGGTCAGTTATTAGAGGCCTAGGCCTGTTTATTATAATAACTAATACAAATATTACAAAAATATTTATTCAGAACATAAATTAAAATACAATTTGTATTGGAATCGTTTAAGATCAGCCTTATACCTACCCTATTTCAGAAACTTAGATCAAAAATGTAAACGAAAATCCCATAACTACTTACATACATTTGAAAGTGACAGCTCTTTATTTACTTACTTTTTCCTTTAAAATTGACAGTTATTTATTTACATTGATGATCTAAGATTCTGAAATAGAGTACATAGGTCCATATAGTTAAAAACTGTCTATATATTGATACTTCTCAATAATACCTCAACTTTGATAGATTTTTATCGAAAACGGTTTAACATTTTTTTGCAAATTTTGCAAAGTTTCACTGAAAGTTTTATAGTGTTAGCAATTTCTTGCAAAATTACCAACGAATTTCAGTTTCCTTATTTTTATCGATATTTGCAATATTTCGATAACGGAACCTTAAAATTAAAAATCCTTTTTGAAAACCCACAATGATTTTACAAGACCTATCTAACGATACCCGATTGTTGTCTACGAAACCCTAAAAAATCGACAAATAGAGTAGGTCGTACCAAGTGCAGGTAATCAATGTCAATAAAACATAACACTCCTTCGGCAATCGATAAATATGCGACAATGTAAATCACCATGATTACTGCAAAAAAAAATAGGTATACAAAAAAACCCTATGAGTTTTTTGTGTCTTCTTCTCATTGGAGGTCGCGTTCCGATGCACAGTAGATTACATTATATAATGGACGATTCAAAGAGATATATTGTAATATCCGAATGAAAAAAAGTACTTTGAATTAAATTGAATCGGGTAACAATCAACCTAAATACCTCCACAGTACATACAAACTACAACAATTTAATTAATTATTTAAACAAATAATCGTAAAGTACGCGTTCTCGATACCCCGTTAGTTTTAATATTCATAGCGCTATATCAAACGGAATTACTTCGAAACTGTCAAAATGGCTTCCAATAGATCTATATCTTTTAGAAACGCTAACAATCAGATTCTAATTTCTAATTTAATTTGTTATTCATAAATATGTTTAACAGATGATATTTTTTCGTTTATATTGGTTCAGGAAGAGAAACTTTTTTTTCGGTGTTTTTTTTGTGATTGGTTGGCTTCGTATACATGAATACTAATAAAATGTTACCTGTGGTTTTGCTTGCGTTTTTTAACGAGCTTAACACTATACAGTAACTAAATTTCACAATATTGAGACTCATTATTGTCTGCATTATATCTACGGCATGGTGTAATAGGTAAATTAATTTCTATGGAAAATAAATAATATTATATAAAAATTGCTTTATCTCCAAACGAATGTAGCGATGGATGGATGATCCCAAAAAAGTTACACAAAAGATAAGATAGGTACACAGACAGACACTTCAAACATGTAACACTATTTTTTTCTGTCAGGAGTTAAAAGCTGCAATGGATAACACTCATAACCTTAAGCAATTTTAACTGTACCTACCTACATTTTAGAACAGACCACACAAAACCGTTCGCCAAAAAAAAAACTATCCCCTAAACATTTTTGCTCCCATATACCAGGCATAACCCCAAAAACTTCATTAAAAATTAACAATTTTTTGCAAACGCTGTTGTGGCTGCATACAGCATCATTATTCTTGCAAGTAAACACTGGCTGGCTATTAAGACAAGGAACAGTATAGGTACATCCGGTGCGTGCAATTTCCGATGCATGCGTTCTATTTTTGAATTTGTTAAACTTTTTTTTTTCAACCCGATCTTGCAAAGTTGCCACCATAGTGATCCCTTTTCTTAGTAGCACTGGCAGTTAAGACAATAAAGATAACTTGCCTCCTTATACGTGCATTTCTGAGTTACTTTTGTTTAAACAATTTTATTGGATAATTTAGTAGAGATTTAGTGCTGGTCTCCATGCGTTCTATTTTCGAATTTGTTAATGTTTTTTTTTTCAACCCGATCTTGCAAAGTTGCGACTACAGCGAGCCCCTTTCTTAGTAGCACTGGCAGTTAAGACAAATAAACATAACTTGCCTCCTTGTGTGCAATTTCTAAGTTGTGTTTTTTTTCAACACAATTTATTGGAATGAATCTAGTAGAGTTTTAGTGCTGGTAAACCTTTTTTTTACAACCCGATCTTGCAAAGTTGCGACTACAGCGAGCCCCTTTCTTAGTAGCACTGGCAGTTAAGACAAATAAACATAACTTGCCTCCTTGTGTGCAATTTCTAAGTTGTGTTTTTTTTCAACACAATTTATTGCAATTAATCTAGTAGAGTTTTAGTGCTGGTAAACCTTTTTTTTACAACCCGATCTTGCAAAGTTGCGACTTAGGGGCGCCCTTTTCTTAGTATCACTGGCAGTTAAAACAAATAAACATAACTGTTTTGTAGGGTGCAATTTTTGATTTTTCTTTTTGTTAACACAATTTTATTGGAAATAATCTTGTAGAGTTTTGGTCTTTAACTATAAGGACTTCGATGATTTCTCAACATATCTAGGCCGATTTTTGAAAATCGAATATAATTAAAGTTAAGAGGACAGTCTCCACTCTCTTTATCCATACAAACATAGTCGACGTTTTCCTTCCTGGATAAAGACATTAGAGTAAATATGTTTATGCCATAAAACCTATATCTGTCATGACTATGCATCTACCATTTCATTTTTTTTATTTTTTTTATTTTCTATTATACCTACTATTCTAATTAGAAAATGAAAAAAATCAAAAGGTAGATGCATAGTCATGACAGATATAGGTTTTATGGCATAAACATATTTGCTCTAATGTCTTTATCCAGGGAGGAAAACATCAACTACGTTTGTATGGAGAAAGAGAATGGAGACTGTCCTCTTAAATTCAAAATGATAACTTGACATCAATTGGCTAAATGCAAAATAGCCATGTGCAGAAATAATTAAAAAAAAAACTAACCTGATCTTGCGGCTCCATAGCGAACCTTTGTTCCTGGTAACACTCGCTCTCGATAACACTGGCCATCAACATAAAGAGGAACACAACTACATCCGGTAATCGCCATTTCCGCCGATGCGTTCTATTTTCGATTTTCGAATCATCCCTTCGTCTAGACGTCACTTTTACCGCCGCCATGTTTTATTAAAGGGCATATTGACAGTCACAGTTCTGTCTCATTTCGGTTTTCATTAGGCATTTGGTTGCGTTTCGTTTCTGTAACAAAGAAAATGTAATTTAGTATTATTTTTAGTGTTAATTGTCGCTTGAAGTTGGAGCTTTTAAGTTCGGATTGGGGAGATTTCTTTGAATTTGTGGTTGGTAGATTTTTAAGTAGGTTTGAATCCTTCCTGTAACAACAGGAAGGATGTGACACTTTGACATTGAGTGAAGCGAGTAAAAAATAATGCAGTTCACTAACAACTAACACTACTGACTACTTCACAAACGTTAGTCGCCTCAACGGCCAATTTCTTTATCATTCTAATCTTATATTAAAAAGATAAAAGTTTGTTTGTAAGCATGCTTTTTACTCCTTCACGCAAAAACTACTAAACCGATTGCGATGAAACTTGGTATGCAGATAGCTGAAGATCAGTATTAACACATAGGCTACTTTTTATCTCGATATTCTAGCAAGATCGGGAGTTACGCGAGTGAAACTGCGGGACACAGTAGTAAATAAAAGTCGAAGGAGGTAACAGCTAAAGTATTAAATTACTTTACTTAGAAACTTTTCTAAGTCTTCTAAGTAAAGGAAACCGGCTATTATTTATTATGCAGAAAACATAATGGTACAAAATTAAATTTAGTCTCACTTTTACTAAGAAATGCTTATTTTTTTTTGTAATTTAATCTTAAACATGCGGATTATACTGCGAGTAGTTCTGCGAACAGTTAGACCTCACGCGCACAAACTTTATTACTAGGAAGTACCTAGGTAAAATACCTTAAAAAAAACCCGGCCAAGTGCGAAACTCGCGCACGAAGGGTTCCATACCACTATCACAATTGGGTACCGAACCCTAAAATCGTTTACCAATTTTAAAATTTGATAGAAAACTGTGACATATTTATATTCGATTCTTACTTCAATCATACGACCACACCACTAAAAAAAATTAAAAAAAAACTTTGGCACAAAGACAATCTCAAACTTATAATTAAGAAACTCTTTGGTAAGTGAAGGCAGACTGGTATATATATATATACGGGCAGCAATTTTGAATTTCATGACCTACTCGATTCGATGTTTTTAAAACACGTTTGTTGTATGTGAGCCCCTCTTAAATATTTGTTTTAATTTGTTTTTAGTGTTGTTGTTGTAGCGGCAACCGAAATACATCTTCTGTGAAAATTTCAACCTCTAGCTATTACGGTTCATGAGATACAGCCTGGTGACAGACGGACAGACGGACAGACGGACAGACGGACAGACGGACAGACGGACAGACGGACGGAGGGACGGAGGGACGGACGGACGGACGGACGGACGGACGGACGGACGGAATATAGGGTCCCGTTTTTACCCTTTGGGTACGGAACCCTAAAAAGGGGACAGTCTACCTACTCTTTTCTTCATACAAACTTTACAAACGTAGTCGACTGTTTCCTCCTTGAATAAAGATAAGAAATGAAACGAAACGTTTTGATTTTTTTCATATTCTAATTTTAATAAATTTTATTTTTATTTTAATTAATAAATGAAAAAAATCAAAACGTAGGGCATGGTCATGGCTGATGGCATAAACGTATTTGTTCTAATGCCTTTATTCAGGGAGGAAACAGTCGACTACGTTTGTATGGAGAAAGAGTAGGTAGACTGTCCTCTTAATACTCTTTTTCAGAATATTAGATCAAAAATGTAAACAAAGAAGTGTCAATCAATGGAAAAAGTGAATAAACAGTTTCCGCACTTTCGAATAAATGTTTGAGTTTTTTGTTTACATTTTTGATATAAGATTCGGAAATAGTGTACCTACCTAAGTATAGGTAGGTATAGGTACTATAAAATATTTAGGTTTTATTAGTCTAGCTCTAGCCAAACATTTTATAACCAAACCAGTAAAGTAGGTAAGTCTAGGTACTTAACATAAAATCGATCATAATATGAGTTATAGTTATTTTTTGACATAATTATGATTTTTTTATTACAGGCTTATAATTCACTAATAAAACAGCAGGTTTTAGAACTTATTTAATAAGCATTAATATTTATGAAAGTAACAGGAATATTTTAGTGATGTATTCGTAATTAGGTAGGTATTTAGACGCCATTTTTATAATCAAATTAGTTAATTTAGTTTAATAAAAGTAAAAAAGTTATGCCACAGTAAAGGTGATAATAAGCAGTAGGTATACTCTGATTTCGAACTGTGGTTTCAATTTAAAATAACTTGTTAGTACCCAAATTTAAAATCAAAGATCTACTGCTTGACGTTTTATGTTGTAGACTAGCTGCGCCCCGCGGTTCTACCCGCATTAGTCCCGATTCCGCGGAAATACCGGGATAAAAATTAGCCTTTGTCTTAATTTAGATCCAAAGTTATCTGCATATTTAGTTGCAACGGAATCGTTTTAGTCTTTTTTGCTAATACTAAACCGATTTAGTAGTTTTAGCTAGAAGAAAAACCTTCTAGCTATTACGGTTCATGAGATACAGCCTGGTGACAGACGGACAGACGGACGGACGGACGGACGGACGGACGGACGGACGGACGGACGGACGGACGGACGGACGGACGGACGGACGGACGGACAGACAGACAGACAGCGAAGTCTCAGTAATAGGGTCCCGTTTTTACCTTTAGGTACGGAACCCTAAAAATAGCTTTATTATTAGGGTATAGCTCGTCTATGTACCTATATGACGTATTCTCGATAATTATGTTTGTACGTACATATTTGTGGTGTATATAAATAGAATTGGTACATACTGTACATCAACAGTAAAAACCCTAAAAAAGTCTTTTTTTTTTGCCTCAAAAAAATTTAATCAAAATTAAATGCGATAAATCCGTTAAAATTGTTTTAAATTATACAAAAACCTTAAAAATACCTTTTTAAAGAACAAAACATGCAAATAGAACCGTGGGACATCCGTTAGTTTATTCCCAACGTCTCTCATCACTTTATTTTAATCTGTACTAATGTGTATTAAATTATAAATAGATAAATATAATTCGACAATAATGTGCGGGACACATGGTCGGGCCATATGGATTGATAACTTGGGACGTAGAATTAATTATAATACTAGAAGTGACTTACGTATGAGATTTTGATTTTATTTGCAACCGACTACGGTGATGCTAATGGGAAGGGTAATGGTTAAAGTATAATATGTAGTGGATGTGTATATCTCTTGTCTTGTACCCATATTACAAGCCTAGTGCTTAGTTTGGGGCTATATAGCGTAGCGATAGATAGAAAGTGCCTGCAGAATTGGTAAAAGTTAACACAGATATAATACTTGTGGCAATAAGTATATGGTTTTCTTAGTTTTTTTGTAACACATTTTTATTCGAGTTTCTTATGACCGTGAAAAAAATATCAAATAGGTCCCAAATCTTGGTATATAAACTTGGAGCATGCAAATGTGGAAGAAGAGAAATCAAAGGTGGTCCGGCCAACCTGACGTCAAAATGGCCGGCCATTTTGTATCGCTAATGTTTTCAAAACCTTGTAGGTACTAAATAATTATATGAACAAAGATACCAAATAGGTACCTACTAAATAATTAGTGCAGTTTGGTGTAAATCTATTGCATGGTCCGGCCAAGCTGACGGACACTATTTAAATAATAAATATTGCATGGCGTTACACACAGCGCAAACTAAGCACTAGGCTTGTACTATGGGTACTAGACAACCGATATACTACATATTATACTTTTTTCTTTAACATATTTATGATACATACCTACCACAAAGTACATTAAATATTATATACCTACCTTTACCTTGTTTGTCATTTCAATTAGTTTTAAGTCTTTGAAACCACGTGGTGGGACAAATATTATTCTAACGCCTACTTTTTATAATTATAAGTATGTACTTTAGTTAATTACCCCGTCTGCGGCCAAGATGTCGGCTGTTTCCCTTGAAATTTTATAGTTTAAACAGAATAACATTTACGTTTAAAAACTCACTTGTTTATCTGTTTTTAATGTACTGTGGCATGTTTGGTGACGCATTTTTTTATTTTAAGCAAATACTTTAATGACGAGGTAAAGTTTCTATGGACGACTAGCTTTGTCCCGAGGTTTCACCCGCGTACTTAAGTCCCGGTCCCGTTGGTATTTAAAATCAGACAGTGCCAAACGTTACATAGACTTAGTCATCGTTTATAAGGAAGGGGGATAGATTGTTACGTACATAAGAATAATTCAAGTAAATTTCACAAATACAGTGATGTCCGTCAGGTTAATTTGAGACACAAGGATGATCTGACTGTGCCCTATAGTAGGCTCCAGAAAATAAGTAAGTCGTTCTGTAGCACTAGTGTACTTTATTATAATAAACTACCTGAAGACGTATTTGACATGTCCATTACAAGATTCAAAAAATATATTAAACTTAAATTGTGTAATAAGGCGTACTATAGCACGTCGAAATATTTTGATGAGAAGAATCCATGGACATGATTGTTAACTGCTCCTGTTCAGATTAAAGATCTGTATTATGACGATTGTAATATAAAACATGATAAAAAAAAAAATAAGTAATTGAAAAAAAAACCCCATGAGTTTCTTGTGGTTTCTTCTCATCGGAGGGCGCGTTCCGAAACCTCGGTAAATTAAAATCTCGACGTTTCAAAACGTACGTATGTGTGTATAATATACGTTCTAAATGAATAAAAATTTTGAGTTTTGAGTTTTGTTGAAATAAGGTACCTCTGAACCGATTATAATATTTCTAATTCATTTAATTATAACTCAATTAATACTTCTATTGTTGCTGTGGCATTGTGTGGTTCCTAAAATAATTAATTTCCTGCTGAAATTTCCATAATTGTTATTTACTATGGTTAACATGGAATTTATTACATCCAATGAGTCTATTATAAGATAATTAAACAAGCGGAGTCCAGCGGTTTCACCCGCGTAAGTCCCGATCCCGTGGGAATATCGGGATCAAAAGTAGCCTATGTTACTCAGGGTGAATGTAGCTTACTAATAGTGAAAGAATTTTTGAAATCGGTCCAGTAGTTTTAAGTTTATTCATTACAAACATACAGACTCACATACACACAAAAATACAAACCTTTCCTCTTTATAATTATTATTAGTGTAGAAGTAAAGATTAGTGTAGATATAGATAGATAAAAAAACATTTTTTTTTTAATACAGAGTGTTTCATTTTGAGAAATACATTTTTAAGTTTTTCTTCCCTCGCTAAGTAATCGGAGACGTCCAACTAAGTGCACTGGAACTGCAAGCCAGTGTCAAGTTTTTTTTGGCTTTTTTGGTTAAGTTAGCTATAACTTAAATATGTATGTAGTTCAGTTGTTTCAAGGGTTGTCAAGATTTTTCCTTTTGACAAGACTCTTTCTGTTTTTTTTAAACAATTAAGGTACTTTTAGGGTTCCGTACCCAAAGAGTAAAAACTGAACCCTGACTGAGACGGACACTGTCTGTCCGTCTGTCACTGGACTGTATTTAAACTCCTACTAATATGGAAGTTTCTTTCTAAGTAAAAAAGTATTTTTGGAAAGTTTGTTTTTAAGTAAGTAAACGAGTGTTTTTGATACCTCTTTACGCATAAACTCCTAAACTGATTGCAATGAAACATGGTATGCAGATAGCTGAAGATCTGGATTAACATAGGCTACGTTTTATCCCGTTATTCCCACGGGATCGAGACTAACACGTCTGAAACTTTTTTCTTTTTTTCTTAATTCTTTTCTTAAATAAATAAATAAATATTGCACGACGTTACACACAGCGCAATCTAGCCCCAAACTAAGCACTAGGCTTGTACTATGGGTACTAGACAACGGATATACTACATATTATACTTTTTTTGTAAATACATACATATGATACATAGAAAACACTGAATATCCCATGTCTTCGGACCGTGGTGAGTCCTAGGACATGTCGGTTTCCTCACGATGTTTTTCCTTCACCGTAAGAGCGATGTTATTAGCGCACATACCTTTTTCTTAAAGAAAAAGACATTGGTGCGCGGTCGGCCTGGATTCGAACCCACGACTCTCAGAATGAAAGCCGGGGTATCTACCACTAGACCAACACCGCCCCCAACACTATAAACTGCCGGGCGCATTTAGTATATTAATACAAAACTTTTTTTTCTCATTATGGCGTAACTGAATGGTTACCTTATAACAATTACAATCTAGCATTGAGGCTAATAAGTAATTTAAATATAACTTAATTTGCTAAAAACTTATAAAGTAAAGAATGTGTTCATTGGCACTTTTCTTATGGTCGATATTAAAATGGAACAACACTTTGTTCATGTGTTCTATAGTGGTAGCACTCACTGCACTCCGTAACACTAGTACTAAACTAACTAACTAACTCAAAAGGCTTAGTCCTTTTCAGTTTCCTTATACTATGTCCGTGGTGTCAAGGAGACAATACAATACAAAACATAGTATTTATTTGACAGTTCAGCTATGTAAAGAATCTGAGGTTCCCCTAGACGCGACATATTTTTTCACGCAAACCCCCACTGTGC
This sequence comes from Idaea biselata, assembly GCA_958496205.1. Taxonomy (NCBI): domain Eukaryota; kingdom Metazoa; phylum Arthropoda; class Insecta; order Lepidoptera; family Geometridae; genus Idaea; species Idaea biselata. Next base: position 40,399,101 of record OY292395.1, read on the forward strand.
CAATAGTACCTACACTTTATTTTGATTTAATTTGAAATTAATTTGAATACTACAAGGACATTAACAGCCTTGTTTCTAAAACAGAGTGGCCCTGCGGCGCGTGCGTAGATTAAATTAATTAGATTTTTTAAATTTAAATGAATTTTTAGATTTAAATATAATAACCAGACATGACTCTGTCTGTGCTGTACCTACATGCCTTTTAGAAGAAAAAACTTCTTAAATACATACATTTTATAATAAGTTTTAAAAAGTTTATTTTTATCTCTGGTCGCGTTTTTCTTTATTTATTATTTAGTTTGTAGCTTTAAGAGGACTATTTCACGGACTAGTCGAGGTGTACTTCCCCATATAACAACGGTAAAAAGAAAAACTTCTTTTCCACCTCTTAAAAAGTTATCCGAATGCAGTGTTTCTTTTTTATTAAATAAATAAAGTATTATTCAATAAAACTTTTACAAAGTAAACCATATAGGTACCTCTACTTCACATTCCTCTTATAATCGTACGAATAGTTCCTCGAAGGGTACTAGGCCTAAGCTTTGACTTTATTTTAATATTTTAAGTGTTTAAAAAAATGCAAAAATAAAAACGTTTTAGTAGAGTCGCCATAAATGTGGTCCACTGACCCCATAGGCATAATAATATGACATAAGTCAGTTATTGAAGTTTTCGAACACAGTCACGGATTTAGACGAAATTCTATGTCACCCTGTATAAACAAACAGTGTTGGTTTCACTACAATAACCCCAGAAAAAAAAAACGAAGTAAGTAGGGGAGAGAGGGGCAAGACGGGGTTGTGGGCAAGACGGGGACTTGGCCTTAGAACACAAACCAATTGACCAATAACAATCGTAAAACCGCGAAAAGGTGCGACGGGTAGGGGGTCATAGTATGACGCAGTGATTAAGTGATAAAACCACGAGCATTTTATTTTTTTTGGAAAAAACTGATTTTTGTCCATCACCTTGTGGTTTTCACAATTTCATTAGATCCTGGCAACATGAGACACAAGGGCATTTCAGATTAGGTTTAAAGTGATTTGTTTGTGGCAATGACTACTTCAACAGGTAGGAACTTGCTTATCTTCGTATTGCATGGCAATTTTTTTTTGTACGATTTTTAATTTAAAATGACCGGAGTGGGCATGATGGGGTATAGGGTACACCATCTAAAATAGTTTTGAAAAAATTATAAAAAAGAAGAAACTGGCGAAGGAAAATAAGCACAATAAAAGAACAATGAGAACTTAAGAAAATTGAGATGACTATAAACCAAAACAACAATCACTAAAAAGAAAAGGTCCAAAAAAGTATTGGTTGAGTCATCATCATACAAAAGGGACTCTACGAACCTCGGTATTTGAACTACAATAAAGTTTATGCTGCTTTTGCTGTATGCAGCAAATGGGCTCACTGTAGCTGTGTTGGTATGATCAATAAAGACAATGAAGCACCTGTAACTTGTTGTGTCCCATTATACCCCTAGGGGGTACCCCATTTCACCCCGAGGGTAGGGCAAGACGGGGCGTTAGGCACTTTCTTAGTTTTTCACTGTTTTTCATTAAATCCATATTATAATGTGGTTATAAGTACTTAATTAATAATTACCGATTACCAACGAAGATTATGTGGATAAAAAAACTTATGAAAACACAATACTGTAAATGTTATTGAGCTTCAAACCTTAAGGACCCCATCATGCCCCCCTCTCCCCTATACCTAGATTAATAATTTACCTATCTATCAAAAACTCAATTCCAAAAAGTGTCAAAGTAATATTTGCAGAAAACCAAAAGCTTTTTCGTAATAGAACCAAACCCGAATTGGTAAAATAGTTTTTCGTAAAAAGTAAAAACCTATATTTTAACTTAGTCACGTTTCGGTGTACAATTTGTACTGAATATTTCGAGTCTACCTACCTACGTGTAGTTTTTTAGGTTTTTTTTGTCTATTTTCAAAACTGATACCTACCTATCTATGTTGAAAAAATGCTACTAAAAATACACTGGTCCTAGAGACATGATAGTATTTTTTTTATTATTTTGTAGAAAACACAATATGGGGTTCCATTTTGCCTGCACAAAGAAGTCTATTTTTTTTTATTCGGTGCGTAATATACTATTAGGTATTACTAAATACTACTTTTGACTGACCGCAAAGTCAGCACTGGACTGGGTTAAGACCTACACGAAACCAGTAACAAGTCAGCCCTGAACTGGGTTACTGGGTTGCTGTCATAATATCCACGTGTACAGCCCTTAACCTCAATAAACTATTGGTATTTTGTCAACGTTTTTTTCAACAAAGTAACCCAATACTTTATGCCACACACATTGCGTACTGTAACTTTATATGTGTCGATGTATCGATAACAATTTGCACACATCGAATTTAGATAATAATCCAGTTGGTATGTCACACCACACGTATTTTGCTGTCATAGGTGTAAAGTATGAAGAAATATACGTATAATATTTTTCTAATATTAAAGGTTAATGTTTGTGTGAATCTGTTTGTTGGTTCTTCGCGTATAAATCGCTTAACAAAATCAAAATAATAGTCAGGCAAAATACTCTGAATTGTCTTTAAAAAAAAACTTACTACATGTATTTAAAAAAAAAAGTATAATAGGTAGTACCTAACTTTAGCCGTTGTCCAGTAGTTCAAGTACCCATAGTACAAGCCTAGTGCTTAGTTTGAAGCTACATTGCGCTATGCACTGCAGTAAAATATTTATTTATAAGAAGCCAGACGTCCCGCTACCTTTGTAAATTCAAACTTAAAAAAAGTCAGTACAAAGTTTATTCGAAATTCAGCTGTTTCTTAGAGTTAGAAGTCACCTTAGGTTGACTTTTTATCTAGTTTACAGCCGAATACAGAAACGCCACTTAAAATTTGAGGCCTGCTTAAATAATTGAGCAGCTTCTAAATTCAAAATTAGTATGGGATTTTTTGACTTTAAGAGATGCTTAATTCTTCAATTCAATTTTAATTTCAATTCATTTATTTAACTGCTTCCACTAGGAAATTACAATAGGTTATTGTTTAAGTAGATCTCAAATTTTGAGTAGTGTTTCTGTATTCGGCCGTTAGACTACTACTATCTTAACATAAGATAATTACCTTTACTTTTAAAAACAGTAGCTGGTTTTACGCTCATCTATCGCGTTTGGAAAAAAATACCTTCACCAAAGTGTAAATACGCAGCTCCGAGCCAGTCAGTAAGAAATGTACATTTCTTGCCCCTTTTTGTATGTTTTATTAACATTTCTAACCGTCTACAGTCTGCCTACATTAATTATTTCGTTTCGCAGCTTCTCTACTCGTCTAAATTTATAAAGTGCGATGAACTGTTTCTAAGCCGCAAAAGTCAGTCTTATTTGTGAGCTAAGGCTTGTATTGTGCAAGCTAAATTAGATAGATAAAGAAACTGTTTTTAAACTCTAATATAATAAGTGAAAACTTAATTAAATACAAAACTCATTACACCTATTAAGAGTAAACACAATGAATATAAAGTAAGATTTCTATTGGCTAAGTCCATTATGGCCAGAAGTGTCCATTATGCTGGTTGCATTTTCCCGCTAAATTGCCAAATATACTTTTGGTTTACTTTTTATTTTTTAATAATTTACCATGACGGCGCATCTAAATATATTTTATGAGACTTGATGACTGCTTTCGGCATGTTTTGCTAAATGTTAAATTTAAAAACAAAGTTTTGTTAAAGTTTAAAACTTGGCCTAGAGGCCGATTTAAATAATTAACCCTTCACAAACGCTCTCTTTCACGTGACAAAAAATAGATTATTAAAAAACCGGCCAAGTGTGAGTCGGACTCGGGCACTAAGGGTTCGGTACAATTATTACAAAAAAATCACGTTTGCCGTATAAAATATACATTTTATTATGTTTCTAGTATTTGTTGCTAAAGAGGCAACATAAATACATCATCTAAGACAATTTCAACCGTCTAGCTATCACGATTCTTGAGAGACAGTCTGGTGACAGACAGACAGATAGACTGAGAATGGAATCTTAGTAAAAGGGTAATCTTTTCTTAGTTTTTAACCTTGCGGTACCCTGAAAAGCCTAAATAATATAAAAATATATTAGACCTAAAAACAAAATTGTTGATATTCGTAAGTAGGTAATGCAAGAGCAAGCAAATTTAAACCTAGTTTCAATATTTATACGATCTACTTTACGACTGCTTCAGCCCACAAGTGGGACAATTTACTTCTGAGATTCTTTTAGACGAAATTATACTCACATTTTTTTTATATTTAAGTAAGTGTCCAATAAAATTTGTAGGTCAATTAGTTAAATAATATCAATAAATTATTTTCTAATAGGTATAAAAAAAATGATAATGTACCTAACATTTAGTTTGTGAGTAGGTAATAAAAAAATAGGCCAAGGGGCGGGAAAATAGGTATCCTCCCATTTCACCACCCAATTCTTCGAAACCAGAAAAGACTAAAGTATATCTAATCTAGAGAAAATAAATAGGTAATCTAAAAAGTCTAGATCCGTAAATAACTATAAAATAATATAGATATAGTTTACATACCAACATAATGTAAAAACTCCAAACTTAGAAAAAAAAAAACAAAAGAACAACACTTGTAAAAAAATAAACAGAAACTAATCGAAAAAAAAACTTAACACCAAACTACACAATTCGAAAAAAACTTCAAAAGAGACCCGTGAACTGATTTTAGTGAAACGGCAGCGGCGCGGGCGCAGAACGAATGACTAACCCCGGCCCATACGCATATACTTCTAGATTATTTATAGAATACGCCCCCTTGTCGAAGTTTGGGCTACAGGCTAAGCCCACACGTGGTACGGACGGTACATCCGGCCTGGGGTTCACAGAAATACTGATTGATGGGAACTTTTCACTCGTTACACAAAAAAAAACCCCGTCAGAATGTCACACTGACGTTTCTGGCCGCTTTGTTCATTTGCAGTGTCCCAAATAAGGGGGAAATCCGGCTTGGGGAAAGTGCGGCGAAAATCAATTTACCGGACTTACAATTTTATTGTTATACTAGCTGGGTCCCGCGGATTCACCTGCGTAAGTCCAGATCCAGTGGGAGTTTCGAAAAACCCTTTCTTATCGGATACTTCCATCATATAAAGAACACACTCTCCAAATTTCAGCTATCTACTATCAGCGGTTTAGGCTGTGCGATCAGTCAGGACCAAATAAGTATCCTATAGATACAGATATTTCTTCTATCATGTTTGACGATTTTATCAATATAACAATTGTAAATCCGGTAAAAGGTTACGAAACGTTGATCATTGAAACAATGCTAAAAGTAATGAACATCACGCGTTTAAAACCGAATAAAAAATGAGTTTTATTTTACTACAACAGCGCGAAAACCGAAGGAAAATCTTTATTTAACGACTTCATAAAGGGTTGTCTGTCCAAATAATTGTTACATCATTATCTTAAATATGATGAAATAACTAAAATATCTGCTTACGTTAAATTTTGCAACAGGCACGTACATGTTAGACGCACAAAGATATTTAGAATTGTTAGGTTATACACTCGTAGAGCTTTACAGGACCTAAACAGTGTTACAAAACAAACACCACGCGATTTTAACCGAAAAAGTAGTTTAATTATAATTAAAATCATTTTCCGGTTTTAATCGCGTTGTTTTTATTATGTTAAGCATTTTATCAATCCTCAACGTTTCGAGATCTTTACAGAATCTCTTCCTTAGGGGTTGACTTATATAGAACCTTAAGGCGGAACCAGACATCGCGAGGCGTGCGTTGCGAAAGTTCGCCACGCATACCTCGGGCTATGTGGACGTGAGTGCTCACAGTGAGCAGTCGCGTCATACGAGCGTTGCAAACGCCGCCTCAATGTGAGCCGTGTGCTCCGTGTGGACGGATGGGTGTTTTTCTATTCTTCTTCTGACGAACCCTGTGCGCGGTTGTTTGCGTGTCCAACCTGAGACATTCGTGACGAACCATCCGCGACGCACGCCTCGCGATGTCTGGTTCCCCCTTTTTTTTCTTTATCCATTTATTTCAGTAGAGTCAAGATGTGCTCTCTATAGCCCTATCATTATAAATACACCTATTTTATTTTGCAGACTTACCATATGTCAGAGATTTTCACATTGAAATGACTCATTTCGCACATTTGTTCGCGTAATGAATTTCAGTAATACCAACCTAGTACCTACATGTATCACTATAAATAGATAAATAAGAGGGCAATGTACTTTTTATTGTAAGAAATTCCGGTTTCTCATGGTATATTGAATTTGTCCCACTTTTTGGCGTGGGACTCCCGCAAAATTTGACGGCTTCAGTGGCGCATCGGTTCAACACTCGGCTGCTACCCAGAAATCTAAAAAATCTAAGAAATACAAAAAAAAAGAAAGCACAGAATGTGTCTTTGGCCATTCGGCGGGGGAATGCCGCCAGCATATTGGGCACTTTTGGCCACAATGAACCAGGTATTTTCATCTTTTTAAAGGTGTGTGAGTAATTTCCCGAACAGTTTGACGTTGGCACTGGTAAAGGTCGTCCGTCAGAGACGAATTTGAAATGGATTACTATCAGACGACCTGTCTCCTTCTAATCTCCAATAGAGACAAGTCCATTTCTATGGAGAAATAATTGTAAATTAAGACGACCAATATTTTCAAATGGCCTTAATTGAGTGGACCCTCAATAAAATTATTATTAAGGTCTCTAATATTTTAGGTTGATAAACTTAGACAGTTACATTAACTTAGTCATCGTTTATAAGGGGGTTTACTTATAAACGAAGACTAAGTTTATGTAACGTTTATTTTTTACTGTGACATGAAGTTTAAAAGTTAACAGACAGTGGCAAACGTTACATAAACTTAGTCATCGTTAAGATATAAGTAAGGGGGTTTAACCCCCTAATTATTCCGTTTGAGTTTTAATCTGTGAATGGGGTGCCACACGCAAAGGTGTAAGCAGATGGCGCTGGCGTCTTTTTTTTTTTGATGATGGTCCCCCAAAAATGAAAACGCCGTGTTTTTTAGGGTTCCGTACCTAAAGGTAAAAACGGGACCCTATTACTGAGACTTCGCTGTCTGTCTGTCTGTCCGTCCGTCCGTCCGTCCGTCCGTCCGTCCGTCCGTCTGTCCGTCTGTCACCAGGCTGTATCTCATGAACCGTAATAGCTAGAAGGTTGAAATTTTCACAGAAGATGTATTTCGGTTGCCGCTACAACAACAAATACTAAAAACAAAACAAAGCAATTATTTAAAAGGGGCTCCCATACAACAAACGTGTTTCAAAAACTACAAGGGAATTCTAGTCGCGTAGTTGAGGTCGCTTCTTATTGGTCAAGTCAAATCGAGTTGGTCATGGAATTCAAAATGGCTGCCCTATCTGTCAAATATACTAGTCTGCCTTCACTGTCCAAAGAGTTTCTTACAAGTTTCAGATTTTCTTTGAATCAAAGTTGTTGTAAACCATTTTAGGGTTCCATACCCAATTGTGACAGTGGTACGGAACCCTTCGTGCGCGAGTTTCGCACTTGGCCGGGTTTTTTTTTTCTTTTTCTTTTGGTCTGAGACCGATATGGCCAATTTGGCGCCGAGAGTTGTAAAAAACACCCGTTTGACAGTTCTTAATTCAAACCTAAGATCAGTCGAGAAACGCCCTCTGCCGGGATAAAAAGTTAGTGTTAGTAAAGTTAGTGAGGGTTAGATACCCACAATCAACAATGAGGAGGGCCTCATTGTTGATTGTGGCTATCTAACCCTCACTTATTTTATTTAAACCTAATCCCTATCTATAATATCCTATATCTACCTTAGAAGTCGAAAACACAAATAATATTTAAACACTAAAAACGTAAGTAGGTATAAGTTTCCGTAATCCGAACGTTTGAAGTGAGGAAGGAAGTACACGTTTATCGTTTTCCTTTATAACAGTTCCGTTTTAAAGGAATCCATTTTGTTTTAATACCTACCGAATTTCCGAACCTATTTTTAGACCAATAAAATCGAACGATTTCACAAACATTCGAAATTCAAACAAACGATTCGAACGTCAAAATGTTTTTGTTTAAAAATCGAATTTGGAAGTTTGAATCCTATTAATATTTATTTTTAAAGGTGAAAGTTTGCCTGCAATTAAGTAAAGGAGTAGGTATGTTTGTTACTCCGTTACGTAAAAACTACTGAACCGATTGCAATGAATCTTGGTATGCAGATAGCTGGCGATCTAGGTTAACACATAGGCTAATTTTTATTCCTATATTCACACGGAATCGGGACTTATGCGGGTGAAAATGCAAGGGCTATGTTTGTGTAAGAATAATTTCTTGAAATTAAATTATTTTTTCGGTTTTAATCCCGTAGTGTTTATTACTAGGTAGGTACATCGATTCAACATCGCAAAAAAAGAAGAAAAATCTAAATATAGTAATACTTATCTTTTTTTTAAATAGAATACTGCATGTGGTAGTTTTTAGTAGTAATTAGTACTAAATTAGGTCTACTTGTGAAATAAGAATGACCTGAAAACGATTACCTACGTTTGGAACCAACTTTTGACAATAGTTTGAGAATTCAGATCGCCCCATTTTTTTTCTTTAGATAACAATTTGTAGAAAACTTTACGTGGGTTGGTGTTTTACTGTAGACAGAGTCGGATTGAGGGGAAAAATTGAATGAAATGAAATAGGTAACAATTTTTTTCGGTGTTAATCGCGTTGCCGAAACATACAAAACCCAGGAGTTTTTTGTGCCTTCTTCTCATTGGAAGGCACGTTTCGAATACACAGAATAGCAGTCAATTAATATTTTTTGGACTTCTACGGATAGAATTGACTCCTAAAGAACTAGGTATAATTGATGGAGCACCTCGAATCAATTCTCATCAGAAAACTCATCAATGATTGAGGTGTTATGGTTACAATTTTGATGTTTTTAGTGGCAGTCAAAAGTTTAGAGTAGATATTATACCTAAAATGATGAAAAAATAAATAAAAAAACGTGTGGCACTCGGGGACTGCCGCGGTAAAGCATAGTTTTTTATCAACTTATGCAATTATAATTATTTTGTTATTTTGTACCACGTTGCCATGGTTACCATGTAGCTCAGCCGAGCCACATGGTAACCATGACAACATGTTAGGCGGAGTGGGGGGTATTAGGTTTTTTTCGTTACGAAATTTCTTCAATCAAAGCTCAAAGACCGCGATAAAAGCTATGCAATAGCTTAAAAATTATAAAAAACCGACTTCAAAATACCTACGGACAAAATAACAAATAAGCCTTTGGCACTGTATGTAGGTGAGGTTATTTTGTTCGTTTTTGGAAGTCAGTTTTAATAACATTATGGTCATATCCATTTGGCGCAAAAGGTGCGCTAAGCAATGACGTCTCTAAGCTCTCTTTTTCAGACAAAAGTCTGAAGATTTAAAAAGAGAACGTTTTCAAAATACACCCCTGAGTTTCAGTAGACGCCACATCTCTCAACGCGAGATAAGCTAACCCAGACTTAGAATGCTAAAAAGAGAAAGTGAACGCAAACATTTCAGACTTTGAACTGAAAACTCTGTCGCTATCCCTTTCGCACACGTAAGTATTAATAGATACACCCGTATCCAACCTATTTTTCTTATTTTAAATTTGGAACGCCGTTTTCATTTGTTTCTTTTTAAAGTGCTAGGGCAATGCGAAGGTAATTAACTGGATGTTTTCATTGGAGTTTGGACTTTAAAAGCGTGGTTTTAAGATTCTTTTTCGTTTAAGAAATTTTAGATTACTGTTTTCTTTAGAAATAGGTGAAAATTTTAGAGGTTATTTTGATGCTTATTGTTAAATTTAATTGTTGAAACATGTTATCTGAGAAATTTGAAAAGAAATAGTAAAGAAATCTTTTAGCTCTTTATTATAAAATAATTTATGTGATTTTCACTTTAAAATTTAAATACGAAATAATCTTGCAATAAAAACAAATTTTATGTTGAACTTTTAGATAGTTTTATTGGAAATAATTAATTTTAAATGAATAAATTAATTTAAATATCTTAAACTAACATAAATTAATTTAAATCTCTAATGAAATTAATTAATTTAAAATCTAGATTAGACAACTCCTAATCTAATATGGTCTTAATTTTAATACCTAACCGGTATGCCACTGTACCTATCACCTGACAAGGATGAAAATGAATTTAAATACATTCCAAAATTTTCCAAAAAGTATATTTCTATTCTTTTTTTTAAGTTTTATTTTTCTTTTCTTTTTTTTCACCAACCGCAAATGGCAAGTAGTTTTGTTTCCTTTCGGTCATGGATTGGATTTAAAAGAAAAATATTTATCACTGCAATGACTGAAGGTTGCGCGTTCAATTCCCACCGAGAACAAGTATTTATGCTGAAAAACAAATAATTTTGCTTCTGGTTTGGATATCCTTGTAAAAAAAGTCACATCAAGAAAAATAAATACACTCGAAAACGGCTATACCGATTTGGCTTAAAATTGGTGGGGAGGTAGCTTTTAAACCCCTTTTTAGACCTCAGGAGACGGACAAGAATATTTTTTATTTGCCTTTGCAGGACAAAGTTCGCCACGCTAATCCTAATATTATATATCTAAAAGTTTGTGAGTATGTACGTGTGTGTGTTTGTTATAGATTCTTCTTCTGTTTTCGCGATGTTGTATTGAAATTAAAGACATTTTTCGGTTTGAATCGCGTGGTGGTGTGTTTGTTACTCAATCACGTAAAAACCGCTGAACCGATTACCATGAAACTCGGTTTGTAGATAGCTGGAGACCTGGAATAACACATAGGTTTGTTTTTATCTCGATATTCCCACGGTATCGGGACTTCCGCGGGTGAAACCGCGGGACTTTTCTGGTATTTACTAAAAATGTTAGCACCCGATCCGTTCACTAATACCCTTGTCGTACTGTAATCAATAATAGCCATCATGTCTCCAAAACTACTTAAAGCAGTTTAGATCCATTATCATAAATTAAATAAGCATTTGTCGCCAATCAATCAGTGCAGTGGTCTCAAACAAGGTTATTAATAAACCTGTATTACTTAGGTCGTAACTAGTTGGACCGAGTTTAGAACTTTTACGGTCCAGCTAACAAATCAATATATTAAGGCATTTATTGCTAAGTTATGTTCACGAAGATCATTTTGTAGATTTATTTAAGTAACAATAACTTGATACAAAACTCTTTTTTTAGGGTTCCGTACCAAAAGGGTAAAAACCCTATCACTGAAAATCCGCTGTCTGTCTGTCTGTCCGTCTGTCACCAGGCAAAAACAAACAAAATAAAACTAACGTTTGCAGTATGGGGACTCCCATACTAGGGTTGCCAACCGTACTATAATATATAGTATTGTACTATATTTCAGCTCAGCGTACTATATATTTTTGAAAGCACGTATAGTACGCAAAAATACTATATTTCTGGCATAATTTGTAAAAAGTTGTTTCTTTTATAAATTCCTCCTCTCTGCATTTACAAAGGACTGTTTTCTACGAGTATGTAGAGGGAAAAAAGGAAAAGCCATGAAAAAGGTGCTCATAATTTAAAGATTGAATGTCGGGAACATTTTTTTTATATTCAAGAAAGAAAGAGTACCTATTTGAAAGTGTGAAAAAAAGATTAAGTCCAAAAAATACGTATTTTTTTCGAAATATTCTACAAAACACCGCTCTAATTTTTGTACTATATTTTTTTGGGTCGTACTATATTTTTTAGCCACAAATACTATATTTTTAAAAAAAAAACTGTTGGCAACCCTATCCCATACTGCAAACGTTCTTTTTGAACGGAGGGTTCCGTACTATTATTACAAATAATCGCGTTTGTAATAATGGTAAGGTGGTCACATAAGGGTTTCCTGCGTCAGTCGGGCGCGCACTTGGCCTGATTTCTCTGTTTCATTTTTAGTTAGAAGGCTAACAAAATCATAAAAAGCATGCTTTTTAAACGTACACGATTTCCGTCAATCATTATTATTAGACACGGGTCTAAATCGCGTTGTAGATAGGTCATCATTTTGATTAATTACTTCGACGTTTCGGCAAACGGGTCACACTGGCCGTGGTCCCGAGAAGACTGCCGCAGACAGAAAAGACTGCAGAAGATTGTTATAAAAAACATAACCCTGCTTCGGCAGTCGGGTAAAAATAGCCTACCTACTAATTTAAAACAACACTAACAAACATATTTACAAACAAACTATCACGTTTTTAATATTTATAGGAAGTAGGATCTCGTAAAGTGAGCCTAAAAATTGCCAACACAGAAATCGCGTGTAAAAAATACCCAGCTATTTTAATTCCTGATGTAGGAAAAATTTACCTTGAAAAGGGGTGCCAACGTCTGAACTTTTCTTTTTTACACGCTTTCCGCCGTCTCTCGCTAAATTTGTCCGCACTGCAACCGTGTATTTTTTTCATTTTTTAGGGTTCCGTACCCAAAGGGTATAAAAACGGGGCACTTTTACTAAGGGGTAGATAAGTAATGTTATTTTTGGTGTGCATAATAAAGCGTTCTATCTATCTATATGTATATTTTTTTACTCACCGACTGAAAAAAGAGGGGTGTTAAAAGTTTAACGTATCTGTCTGTGGGTCTGTCTGTCTGTCAATCAATCAATCAATTTTTATTTGAAAACATAGATAAAATTAGGTGTTACATTTGAGAAAGTGTGGTACGACCATTGATCTCAACCTATAGTAGATATGGCATCTGAAGGAAGACTGTTGAACCAAGCAACTGCAGCCACACTATCATCAAAACGTTCAGTGACAGTTCAACAGCGGGCGAGGTCACACATATTAGAAAAATAATTTAATTCCCAGGATATCGAATAAAATCCTCCAAAAAAAGTCCAAAAACAACAAAACAAAGACCACGGGATCACCTTTTATCGGTTAATAAACGAAATAATTGTTAAAAAATACGTAAAAACTGAAAAATAAAATTGTATACAAATAATCAACCTACCACAGAATGGACACTATGTTTGTTCAATATTAAAATGGTAACAGTACTTTCTTAGGACACCTGTGACCACAGACGACTAGATATCGCCGGCGGTTTCTCTTATGTTTGACTATCGGTTATTATTACGTAGTATTTGTTTTAAGCTATGCACCGGCCACCGAATCAAGAAACTCCGTAACAAAAATAAAACCTAACACCCCCCACTCCGCCTACCATGTCGCCATGGTTATTTTTTTTCATGAACCTTAATTCCTTATATAATTGAAAAATTCAAAACCTAACTTCAAAAAAAAAGAAAAAATAACATTTGATAACCTTAAGAAAGTTATCTGTTGTGTAAGCTGAAGACAGGCAGCTAAACTACACACCATCTTTATCTACCCAGTAAAAGTGCCCGACTTCAGCTTACATAATAGATAAAAGTCGAGTGTATGTCTGTAAGAGGGGTTATTTTCTTATTTTTTTTTAAAGTAAGTTTTTGAATTGATTGAGAAGTTTTTTGATGAGAAGGTGCTATGGGTGCTCCATCAATTTGATTTCCAAAAGTTCAAAAGTCCAAAAAATATTAATTTACTGCATTTTGGGATGCCATTCTGCTCATCATTTCGAAGGTTCCTATCAGATCTT